>CM068988.1:25104278-25753580 GCA_035357415.1 Ophraella communa | reverse complement strand
CAGCCGATCAACTTCTGGTTTTTATGGGTACCAGCAGTAATTATAATTCTCAAAATCAAGCTTCTTCTTCGTCTTCGTCAAGGACTCTTCTTCCTGCGTTCTCAGCGGAGCACAGTACGAGAATATCTCTTTCTCCAAATTATTCATAACATTGTCCAAGTTTTTTAATATATAAACATTAATACCAACGCGCCCCAACATTCATGCGGCAGCGGTATCACAAAAGCTTATACACTTGAACTTACCTTTAGAAATAAACATAGTTTTTGTTCAGGAGTTATTGGATTTTTCATTTTCTCATTGCATGGTTTTGAAACAATGTCTCATCTTTTATGTGATTTAAAAACATAATCAAACAATACTGGTGTCAAACGAAAATATTGTCTAAATTTTTCATCCTCATTTGTTTGAAGGTGAAGACATATTAAAATTCTCATAGACGCTTTCAGTTTTCCGTTTTTTAAAAAATCTTACTTTCTTCCGACCTTTTCGTTTCTTCTTCTCTTAACATCTGTGCTCTCACCGATAGCGGCCGTCTTAGAACCGGTCACGTCAAATTACGGCCCGCTTTATTATGGCACCGCTATCCTAGGAAACCAAAAGCTTTAGAAGTTTAAAATAATCCATTAATTCTTTATTTTACGGGTTTATGTGTTTAAAAAGACCCAAGACCGCAAGACTCTTGCAGACTTGGTCTTGGTCTTGCGTATATCTTGCATTGCATCAGAGGTCTTGCGGTCTTGATCTGCAAGACCATTAAGACCAAGATCGCAAGACCAAGACCAGTCTCGCTCATCACTAGTTCTGCCGCTTCTCTAAATTTTGTATGAGGGTTTGTAAATATTCGCTGTTTCTCCACTGACAACCAGTCTCTTGCTCTCCATGATAGTCTTAAATGTAAAGCCGTTATTTTTTCAAAAATCGTCAGAAAGTTGTTCTTGCACAATCTATCACTTCTTTTCCTCTTCAATTCGATTTGAAATGCTAATAATAACTAATAAATAAAATAACAACACTAAATAATAAAACTTCCGTGAAAATATTAAACCCAATTCTGTAAGGGTCAAAACCATGTAATATACAAAGGAAGTGATAGTCATTTCACAGGATCTTGAAATTACGTTAGTTTCTTCTCTTTGTGCTATATTGTGATTCACCTTGTATAATTTTAATTCTTTTATTAAAAAGTTTTGGTAAATTTTAAAAATACAAACTAAAATAATATTTGAGCATTTCTGTTGTTTCGTCAGTGTTTAACTGGTTTCTAAAACATCTCAAAATAAAATGTAAAATTTTAGAGTGATATTTTTGATATGCGTACCCTATAGTACTATCATCAACGATAGTAACCTAACACGGCTAGGGCCAGTTTTCGATGAAACTATAGATTCCATTTTACCGCCCACATCAGAGGAAAAAATTTATCCTGCTTTTACTGTAAGTTAAACCTTCAATCTGACTATGATGAATTTGTGTATGTTAAATATAGAAAAATACACAAATATTTAAGAGCTATTTAATTTAAAATTTAAGTCATTAAGGACTTTTTTAATAAAACTACTATATTCTATTATTATCATATAGTATAATTTAATGCCTTGAGTATATAGAAACTAAAAAAGAAATTTAATAATAATAATAATTTAATGTCACGCCACTGCAAATGATGGCTCGTTTAAACCATCCGACCATCAACTTGTCTCTTTTGGTAATTTGCTTTCTTCCTTTTTACGTTTCCCTCTAGTCCGGCTAGGAAGAAATCAAAAATGAGATGCTGGCGCCACAAGATTCGGCCGGCGCTTTGTCTTAATCCCATTTCTAATTGACTTTTTGCTAATTTTATGATTTCCTTTCGGCCACTACATCGGCCTACTTCATCTTGTTTATTACTTTACACAAATTTGATAGTTTGATGATTTGTGTGTAGGTTAACGTAGGTAAAATTAAGAAGTGGTTTTAATTAAAAATTTCACTACCTGTATTTCTATTTGTAATCAAAATAAAATCCATTTCGTTAATGTAAGAAATAAGGCCCCATTTTGCAAAGTATTAACTATACTTTTTTTAGACTAAAAATCCCCTTTAAAACGGTTAGTAAACAAAATTATCCTTAAACCTAACTTCTTATTAATTAAATCTAAATTTCGTTATTTTCCCATTTTCCAGTCTTAAATTTTTTCCCTGACGTATTTCAGAAACTTTTACATCAAAGGCTGGTCTTAGGTATTCTAGTTATGCTTCTAATTGATAGTTGCTACTTCTTATACCCATTTTCTTATCTCAAATTTTTGACCTTTAGTCTTTAAAGAACTTTTACATAAAAGGCTGTTTTTAGTTCTACTTTTTTTACTTCTTATTAATGATTTCAGTAGTTTCTGCTCCTTTTACTTTAATTTTGCGTTTTCACCTCTTTCCATATTTTTTTATCAGTCTGTGTTTCATCAGTTCTAATTATATTCCGTTCTTTCCAGATATCTTTGCATTGTTTGGTAATTTCTTTATCCGTTTCCATTTCTTCATCTATTTCATCTATATCTGTTTTATTAAAGTACAAGTTTTTATATATTGTGAGAATTGCTTCTATTTTTGATCGATTTTTGGTTTCAAGTTCATGAATTCTCTTTTAAATTATGACAGCTGTTTCGCTAGAATTAGCATCATCAGATTTACATATCGAAGTTACATTTTATTTGTTTGTAGCTAGATACCTGATGTTCATTAGGTAGTATTAAGACTAGACCAAGTATGGAAGTAATAAAACATAAAAATATTAAAGCCTAGATGTTATTAGCCCTATTGGAGTATCCCGGATGTATTTCCCTCTAAGATCAGTATATATAACTGTGCAATTATATAGAAAAATCATGAAAAAACTATATCATGCTGATCTTTACAATAACTTAATATATTTATGTTACAATAATGTCTTATCTATGTATAAAATGATGACTCAATCAAAGTAAACAGTTTAATAGTGGAGAACTTCCAAGATTTATTTGTTCATTAACAACTTTAAATTGTGGATCTGCTAGATGTCTTTTTATTTCAAGTTCTTCGAAGAAATCTAAATTTTGTTTTTATCACGTCATTCAATTATTCTAGTATTTTGGAAGAACCGTAAATTTAGTTTTGAATTAAATATTAAATTACCTATATTTGTTTAAATAATAAAATTTTAGTTTAGTTGAACTTTAAACCCATTATTAATATAAATATGTTGTGGAAGTAAAGCATCCATCAACACAAAAGAGTTTTAAAACTTACATAATAAATTAAATTCTTATTAAAACAGTAATTTTTTTTCTCTTTTTAGTCAATTTTTATTTTTTTTTCTTATGCGGCGTGCTTCTTTTTTACGTTGGCCTTTTACCGTAAGGGAAATCAGCCCAGCATCAGAGACGTATCTGTATTGCAGATTGCATAAAATCATTCAATTGTTCTAGTATGTTGCAAGAACCGTAAATTTGGTTTTGAATTAAATATTAAATTATATCATCACCAGTAATTAGCAATAAATTGATAAAATGAAAAAAATATGTCTGCATTTTAGTATTGCTGATGTCAGCATTGTAAGGACGTGGATTGTCAATTTTCAAATACCCTGTATAATCCCTCATCGACACCTCAAGAGACTTATCTAAAAAATGTCAAATTAGCCCGGATCTCGCCATTGAAACGTAACGTAGTGTAAATATCTGCTTTTAAAGGGATGTCACACCGCACGGGTGCAGATTCAATGAACATCGAATGGAATCAGTGAACATTTTAGGCCAACCCGGCCATTTAGTGTTTAATCAATAGAAAATTTATTCACATCATCAAAAAGAAAAACTGTGGGAATACTGTACGGGGATATGTTTATGAATTAATTTATTCAGTGATAAAAAGGTTTATTGTATGAAATTTTATTTAAATGGGTTTTTAAGTAAAGATAGCTAGACATTTTTTTTTTACTTTGACCCACAAAGATCTTTTGTGTCTACCTTAAAGTACTTAAACTTATGGATGTGTTCTTACTCCCAGACTAGCTTTGACTCATACGTAGAACTCAAAAACTTTAAAGCTATACCTGGGTATCTGTGAGAATTGTTCTTGGTCCTTTGAATACCAATTTGGAGACTAGCATTTCCTATAGATGGTTGACACCTAAAACTGTCTTCGATCCAAATGTATACCACACAAGTGAGTCCTCTTCCAGCTCCGGTTCTCTAACAATACTGCGGACTAACCTAACCTAACTATAACTATTTCAAATTGAGTAAAAAGTCAAACATGACTGGAATGGTGGTTGATCCAATAATGCCAGTGGAATTTTTTCCAGAATCTTTAGGTGACTAACCTAACCAGCTTTTAAATTTTGTGTGTGTTGCATTCCTAAGGCACCTGACGCAGTCTTTGTATTTATGCAATATTGCAACATCATTTTGCCATATTTACAACTTAATATATTGTAATGATTTCATTTATAGGATTTTAATAATTTATTTATTTTAGTTACTATTTATTTATTTTATTAATTGATTTAGTCTGATTTATTATTATTATAGGTTTTATAGTTGTTTAATGATTAATTATTCTTATGTTTGTTTGTTGTTGGGCGCCTTATAAAAAAATTTAATTAGCTCAGTCAAATTATTATCTGTTTGAATTTGAAATCCGACTCTTTATCTTGAGTAGGATTCAAGAGAAATTAAATATTTAAAATTTTTTATATATGTATAAAAAAAACTATAAATAATTTTTCATATGCTTTTTACATTTACCGTTGCAAATTTTTAATCATTGATAAAAATGAAAATGATACTCTTACAAAAAAAATTTATACCGTACAGAATTCTAGTCCACACTGTTACACACAATCACAAAAGACAATATAAGTTTTTAATTGTTCAACATACCTCGTATATCAAATTCCTTTTTTGAATTTCATCCACGTCAGGCGGAAAATGCCGAAACAAAGAGATCGGCTCCAACGATAATGCCAAAACGGAATCTTATTTAAGATGTCTACCGGCTCTCCTGGTAGTGATGGTGATGAAATATAATCTATCAAAATCAGCAGTAATCTGGATATATTATTTTGAATTTACTTCTTTGGTAAGTGCTTTTATGTTTTTATTATACTTTTATATGAATATTTTTGGTGTAAATGTTTTAATTTACCATAAAATGAACTTTCGATTAATTATATATTTTTCTGGTTATCATTTGACATCTTCTGTGTGAATCAAAACAGGAAACAGAGAACAAGAGACCGATTTCAATTTTTTTAGCTTTGTTATAGTCTCGCCAGATTATGAAAATTTAGACATATAAATCAGCAATTAAGTGTTTACCTTTTGGAAAAAATAACCTAAATTTCCAAAAACTGAGGTAATGATTTTACATTTTTGATCATATCTTTGATAATATAAAGATAGTTTATCTTCTTATATTTAAAAAAATCTATTTAAATTATTTTTATCTCACTTTTTCCCTATAAAAATTTGATTTGAAATAGGCTGTTTTTAGTCCTGTCAAATACATTATACACTTTTAAAATTTGAGTTAAAACTATAAATTACTCTTAAAATTACTCATAAATCTATTAAACTAATCCTATTTCAACTTTTAAATATTATTTTAACTTCTAAGAACTAAAATTTAAACTCTTTAAATGACTTCATTGTTTGAGCTATGTACTCACTGTTATAAGGAGTGTTCTTTATCACTAGTACAAATTATTTATCCATAAATGCAGATATAAGATTGTACACTGAATTTAACTTTGTTTATAACAAATTTTTATACTGTTTTTTTGTGGTTTTCAGGTACATATCATATTGTGATGGTTTATTTAAAAACCTGTTGAGCTTTCGAAGAATCTCATTGATCGACTTGTACCTTGGTAAGTCCTTTCATTTTATACATAATATTAATAAACTTAACTACTTAAAATTACATATTTATTTACTAAACATATGAAAGAGATTAATAGTTTTTAATTTTGTTCCTTTTTATATTTGTTTTAGGTTCACTTCAACATAAAACTATGTCAATTGTAGTAATACATGAATTGGGAATAGTTATTGGAATTGTAGATATAGATAAATTTGTCAAGTACATTCTCTATCTGTTTGAATGTTTACTATAAGAAATCATTATATTGAATACTTTTGATAGAATATAGAAAAAGTAGCTGATGATTAAATGAAACTTATTAAGATATCCTTTTTATCATAACTTATTGAGGTAAATTTTATTTATTAATTTTTCTGAGCTTAGTTTTTCATCTCGATATTTATGTCATATTTACGTCTTATCTATGAATAGAAAATGAATACTCAATGATTTTGTCCAGAGAAAAAGCTGTACTAATATCAGAAAAAATTAGGAAACCTTGCATCGGTTCATCAAGTAACCCTTAGCAAGTTTATGGCCAGTTATCTTTTTAGGAACTTTTGATTAGTTATTAATTATTTGTTAATGATTAAGAATTTTTTGTAGATCTATTAATTTGGACAGCTTCTATTTCTGATCAAATAATTTTCCTACTCTTCTATTGTTATTTATTGTCATCAACAAATTGGCTTCCTTAGGCCTCTTATCCTAGTTCCTTGTCGTACAAAAAAAAAATAACGATCAAGTTTATTTGATTATTGAATTCGATATCTCGAGAAAAATTATTGCGAATAAAATTAGAGTATCATTTTTATACCTTAAAATAAATTTAATGTCTTTCTGTTTTCCTCTCCACTCGTGTACAGTTTGATTCTGTTTTAGTAAGCGCCTGAATTAATTACATTTAGACCCTCGTTTGTTTATACATTTTTTCTAAGGATGTTCTCAAATTAGAACCTCATTAAAACCTAATTCTTCGATAATTACTATTTCCCTTAAATTGTCGTTCCTTTTAATGTCAGTTGGTGGATACTGTTCTCAAGTAGACCTTTGGTTCAATTTAATTTAACCCTATCATTAGAAATATTATGAGTATTAATTTGGCTTGATTATATATTTGTAAATAATGCTTCCCACTAACTGTCATTGTTATTTTTATATTAATTATAATTTCGATTGTGGGTAGCAGTATTTTTAGTAATGACATTTTTTATTCAGAAATGGAAAAAAAGGTAACTAGAATAATTACACAAATCTAGTTCGCTTTAAGAACAAAGTAAAGAAATTCTCTAAAAATTGATAGATTTTTTTCTAGAATTGTACTTTTTTATAAAGTATTATTATCACAAGTCACGATCGTTGATAGGGCAGGCCAACTCACACGAACAGTTTGTTTACTTGGGCTCCGCACTTAATAGCTAAGGAGACTGATGCAGACTTTAGTTTTCTTCATATTCTTTTCGGAGCCCTGGACCATACGCGCCTTCGAAGGACAAAAAATTGACGCTTTTGACATGTGGTGCTGAAGACTGATGCTGCGAATTTTCTGGATCACCAAGAAAAAAGAATCGATCTATTTTAGACCAACTTAAGATCAGGACTAGACTTTCAACCACCTGTTACCAGATGATTCTTAAGTACTTCGGACACAGAGAACCCGACAACCTGGAGAAGCTTGTCATTGTAGTCAAACTTGAGGAAAAAAGATCGAAGGGTCCTTCTCCTAACTATTGAACTGACATCATAAGGGAACATACAACACGACAGAGAATAGAGGACGGTGGAAAACTTTTACCAAAATGGCAATGGAATCCTTTCAGGATTCGACCCTCAGTAAGGAAGAGTACGACAAAGAAGATTATCACATCACTGATCTTTAGACCAGAGAGGATTTTTGGACTAGAACCATCAATAGGCCTAACAAAGTCAGCGATGAATGAACCAAGTCACACTCGGATGTTTTTTTAGAGGTGCATGCGATGACACAGAAGCCAGTAGACTCTTAAAGGAGTTACTTAGCTACCCAAACGAATACACAGCCAGAAGATTCCTGGATATGGTCAGAAACCAACTGAGATGGGGATTCTAACCGCTCACTGGGGTCTCCAAAAATAACTGTGGAATATGAAAGTCACACATCTCTATGCAGTTAATGTGAATTAGAAGAGAAAAACACTTTTTGTGTGACTTTAAACAGAAATCCTACCTTAACCAATACTGACAAAACACAAGCCCATATTAGACTCACTGACCTCGTTGACTACCTACTTCCAACCAAAGGGCTGGATAGAGATCTAAGAGGAGAGGCTCAGAAGAAACCACAATGGACTGAATGAGGTCTAAGTGAGTGAGGTCCAGATTTCGGCCAAATATGTGTGATGGTCGAATATTGGTGTGGAGAGAAAGAGGGCAGCGATACAATGAACGTTTGATGGCGCCAACCACTAGAATCCTAGAACAGCTCACCAATACCTTGCAGAGAATATGGGAAAACATACTACAGCAATTTATTAATAATTTAATAAGGAGATTATTGTAATATTTAATTTTCCTTGCGCGTTCGCCATAATTTTAATTATTACTCCTGATTTTAATTTTTTGACAAATTGAAAATTTTTAATGCGGCTGGAATAATTCTCTCAAAACTTTTGTTTTGTACCAATAATTAATTTGTTGAAGTTCATCCAAAACGTTAAGTTTTTTAAAAAAATACTAAAATTTTTTGTAACAAATGTTTTCTCAAGACTCTTGTCTAACTTCCTGTAAATATTTTTGTATATTAACCAAAAAACAAATTAAAAACAAATATTTTTTTTGTGTAACTAATATTTTAATTCAAATATCTATTTCATTTAAAAAGGATTATTTTTTCACCTGTAGAAATATCACATCTTTAAATTTATTTGTTACTATTCCCAGATTTTCTTTAGATGCCTCACTAATTTCTTTAAAAATGTCAAAAAAGGGGAGTAATCTAAAGAGTTTATTTTATTTTGTAGATTTTGTTGCCATAATGTGAAGTTTATATCATTTCTTCGTATACAGCGTGTCCACAGATGGGGTATCCTATTATTTTCGAACTTAGTGCATAAATTCATACGGTTTTCATACAACTGGCTATAAAACGAGACGGATTTTGAAATACTTTAATTTTATTACATTTTATGGGGTTTCCGAACAAGCAAAACTTTTTATCAAGAATGATATTTTTCACTAAAACTAATATTTAAACATTTTCCACCCCATCCGTGGACACGCTGTATGAATATAAAAAATATATACAATTAAGTTAATACTACCTAAATATTAACATATTTTTCCAAACAAATGGTTTAAATTTAAATAAAAGATACGCCGTAAATTTTTTTTGTTTATCAAAAAATAATTGGTTAACTTTTGGTATCAATTGGTCTTTCTTGGAATTTCTGTGAATTCAACTTAATCAAGCATCCAATAAAATGGTTGTGTATTAATAAACGAATACATAATGTTGCAATTTAATGACGGACTTTGCTCCGCCTTCAGCAGGAGTTAGTAGCGAGTATTGGTCAGGATTTCAGGTGGAGTTTTTCTCTTTTACTTTCTCTCTTTGTCTTACCCATCGTGACTGCACGCTGTTTTGAACACGCTAATCCATCTTGCTGATATAGAAAATATTTTTAATATGTAGGTATATCCTCTATATAGATATCTAATAAGACATGAAACAGTAAGCACTAAGGCGTGGCCGCATTAAAACATGTGAACTTTATATCACAAGAAAAAAATTACGACTGTACTTAATTATTTTTAAACAGGTTGTAAAAATAACAATAAAAAGCACCATCATTTTATAGTTCTATTATCCAATTCAGTAGAGAACAGTAACAGTGAATTAACAGAATTTTATTGTAGTTTTCAAGTTAAAATTTATACAATTGAATCTAAATACATTTTTTTGCTTTTTGCCTTCCTAAGAAGATTAAAAATAGAACCTTTTAAACAAAACCAGCAAACCTCAATCAAATTAAACAGTTTCATAGTGGAAAAGATTCATTTGTTCATTAACAGTTTCTAATTGTTAATCTGCTAGATGTCTTTTTATTTCAAATTCTTCGAGAACATCTAAATTTTTTTTTATGATAAATTAACTCCAATGTTAAAATGTCATATACCTACAAACTATTTTGTCATTTTGAAATCGATAAAAAAGGTGCATCCTTTTTTATCGCTTTTTTTTATCGCATGTTCCTCAATCTAGTAGGTGTGTATCAATTTTGCATTATTGTTGACAGGTATTTAATTGTCAATTTTAACAATATAAAACAATACTACCTTTTCTTTGCAAAAAACATAAAGTATGAACCGATTTGGAGAGGTTTCACATGAACAAATTACAAAAAATATTGAAGAGTCAATACCGAAGTCAACAAAAAATACGAAGTCATCAATATGGAAACAATTCATGGAGTTTTGTCAAAGCCGAAATTATAAGTTGGAAGAGAATACTACAATACAAGATCTAGCAAAAATATTAAAAGATTGGGCTTTTATGAAAAAAAGAATGGAGAAGATTACAAAGAATTTGCGGTCAAAACAATATGGAACACGACTGCTGAAATGTTACAACAGAAATATTTTAACGAATATGGTTTGAAATTTGATCCTTTTACAGACATAACCTTTAAAAGAAGCTCGGGATGCTAGAAATGCCAAAAAAAAGAAAACAACTTCAATTGATTCCAACAAAAAGAAAGACGTGTTCTTCAGCAATAGACAAAGAAAATATAATAAAAATGGCAACACTATGGAATATAAATGAACCTGAAGGGCTGCAAAAGATTCTTTCATATAGCTTCTTACGAATTGGCTTGGAGAGGAGGAGAGGCTGTTAATTGCAAAATTTATTATTTTAAAGTAGAAAAGAACCAAAATGGTCTTCCTACGGGTAGGATTGAATATAACACCATATTTTCGAAAACGGCACAAGGCGGCTCGAAAAAGTTAACAGACAGCAAATGGTTGACTAGAAATGAAAGTGACGAAAGTATTTGCCCTGTAAAACTATTCCCTTTGCTAGTAGAAAAAAGAAATGAACATATTACTTCTGACCGATTATTTTTAACTCCAAATCCTTTTTGGAAAAATAAAAATTCTAAAGGTTGGTACAAAAATGTTCCTTTAGGTATTAATACCATATCTGTTTGGACAAAAAATTCTGCTGCAAAAATTGGATTGGACATAATCAATAATAAAGTTACTAACCATTCAAATCGTGCCAGCGCAGTTTCCCAATTAGCCAAAGCAGGAGTTAGCGATCAACAGCTTATTAAGATAACAGGACACTCGTCATCACAATCGATTAAACCATACCTCCAAATTGACCCCGAACACCATGAACAACTTATAAATAATTTGAAACCCTCGGAAACAGAATATTCAACATACGTAGAAACACGAGAAGAAAACATTAAAATCAGTACTCCCCAACCAATATTTAATAATTGTATTTTTAACAACTGTTCTTTTAACTAGTTTAATTGTTTTAGAATGAATAAATTTTATTGTTTCTTTATATAATTAGTCGTTAATTTATCTTAGCAAAATACACGCGATCTTTTTTTTAATGGATAAATTTTTCTCTTCATCTCAAGATTTTTCCATCAGTAATATTACTCAAAAAACTGAAATTAGATAAAATCGCGAGACCGAAGGTCGAGCATCATTTCAGTTTTTTTTCGTAATATTACTGATTGGCAAAATCTTTCGATGAATCGAAAAATTTTCCGGTAAAAAAAAAGCTCTTGTGTATTTACTGTTGACAAATATGTAGCATTTGTACGTCATTTTTTCTGTATGAGTAAAGATTACTACAATCAATTACATTTTGCCTTACTTAATCCAGATTCTTTAAGAATGGTTCTTTGAAAAGGCTCTAAAGGGCTATGGACCTTTTCTTGTAACTCTGTGCTAAAATAATATATTGTGTTACAAGGGACTGTATTTGCAAATACGACTATTCAAAAAAATGTTTAAAATCTTGTTGTTGGGAATCAAACTCCAGTCGTCCGCGTGAGAGACAAAAACACATACCACTGCGCCAGCAGGCGTTTTAGAAAACATTGCTCGTATTGTAAAATTTTTAAATTTAATATTGTTTTAAAAAAATTATAGAAAAAACGGTATAACAGATTGGTACGCATAATTTACAAATGAGAAATCCAAGGCAAGACATGCTAGAATAAAAAAATTCGCGGCGTTATGAATTTTCCGCCTTTGGCTTGATGAAAACTAGGTACTTTCCGCCCTATTTTTGATGTACATCTGAATGTTTGTCCTGTAAGGAAGGAAAAATCAGATAATTCCGGTAAGATAATTGTTTATACAGGGTGTTTCTTAAATAATCTAAAATATTATATGGGGCGCTTCGTTACTCAATTTTAAGACGAAAAGTTCATATAAACATGTGTGATAGGTGTTGTCGTTTATGAGATATAGGGTGTTGTACGTGAAATTAATTTTTCTTGGTGACGCTACCGATTTATATTTTTTTATTATTTTATTACAAGCAACATGTGTTAAACATAAAGAAAAAATAATACATTTCAGAGCAAATGTTCAAAATGTCCACCTCCAGCTAAAATGCAAGAATCCGCTCGATGTCTAATGGATTGTCGAATACGTTCGAAGATACCAGGATTGTTACGAATAACATTACAGCCGTCTATGATACGATTTTGAAGATCTTGTACGTTTAATATCAGTGTTGTGTAAACAAGCGATTTCAAATATCCCCACACACAAAAATCCAGAGGATTGTGTCCAGGTGATCTAGGGGGCCACGGGTGTGGAGATCCTCGTCCGATCCAATGGCCTGGAAAAACATTATTTAAAAACTCGCGTACAATCACTGAAAAATGTGGAAGAGCTCCGTCATGCATGAACCACATGCGCCTTCTAATAATAATAGGTACATCTTCCAAAAGAAGTGGAAGTTCATTTTCTAGAAAATGTTTGTATGTCTCACCGGTTAACCGTACAGGAAGGAAAAATGGTCCAATTAAATAATCATCGATGATGCCAAGCCAAACATTGACCGAAAATGTTTGTTGAAATCGTTTTACACTTATGGTATGTGGATTTACATCTGCCCATATGTGGTCATTATGAAAATTCATAATCCCATGTCTAGAAAAAGTTGGCTTCATCCGTAAATAGAATATTAGCCACAAAATTCGGATTGTTCGCGATTTCACGTAAAATCCATTGACAATACTGTATGCGTAATGGATAGTCAGTAGGTAACAAATGTTGAACACGTTGAACGTGATATGGATACAATAAATTATCTTTTAGAATATTCCAAACAGTTTTGTTACTAACATTTACTTCATTTGCAACTTTTCTTGTACTCGTTTCTGGATGTGGGTCAATAATTTGAAGAATCTGGTTTTCCAATTGGGGATTTCTCACAGTTCTGGGTCGTCCAATAATATTCTTCGATTTAGCAAAAGTTCCAGTTTCTTGTAAACGAGTATGTAACTTAGTAAACGTATCTGAACATGGTAAACGATTATTTGGATAACGCTGGGCATACGTACGTCTAGCTTCTAAGGCATTACCATTCGCTAATCCGTACAAAAAATGCATATTAGCCATTTCAACATTAGTAAACACTGGCATAGTTATTAACTAAACACAGAGTCAATCAAATAAAAATATACGATTTTTGCGTTGGTTTTCAAATTTGACACTTGTCAACATTATTTCAAAGGCCACTTAGAATAAGCATGTTTTTGCGTATTACTTCTAAAAACCAGTAGCGTCACCGGGAAAAATTAATTTCACGTACAATCAGAACTGACTTATTACAATAAATTCAACACCCTGTATCTCATAAACGACAACACCTATCACACATGTTTATATGAACTTTTCGTCTTAAAATTGAGTAACGAAGCGCCCCATATAATATTTTAGATTACTTAAGAAACATTGAGATAGGACTGAAAATATTTCATGACGATGTATTCTAAATTGCAATCATTTTGAATTCTGGGTTAAAAAAAGAAATTGCTCTTTAAAATTTATTCGTATTATTTTAACTAAAACAACTGACACAAAATATATAAATTTTTAAAAAAACTTGCTTTAAAAACATTTGCTTGAGCAAATTTATGTGTGCGGATCAAGACAACATATTTATAAAGATGTAGGTAACGCCCTCTTGTTGTGGATGTAGTTAAGTTACGAAGGACCACACACACAAACTTATTGTAAAAAATACACTGCCATCTGAAAGTAATAAAATATCAGACGTCGATGTCAATCCATATTTGAAAGACGTAACGAATCGACACATCATCGTTAATGATGTATGGGGTAGGGAAGTTAAACAAAAAATTAAATAAGTAGATGCTTAAAAAAAGAAGAAATTAATTATTTTTTAGAAAAGGTTGATAAGGACCTGTAGAAGAAAGCATCTTAATAGTTATAGAACTCCTTAATGAAGAAGCAATTGTATTATTTTATATTTGTTATTGCTTTTGTCAAATAAACCAAAAACCATGACAATTACGAAATTTATTTATACAGGGCGCTGGTTTCTGATACTTACGTAGGTACATATCAACAACCTTTGGTAAAGTGTAGCAGGGACCCAGGTAGGTCATTATTCTATGCATTTCACTTCATTTTTATTATTCTTAATAAGATGCTAGTTTAAAAACTATCATCATTTTGTTTCTGCATTTTTTGCATTTGATTTATTTTGTATAAGCAGACCAAGATCAGCATTTTTTATTAACTATTTTTTAACAAATATCAGAAATTAAAGGAAGCAAAAAGTGTCGTTGTCATAAAAGACCAAACATATAAATATAAAGCATACCTGTCCTTGTTACTTCTGAATCATTGTGCCACAAGCCTTGGAAAAAATCCGGAAAAATAGTTTTCTTAAAAGTGAATTACTTTTTCATTGTAGAAATAACAGGTCGGCTGAAAAGTTCCCGGTCTGACCTATAGATGACGACACTAGAATTAAATCCATTTCATTTTTAGATAGTATCAACCTTCAAAAGATTCATGTAAAAATTTGACAGCTGTCGGACTATTAGTTTGTGAGATATTGCATTTTTAGTGAAGCAACTTTTGTTATTTTCAAAAAATGGAAAAAAAAGAATTTCGTGTGCTTATTAAATATTGTTATTTGAAAGGAAAAAATACAGTTGAAGCAAAAGCTTGGCTTGATAATGAGTTTCCGGAGTCTGCGCCAGGAAAATCAACAATCATTGACTGGTACGCAAAATTCAAGCGTGGTGAAATGAGCACCGAAGACGGTGAACGCAGTGGACGCCCAAAAGAGGTGGTTACCGACGAAAATATCAAAAAAACCCACAAAATGATTTTGAGTGACCGTAAAGTGAATATGATCGAGATAGCTGACACTCTAAAGATATCTAAGGAACGTGTTGGACATATCGTTCACGAATATTTGGGTATGCGGAAGCTCTGTGCGAAATGGGTGCCGCGCGTGCTCACAATCGACCAAAAACAGCAACGAATTGATGATTCTGAGCAGTGTTTGCAGCTGTTAAGTCGTAATAAACCCGATTTTTGCGTCGATATGTGACTATGGATGAAACTTGGTTCCATCACTACACGCCTGAGTCCAATCGACAGTCAGCTGAGTGGACTGCGGCCGGTGAACCGCCACCAAAGCGTGGAAAGACTCAACAGTCAGCTGGCAAAGTTATGGCCTCAGTTTTTTGGGATACACACGGTATATTGTTCATCGACTATTTGGAAAAGGGAAAAACAATCAACAGCGACTATTACTGTGCATTATTGGAGTGATTGAAAACCGAAATTGCGAAAAAACGGCCCCATATGAAGAAGAAAAAAGTGTTGTTTCATCAAGACAATGCACCGTGTCACAAATCATCGAAAACGATGGCAAAATTGCATGAATTGGGCTTCGAATTGCTTTCTCACCCACCGTATTCTCCAGATCTAGCCCCCAGCGACTTTTTCCTTTTCTCTGACCTGAAGATAATGCTCGCGGGAAAAAAATTTGGCTCTGATACTGAGGTAATCGCCGAAACTGAAGCCTATTTTGAGGACAAACCGAAGGAGTACTACAAAAATGGTATCGAAAAGTTGGAAGGTCGCTATAATCGCTGTATCGCCCTTGAAGGCAACTATGTTGAATAAAAAAAAATGAATTTTGTCAAAATATTGTGTTTTACTATGGTAGACCGGGGACTTTTCAGCCGACCTGTTATATATTCATAGATCTACAGGGTAAGTTGGCCCAAGGCTTTTTGAGTGATGTTAATTCATTTCTTTCTGTCCAGAAACTTTTTTCCATTTTTTTTATTTTTAGGGAATCTAAATCTAAACAAAATTGCTCCCATTATAATGTTATATTTTGGAAGCCCCGTGTATATGCTATTCGTAAACTTTATATTTATTGACTGTGATTTGTAGCTATAGTTTTTTTTTTGTAACAAGGCACAAAGAAACAAAAAATGTACTAATTCAATTTCCAAGTGCCCACAAATTTAAGAGGTCTTTGTATTCGGCTACTGTTAAATTGTTGCTTATTTTTAATTGTGTATGGACCGTCAATCACGAAATTTAAGTAAATGTTAAATACAAATATTGTGTATTAAAGTACTTTTATCTACTTCCATATCAGTATTGCCTTGATCATGAAATTAGTACTGCCTGTCAAACTTTAAAGCAGTAGTGGGTCAGAAATTAGAGCTTTCACCTTGTAAATAACGGCACGTGAGTTCGATTCCCACGTACGATAAATTTATTTTCCAAAAAGTAATAAAATTTTTTTTTATCTTTTACCTATCAAATTACAAATAATAGTTTTATCTAATGTCTAATCGATCGTGCGTAATTGATTCCTTAACCAACACGTTACGTAATATACTATTGTTTTACAAAATCCATTTTTTTTGTTCAGTTTTTGGTCCATTCATTGGAAGGTCTTTAAAATATCCGAAATCAGATTATGTATCATCACAGAAGTAATAATTCATTGTTTTAACAGCTCCATCTATACAATTCTTGTGTAAAGCAAACTTTTATTCAACCATGTAACATATGAATCTTCCTTTTTTATAAAATCGATGTATACTCCAATCATAACAGCCACAAAAAGATATTGATTGAATTTGAATTTTTGAGCATGTTTAGCTTCCCATTTGAATTTTCTGATTAAAGCCATCGTTTTTCGTATTAAACATTAATGTGATAATTGAATTATTATTGTTGTTTCTCAACTACTCTACTTACGTGGCTTTCCAGAAATAATACTATTAGAGTATTCGTAATCAAAGGAGACTATTACGTGGCAATATCCAGTTTTTTTCCATATTATAATTTGTTTGTTATTTTTGCTAAGAAATTATTAATTAACAAATTTTGTAAATATTCATTAAATACGTTAGTATCGATAAGATGATCAGGTAGTATTATAACTTTGATAACTTAATAACTCTTTTCTATGGTATTAAATTTTGGGAAAGGTGACTCCAAGATTGTAGAGCAGGTAAATATCTTCAGATATCTTGAAGCAGAAGTAACAAGCTATGGAAGCAGTAAGAATCTCGGAATCTGGACGGGGCGACGAAGGAGCCGAGTCAAGAATATCTAATCGAGTACTGTAATAATCACTTCACGGACGTGTATCGTACTATATTTTTTTTCATACTGCCTTTGGTTTTAAACGCAATAAAATATGAAACTGAATTTGATCATTTTATTAGGAAGCCATGTAGACTGCTGTGAAAAAATTATGTTACTTGATTTATTCTTAACATAGTTGATTTGCTTTATAAATAAAAAATGAACAGCGGTTACCAAGTAACAATGTAAATAAAGGCAGACATATTAAATTTTTCTGTACACACGAAATATCTGCGGAGAAAATGGATCTGAAATTAGATGAAATTGCTGAGAAAAATGCGGGGTGTGGCAAGAACAGTTTTTTTAAGAATATTCTTTTCAACAGTTTAAATTTTCAGTCAAAAACTTTCAACCCTTCTTCATTATGGTCCAAATACTCGATGGTAAAATCAATGATTATGGTTAATGGGTTGATAGCTTTTTGTAAAAAACAAAAAGTAAACCATTAGCCAAACCAGTCGAAGGTACTGACAAAGGAACAAATTGAAAGCTTCATGAGGGACGCTCCAGATAAAGAATATCTATTACTCAAAGTGATAGCAATACTTGGAGTTGCTGGAGGTTGCCGAAGGAAAGAGATCTATAATTAAGAAGTTAGTGATGTGGAGGATACGGGTACTCATCTAGTAGTTAAGATTAACCAGACAAAAACGCATATTCGATGAGCTATTACTGTTATTAACAGTGATAAAGTTCACTATTTGGATGTGTATAGAAAATACATCAATTTACAGCAACACGTCTCCCTGAAAGCTCTTTTGATGGGTTATAGACAAGGAAAATGTCTGTCTCAAGGAGCTGGTATACATACTGTTGGCGGAGCACCTAAGAAAATAGCTGAGTTCTTAAAACTAGACCAACCAGAAAAGTATACAGGTCATTGCTTCACGAGGACATCCTCAACGTTGTTGGCTAATGCTGGAGCTAACCTTAAAGTTCTAAAACAGCACGGTGGATGGAAGAGTTCTTCAGTTGCAGAAAAGTATATAGAATAATCGATTGAAGGCAAAAACAAGATTGCAAGAATTATCCAGAGGGGCGAAACTTTTGTTGAAGTGCTACATCACAGCCACACGTCTTCCTCGATTGCAGAAAACACTGTAAATCCATCAACAATCCCATTAATACATATTGCTGGCAACAGCAGTTGTACAATTAATGTCAATCTTCAAAAACTATAATAAAAGCTTAGTTTATGTTGATTCACTTATTATTTCAAAAAACATTGGGACAATTGAAGAGTACTATAAAGTACAAGTGTGAAAGTATGAAAAAAAATGTATAAAACAACAATAATACCTACTATAACATATGTGGCAGAAACAAGACCGGAGATTAAGAAGTATAGATTATACAAAAATGTGGAATACAGAACATAGGAAGGTAGATCAGACAGAGATGAGGTATTGGATCCAAATTATGAAAAGAATGGAGGACAGCAGACTGGTTAAAAGTGCCACAAGGTAGTACTACAAGGTAGACCACCAAAACGATGGCGAGGATACTGGACCTCATTGTCCGGGGACTTGATCGCAATGAACAGGCAGTAGCCTAATAACAGAATGAAGAAGAAGAAAAAAACAGAATAGCGCTTGTAAAAATCATATCTTTTACGAAAAGATTGAAGTAATTGAAAATGTTTGTGATAAAGGCACTCGTGTATTCTTGTATAACACAGACTAAATAATTACCGACATAACGGAAAAATAGACAGATGTAAAGTACGTTAGTTTCTGTACACCCTCATAGATATATATACACGAACGACCAAATCACATTTTACCTCTTTTTATGGAAGGTCTCCACCCCGTGTCAAACACTACAAAGTATCTTTTGTGGTACAAATTACAGGGTGAAAACCCGTAATTCAGTTCGCTATAGGATCCAGCATCCGGACTATGCCAAAGGGTTTCTTTATATCAACCGGAAGTGTTATGGAATTGAATTAATACGTAGCAATTACACCTCCCGGTTTTCTTTTTCTTCGTTTTCTTAAGAAGCATTTAGAGAACACCGGGAGTCCGATAGTGCAGACGCGTGTATACTATTACCTCTCCAGGACCTCGCGTGGCTGAGCGACCAACGGTTAAGGTTATGTTTGATTTAAAATAAAAATGGGATTCTAAAGGGTACAGAAACAATGTTATACAATTACGTTACGGGTCCAAGGAATATAGAATCAAACAATAAATTGAACCATTATATTTAATAATTGTAATAGCAGTAAAAAATAAAAGTTTGCATAGTGACCTTCTTGAAGGGGTTCTGTAATAAAGCAGTAAGTTATTTCTTTTAGTGGCCAGAATTTCTCTCCTAATAAAAATAGCACTCTTCTTCATAGGCTACAATTATAATAAAATTAACCTTTTGGAGGATTTGGAGATTTGCAGAGAAATTAATTTGAATCCCACTAAATGTGTTAACACTCAAGTACACCTTAATTGTAAATTTACACCCATTTTTAAGTTTTTTTGGAGCTTCTTATGTTGATTAATTTGTCAGGCAGGTTTGATTGGTTAATGTAATATAATTTTCTTGTTTATATTTACTTTGCATTTTATTATACAGTGTGGAAACCAATTAAGGAATAAAATTATTTGTGGGGTTAGTTTAGAAGATTATAAAAAACTATTGCACAAGGTACTAAAATTCATGCACAATTTAGAGAACTTGGACACGTCAAACCATTAAAAAGAAAACCGCACTTCGTTGAAGATGATGTGAAATTGGATAATATGTTACAAATTTTTTTACACTAAACTCAGTATGTATGAATTCAAAATAACAAGCTCTTTCAAAATCTGTAAAAATATATAGGGTGTCCCATTTAAATTAAAGAAGTTGATGGCATTTCCGGCTAAACCGGAAGTATATTATTATCGAAAAAATGTACATCAGATGTGTTTTGTTCCATTGCACTTACCTGCAAATTTTCATAAATATCGTTCTCTTCGTTTAAAAGATATTTACTTGGTTCCATACTTTATCCCAAAACCGTATATTAAAAAAGTTAATTAATAAATATATTTTCTTATATTTCTACTGCTTATTTCGATGGATACTGTATAATATTCATTAAACTTTATTGCACTAACCCTTAATTTATGGAAGTCCACCATATAAACAACACTAAACAATGGACTAGTTTAGTAGGATCATATTAATTAAAATGATAGCAATATATATTTAGGATAAGATACCTACTTAGTTATATTGGTATTCATTTTGCAAGTAATTTTTCTCATTTCGTAAAATTTAGCAATAAATAATTAGTAAGTTTTAAACGTAGCGCCAACTAATAACCAATAATGAAGTGTGTTTAAAAGTCAACGTTGTCAGATTTTAGCTACGTTCGTTTCAAGTATTCCCAAAGAACTGGCGGCACAAAACACCGTGTTCTGTGACTAACTGATTGTACCAGTTGACAAGATATATGACAGGAGAGAAAATCGTGTTTATCTGTAATATACTGTAATAAATTACAATTATAATGTATGTACAGATTGCATAAATATTGTTATTATTGATGTAATTATTAATTTGTTGTTTTATAATTTGGAAATTTTTATTTTTAAAGTTTTGTGGGGCTATTATTTATATTTAAATTTGTTTCAATTTTAATTTAATCCTTTTTTAATCTAAAACACCTTAAAATTTCTTTATTTTATTGATCCTTCTGTTTGAAAAAATAATTATGTTATCAAATTTAAAATATGCAATTTTGTTTATCATTTATTATTAAATTTTATATATCAAAATCAATTATTTAGCATTATAGACTCATAAACTCAGTAGTCAGTTCAAATGTAAGATTTAACAATATTTTATTTGTTAACTTTGTTTACCCTAAAAGAATAATATACCCTTGATCTCTTTGATGATACGGCTATGGCAGATTTTATGCGCATCAACCCCGCACATAGAAACACGTGATCCTTAACGGTTATTTCTGGGGTAAAGAAGCGTGTGTTTATTAGTTGTTGAAAAGTTTGTTAATAATATGATGTTCTCTAATCAAGATTATAAAAAATTATTCAACGATACTGAAATATATTACTCACAATGTTTTTAGAAGTCATGAAAGTGATATAAGTGAATAAAGTTAAAAACATACCCTAAATCACTTGTTCCTGACGGTGAAAGATGGAAATCATTCGTAGTGGCTTCCCAGGTTCGGCTTTCTTCCAATGGTAATTTACAATACGTGCAAATGCATCCTTGGATGGAAATTAAACAGGATTACAACCACTGGATGTTATTTTTCCTTCGTTTCTTCCAGATATTTTATTATTATTGCAGGTTAGTCAAAACAAATTTAATTTTTCTTCTTAGGATTTAATATTTATTATTTGGTACACAATTTATAACCATTTACAATTTTTCCAATAGATTTGTTTGAAAATACATTATATGATTTATCATATTACTTTTCAGCCATCTTTTATTTTAACAGTCATCGGCCATTGTTTTTATGGTAATTTTTAAAATATACTGACGTGGGAGTGACCTTTTGATCAAATTAGAATGCTCCCGAATTTTCTTTTTCAAGGGCTTATATACCCTCGGTCAAATTTTCATTATGGCTGCCTTTTCGAGCGTGTTTTGTTTTTATATAACCTCTCTTACATCAAAATTTTGAAAAAATTGACTTTTTAATTATACATTTTCTGACCTTAAAATTATTACAAATTAAATCTGTACTATTTATTTCATTATAAATTAACATTTTTAGAATTTTAAAATCAATTTTTCTTTATTAAAACAGCTGGCTTTTTGGAGTAGACAATGTCAGCCATTTTGACAATTATTAATATCAAATTTAACAATTGTGAGCTAATATCTCTTTTTGGTCAATATTCTTAACAAAAAATGAAATTTTACATATTAAAAATATGATCAGATAACTTTTTATTTTCAATGAAACCGCTTATATTAGCTTTTATTTGCTTTTAAAATTTTACTATGTCATAGTGATTTACATACAAAATTTATCAAATAAACGAATTAATAACATCCAAAAACATCAAAAAACAACTTAAAATTAATTACTTTACAAAAACATACAATTACAACAAATAGAAACATCAATTAAACATCTAATACTAAGTTTATGTCTTTCTCATATAAGCACCTTTTTAAAGTTTATAGTCAACGTTTTTAATCACCACATCACTATTTATAGTGTTTTTTATTGAATTAATCATTCATATAGTCTTTGATCAAGCTTGATTAAATAGTCTTAGCTTGTAAACACAAACATCACTTTCTCACAGCTTTATTCTATCATGTAATATATTTCAATATCTCTCTTTTTAGGTTCTGTCTTAAATATTGTATTTCTATCAAATCTGAGATGTTCAGGACATAGGGACTACTAGACTTGTACTGATATCCGATACATCATACTACAAGACTCATCATTTGATACTTAAATAAATTTGAAAATGTTGTTTGGGGTAAGTAAAATTTGTTTATCAAATTGTAATCATTGTCTCTGATTCATTTAATTTGCTCAAATATTTAAATTAGTTTGTTGAGATTTAAATTTTTGTATCTTATTTTACTGACTGTATACATTTAAATATTCTCTACTTCATATAATAATTTTAAATAACCTATACCTTACTTATTCTCATTTTATAGCTACTTATAAAAAAATATTATTAAAATCATTATTATTATTAACCTTAATTATTATTTATTTAGCTTTTTGATCTGACTAACTTAATATAACTAATATAGTTGGTTTCTTACTAATATTGTATTCTTATGATTTATTATTAACATATTCTAATATTTTTTTTTTTAATTTTTTATTTTTAGCTTAAACAAATTAGTGTTTTTGTTTTTTATTATTGGTTCGACTACTGGTGTTAGCATTCATTCATTATCAAGATGGTTTTTGTGTTCTTGTGTGTATTACGGTTTATTGAATTGGCTCTAATAAAGAAATTTTTGGTGCATTAATCATTTAATGAAAAGATTTGTAAATAACATCCATGTTTAATGGTTTACTTCAATTCCAGTTATTTATTTGGTAAGTTATATTTACTATTAATTTTTAAAACATTACAAATTTCCCCAATTTAATTTTAACAAATTGTTACTCGGTAATAATTTTTAAAATTTAATTCCATTATATTTGATCCAAATCTAATAAGCTTAAAATTCCACTTTGTTATCTTTCAATTCTAACATATACCTTAATTGTACCTTACAAATAATCTTCATTAACATCTAACATAAATTCTAATTCATTTGGTTGTATATAACCACTAACTATTCATTGATAACTCATACTTTATTCCTAATTTTAAAATACAATATAATATTTACTTATTCTAATATCTACATCTTAAACTATCTTATATTCTAAATTTAGCTAGATTTTTAAAATGTTGGTCTATTGATGGTATGCATATAAGTTTTTAACGTTTACCTTTCCCCTCAATAAATTGTTATATGGATTTCTTAAAATATAACTGTTTTCATAAGCTTTTTCGATTATAAATGGTCCTATAAACGGTAGTTTTAATTTTGCACACTCATTATTTCTTTTGTTGGCTACCTGTAGTGACCTTTCAATTACCCAATCCCCTTCTTTGAATACCGTTGGTTTCTTTAAATTTTTGTACATCCTTTTTATATACCTATCTGCATTTCTTTTTAATTTATTATGAAAAATTTTTAATTAAATTACTATTCTGCTCTAATTTTGTACAACTACTAGTGAATTGATATATGATTTGTTACTTCTTCGAATTATTCCTTCAATCTATAAAATTTCTTATTCTCTCTTCACTCTTTTCTTTAACTTTAATGGTACAGGATATATTTTCACCTTAAACTTCTCAACATTTCTCACCTCCATATTATATTCATATTCGGTAGCTTCTTTTGGCTCCTTAAACATCAAACTTCTATACCTCATCAACAAATCTCCTACAATATTGTAATATATTCCATCACAATCAAATCATCATTTTCAAATACATCTTCTTCTTTCTTCTATCTACTTCATAATCATAACTTTCTTCTTTATACTTCATATCCATAACTTTCTTCTTAATCATCTTCATAATTATTTCTAATATAAATAATATCCTTCTTACTATCTTCTACTTCTTCTATCATATCCATTGGACATCCATATACCATTTAGCTATACCTTCTTCTCTTCTTTATAATTGATTATAGTTTCTAATTGTTCCTATGTATCATTTAATATTACCATATCACTATCCAAATTAAACACAGCTAGTAGTTTACAATTTATTATGATTTCAACATAGATTTATTTTAATATCATATTTATTTATTTATTTCACATAACTTTTGTTTTTAATACCAGTTACTATTATATTTGGAATTTTTATTTCATTATTCTTTAATATTATTTAGTTTTGAAATTGATTTTGAATCTATTAATGATATTTTGTTTCTTATATTAATTAAAATTTGTAACGGTTTATCATAATTTTAATCTTGAATATGCAATAACTCATTAGAATGTATTTGATTTAAGTTTCATTTCAATTAGTATAATTAATATAACAGTTTATCATAATTTTTACCCTTGAATATTCAATGACCCATTATAATATAATTGATCTAAGTTTCATTTAAGTTAATATAATTGATTGGGGTTGTATTATAAAATTAAAATAATACACAACATTATAAAATTCAAACAATAAAAGATAACTTACAACCTACAAATATAATTAGCAATATTATTTACACCTTGCTACTACCTTCTCACTGCTCAATAAAATATTCATTTTCTTTTTCAGCTTCTTCCAATTTCTTTCTATAGGTCTCTTTATGACTTTTGTAGGTTTCATTATCATGTGTAGCTTCTTAGCATCGTCTTGTTTTCTCATTCCTTTAAATTTTCCAACATCAGTGTTCATATTCATTTCTTCATCTCCTTTCTTTGTTTCGATAAGTTTTCTTCCAACCCATTGTTTAAATAAATTTTTAATCTTCTCATTTTCTTCCACATCTATAATTATACTTGACTTAATCTTATTCTTGTTTTTATCCACATCATATTTAGTATAAGTTTTCATTAATTTATTCATCTCAATCTTCTTAATTTCAATATCTTTATCTTTGTTTCTGTCAATTTCTTCTAAAATTTTATTGTTTGCTTCTGCATTTTTCTCCTCTTCAAATACTTCCTCTTCTTCATTAAACTTCTCCATATTTTCCTTTTGGCTTACCATTTGTATCTTCAAATTCTCTCTTTCTTTTCCAATATTCTCTACAATCTCATCTTTTAAATCTTTTCCATCTTCATCAAATTTCTTTACAAACATCTTATTCATTTCTTCATTAGTTTCTTGTTCTGTACCTCTTATTTCTCCTTGTAATTTACAATTTTGTTCCCCCATTTCTTCCTTTAATTCATCAAACTTCTTATTTAATGTATCATTTAAATCTTCTTTATTTTCTTTAACTTCCTTCTTTAATTCTTCTTCAATTTCCTCCACTTCTTCATCCATTCTTCCTATAATTTCTTCATTTTCATCATAGGTTTTGTTAAATGCATTCCTTATTATCTCCCTTCGTTCATCTAATTTCTTGTCTATATCTCTTCTTAAATCTTCATTAAATCTATCTAATTTCTTGTTATATTCTTCTAGTTTTTTATTGATTTCTTTGGTCTCCTTTGAATTCTTTTTCATTTCTTCTTTTATTTCCATTAGAAACTTCAATATTTCATCTTGTCCATCAATTTTTTCTGCACTCTTGGTTTTCTGTACTTTTTGTTGTCCTGGTTCATATTGTTCTTTTTCTTTATCTACTGTCTCTTGTTCTTGTTCTGGTACAGAATCTCCAGCACCTCTGTTTCTTTCTTCATCTATCTGTGCTCCTACTTCTTCTCCTGTTTTCTCTCCTACTTGTTTACCATCTCTCAATGTCATTTTATCCATTTTGAATAGTTTATTATGTTTTATTAGATATTAAATATAAAATTTTATTTTAAATAATTTCAATAACCAATTAATTACTTTAGCCAATTAAATTTTTAATTATAGCTAATTAATTTATTGTAACCAACAGTTTTTTATAATAGCCAATAGTTTTTTATTTATAACCCACAGTTTTTTAATTATAGCCCCACGTTGGGCGCCATTTTTGTAATAAATTACAATTATAATGTATGTACAGATTGCATAAATATTGTTATTATTGATGTAATTATTAATTTTGTTGTTTTATAATTTGAAATTTTTATTTTTAAAGTTTTGTGGGGCTATTCTTTATATTTAAATTTGTTTCAATTTTAATTTAATCCTTTTTTAATCTAAAACACCTTAAAATTTCTTTATTTTATTGATCCTTCTGTTTGAAAAAATAATTATGTTATCAAATTTAAAATATGCAATTTTGTTTATCATTTATTATTAAATTTTATATATCAAAATCAATTATTTAGCATTATAGACTCATAAACTCAGTAGTCAGTTCAAATGTAAGATTTAACAATATTTTATTTGTTAACTTTGTTTACCCTAAAAGAATAATATACCCTTGATCTCTTTGATGATACGGCTATGGCAGATTTTATGCGCATCAACCCCGCACATAGAAACACGTGATCCTTAACGGTTATTTCTGGGGTAAAGAAGCGTGTGTTTATTAGTTGTTGAAAAGTTTGTTAATAATATGATGTTCTCTAATCAAGATTATAAAAAATTATTCAACGATACTGAAATATATTACTCACAATGTTTTTAGAAGTCATGAAAGTGATATAAGTGAATAAAGTTAAAAACATACCCTAAATCACTTGTTCCTGACGGTGAAAGATGGAAATCATTCGTAGTGGCTTCCCAGGTTCGGCTTTCTTCCAATGGTAATTTACAATACGTGCAAATGCATCCTTGGATGGAAATTAAACAGGATTACAACCACTGGATGTTATTTTTCCTTCGTTTCTTCCAGATATTTTATTATTATTGCAGGTTAGTCAAAACAAATTTAATTTTTCTTCTTAGGATTTAATATTTATTATTTGGTACACAATTTATAACCATTTACAATTTTTCCAATAGATTTGTTTGAAAATACATTATATGATTTATCATATTACTTTTCAGCCATCTTTTATTTTAACAGTCATCGGCCATTGTTTTTATGGTAATTTTTAAAATATACTGACGTGGAGTGACCTTTTGATCAAATTAGAATGCTCCCGAATTTTCTTTTTCAAGGGCTTATATACCCTCGGTCAAATTTTCATTATGGCTGCCTTTTCGAGCGTGTTTTGTTTTTATATAACCTCTCTTACATCAAAATTTTGAAAAATTGACTTTTAATTATACATTTTCTGACCTTAAAATTATTACAAATTAAATCTGTACTATTTATTTCATTATAAATTAACATTTTTAGAATTTTAAAATCAATTTTTTCTTTATTAAAACAGCTGGCTTTTTGGAGTAGACAATGTCAGCCATTTTGACAATTATTAATATCAAATTTAACAATTGTGAGCTAATATCTCTTTTTGGTCAATATTCTTAACAAAAAATGAAATTTTACATATTAAAATATGATCAGATAACTTTTATTTTCAATGAAACCGCTTATATTAGCTTTTATTTGCTTTTAAAATTTTACTATGTCATAGTGATTTACATACAAAATTTATCAAATAAACGAATTAATAACATCCAAAAACATCAAAAAACAACTTAAAATTAATTACTTTACAAAAACATACAATTACAACAAATAGAAACATCAATTAAACATCTAATACTAAGTTTATGTCTTTCTCATATAAGCACCTTTTTAAAGTTTATAGTCAACGTTTTTAATCACCACATCACTATTTATAGTGTTTTTTTTTATTGAATTTATCATTCATAAAGTCTTTGATCAAGCTTGATTAAATAGTCTTAGCTTGTAAACACAAACATCACTTTCTCACAGCTTTATTCTATCATGTAATATATTTCAATATCTCTCTTTTTAGGTTGTGTCTTAAATGTTGTATTTCTATCAAATCTGAGATGTTCAGGACATAGGGACTACTAGACTTGTACTGATATCCGATACATCATACTACAAGACTCATCATTTGATACTTAAATAAATTTGAAAATGTTGTTTGGGGTAAGTAAAATTTGTTTATCAAATTGTAATCATTGTCTCTGATTCATTTAATTTGCTCAAATATTTAAATTAGTTTGTTGAGATTTAAATTTTTGTATCTTATTTTACTGACTGTATACATTTAAATATTCTCTACTTCATATAATAATTTTAAATAACCTATACCTTACTTATTCTCATTTTATAGCTACTTATAAAAAATATTATTAAAATCATTATTATTATTAACCTTAATTATTATTTATTTAGCTTTTTGATCTGACTAACTTAATATAACAAATATAGTTGGTTTCTTACTAATATTGTATTCCTATGATTTATTATTAACATATTCTAATATTTTTTTTAATTTTTTATTTTTAGCTTAAACAAATTAGTGTTTTGGATTTTGATTCTTGGATCGACTACTGGTGTTAGCATTCATTCATTATCAAGATGGTTTTTGTGTTCTTGTGTGTATTACGGTTTATTGAATTGGCTCTAATAAAGAAATTTTTGGTGCATTAATCATTTAATGAAAAGATTTGTAAATAACATCCATGTTTAATGGTTTACTTCAATTCCAGTTATTTATTTGGTAAGTTATATTTACTATTAATTTTTAAAACATTACAATACAAACAAGACCCTTATTCTTGACGGTGATAGAATAGAACAGCCAATAAAAAGTGGGCGTGGTTCTATTGAATATGCCAAAAACCGTATTCTTGAAATTCGTTCTCTCACTGTACTGATAGAAGGGTTGCTCCCCGAGAGAACAATTACTTCTATTGGTTATTTTTGAAGGAACCGCTATAACACCAAGAGAAGGTGTTAGGGATTTTTATTTTCGAACCAAAAATAGTATAGAAGTAATTTCTTCAAAAAACCAAACACAACCAAACAACAAATTAAACTAACGAAAATGACAGAATATTTTGTTTAGTGTTTTACTCCTTATTTGATAAAGTGTCAATCAGAGAACAAAAATATCGATATGTTTATCTCTTTTTAATGACAACAAATAAGAGAGAGAGATAAGTTTCTCGGTTAATATTAAAGCATATCGACAACATCGCAAATTTTCTACCAATCTTATTGAAACACGTCACTTACCACTTGTGACGTATGTAACCATTAAATTTAAATTTCAAAAGCCGATTATGGCTAAAGGATTAATTTTTATAAAAATTTTATTTGTACAGTTGAACCACTAAAAACCTATTTTCTAAGATGCAAATATAAAAAAATCACTAAACTAGTCCATTAACTTCGTAACAAACACTATTTTATTGAAAAAATTAACTTTATAGTCACTTTTTGTAACGCAATATTTTTTTTAGTACCTATTCCCAATAAAATATTCATTGTTGATAACATAATCAGAAGTTCTATTTGCCACATTTCACTGGTGTAAAAGATGACCATTAAGTATTAAGCAGATAATGTCATACCTACCTCGTTAACGTAGTGATTCAGTAGGCTTGGCTTGGTTGGAGTATACCATCAAAATGTCGTTTGTTCTGTTTAACTTTTATGTAATGGACTTGTTGATTACCTCTTGCTTTAATAACGAATGCGACGAAAATTTATAATTTAATTTATAAGCATCAGATAAATTGTAAGTTTTTTAGTAAAATTTTTAAGTGAGAAAAAACAGGGAAATGTTAATTAACCAAAAAACACGTAGTATAAAAGGCAATTATGGTCCATAACTTTAATAGAAATATCATTAGAAGACAAATCCATTCTTATTTGTACTTAAATAAAGAGATTCCGACTTTGGACGAAGTAATGACTTGTAACCTTATTCAAGGGCGCCAATTTGTAACTAAAAAACTCTCCAAAAGAGATCCCGGCTAAGAGACCCTCTCCAGGGGGTGGTTCGACTCCAAGTTAATGCTCACTATAGGAAGGATTGGGATGTATAAGTAATAAGGGCGCCACTATCTTTTGAACGCTATCGATTAAGCAAACAAACTACACAAAAACTAAGGTGAGAAAGATAGAAACACTTTGTAATTACTTTAATTAAACAACAAATTAAGAAGCTACTTGAAATAAAGACCGACCACGCTACACCCTTAAGACTTATAATCTAAGGTATACAAATGAAACTGTTTTTTAAAAATATAGATTATTTATTAAAAATGTAAGTACTTGCTGAAAATGACCTAGAGTTGTAAAAAGAGGACTTAACTTTAGGTTTCTGTGCTGTCTAGGAGGGCGGGTTCAGCTTCTTCGTGGAGAGATGAAAGTTTCTTTAATGGTTCTGGCTGCTTGGGATGTAATAGTTTTCTTAACAGTCCAGAAGTGGTTTGAAGGACTGTCTTCACATAAGCGGTAACTGAGCTCTAAATTAGCGATAACTTCACTCCAACTTAGCGGGTTGTATCTTTCAACAACCAAAAGGGGAAATTTCACAAGATGAGTACTTGAGGGTTTGTTCAGACTCTTCAGACGAGCGTATCAGTTGAAAAGGATATAAAATTGTTGGGCGATTCATTAAATAGTCTAGCTCAAGACGGAAATTGTGTTTTGTGTCATTTGTCAGAAGAAATGTGTTCGTTATTCAATTGCAAGCGAGGAACGCGTTCTTTGAACATGGTTTTGTAAAAAATGGGTTATTAGACTTTGTATCAAAGTCAATTCATTAAGTAATATTAATTGCCCTCAAGCTTGGCCCCTACGATCACCTGACCAAAACAAATGTGATTTCTTTATTTGGGGATTGAAAGAATCTGTGTATTCATGGCCAGTTGCGTCTCAGGAAGAATTGTGGAATCGCATTACTGATAAATCTACATCGATTAGACACAATCAGCAGTTACTGAGCTGATTTTAATTTACGAAGAAGAATACAATTTTTTTAAGTTAGCAATGTAGGTATATCATATCCCTGGTTTAAGTTAATTTGCGTTTCTTTTCTTACTCACATTAAATGACTTATTTTCTTGATTGTCAAGTCTGACGTTTAATTTCATTAACAAATTTTAAATTTTCGATGATTTTGAATAACATTCCTATAGCGCGCGATTTTAGTTATTGGATTTTTTTTAAACGAAGAGGATGTTCAAAAAATAACTAGAGTAAGGAAAGTTATAGAATTAAATTGCGCACAAAACAAAGTAATTTTTTTTAAAATCCGTCACAATAAATATCTGTCATTTTAATGTCGCATTATTTCCCATCCACCCTGTAAAATACTAATAACTGTCATTTCATAAATAAATAAGCTATAAAAGGTGTAGTCTAGGATGTCGATATTTGACCAATGTCACTTGATTAGTGATTGGAATATTCCGAGGTGCTAGACCGTGTCTGTATATACAATGCGGTCCATATGTATGGAATAAATTCATTTGTAGCGTTATTATGTACTACATGAAAAAAACCTGAAACAGATCGATTTTTGTTCTTAAATTGACAATTTACAGTATGAAAATATTATCCCCCTCCAGCACCCCTTCGGAATTATAAGCACCCCCTCGAAAGTTTTAAATTACAAAGGGGGTCGTGTGGCACCTCGTTGGAAAGGGATTTTAGTCCTCTGTTCAGCAATATAAAGTTTTTAAGTTTGGTGCAATCATAACTGAGAAAATTGATTTTTAAGATGTAAAATTTTGATAATGTCTCTAACACAAAACTTTACGTAGAATGAAGATAATAATGTCACATAATGATTAGAATGTGTTTTTCAATGTACTTATTTGACACTTAAATTAAATGTTCAAAATGACCACCATTCACTTCTTGACAATAACTGAGGAGATATTGTTTGGTCTATTAAAATAACTTTAGAAATAATCAGGTATTTTCGTATCTGTTCTGCTAAATATTAGGAAAAAACTTTGAAGATATTAAAATAATAGTCAAAAAACTAAATAAACAATTGATATAAATCTAGTAGGCTGCTGTCATTTAGGTATTTAAAGTTACTAAAAGACGTCAGTATAATATTTGTGCGCGTATTAAATTTAATTATGGCTCATTTGTCCGAGACTCAAAGAATAGACATTTTAATTATGATTGGTTGTGGTAATAAAACCAGAACTCAAAAGGAGGTTTGTGAAATTTTTAATAATAAATACCCTGGTCAACACGTTTCGCAGTCTACAGTTAGCAAAATCGAAAAAAAGTTTCGTGAAACTGGACATGTAAAAAATATTGAAAACCATCAATTTACTAATGAAAAAATGTTAGATGAGAGATTGAGGAAAATCCGCATAAGACAACTCGAGAACTTGCCGCCGACAATGATGTAAGTAAATCATCTATTTTGAGAGTTCTGCATAAAGAAGAAAAATACCACCCTTACAAAGTTCAGTTGGTTCAGGAGTTAAATGAAGATGATCCTGATAGAAGGCAAGAATTCTGTGAATTGATGATGGATAGAATGAACGCAGATTTGCAGTTCATAAACAAAATAGTTTTTTCTGATGAAGCGACGTTTCATTTAAACGGAACGGTTAACAAACAGAACTGTAGATACTGGAGCAGAGAAAATCCTCACTGGATGTGTGAGGCTCACACTCAATATCCTAAAAAAGTTAACTATGGGCTGGTATCATTAACAATAAAATTATTGGCCCTTATTTTTTTGAGGGCACAGTTACTGGTGAGGTTTATCTAGATTTTTTGATTTTAGTGCCTACATTACAAAGAGTTTTTCCTGATTTTAATCATCCAAATGAAATAGATCGATCTATTTACTACCAACAAGACGGAGCTCCAACGCATCTTGCACGTACTGTTAGAAATTATTTAAACGAGGTTTTTCCCAATAGGTGGATTGGAAGACGTGGGGCGATCGAATGGCCGGCTAGATCCCCCGATTTGACTCCTCTCGATTACTTCTTATGGGGTTATTTAAAATCTAAAGTATATTTTAATAGACCAAACAATATTGCTGATTTAAAAGTTAGGATAACGGAAGAAATTAACAAAATAACCCCGAGGTCATACAAAATGTTGTACGAGAATTCCAATATCGCCTCGGTTATTGTCAAGAAGTGAATGATGGTCATTTTTGAATATTTAATTTAAGTGTCAAATACATTGAAAAATACATTCTAATCATTATGTGACATTATTATCTTCATTCTACGTAAAGTTTTGTGTTAGAGACATTATCAAAATTTTACATCTTAAAAATCAATTTTCTCAGTTATGATTGCACCAAACTTAAAAAACTTTATATTGCTGAACAGAGGACTAAAATCCCTTTCCAACGAGGTGCCACACGACCCCCTTTGTAATTTAAAACTTTCGAGGGGGTGCTTATAATTCCGAAGGGGTGCTGGAGGGGGATAATATTTTCAAACTGTAAATTGTCAATTTAAGAATAAAAATCGACCTGTTTCAACTTTATTGAACATAGTACATAATAACGCTACAAATGAATTTATTCCATACATATGGACCGCACTGTATGTTGGCCATGTTAATAATTGCAGTAAAATGTCGGCGCCATTTGGAATTAAATTTTAACATTTATAAACTTAAATCTGATCAGAAGCATTGCGTGATTCGAATGTAATGGCGGATAATTAGGGTATTTTAGAGAATGATTTTTCTGCTTAAATGTTATTTATGGATGGATGTAATAGCATTTGCATATATTTAAAAATAAATCAAATTATGGTTTTATTCAGTAAAAAACATTTTTGTGGGAAATGCGTGAAGAACAATTTCGTTTTTATGGGTAGTTTTATCACGAGAATTGTTTCTTTTTTTTTAAATAAATGCAGTAAAACCGCGTCATATGCCAATAAGAAAACAGCCATTGCTCAAATGAAATGTTAGTAGTCAAATCATAAAAATTTGCAATTTGTCGTGAAGAGATGATTGCATATACTTAAGTCAATCATGCAACATTTGTGGGGACGAATTCATGTTTCATTTTAACCTTTTTATATTCAAGTAATTTCATTGGATATTATAATAAACGCTCTCGATTTCAATAAAAAATTATATTGTCAATCCTTGTATAATAATTCACATTTGTGAATACAAAAATCGCAAGTGGATAAATATCGGATAAATATCGTTACCGTAACAGCGCGCATTTACTGTTCGTTTATCAAGCGTCAGTTTGACAATTGTAAATGTCAAAAACAGAAAGAATTAAACAGCATATATTTCAACAAGTATTTCGAGTTTTGTAAATATTTGCGAGGCAGAAATAGTAAGGGAGATTGAAAAATCAACCCCAGACAATACAAAAAAAGTCATTCCTCAATTTAGTGAATTTTGTAATAAACGAAACTTCAATTTGGATACCGAACAGTCAGTAGAAAATTTGGCAGGAATATTGATGGACTTTATTATGAAGAAACCGAATGGGGAAGATTATAAGGAATACGTGGTGACAACAATTTGGAACAGAACAGCGAAAATGTTGCTAAGCATGTATTTCGAAAAATTTAATACATACAAAAATACAAGGTAATTTAGAACAACGTATTGACTATACGTGAAATTGTTAAAATAGCATTAATAAAGGATGAAAATACTCCCAAACTTAATAATGAGCATCTTGTAGCCACAGTGTCAACAATATCTACATCATTAAAGGAGCAAATGTCTACCGTACCAGTTGTATATAATAATTGTATTTTTAACAATAGGCCACTGTACTATTTATTATACCTTTTTAACAATAAATATACTTGACAGAGTAAGTATCAAAATATGACACATAACGAATAACTAGATTAAAAAGTAAATAATATATATCATTCTCCCTCGCTGTAAGGGTGCATTGATACCATAAATAACTGGAATTGATAAACTAAACTATTTATGTTTGCTGGTGAAGAAATCGTTGAGATACTTTGGTGGTCTCCTATTTCTTGTAGGTCTTGTATCAAGTTGTGCATCTTGCTCTATAGATGGCGATGAATGTAGGTCTTAAACACTACTAGATGGCTCGCTTTGGTGATAAGAAGCAGTAGGGTTTGGTGAAGACTCTGGTTCAATTGGTAGTTCAGTTTGTGGTACTGGTTCAATTATTGGTAGTTCAGTTTGGCAAGGTGAATCTAATTTTGCGTCTGACTCTGTGCATGCTTCACCACCATTATCTAAACTCAAGTCCCCACGAGGGGCCAGTTGCTTAAATGATACGCTTGCTTCTCGCCCATCGTCAAAACGGACAAGAGCATATTGAGGATTAGCTTCTATCAATTCGGCTTCATCAACAAGGGGATCACATTTACTGGCTCGCAAATTCCGCTTAACAAGTATGGGCCCAGGCTGAAGTAACCATGCTGGAAGCGTTATCCCATTAGGGGTTCTTCTTGGGTGGGTGAAGAGTCTCTCATGTGGAGTGCAGTTTGTAGTTGTATTCAACAAAGATCTAATGGAGTGCAAAGCTTCTGGTAGTACACTTTCCCATTGTGAAATGTTTAATTTCTTAGATTTCAATGCTAGGTTTATTGACTTCCAAATAATCCCATTGTAACGTTCAACCAAACCATTTCCGGCTGGATTATATGGCGTAGTCCTGCTTGTAGCAATTCCACGTTCTTGCAAAAATGTAATGAGTTCCTTCGACATAAAAGATGTTCGCCGATCAGAATGAATGTAGGTTGGCATTCCAAACATAGAAAATAGGTCATTTAGACACTGAATTACAGTTTCTGAACTCAAGTCCTTGCAAGGATATGAAAAAGGAAAATGAGAGTATTCATCGACAATATTCAGCAAATATCGATTTCGACTATTGGACGGCACGGGGCCTTTAAAATCGATGTTAAATCTTTCGAATGGAGATGTAGCTTTGATTAAATGTTGGTCTGTATTTCTATAGAATCTTGGTTTGATATCTGCACAAACAGGGCAAGCAGCGTAAATCTTTTTAATTTCATCGATCCCATAAGGTAAGTTTTTACTTTTGACCCAATGTCTCATTCTTGTAATACCAGGGTGGCACAGTTGTTTATGAAGCTCGTAAAGTTTCTCCTGTGTATTATAGAACTGCAAATGCGCGACAGGGCATCTGCCGACTAATTTTCAAACCCAGGTCTATATTGGATATCAAAAGAGTAGGGAGATAATTCAAGGCGCCAATAATTATTTGGAGAAGGAGCGGAGAGATATTATTTAATCTAAAGCTACTGTAGAGATTAAAAATAGTCAGAAACCAGATTTTTCAAAAAACACTTAAGTTGAAATGTTCTACATAACATCTCTTTGATCAACAACATGCCTATTGGACATTACACGAAGAAGTAAATAAAAAACTATCTTTTAGGTTATTTTTTCTATTACCGAGTGTTAAACTATTTGTTTTAAATATTATGTAGTTTTCTGTAACTTGAAAAGAAAATACTTTAAAAAAAATATATATAAATAAGAATATTTTAGCAAGTTACTTCAGATGCAAACATTTTTATTTCAAATTTGATTTGTTTGAATTTGTAGCTGATTTATAAAGATAAATTCCCGTGTCATAAATAAAAACATATCAAATAATTTATGTTTGAGCAACAACTTTCTGCACTAAATAAAATCAGATGAATAAATCATATCTACTAATGCGGAATTATTTTCCAAATTTAGTAGAGGACAAACTTATGGCGATTTTATTTATGGATGCATGTATTCCGATAAACTGGCCCTCCCTTTTATTCGGTTTGTTCGTTCTATTGTTATATTGAGGGTCAGGTTGTCCTTTTTTGTCACTTGTTATTTATAGCAAAAGTTAGATGATTTGAATTTAAGAAGTTTTATAAGCATGTGCATACGGGTTGCGTTCATAAAGTTTACTCTTTAACTTAGAGTTAACTCTATAGCGTTGAGAAATCGGAGTATGATCGGAAGTACATTCAGAGTACGGCGTTCGTAAATTTAACATAGTTAACTCTAGAGTTAACTATGTTAATCTCCCTTAGGAATAATGGATTTGTTCTGTTTTAATGTAATAAAAACTAATTTCTACTCCTGATAGTGGAAACATACTAAAAACATTAGAAATAAAATTTTTTAAACAAAACTTCCACTATTTATTCAAAAAACGCAATGACAGCTGTTTCGCTTCAACGAGCATCGTCAGATTGACAAATTGAAGCTACACTTTGTTTTTAAGGTAGCCACCTGCTATTGATTAAGTAGTGTTAAGACTAGACCAAGTGTGGAAGGAATAAGACAACAATCTAAAGCCAAGATGTTATTAGCCCAAAGGGATTATCCTCTGGATGTATTTCCCTCTAAGATCAGTATAACTGTGCAATGATGTAGAAAAACCAGGAAAAAACTATAGCATGCTGATCTTTACAATAACTTAATATATTTATGTCATATTTACGTCTTATCTATGAATAAAAATTGAAAAATCAATAAAATTAAACAGTTTAATAATGGATAACCTCGAAGATTAATTTGTTCATTAACAACTTTAAATTGTTGATCTGCTAGATGTCTGTATATTTCGAGTTCTTCAAGGAAATCTAAATTCTGTTTTTTATGACAAATGTGTAGTATTTAAATGTCATTGGTGACACAAAGTAAAGGTGTAACAGTACCTGTTAACATTTTAAGGCCATCTCTCTGATATCTTTGGCGCAACTCTGGAATGGTTACTTTTACATACAAGTAACGAATGTGACAACAAGAACATACTGACTAATCCTTATTTCTTTAAATAACTTTAACCTTTTCCCATGTTATTTTTGAAATTCCTTATAATCCTTACTTGTTCTGTGCAACTGTTTTGCTTAAACTTACGTTGGAGATCTTATCTGATATTAAACAACAAAAATTTTGCCTTATGCAAATTTTTTTATATAGAGTAGAGGGGTATCCTAAATATTAAATTAAATTAGTACTGCGAGTTCCATCTTTCCGAAAGAATTCTTAATAATAAAATAATGAATACGGTCTCTATAATTATAATTGGAAGTTCAAAGTAGCTACGCTACGAGATGTACTAATGAGTTGCCATTATCTGGTGCAAGAGGTTTTAATAATTATTCCCAGTCTCATTTCTTGTATTGGTTTACTGTCATATACAGTTGGAATATAATACAGTAAACTAAAAGCATCTCTTTAATTTGAAGATTCAGTAAACTTGAACAGTTTGTAAACTTTAAGCTCTCGTATGTACAAACATTTTTAACTGGATCATCTCTACAACTTGGGCAGATCATCCCTCCACTCGTGATCTTCCATAGTCATTTGGAACCACCTAGACAGTGCCGTAGCGAACCCAAGGTGCGGCGAAGGATCGTCCACTATTTTTAACAGATTAACAGATAAGTTCATTGTGGTATATCAAGTTTACTGTTCCCATATTTTTTCTCTTTTATTTCCGTTTATATCTATCTATATCGTCAACTGTATTAGAATAAGTATTTTTAAAGAACTGTTTGCGGATTATTTTTTTGTAACGTATTCTCAACTTCCTCCATTTTAGCACCAAGGAAATCTATTTATCTTTTATCTGTTGGTACATTTTCATTTTTTTTTACTTCATAGACAGTTTTTTCTGACATCTTTCTGTCATCTTATGATACTTATTTAAATAACTCAGCTTAAAACAACTTTCTTCAGTAGTATCATAAAAAATAAAAAGATTTCAGTGGCGCCCTTATAATTTCTTAAAGAAACAAATATTGTACTATAGTCAGAGCTAGTATACTTACTCACCCCTAGCCGAGGTATTTAACTATAATAATTTTTGCTGTGATAAACATTTATAAATTTTGTTAATTATTGAAATATCTTTTACAACTAATTAAACACGAAATTAAGATTAATGGTTGTTTTATTGTAAATTAAATTTTTTTTGGTATATTGTTATTTATTAAAAGTTAACTAAATATTTTTATAAATTCACTCTCAACATGTAAATCATATCACAAATTGACGCCCAACGTCATAATATGGTTACAAAGGTTACCACAATCAATTTAGTAGAAAAACATACTTTATATTTTACTATTTTGTGTAGACTTTCTTATTTTTTTGTGTCTTGTCACTTCCCAAAAGTGTTTCGAGAAAATTTTATTGTGTGCAGACCTAGATATTAGAAAACATATTCCAATTTCTGCATTATTTCTACGTAGTTTTTAGTATGTATAATAATTGAATGTTTTGCATTAATTAAGTAATTTATAGCGAGATATTAAATAATTGAATTTTCCATTTACGGTAACATGAAAACAATTATATTCCTCTGTTCGCTAATTCTAATGAAGGTATCCACAACAACGTACAAAATTATTGTAGTAATAATATAAATAAACGCTCCTACATGCCTGCTCATTACTTTTTAATAATAGGTCAGGCTCATCTGGTTCGAGAATATCAAGTTAATTAAACTCATTTTATAATTAACTGTTTTAATTGACCCGTCCTTCCATTAGGGCAGTGCTACTCCCATGTCGAGGTATATGTGTGTTTTATGCTGCAGACGAATCATATTTTAGGTAAAACAAAAACTATAAAAAATGAACATTTTATTCAAAAGGTAGGTGGTTAACTGAAAGCACGCAATTACTTGAAACAAGTCAATAACATGCCCGCTTCAAACATTTATTATGCGTTTTGTTTACGGGTGGACAAGTTGAAGAGAGAAGTAATTAAGTCTATATACAGTGCGGTCCATATGTAACGTCCGCTTGCTAATTTACGTACTAATCTAAGTACTAAAATTATTAATTAATCATACTAAATCGAGAGTCGATTTAGTATGAAAAGTTGTACCACCATGCTACCTTACTTTAGATTACTGTCAATACGAACCTTAAAATCAACCCCGACTCACCGTATATTAGAAATTCCCTAATCCACCGCTACCGAACCTACCCCTTACAATAGAACGCACCTTAAACAAAACCTTTAAATGAACACAACCCAACCGGAAACCATTGTCAATCCTCATCTATAAATTACGATACACCCAATACATCGTCCTTTTTCTTGACGAAAACCCGACAAGTCAGTCGCAACTATTTTATCGCACCTGCAATTTATAGTATCATCTTTTGGGCTGTACGCAAAATATACAGCCCGGAAGGGAGGACACGGCAAGACTACAGCCAAGGTACCCAGACTTAGTTACTGATGTAACCACCACAAGCAGGCCAGTCCTGATGCAAATACCACTGATGCCAGCAGCCATAGAGAACTAACCGAGTCCACCGGTCAAACTAAAAACTAAAGATAAGTTCAGTGCAGTTCACGAAATTTCCTTCGGCAGATTAATTTAATAATTTAAGTATTCTTTTTCCTATCAGTTTTGTTTATAAACCTACTGACTATAAGAGCTGAAGGGTGAAGAGGTGAAGGGCTCTGCCAGAAAGGTGCTTTTATCGTTACAACTTCTACAACTTCATTTAGTATGTAGGCACGTACTCTATCTCACAAATAAGTACTATTGGCTTCAGAATAGCATATACATTTTCAAACTCATCTAGCTTACAATGAAATAATTTTAAGGACGGCCTATTTATTGTGTATAACCAATCACGGTTTAAATAATAATAAATTTGAAATCAGTTAAACAGTTGTCCACGCCCACATCTTTAATGTTTGCAGCATAAGGTATTTTATTGACAAATTGTCTGTCCTCTGTCCCTTGTAAATAAACTTAATCCCCAAAAACCATTTAATATAGGCGTTTAAAGGGCGTTTTTATAACTTCGGTAGGTAAACGAAATTCACATTTAACATGTATATGCTATTCTAAAGCCGACTGTACATAATAATGGCAAAAAAAGGTATTATGTTCTTAAGGTTTGTACGCAAATTATTACATTTGGTTTTCATCTGTGTCACAGATGCATGTGAACCTATTGTGGATAATTCCACGTTTATTTATTCCAATGCTTTGGTTTTTGCATTTCTGTTTTTATAAATTGAATGTTTTGACACATATAGGTAAGAAAATACTGCGCCGATTTTCGGTATAATTCTGATATACATTTCTATTGAAACATAGTCATCGTTGTTATTATTCAAAGAGCCCATCCTGTAATTAGGGATTAACTAATCCAAACATAATAGACACCCTAGATAATATTGTCAAAATAGGTAGCTAAATAGATCCCATGACCGTAGAACCGGAGTTTTTTTAAGCATAATTCAAATTAAAATAAAAATATGCTACAGACATATTAAAAAGTAAGAATTAAATATAAATTTAAGCAAAAAGCCCTTACTCAATACTGATATAAATAAAGCAAGTGCGCTGCTGATTTTGGGTCTTGTTAAGAACAAAAAAACTTTATTCTAATAAGAAATACAGAAATTATACCAGATAATTCTTATTAAATAGTAACATTCTTATGAACATACTTATCACGAAAATGTAGTAACTCAACTATAAAAAGTTCATCAGATTGGTTTTCAGAAAGCATGTGATTAGCAAAAGATGAAGGAGAATTAAAATGTCCGAAGTCCTGGTTATCTTTTAATGACACCAACTTATTTAGAGAGACGTTTACGTTCATACTGACCAATATAAATTGAATTGCAATCAGAACAAGAAAGTCTATAAACACCTGATTTATATTATTTTGGAATAGAATCTTTAGTATGGACCAATAGTAATTTTTCCAGCCTGATGATGGTCCTATATAACCGAAACTAGCTGGAACACATCAATAAACAGTTTGTGGGATAGACTTTGAGCTTCCTTTGAACCTTTTGTGATTCAACCCATATTTAAGATATGGATTACTTACAAGACAAAATAATAACACAAAAGCAATTTTTTTTAATTAATTTAAATGTTTTCCTAAACCTTTAATTGGAATTTTGTTGGAAATTTTTCTTCTTGTATAAAAAACTGGTATAAACAAATAATAAATTCTTTGAATGAATTCGTTAAAATATTTTATTTGTTTCCAAAATTGTATTAAAACAAATTTGAGAAACCATAAACTCACTAATAACATTCGTTAACTATAGAAATTAGCTGGAACACCATTATGACCTGGTTTATTTCTAGAAGCACACCTTCGAGGAGGGTATTATGTACCCTCCTGCTGTTTAAGGATTAGAACTCAGATTGACGCATGTCATCGCGTCACTGTCGGCATCTGTGGGGGGTCTTTTACAAGTTTAAAGACTTTTGTAAAACGACCAAAAAGTTAAATTTATAGGCGCCGTAGCGGTAACTTGTCGGTGCCTTTGAAAATGACCCCGTCAACTAAACAGAAATTTGGCTGTCAATTTTTGTACGCTTGTCCAAAACTTTCGAATTTTTATTTATTAGAGGGTGTTCTAAATTTTACGTTTATCGTTTGGAACCTCACATTACCTTAAAATGTATCATATAAAGCCACACAGGATATCCTTAAGAGATTCAAGAAACATCCTGAGGTGTTTGGATTTGTATGTACCACAAAAAGTGCTTTTGCTCCGAATGAAACATGCTATTTTTTCCGCAAACGGCATCCAGACTATAGAACTAATTAATATTTAAATAAAAATTCAAAACGATCGCAACGAAGTTGATAAATTCAGAGAATAATAATTATAAAACTGCGCACTACATTTCCGTGGTTACTGGTTTTGTGATTGCCAAGTCAAAAACAAATTTGACAGTTCAATAATATTTTACAATGTCAGAAATATTGTAAGTGATTTAAAGCAACAATTGGACTGTGCATTTTTGGTAAGTACTTGAGCATTGAAATTTCGTATGTTGTAGTAAGGTGTACTGAAATTTTCTTTTAGATTATAAATATTATGTCGGATTCAGAACCCAACTGTACACCGCCCGACGTTGTTGACATTGCTAAGGCAGCTACGAATGATTTAATTCCAACTAAGTCAAGTAGAGTTTTATCATGCTTACGAAAGATTTCTCACATGGTGCAATGATAAAAACATTTCAAACTATTCGGAAAATGTGCTACTAGCTTATTTTTTTGAAATGAAAAGTTCAACAATGTGGTCTCAGTATTCCATGATAAAATCATTACTGAATATTAAACATGGATTAGATATTAGCAAATATATGAAACTACGTGCTTATCTGAAGAAGCAGAATGAAGGGTATACTCCCAAAAAGTTAAAGGTATTCACAAAAGACCAGTTTGAAGATTTTTTAAATAATGCACCTGATGAGCAATATCTAGGATTTAAGGTTAGTTATAATATTCTAACCTGCATAAATACAATCAAGTTATTAAATACATACTACTTTTAGATTGTTCTAATAATGGGCGTATCTGGAGCATGTAGATGCGATGAAATGGTAAACATGACAATAGACGATATAAAAGATTTAGCATCTGTTATTTATATAAAGATTCCTGATAGTAAATCTAAAAAGCCACGATCGTTCACAATTATTGGAGAAAAATATATAAATCTTTACAGAAAATATACTTCTTTACGTCCACAAGCTATGGAAAGCCGACGATTTTTTTTTGAAATTTCAAAAGGGAAAATGCTATCGCATGGTCATGGGAATTCATACAATAATAACGTACCCAAAACAGTAGCAACTTATTTAACATTATCGAATTCAAAAGATTACACCGGCCATGCGTTAAGAAGAACTTCAGCTACTTTGCTTGTGGATGGAGGAGCTGATATTACTTGTTTGAAACGGCATGGAGGTTGGAGGTCGAGCACTGTCGCTGAAGGATACATTGAAGACTCTTTGTCTAATAAAAAACAAACTGCAGAAAAAATCTTGATGTCGAATTCTTGTTCACTGTACCTGAATGCAGCTTCTCATGAGCGAAATTATGTCGACGTAACAGAAGCAACAACAAGTAAGGAGTCACAGGAAATTTTGTCGATGAACTCTTTCAACTCTGCACAAAATTCGCTTGAATTGGAAGTGAATAAATCAGGTATAGTGCATTAAATATGTGCGGTGCAACCTTTAATAGCTGTAATTTTACTATTAATCATTATTATCGATAATAAAGTTTAAAAGTTCAACTAATAATTATTTTCCCTGTTAAAAATTCTACTTTTTTGTACGGCCGTCAGCGTACAAATAAGTGGCGTGTGTGAAATCATACTTCAACTTCATGAATTGACGTTAATAATGTCTACTTTTTTGACGTTTGCGGAAAAATATCTTTTTAACATTTAAAATGAACAATTGAGACATCTGCCCATATAATTTATGTTAAAAATATGAAAATTCTAAGAATTATTATCCTTTATTGTTATTGTATGCGAATGATTTGGAAGTATTTATAATTTACTCTAATTAATCCATAACTACCGAGTACTTAAACTACTTAAGATTAAGGATAATTTTAAAGTTCATTTAAGATGAAAATCTGCATTATTTAATAATGAATAAATATAATGTTTATGGAGAAAAAAACTGACTACTGGAACTATCCTGCTTCGAATAATTACCCAGTGGTTAGTATAATTAATATAATATCTTGTAATTTCCTCGGAAATATTTATGAGAATCGAATCTAAAATTATACACAACTGAAATAATTCTACCTAGATGTGCATGTCTCTTTTATACGTACGTATATATATACAAATTGTCATGCAATTGCTGTTTTGTCGTATTGTTAAACGCAAGATCCTTGTTATTTAATAGATGCATTTCTTGTGAATGTAACTTAACTATTTATTATTATACAGTTTGGAATTCATATATATTTTCACGGATAATAATATATACACACAGAACGAAAAAGCTACAATTTTCTATTTAATAAGGCGTATCGAGCTGGTCACTTAACTTTGTTTCCTCCTATTGGGTAACATTTTTTTCTATTAATCAGCTAAATTATCCGTTTGATAACAACCGGATATGCGATTTTCAATTCATCAATGGATTTGTCGTTGAACTCACGAAATAAATGTTTTTGTTTTATTAAACGTATCATTAATCGATAGTGAACAGGAATATTATAGAGGTAATTGTAACAATGTTTTTATAATTGCTTTTTTACCATCTTATTTTATTTTTCTGGTCAACACCAAGAGTGTTACTAATAAATAAAAACCACTAATATATATCTGTGACATTAGAAATGCTATACCCAGAAGGAATAATTTTTTAATCTTAATGTTTTGGCAACATGGTATAGTCTTTACAAAAAGTACGAGGAGTAATAAACCCTAATTAAGTATGCAAAACATTTACAGGGAGCACCATGAAATTTTTGATAAATCTCTTACTTTAAATTACATTTCTTCCGTAAATCTAAAAACCAGGTAGATCGACCCCGTATTTGTTTCAGTTGTAGCAAAGTTTAGGATTTCTTCATTGTTAAAGGATTAGCAGATAAGCAATAACGCAATACAGTGGTGTGTATTTTGGGAAAAAAATACGTTTTAAATTATAATATAATAAAAAATGAAAAGAAATAATTATTGGAATACATTTATTACTTACATTTTATTCTATATCCGACTCGGAAGAGGAAGAATCGTTGTTGACATTAATAATAATAGGGTCGTTTAAATCATCACAAATATTGTCAATTGTCAAGAGGAAGAATCGTTGTTGACATTAATAATAATAGGGTCGTTTAAATCATCACAAATATTGTCAATTTTCCACATAATTGCCTCTACTTTGATAACATGCTCGATGTAGTTTGTCCAGTTTTCCTTACTAACATGACTTACAGCACTCTCAAACAATTTCACAACATCGTTTATTTTAAAAATATTTTTTTCCAACTTCCCCCTTTACCTGAGCCCATATTAATTCTATGGGATTAAGTTCACAATGATAAGGGGGAAGTCGAAGAACTGATATACCACGAGAAGAAGCCATTTCTTCTACAATGTAGGTTTTGTATTTATTCTTGTTAATTTTTGCAATGGTGTAGTTCTTTCCTTAGTGGATCTTTTGGAAACTTAATATTTTTCGAAATAGCCACTCCAAAAGCTCTGCTTTACGCCAATGACTTGTGGGCAATGCTTCTCGTAACCGTGAATGGTAACTTGCGTTGTCCATAACAATAACAGCCCCTTTTGGAATCAAATCCAACATTTGAACAAACCATTCCTCGAAGACATTCCCATTCATATCTTCGTGATAGTCCCCCGTGCGTTTTGAAATAAAAGTTAATAATCCACCATCAACAAAACCTTCAGAACTTCCAACATGCGGACAATGATAAGTCTTTTTCCTTTTCCAGATGGTGGCTGCAAACCTAACGACAAACCTTCCACGAATGCCTGCCTTCCGCTTTTAATGTTTTCATCTTGCCAAGATTTGGAAACTATATATCCAGCATTTATCCATGTTTCCACACACGACACACACGCATTGCCGTCATTGCCGAACAATTAACACGAAGGGCAATTTAGCGATACGACAAACCAATATCTCTATAGGCAACAATTCTACCCCTATCAAAATCGTTAACATGGTGGTAATTTTGATGTTTTCGAACTCGAGGCATTTTGTTACACTGACTACAATTAGACTGAAGAACAATAATTAAAATTTTCTTTACCAACCGGTCTTCATAAATCGTTTTTTTTTTTAATTAAAGGTAAAATTGATATTGTTATCATAGCATTCTTTAAATATAGTCATTTTGTTGTCAAAAAGTTAAGATTAAGAAATTATTCCTTCTGGGTTTATAAAACCATTCACTGCAGAAAAGTAATAATGTGTTCAGCATGAACACTGCTAGATATACAGGCTGTTTGACGACTTAAATTACCTCCTGAGTGACAATTTAAAAACATACAAAAGCTTTGTTACGGTTTTGCCACTTACCATTCTCGAACCATCTGAAGCATGCGTACTAAGAAATTCTGTGTTCGGATTCTCTTGTGCACTCTCTCTGCAACTTTTGGAATCGGTGTGGTCAAAGGGTAATCTGCGGAAGGATCTTTAGACTTTCTGGTTTTATTTGTCAATGATGTTGCATCATGCTTGACGCTTATGGTGACGACAAGGTCACCTGCATAAACTTGGAGAGCTAGAAAGTTAATTGACTACAAATATTCTAAATGGTAGTGATCCTGTTTGTTCATGACTGTGGCAAATGTGTCACTGGCCACAGGCACAAGGTCCGCAAGGGTGCCAAAAAATAGAATCCACAACAAAGACCAACTCTCCCATTTTTCAATAATTTCACAGTACTTTAGAGAAAGAGCTAAAGACAAAAGTCATTCTACCAGATATTATGCCTGTTGTTTTATTCTGGTCAATAAATCAGTATACTATTGCGCCTTTAAAGGTTTATTGATTGATTTATTACACCTTTCTTCGTCAACCATATGAATCAACTATTTTTAAAATCAAAAACTTAGAAAAAATCTACGGAAAAAAATGATGTGCATACTTATTTTGCAAGTCTCGCATATTTGGCACCCAACTTGGGGAAAATACAATATTAGAGTATTTTTTATTGACTTTATAAATAGGGGGCGTTATTTAGTATATTGCCACAGGGGCAATAGTACCTAGATGTTGTTGATATCTGTGCTTTCCTGTTCTGTATGTTGTGCATTCGCATCATAGTCCGGAATAAGGTGGCTGTTTCCTTTACTGCACCAACTTATAAGTGTTTTGATATTCTCTGCAATTGGTTATTTAGTTAAGTAACCAAGAAAGTAGGCCGATGCAATAACGTTCTACCTTTTGCCTATTTCTGTTGGCACTTCCATTATATAGAGGCTGCCAAAATTGCTGTGGTGAACCCTGGAGTAGGTATAAATTTATTATATTTATCGAGCAGCGAAGCTGCTCTTGGATTATCAATGTTGTCACAACAAAGTAACGACTGATTTAAGAGCAAGGCCTTGCATACCGTCCTTTATTGATTCAAGGTTGGCGTAGAAGTCCTAGATCAAAGTTTTCTTAAAAAAATCTTCTTCTTAACACTCTGGTTGCTGCTTCTGAATGCTGAAAGTCTATTTTAGCCTACTTCTGGTAAATTAGAATATATTGCATTGATCGCAAAGATTTTATTAAATCAGATTTATTATATAAATATATCATTTAAGTAAACTGAGTCTGTACACTTGATTATCTTGTAAATTTTGCTTTTTACTGCTTGGTGCTCACTGTCTCTTCATTACTAAAAAAACTAATTAATTTTTGTAATAAAAAACTTTGATAATATTATCCAGTCGTCACTCTAACAAACGCTAAGAGCGCAGCGCCCTCTGGGGTGTCTGTTTCTGGCAAACAATTACGCGTGCTGATCGAATCACCAAACGAGGAGGCTGAACTTTTCCTCAATAACGCATTTAGAGATTATAAAATAAGTAGCCAAACCTCCCTTCTTTGATATTCGACCATGTGTCAAAAGAGGTGTATCTTCACAACGCCCTCTGCAGCTGTGAACCAACATTCCATTGTCACCGAGAAGGCGGAGATCAAATGGCACAATTGCAACCCGTGCGTCGAAATAATAGTCACTGCCAGGAAGTAGGAAGAAAATTGTTGGTTATGTGTTATATTTCGTATTTGGAAATTAATTTAACGAGTGCCACTATTGTCATAATGCCAAGGACGAATGTAGGGTCAAAATAGTGAAAAAGTTACCCCGTGGGAGTTTAATTAATACGACTATGTAGCGTTGCTGAAATTTACAAATGCACTTTCCTACATTGTAGTTAAGAAGAAATAAAAGATGAAAAACCGTAATTTGTTATTAAACTTGTCGATAAAACAAATCAAGTCATATTAGAAAGTATAGTTGTAAACAAATTGGAGAAATAGTTTGGGGTTGCAGCGATTGAGGGGAAAATGTGAGAAAGTTTAGTTTCCTAGCTTTTTTAAATATGTATTCTCATCCTCAGAGAACTACAATAGCTTAGTTGATAGTAAGACAAATATTAAGAGATTTTTGTGTTATACAGTGCATTTTTTTTAAGTGTGGCCATAGGGATTCACATGGTAAAATTTACACCCCATGTTAACGTATGTTATCTTCGAGAATAAAAACCGAAACTATGGTATTATAAGTAATTCGAGGTCGTAGAATTCAATTCTGGCCTCAGAAATGCCCTTAAGTGGCCAGAGACGGCTTCAGCCGGATGGTGTAGGGGCCATTTGCGCAGAGGTTCGGGAAATCGGCCGTCACTTCGCTCCCAAATCCACTGGCAGACTTTTTGAATTTAAAATATAATACTAAGAGAACACCATGGCTTTATCTGCAACAACTTCTGAAAAGTTATTTTGTGCACCACGTATCCTCAATGTGGAACTTCGAGAAAAACATAGTCAACTTTGACAGCTTGTAGTGTGAATGTTTGTTTTTCGCCCAATTTTCTGCAAAATAATACTTCAACCTAAATAAAATACGAGAAAATATCTAAAAGAGCAATAATAAAAAAGATTGTGAAACGAACTAATAATTTTTATCTAATAAATAAAATTATAACATTTATTTGAAAAAACAACTTAACACAATAAATTGACAAAAATTTTCATAAATTATCAAAGCAATTGCTCAAAATGCTTTCCTTGGACTGCTAAACAATACCCTAAGCGATCTTGAAAATTCCTTCGAATGTTTTGCAATGTTCGTATTGTAATGGAATTACAAGCTTCCGTTATTCGTGCCTTTAGCTCCTCTACACTTTCTGGTTGACCTCTCACAAGGTCGTAAACCTGTGACGCTAAATATCCCCATATCGAAAAATCCATCGGTGTTAGATCAGGACTTCGAGCCGGCCATTTGAACGGTCCATGCTGACCAATCCAACTATCAGGAAATGATTCGTTTAAAAATTCTGTTACAGAGGCAGCACTGTGAGGGGGTGCTCCATCATGTTGAATATTATTTCTCTGTTGGCTCCTAAAGCATCTAGCCGTGGTCCCACCTCCAGTTGGAGTAGATCTAAGTACTTATCTTGATTCAAATTCCCATTTATAAAAAATGGCCCTACTAAGTTATTACCTAATATCCCGAGCCAAACGTTTACTTTTTGAGGCCACTGACTATGAGTTTCTTGTACTCTGTAAGGGTTTTCCTTTGCCCAAATGCGGCTGTTTTGTTTGTTGACTGTCCCATTTAATGTGAAAGAACTCTCATCAGAAAACAGAATGTTATTTAAAATATTCCTATCTCGATTAATTTTCTCCATCCAAAGTTCACAAAATTCCATTCGTGAGAAGTAATCACGGGGCAACAGTTTCTGAACATTTTTAACTTTAAACGACTTGTATTTTTCACTCTTCAAAGCTTTAAAGCAGCTACTTCTCGAAACGTGAAATTCTTCTGCCAGCTTTTTAAGACTGGTGGTGCCTTCATCCTCAACCGCCAAACAGACATTAAACCGTAAATCTTCTGATACGACGTACGAGATTCTATTTCGTTTTTTATGCTCATGATTTAAGCAACCGGTAGCACGAAATTCGTTGTAAAATCTGAGCACTGTAGTTTTGCTTGGAATCGGACGATCGGGATATGCAGCAGCAAAATTCTGATGGACAATTTCTCTGCTGGACATACCTTTAATGTATGATGTTACGAACTCAACACGTTCTTCACTTGTGTACACAGACATTTTAAACAAATATCAACAAATACAAACGCTTTGACAGAACTTATAAATGAAATGTCAAGAAATATAACGTCAATTTTAATTTCGCATTGCCTACTCCGATTTTTGCTAAATTTAATTACTTTTAATAATTTTACGTTTTAAGGCTAAAACTAATGAAATAAAAATAATTGTAGTTGTTCAAACATTGTGCATTTTGTCGTCTTATTTAATGATTCAATAGTAGCATTTCGTTTCATAATTTTTTATTATAAATTATTTAGATATGTATTCTTTTTATTTTATTTATTTATCAACTATGCAGAAATTTGGTGCAAAAACCAAAATTTCATGTAGAAATACGACGACTTGCACATTGACTAAGTATTTTGACATGTAGTATTTATTTTGATTTTGGAATTACTCTAGAACAATCATAGACGGTTTTAGCCTGATGGTCCAGGGGCTCAAATGTAGAGTGTCACTTCGAACATTCCATAACCGACTACAATATCTTTCAAAGGATGATTGGATATGAATGGTACTATCAAAGAACGTAGCCACAGTTTTTCATAAACACATTTTCTACAGGGTGGTCAGTACAAGCGGTCAAAGTTGACTATGTTTTTCTCGAAGTTCAACATTTAGGATACGTGGGGAACAAAATATTTTTTATAAGTTGGTGCAGATTAGGCTACAATGTTTCTTTAGTATTATATTTTAGATTCAAAAAGTCTGCCAGTGGATTTGGGAGCGAAGTGACGGCCGATTTCCCGAACCTCTGCAAATGGCCCCTACACCATCCGGCTGAAGCCGTCTCTGGCCACTTAAGGGCATTTCTGAGGCCAAAATTGAATTCTACGACCTCGAATTACTTATAACACCATAGTTTCGGTTTTTATTCTCGAAGATAACATACGTTAACATGGGGTGTAAGTTTTACCATGTGAATCCCTATGGCCACACTTAAAAAAAATGCACTGTATAATAGTTTTTACGTTGAAATTCTTGAATATCATAAATCGAATTAATTACAATATTTTAATATTTCTGAGAAACAAAAATATCCAATCCTGGCAGCGTATGGTCTTGCATTATTGTGCATAAAAATGCCTTGCTCGTCCATAGTGACCATAAAAGGTACAAAATGATCTTCCAGGACCTCTGTTACATATCTGTGAGCTGTTAGAGAAACATTCTTTATTAAAACCAACTCTGTACGTGCTTCTGAAGTAATACCTCCCGAAACCATAATAGATCCATCACCAAATTTACGTCTATGGTCAAGACAAGCGGGGGCGTATCTTTCTCCAGGTCTTTTCTATACCCTTCGACGTCCGTCTGGTCCATTGAGGCAAAAACGAGACTCGTCTGTAAAGAGTACCTTGCTCCAGTCGTCATCGTGCCATAACAAGTTAATTCGAGCCAAATTCAATCTTGCAATTCGATGCCAGCGGTTCAATGTTGGCCCTGTAGCCAACCTTCTGCAAGACAATCCACTAGCATGAAGCCTTCTTCTATAACTGTCCATTCGCTAACATTAACGTTTCTAACCTTTTGAAGCTGATAACGTAGGGAAACTGCAGAAGCTGTTCTATTCCGCAAACCTAACCTAACAAAACGCTATCATCTCTTTGACTAGTGGCCAGATCCGGGTCGTCTGGTTATAAGACCATTCTCCTAGTAACGTTGGTACACATTTTGTACAACACAGAGGCTCTTGCCAAAAATTCTGGCGGTTTCACGTTGTCCTCTACCATCTTGTATGAACGCTACAATTCGTGCCACAATAATAGGATTTGGACCAGTAAATAAACAAAAAATATCAATGAAACGTTACTTTACACAATAAACCATAAAACGGATCGGTTTTAGAGAATGAAATTGAAAAATTATCAATGCAATATGAATTCGTTATTTGTGCTAAATTTTGTTGTTAACAAGGGTTGCAAATAAGGTGTCAGAATGTGACAGCCAACTATGACAAATGGCATCCATATACAACAATATAAATTTCATCGCCTACTATGCCCATGACTCCCTGATTAGTTTTATTTTTAAGATTATTTGCCATTTCTTAAATTATTTAAAGTGGCCAAAATTTTTTGCTCGGCAGTGTATTTTAATCTTTTCCATTTGGTTATTTACCTAATATCTATTAATAAAGAGTTTAAAAATTTTAAATACATTACATTTGATTAGTACAATTAAAGATATTAACTATAATATTTTTAAGTGAAAGACTGAGTATTAACCATTCATATATACAGTTCGTTCGGTGGATCTTTTCCCATGACTTTGAACCATATACAAACGCAATACATCAATACATTAAATAACACGTAGGTCGTAGATTGATAGTTTAATAAGGATATGGCTAAAGTGACGGTGGACGTTATTTAATATTGTATTATAGCTGGTGATATTTGTAAATATTTTATAGCCTTTTAGTAATATGCTACCTAAATGTTTAGTTTAAAAAAGCTGTTAGTATACCAGAGTTTAATGGAGCTATTCTTCAAACTTGCTATTAAACAAATTTACTTGTATAATATTTAGTATCAATAATAACTTTCTCACTAGAAACTATGCGAAACTATGCAAATCAGAATTGCTTTTTAGGGTTATGGCTGCAACCATTACTATTGGACAGTCCCACCCACATAGTTTAACTTTGAAAAATAAATGGGTTGTAAAAATAAATAATTCATATTTTAAATATGTTTATTTAAGGCTTAAATATATATACAATAAATTTTATTTAATTTTCCTCATATTCAGAATCAGAACTGTCACCAGCATTTATATTTATTAAAATTGGTTGAATGCCAATATCATCAATATTCTGCTCTCGGGCATACCACTTTTGTATGATTTCATGGGTATGCCTAACACACTTTTCCCAAATTTGTGGATTACATTGTTCCAGTGCCTCTTTCCACATATTTATAACTGAACTATCTGATTTGGTTCCAAATTTCCAAAGGTCCCCCATTTCTTTTTTCTAACTCAAAATACTCCAACAAATTCAGGACCAGCTCCTGTGTTTGCGAATTCAACCTTTTTCCAGGCATATTCTAAAAATGAAAACCATATATCAATGGTTCTGGTTATCCAGAAAATTAGGTCAATATTTTCTACTTTGGTGAAAGCAAAATGTGTTTCATATAATTCAGTTTGATGGAGTTCTATCCAGAATCATAATGATATGTCAATTTAAGGTTAGTTTTCATTGCAAAATAAGTAGATAAATAATATTCACTTACTACAATTATTAGAACACTCAGGTATTGGTTAGTTGTTAAAACAACTGTTTTTGAAATAAATTTATATGCAAGGGGCAATAAAATGGATAAAAATCTAAAATAAAAATGTAAACAACGTATTTGGTCTGTCAATTTACAAATTCACGGATAAACCACAGAACTTTCATTGTGTAGGTTACACCTATCATCGACATTCGTCATAGGGCTATCTCTGTTTGTTATATTATGCTGTATTGGAACAAACGGTTCAATTTTGGGGTTTTAGTTTCTGTGAGTAGAAAAGAGACGTACTACAAAAAGTAGTATGTTAATAATTTCAGCCATGGGAAAAGATCCAGCGAACGAACTGTATATTCTCTAAGTAATAAATACATTTTATCCGACATAAGCATAACTGCTGAAAAATGATACAGGGTTGGCCGTACAAAGTGGGAACAAAGAGAATCGATGGGTATTCTCTGTCATACTCATAGACACACTTTGGTAATCATTGCGACAAAACAAACAGTTTTATGGATGGAACAAATTGCTTATAGTATATAAGGGTAAGGGTTTTATACGGAATGAAGACAATTGTTTAAAGGAAGAGCGGAGCAACGAGTCTAATTATTGTCTGAGATCGGTTACCCTTAATGTTCGACATGCTCATAACGTTTTTTGCACGATTGATACCATTATAAATTATAAAATTAAACATTTTCAGTTTCATTCATTTTATCAAGATAACAACAATGTATAACAACAATGGAGAATATAGTTTTTATTTAGTTGTCAATAATTTTAAGTACAATTTTGATTATTATAAATGAAAATGAACGGGCTTGGGAAGAAGGATGTTCCGCAATTATTCCCGAAAAATCCAAAATCCGTTATCAAAATACCCACCAAAGTTTTAAAAAATGGTGCGAAGGCAAGAATTTAAGAATTGATGAAAAGACTCTATTGGCATATTTCGTTCAAAGACATATACAGCTCCTATACAAAGCTCCTGGAAGCCTCTGGGCAGAATATTCAATGATATTTCCAAGTTTTCAACTTTGATCCTGTATTTGAAGAGAAATAATGTTGGCTATAGGCCTAAGAAAGCGAGCATTTTTACAAGGGAGCAATTTGAAAAATTTCTGATGGAAGCACCGGATGAAGAATTTCTAATTCACAAGGTAATGTAAGCTAGTTTAGGTAAAAGAAATACTCTAATGAACATTTTTTCATAATTTGTAAAATCTGTCACGGTAAACAGCAAAAAATGATCAATCGTGCAAAAATTGCTTTTAATATTCTTGAAGAATGAAGAGTTCCTGCTGTGTGAAAAGCTCTCTGAAACTACAACTGGGACTGATATATTTCTTTTAATAGACAAGTTCTTTGTGGAACACGAATTACTGTGGGACAATTGTCTCGCAGTCTGCACAGATGGAGCACCGGCAATGATAGGGAGTCGCATCGGGTTTTGTGCCAAAGTCAAGGAACGAAATCCAGAGGTTGTGTTAATACACTGCTTTTTACATCGAGAAAAGTTGGCTACACGTGATATGCAGTCCGATCTACATCAGGTGTTAAAGGACGTAATACAAATTATAAATTTCATAAAGGCGCGCGCTATGAACTCTCGGATATTTCGACTGATGTGCGAAGAAATGGGTTCAGATCACCAGAATTTATTATATCATTCGGATATCCGCTGGCTATCCCGCGGAAAGATTCTAGCTAGAGTTCTTTCTCTTAAAACAGAAATAGAAATATTTTTGACAGATAAAAGACACGAATGTGCTGATCGCTTCAGTGACAACAAATGGATGGCTAAATTGGCATATTTGGGTGATATTTTCCACCACTTGAATCAGTTGAACACAGAAATGCAAGGTCAAAATCGCACTGTAGTAGACATTTATGAAAAAATTACTGTTTTTAAAAACAAAACAAAACTTTGGCAAAATAAAATTGCTCAATGTCAATTGGCAGCGTTTCCAACATTAAACTTGTTTTTGGAAGATCTTAATCTTAATGGCAACCGTATTTTCGTGGAGACCATGCCTATTTTTTTAGAACATTTGAGAAAACTGAAAATTGAAATGGAAAGATATATTCCACAAAATGTCCATATCGTGAAATACAGTTGGGTAAGAAATCCATTTGAAGTAGATGTAATGGGCGTTGAAAACGATACAGCTGGATTACAAGAAGAATTGCTCGAAATGCAAGGTGATGCAGTTTTAAAAGAGAGATTTGCAAGAACGAGTCTCACAAAATTTTGGGCACAATTATCTGGAGAGCCTGTTCTGAGCAATGAAGCTGAAAAAGCCCTGCTACCTTTCCCAACTACTTATTTATGTGAATCAGGATTTTCATGCCTTGCTGTTATGAAGAATAAGTACAGGAATAGGTTGGATCCTCAGCATGACATGCGGTGTGCACTTTCTATAAACATAACTCCACGTATACATGATCTTTGCTCAAAAATACAACACCAGGGTAGTCATTAATTATTTTGCTGCAATTTTTTAACTGTTTTAATGCTGAATAAATTGTCTGATTTTAATACAGAACATTTAAATAAAGTTGTTTATTTTTAATTTTACCACTACATCCTATAAAATTACATAATATATCATTTTAGTACCTGTCACTGGAAAATAAAATAAAAAATTAGATTTGGGTCGCGTACTTCAAATATATTCGTACTTTGGGTCACCATCCAAAAAGGTTAAGAACCACTGGTCTACAGTGATACAATCTGTATACAATACACAAAAATGATAAACACATTCGTTTACTTAAAACAACTCACCATGCATTTCTGGTTTGGTAGAAGTAATAAAATTATACAATTTTTTGTTTCGTAACTACTATTTTCGAACTGTTGAGACTTATAATCAAAAGCGGTGGGAGGATTCATATATGCAAAATGAAATTCTTACTTCTGAGAACGCGGAGAGCTACATTATTTCAATCCAAAACGATTTAAATATCATTGGTAAGGAATTAAACCTATTACAAACCTTTTGATTTTCCGTATATTCGCTATCGCTAAGAAACTTAATCACCATTCGATATGATGGAAAAGCAGTTGTGGCCTCTAAGTACACGCCCCATTTAAATATTCCGAATGAAAGGGTTCGGCATCAAGTTTAATGCGTTTTACGGATTCGTGCAGAAACGTTTATCTGTATTATAGTGCTTGATAATTTCCATATGAGATGATTGAGATGATGACGGAGCACCACCACTCGCGGTCGCCATGTTTGAATAATATCGAAGCTGCTGGCTAGCTTGATTATAGTGATAAAAGAACAGACGTTCATTGATTTGCTACCTCGGGGTAAGATGCCAGGGTTGCCTTTGACAATCTCGCTGTATCGCTATTAAATTTGAGATTGTTTACAAATTTTTTTACCAAATCTTCTTCGTCGGTCTTCATTTTGTTTTATGGCAAATCTTTAATAAAGGTAGCCTTAGGGGGAAGTCGCTAATCCGTTTGGGTTTTTTAGTTACATACATTAGCCTTAAGCGTTAATTAAGAGCAAACTGGTGGACCTAAATGTATAATAAATTGGAGCTGGGGCTCGCCATTTTTTCCAGTCATCGCCTGCCTATTCAACTAAAGTTATTTTGTAATGTAAAACATTGTGCTCTTAAATATGTGATCTATATGTGTGATTACTTGTAAATAGTTTCGATCATTGTCCATTAACCACAGAAAAGGCGTACAAAAAAGGTACAGCTATGATTACATTTTTACACTGCTCTACAATTGTAGTGTATATTCTGTTTTATTTGTAACTGTTTTTTTCATGAAAAATTTGTTTATTTTCTTTTTTTTTGGGTATATTGTAACGTGAAACTTATTTTATCCTGATCAGGACTATACAAGGTCTTCCTAATCAGGACCTCGAGGGTGATCTGCGTTACATCCTGATTAGGTTCTCGTAAGGTAATCCTTACCTAAATATCATCAGGTTACCAGGTTATTCTGATAATATCCCTTAGACAAGGAAAGAGAGAGGACTGCGCATTGGAATGAATTTGTGTAACCCAATTACCACCAAACTAATGGCGGACAATATTGACATAGGCGTATCATACGATTATTCTTATACGATTATTAAATAATCATTTTCATTATTTCGTATTACAAATCTAATTTAAAAAAGTTTTTAAATATGTACTGCTCCAAAAAAAAAACAATCATTTTAAAACATATTTATTTAATAAATATTACAATTTTAATCAATTTTATCTATTTTAAATATATGTTTTTGTTCCACGCCACTGGAAAACTATTCAATCTATGAGCAAATAATAATAATTAAATGAAAAATAATCTTTAAAACTGAATGAAAACAATTTTCAAAATGTATGTACAATTAATTTAAGTTATCATACATAACATATGTGATTTAGTTAAACATCTATTACCTGAAAGCTGTAATATTAATAAAAATAAATTTCAAGGAAATAGTTGTAAAATACTTTTTACCTATGAAATGAAATTCCTTGCTCTTTTTTAGCACTGTGACTGTTGCACTTATAAGCTACACAATTAACCATTTTAAAATGTCTATTCAGGTTATTGAAAAAGGTGAAAATTAATAAAAAACTAAAAAAATACAATTCGACGTTCCAAATTTGTTTGCCACCAAACGTTTGAAAATTGGCTTCACTCACACGCATAAGATTTTCATTGCCATGCGCTGTCCTCTCTCTTTCCTAGTCTAAGTAATATCCTTATAGGGTCTTTATAAAAAATTCTAGTCGGGTTAATAATAAGGGTTGTTATAAATGCCTATTTTTTATTCGGAAAACTTTCAGAGAACGTCTTTTATACCTTTTGAGCTGTTAGGGATCTAGCCTTAGACTAGTCTAAGGATCTAGCATATTTCTTCAGGATTGAGGTTTGTCTGTGTCACAGATTGGTTTCTAAAAGTTAGGTTGGTAGCTCTATGTATCAATGTCCAATGTGTATTCAGCCAGCAGCCTTTTAGGAGATAAGGTTTCCGGCCTGTGTTTCCACCGGTTTCATTGATAGAACTGCTTTTTTGTGTGTGATTATAATATTTAATTTAACAGTGTCCACATCAAGAAAAATCAAAAATAATATTATATCATTTTATACACAATGTTTACACATATATAGTTCGTTCGCTGGATCTTTTCCCATGGCTGAAATTATTAACATACTACTTTTTGTAGTACCTACGTCTCTTTTCCACTCATAGAAACTAAAACCCCAAAATTGAACCGTTTGTTCCAATACAGCATAATATAACAAACAGAGATAGCCATATGACGAATGTCTATGATAGGTGTAACCTACACAATGAAAGTTCTGTGGTTTATCCGTGAATTTGTAAATTGACAGACCAAATATGTTGTTTACATTTTTATTTTAGATTTTTATCCATTTAATTGCCCCTTGCATATAAATTTATTTAAAAAACAGTTGTTTTAACAACTAACCTATACCTGAGTGTTCGAATAATTGTGGTAAGTGAATATTATGTATCTACTTCTTATTAATTTATTTTGCAATGAAAACTAACCTTAAATTGACATATCATTATGATTCTGGATAGAACTCCATCAAACTGAATTATATGAAACACATTTTGCTTTCACCAAAGTAGAAAATATTGACCTAATTTTCTGGATAACCAGAACCATTGATAAATAGTTTTCATTTTTAGAATATGCCTGGAAAAAGGTTAAATTCGCAAGCACAGGAGCTGGTCTTGAATTTGTTGGAGTATTTTGAGTTAGAAAAAAGAAATGGGGGACCTTTGGAACCAATTTCAAGTGTTCAAGAAGTAAATTAATATTATTTAGCAATATACTTTTATAAATCAATTTTTATGTTAGAGGGTAGCTGCTGCTTTGAAAATATCTCGACGGACAGTATATGCTATAAAAAAAAGAAAAGAAAAAAGAAAAATAAAATTTATTGTATATATATTTAAGCCTTAAATAAACATAATTAAAATATGAATTATTTATTTTTACAACCCATTTATTTTTCAAAGTTAAACTGTGTGGGTGGGACTGTCCAATAGTAATGGTTGCAGCCATAACCCCAACAAAGCAATTCTGATTTGCATAGTTTCTAGTGAGAAAGTTATTATTGATACTAAATATTATACAAGTAAATTTGTTTAATAGCAAGTTTGAAGAATAGCTCCATTAAACTCTGGTATACTAACAGTTTTTTTAAACTAAACATTTAGGTAGCATAAAATATTTACAAATATCACCAGCTTTAATACAATAATAAATAACGTCCACCGTCACTTTAGCCAAATCCTTATTAAACTATCAATCTACGACCTACGTGTTATTTAATGTATTGATGTATTGCGTTTGTATATGGTTCAAGGTCATGGGAAAAGATCCACCGAACGAACTATATAACTTTTGAGGTTGAGATGCAACGTGGTAATAAAAAAAAATAGAAATCAACTCTTTCAAAGTAAAATTCGTAAATTAGAAAGTGATTAAAGCTTTAAATAACCAACCATCAACATGTAATGTATCTAATGAGCAATCTAACATATCAACGTTTGAAATAATTGAAAATGATTAACATGCATCAGTTTCTAACTAAGATTATATGTATTATAAGAATATTCTTTAAAAAAACTGCTCTTACCACATCCAAAAAGTAAGCCAACATCACATTTTCATCAGCACTACTTTTCAAATTGTGTTGTTCACGCCAGTTGCAAAACAGCGCATATTCTTTTTCATATCTTTTCACAGACTTAACTGGAATGATTTGCCCTATCGCTTCCGCAGTTTTCTCAGCAATTTCATCTAATTTCAGATCCATTTTCTCCGCAGATTTTTCGTGTGTGCAGAAAAATTCCATATGTCTGCCTTTATTTACAGTGTTACTTGGTAACCGCTGTTCATTTTTTATTTATAAAGCAAATAAACCATGTTAAGAATAAATCAAGTATCATAATTTTTTCACAGCAGTCTACATGACCTCCTAATAAAATGATCAAATATGTCATTTCAGTTTCATATTTTATTGCGTTTAAAACCAAAGGCAGTATAAAAAAAATATAGTACGATACACGTCCGTGAAGTGATTTTTACGGTACTCGATTAGATATTCTTGACTCGGCTCCTTCGTCGCCTCGTCTATAAACATCTATAGGTTTGTTTTCACATTGGTTTCAAACTTGTTTCTAACGTTTGGAGTGTGCGCAGTCGATATTTTGTGTTCGCGCATTAGTTTGAAACTAATTTCCAATCACTAGTCGGATGTTTTCACATGGTTTCCTGACAGTTTGGTGACAGTCCAAGCAGTTTGAGAATTAATTTCCAGCAGATTGTTGGCACATGCGCGTATTAAACCTTATGTCAATTAGTTTCTATATTTTTTGTTGTTATTTTCTCCTGTTTTTTTTTTAATATCATTATAAACCTATTTAAACTAAAAAGACATGTATTCTGATGAATCTGATTATTTAATGTCACCCGACACTGACGATTCAGATTTAGAAATTATGTTGGAAGAATACTTTAATACTTTAAGGATAATTTACTCATACACATGTTTACAGTTTTCATAGCTTTGTAAACAATAACAATAACCTCTTTCTTTTTAATCTTCTTTTTAGGTAATATCATACGAATTATTTAATCATACACATTTTGTCTACTGTTTTCACATTAATCACAGATCAGATCGGGATTTATTTCAAACGAGACTTGCGCACAAGAATGGTTTGAAAATTGTAAGAAACAAGTTTGTGATTTTATGTGAAAACAAACCTTATCTCGTACCGTAATAAGTCACTTCCCAGACTTGTAACGTAAATAACTATTAATACATTTCTTGTTGGGCAGTGGAAGAAAATATTTCACAGGCATTTTTAAATTCCCTGTTAAAAGGCATAAATCAGTATACTTGTAATAAATGTCATTTTAATATACCTAACACGCGTGCAATGAAAATTGTTTTAATAAAAATTTGTATACATACTTGTATGATTTCTCAAATATCCCAATCAAATACCCATAGGAGATCCAAAATACATATGTGTGCAGGTTTTGTAGTGCCAATTGTAAATTTTTATTATAATATTAAAATTGCTCTTCTAAACACTAGTAAATTTATACTATTATTACACAAAGTGCCCACAATGCGGAATGTTTTTCGGTTAAATTCCGTAAAAAGACGTTCAATTAATCATCGATTATAAAGAAGACATCAACTGTCTGTCTGTCTGTAACGATCTATCGTCGTAATTTGGAAAAACCACAAAACTGTTACAATATCGAAGGGGACAAAGACCCTAAAGGTACAAAAGCTTCACCACATCCGGAATGATGTATGCTAAAGAATATTTGCTTGGAAACGTCTTAGATGTCATTTTATAAAATGAGAACGGTAGTGCCGACAGGAAGCAGCTATTCGATGACACTTTGTCGCATTTAAAATCGGTAATAAAAATGTTACGACTGTATGAAATGGAGCATTCGGAACAATAAAATCGGTACGGTTGAGGCAATAGCAAGGAAATGCAGGTTTTTGTTACCAAAGTTATTTCTTCAACGTCTACATCTTGATGCAATAGTAATATAACGGTGATTAATATCGTTTTACAGCCTTTCTCAAAACGAATATTCAATTGAAATGTCTTTTTTCTACAGGCTGATTAACAAAACGTCTCATTAATTTGGAATAGTTATTTACGTTACGTTACGTGTTTCGTACTATATTTTTTTCATACTGTGTTTGGCTTTAAACGCAATAAAATATGAAACTGAAATGACATATTATTTGATCATTTTATTAGGAAGGCATGTAGACTGTTATAATACTTGATTTATTTTTAACATGGTTGATTTGCTTTATAAATAAAAAATGAACTGCGGTTACCAAGTAACAATGTAAATAAAGGCAGACATATTGAATTTTTCTGCACACAAGAAATATCTGCGGAGAAAATGGATCTAACATTAGATGAAATTGCTGAAAAAACTGCGGAAGCAATAGGGAAAATCATTCCAGTTAAGTCCGCAAAAAGATATGAACAAGAATATGCGCTGTTTTGCATCTGGCGTAAACAACACAATTTAAAAAGTAGTGCTAATGAAAATGTGATGTTGGCTTACTTTTTGGATGTAGTAAGAACAGTTTCTTTTAAAGAATATTCTTTTCAACAGTTTAAATTTTCAGTCAAAAACATTCAACCCTTCTTCAATATGGTCCAAATACTCGATGGTAAAATCAATAATTATGGTTAATGAGAATGTCAACATATCAAGTTTCCCAAAGCTAATAGCTTTTTTGAAAAGACAAAATGTAGATCATCAGCCAAACCAGACGAAGGTGCTGACAAAGGAACAAATTGAAAGCTTCAAGAGGGACTCTTCAGATAAAGAATAAAGTGATAGCATTACTTGGAGTTGCTGGAGGTTGCCGAAGGGAAGAGATCTATAATTTAGAAGTTAGTGATGTGGAGGATACGGGTACTCAGCTAGTAGTTAAGATTAACCAGACAAAAACGCATATTCAACGAGCTTTCACTGCGATTAACAGTGATGAGGTTCACTATTTGGATGTGTTTAGAAAATACATGAATTTACGGCAACACGTCTCCCTGTAAGCTCTTTTGGTGGGTTATAGACAATGAAAAAGTCTGTCTTAAAGAGCTGGTATACATACTGTTGGCGGAGCACCTAAGAAAATAGCTGAGTTCTTAAAACTAGACCAACCAGAAAAGTATACAGGTCATTGCTTCAGGAGGACATCCTCAACGTTGTTGGCCTATGCTGGAGCTGACCTTAAAGTTCTAAAACGGACGCATCCCAACTCGTGCCCACTAATCTTTTAAAAAGTACAAGAGTAAAGGTTTCAATAATCTGTATACCTAACTCGTTCTCGACTAAAAAATTTACCTGATCAAATTACCATCCCATATTGAACTCTATAGGAACAGGTGTTATTGTTAAATTGGGTTTTCCTGAAGTACTTACTAGAAAGGATTTTGTTTCGGGTTTGATATTTATGAATGAGTTAGTTTTATTTCGTAATTGGGAGGGTTAAGAGCAGCTCTATAAACATGTCGATTCGCGAAGTATCAAGTCAACGTGGGAAAATATTATTAATTGTAGAACAACACAAATTTAATCAAAGCAGCAAAAAGTTAACATCTGGAGAAATTAAGTGGGTGTGTGTAAATAGAAAGTGTAACGCATATTTTCGGACAATCGGTGATTCCTAACCTAACCTAACCTAACCTAACCTAACCTAACCTAACCTAACATAACATAACCTAACCTAACCTAGGGCGACTAGAGGCGGGAAGACAACTTTAAGACATAACCGTTACTTCAATATAAGTTATAATGTAACACTGGTGTTCCTGGCCCACTGTAGACGTGTGACTGTGTTTGGAACGTAACCTGGATTGTCTTAATGGTCTCCAAAGTGGATCTGGCGATTCTCCGCCATATTGTGGTACTAGCTTAGACTATAACAAATAGACGTCAATTTTCTGTCCTTGTTGTGAAGTCAAAATAACTATAGAGTTTGACATAAAAGGAAGCCAAAATTCTTTGTCATCTTCACCCCCCATACATAAAGAAGATCTTGACGTGAATCCAGAAATAAGTGATGTCGAGCAACCTATAACTACACCAAGCCAACTTGCTATTTCTTCTTTCAAATTCAAATTGTTGTAGATTTGCAATAAAACAAATATTTAAATTGTAAAAATGGGTTTTATTAAATAACTATAGGATGTGACACAATTACATAAAAATTTGACAACTAAAAACTAACATCTGAAACATCGGCCAAATCCCACTAAAAGATTGAGCAATATGATGTATAACAATAAATATTGTTTTAAAACTTACGAGGAGGTCCAAGAATTTTGACGATGTGTGTTATTGTAGAGATCAGCTTGATTTATTTTTTGCTGGTTTTTCTATGTCATTTCACAGTTATACTGATCTAAGATGGAAATACATCCAGGATATTCTCTTAGGACTGATAACATCTACTCTTAACACTACCCAATCAACATCATTACCTCGAAAAAACAAAATGTAACTACAATATGTCAATCTCACGATTATAGTTTTATTTTTTAATGTTCTTAGTAAGATGGACTTCCACAGAGTAAGGGTTACTACAATAAGTTTAAAATTTAATTCAGGTTATTAATTATATCCTCGGAAGGTAAGTATTAAGTTTGCCTAAAGAAATAAACATATAAAAGTGTTGTGACTGAAATATAAGCCAAATTTCAAAATATTCATTATTCTATTTCTAAGGAAACACAAAAACAAATTATCCAAGATGGTTTCAATATTACCTAATCATTGATATAATAAAAAATTTTCCCCGTAGGGCCAATATAATTTAATAATCTAACAAAGCTAGCCTTAAATTACTTTTGACCAGTATTTTTTACATCCTTACAGATCTTAAAAGATGGTTTTTAATCTAGTCTCGAGTGAAATAAAATTACAATTTTTATTTATAGTGGCTTCCTGAATTAATTTCTAATAAAAATTTCTATTCTAATTGTATGATATTAGAGAAATATTCAGCTACCGATAATCATATAGGTATCCATCCATACCCGAAAGCATCTTACATATTTTTCTCATGATAATTATTCATCTTTCTCAAGATGTGGATATATAATTTTTTTAAACTTTAACTCATCATTTGTAAGCAACAAACCTTTAGATAATGCTTAACATAATTCCCGTTTTCTAATTTTGTAGATATTTGGTAAATTAAAAATTCATTGGGTTATTACGTTTAAAGAATGATGAGTCATTCGTGCGGTATTCAAATGTATCCAAGAAAAATTAAAAGGCTTCAGTACAATTTTCTCTTGTTTCCATGTAACCACGGACATCCTACATATATCCATTTTAGGCCATATTAAGTCCGGAATATCCTACGACTAAAAATGGCCAACCTGCCAACTCGGTCGAATATTTGTATTTGAATACCTACTTAAATTTAAAAGGAGAAATTAATACTGTTGATATATATTCATGCTGTTAGGGGCCACTCCCGAATTTGAAATATTTTCGTGAAAATAGAAGAATACTCTAACCTTAAAAAATAGTTGTTGTTGTTTATGCTGTTTTGGTTATTGTTATAATTTTACTTTTTGATTGAATTCTTTTACATTTTAGCAAATATTAATAAACATATTATTTTGTGAAATTAAATGTGTTACATCAAATAATACAGTGTTTAAAATAAAAGACAAAACGTTTTTTATCATTTATTCATATTTTTTGTTGGTGATTGTTTATGTAGTTGACCCAAATGACTATTTTAATACTTAATTTTTAGAACAAGCAATGAAAAATATAAGAAAACATCAAAAATACCGCGAGAAAAGAGGTTACAATACCACCCAACAATGTTTCACTTGTCTTGTTCAAACGTTTGAAATTGAAATAGAGTTTTTAAGTCTAAACAAAAAGTTCCAGTTGATTTTGTTTGTTTGCTTTTCTAAGATGCATATAAATATTAAAAACTGCTATCTTTCAGGTATAAAAATGTACTCCTTGAACAATAGTGTTCAGGAGGGGCATATTAGGCAACAGTGTTCCAGGCAGAGATAGTTGTGAAGCATTCTCCACAGGCAACTTTCAAGAAGACATAGTATTCCTTATGATATTGAAATTGAGGCAACTCCTTCTAGGAATTTTAGCCCAATTCTACTCAGAAGAATTGTTATCTATAGGTACCTTTCTTTGTCTCAATCCTAGTGATCTTGTCAACCATTCTTAAGACACTCTGTTATTGCCCATTTAATCAAGTGGAACTTTAAAGTTTATTTTGTTAAGTCACAGAAGAGTTCTTGTAGTCACTGTGACTATGGTACACGCGCTTGTTTATGTTGCCCACTTCTACCAAGTCTGTCTACTATTGGCATCCAGCTTAAAAGTTGCTACCACTTTCGTGTACACTCTGTATACCTAAATGCTTGTATGGCTGTGTACCTATTATAATATAGTTTTCGAAAATTCTATTCATAATTTATAAGAAATAGATATCATTCCAAATGCATATTAAATCAACCCGAAATAATCAAAAAATAATAGTGAAATACTTATCAAAGACCAGAAATAAACTCTTAAAGAATAATGCATATTATTAATAAATTTTATATACAAGTTTTATGATGGGCAAGTCCGTCGCTGGTTTCAGAAATGTGAACGCTTAAAATAAATTGCACAAAACGAATACATATCTTTGTGTTTCATGTTCTGTGTAAAGCGGTGGATGAATGATTGTCAGAAAGTAAAAAATTGTTCTCTGTCAGTTTACTGTCAATAGTGTCAACCCGGTGGTGTATGTGTGTGTGAGGTTATTATTAAAATTTCTATAAACTAGTTTATTTAATAATATTTAACATAAATATTTAAGGTAAGAATCAAGGATGATAAATCTTGATCACACAGTACAAATATGTGTAATATTTAAAATACCTTTCAAATAACAACTTGGAGAAACTTGAAACCATAAGGTGATATAGGTTAGAAAATGTGTATTCAATTTCTGGGACAGTAATTTTAACTGATATAAAAATAAAGCTTGTTTTTTACACTTCATTAAAATATATTCCAAAGTTTTTAAGTTTAATAAACAAAAAGATACATTGTTTACTTGTAAGTAATACCATTATAAGTTAATTATTATGTTCCCAAGCACTTTTAAACGATTTACACCAATTCACTAAACTGAATAATATAGTTGATTATAGTTGATTAAGATATAATAAAACATATACGTTAAATATTGAACTAAATATTGCATATCATATGTTATTGTGCACAAACTAAATAAGAAACTATAATAGGAATAAGTAACCTATTGATTAAATCTTTTGAATTTTAAAATTATTATTCTGAACATATATAGCCATAGGCTGTAGTATGTAAAATTATATTAATATCAAAAGCAATTGATGGTAAATTCAAAATTGTAGGCTTTGCTAAACTTGTAACTTGTTATTAGGTGCATTTTTAAAATAGCCAATGCCCCAAGAAAAAATCTTCACGTTACAATTTCAGTATCAGATTGAAAATTGCTATTTTGTGGAGAATTAAGTTGCAGAAGGTAATGTGTATTATTAAATCAATAAAATGGTAAAATCTGAATATTGTTACAATAAAATGGTATGTCTACTAAATTGCAATAGGAACTGGTAGATATTATTTATTGCAGAATAATTGGGTTACTAGTGTTGTATATGTAAGAGATCATTTAAAAATAAAATAGAAAAATGATTCTCTTTCCTAATAACTATTTGCTGCCATTTTTATTCTGTTTACAACAGAATCTAGAATTAACAATGAAACTGATCATTGCTGGATTCAGGTTTTTATAAATGTGGGTTAATACTTCTAAAATTATCTACATACATGAACTTAATAACTGCAATCTGAAAACTTATCAAATTTTTTTGATTAGGTGAAAATTATGTTTGCATTCTCTACTATATTTCAAAACTTTTTAAATATCGTATGCTGCTTAACATATGTAAATTGAATATATAAAATGTTGAACATGGTTTAATTATTTCCAGTATGCCACCAAAGAAAGTTCAAGAACCAGAACGGAAGCCCTTGATTGGCAGGGTTGGTACAAACTTAAGAGTTGGTATAGTTGGAGTACCAAATGTTGGAAAATCAACTTTTTTCAATGTCCTTACCAAAAGCTCAGCAGCAGCAGAAAATTTTCCATTCTGCACCATCGATCCAAATGAAAATAAGTATTTTTTTAATCATACTCACTTTTTTCAATGCTGAACATTGTTAACTGAAATAATTATTTATAAAAGTCAAGACCACTAATTTAAGTAAAACTGACATTGTCACTTTAACCCTAGAATGGTATTAATCAAGGCATTCATGGCGCACATTTTAATAACAGTCATAGAAGATTTTAAAAAATAAGCTGATTTAATTTTGTTATTTTGAATAATTTTAGCTTGCGTATATTTAGGAATCAAAACTATTGTTTGCTCAATTAAGTCAAAAAATGAAATATTTGCATTACCCAATAAGTATTTATTATATACTTGAAAAATGGAAAATATTTTAAATATTTAATATGCAGTAATATAAGCATTTTTTGAAATAATGTGCTAATTACTATTGCTACAGGTGAAACATTCTCAACAATTGTGTGATTTAGAAATAATTTACATGATGTACCATTTAATAGGTTGTTTTAAGGGTTAACTTTACAAACATTTTCATGTAGTGATCAATATTTTACCAAAAAAGGTTTATAAATATGATTATAAAGTAGGATTTTTACAGGGGGTATCTTATAAAATCATCTCTTAGGCAGTTTGAAATTTAGTCTATTGCAGTAATAAAAATTATAGATAAAAAAAATACTCAAGAAAATATACCAGATTAATATTCAATTATACGGGGTTGGGATAAAGTATGGAACCAAGTAAATATCTTTTAAACGAAAAAACGATATTTATGAAAATTTGCAAGTTTGTTGGTCGTCTAACGTAAACACGTGATTTTAGATAACCCCAAAGAAAAAAATCTAACGGGCTAAGATCCGGAGAACGAAAATTTCAATTTTCTATTACAACTTCTCCCAATGTTATCCAAACCGAAAGTTGACCTTCGTAAAATCGACTTTTTTCCATACCTTCGAAAAAATGAAAATTTTCAAAATCGCTCCGAAAGAGTTGAAAATCTGGATTTAGACTAATTTGACACTCCTGAAATCGAATGTCATCAGAAAAATTCTAGAAAAATTATCTTGCCTTCTAGCGACCATTGAATCGAACGTTATGAAATGGTCTCAGATTTTGACGCATAACTCCAAAACAAAAAATCTTAGCAACTTCTAGTTTGCACCATTGAAAAGCCGAGAAAATTTTCTACAAACCCTGAAAATTTCAATTTTCTATTACAACGTCTCCCAATTTTATCCTAACCGAAAGTTGACCTTCGTAAAATCGACTTTTTTCCATACCTTCGAAAAAATGAAAATTTTCAAAATCGCTCCGAAAGAGTTGAAAATCTGGATTTAGACTAATTTGACCCTCCTGAAATCGAATCTGTCATCAGAAAAATTCTAGAAAAATTATCTTGCCTTGTAGCGTCTATTGAATCGAGCGCTATGACATGGTCTCAGATTTTGACGCATAACTCAAAAACAAAAAAATCTTAGCAACTTCTACTTTGCACCATTGAAAAGCCAAGAAAATTTGCTACAAACTCTGAAAATTTCAATTTTCTATTACAACTTCTCCCAATGTTATCCAAACCGAAAGTTGACCTTCGTAAAATCGACTTTTGTCCATACCTATACCTTCCTTCGAAAAAATAAAAATTTTCAAAATCTCTCCGAAAGAGTTGAAAATCTGGATTTAGACTAATTTGACCCTCCTGAAATCGAATCTGTCATCAGAAAAATTCTAAAAAAATTATCTTGCCTTGTAGCGATCATTGAATCGAACGTTATGACATGGTCTCAGATTTTGACGCATAACTCCAAAACAAAAAATCTTAGCAACTTCTAGTTTGCACCATTGAAAAGCCAAGAAAATTTGCTACAAACCCTGAAAATTTCAATTTTCTATTACAACTTCTCCCATTTATATTCAAACCGAAAGTTGACCTTCGTAAAATCGACTTTTTTCCATACCTATACCTTCCTTCGAAAAAATGAAAATTTTCAAAATCTCTCCGAAAGAGTTGAAAATCTGGATTTAGACTAATTTGACCCTCCTGAAAACGAATCTGCCATCAGAAAAATTCAAAAAAAATTATCTTGCCTTGTGGCGACTAGTGAATCGAACGTTATGACATGATCTCAGATTTTGACGCATAACTTGAAAACAAAAAATTTTAGCAACTTATAGTTTGCACCATTGAAAAGCCAAGAAAATTTTCTACAAACACTGAAAATTTCAATTTTCTATTACAACTTCTCCCAATTTTATCCTAACCGAAAGTTGACCTTCATAAAATCGACTTTTTTTCCATACCAATTCCCGTCGAAAAAATGAAAATTTTCAAAATGTCTACGAAAGAGATGAAAATCTGAATTTAGACTAATTTGACCCTCCTGAGACCGAATCTGCCATCAGAAAAATTTTAAAAAAATTATCTTGCCTTCTAGCGATCATTGAATCGAACGTTATGACATGGTCTCAGATTTTGACGCTTATCTCCAAAACAAAAAATCTTAGCAACTTCTAGTTTGCACCATTGAAAAGCCGAGAAAATTTCCTACAAACCCTGAAAATCAATTTTCTATTACAACGTCTCCCAATTTTATCCAAACCGAAAGTTGACCTTCGTAAAATCGACTTTTTTCCATACTTATACCTTCCTTCGAAAAAATGAAAATTTACAAAATCGCTCCGAAAGAGTTGAAAATCTGGATTTAGACTAATTTGACCCTCCTGAAATCGAATCTGTCATCAGAAAAATTCTAAAAAAATTATCTTGCCTTGTAGCGATCATTGAATCGAACGTTATGACATGGTCTCAGATTTTGACGCATATCTCCAAAACAAAAAATCTTAGCAACTTCTAGTTTGCACCATTGAAAAGCTGAGAAAATTTTCTACAAACCCTGAAAATTTAAATTTTCTATTACAACGTCTCCCAATTTTATCCAAACCGAAAGTTGACCTTCGTAAAATCGACTTTTTTCCATACCTATACCTTCATTCGAAAAAATGAAAATTTACAAAATCGCTCCGAAAGAGTTGAAAATCTGGATTTAGACTAATTTGACCCTCCTGAAATCGAATCTGTCATCAGAAAAATTCTAAAAAAATTATCTTGCCTTGTAGCGATCATTGAATCGAACGTTATGACATGGTCTCAGATTTTGACGCATATCTCCAAAACAAAAAATCTTAGCAACTTCTAGTTTGCACCATTGAAAAGCCAAGAAAATTTGCTACAAGCCCTGAAAATTTCAATTTTCTTTTACAACTTCTCCCAATTTTATCCAAACCGAAATTTGACCTTCGTAAAATCGACTTTTTTCCATACCTATACCTTCCTTCGAAAAAATGAAAATTTTCAAAATGTCTACGAAAGAGATGAAAATCTGAATTTAGACTAATTTGACCCTCCTGAAACCGAATCTGCCATCAGAAAAATTTTAAAAAAATTATCTTGCCTTCTAGCGATCATTGAATCGAACGTTATGACATGGTCTCAGATTTTGACGCTTATCTCCAAAACAAAAAATCTTAGCAACTTCTAGTTTGCACCATTGAAAAGCCGAGAAAATTTGCTACAAGCCCTGAAAATTTCAATTTTCTATTACAACTTTTACCAATTTTACCCTAACCGAAAGTTGACCTTCGTAAAATCGACTTTTTCCATACTTATACCTTCCTTCGAAAATATGAAAATTTTCAAAATCGCTCCAAAAGAGTTGAAAATCTGGATTCAGACTAATTTGACCCTCCTGAAAACGAATCTACCATCAGAAAAATTCTAGAAAAATTATCTTGGCTTGTAGCGATCATTGAATCGAACGTTATGACATGGTCTCAGATTTTGACGCATAACTCCAAAACAAAAAATCTTAGCAACTTCTGATTTGCGCCATTGAAAAGCCAAGAAAATTTGCCCTTTGTATGAATTCAAAGTAACAAGCTCTTTCAAAATCTGTAAAAATATATAGGGTGTGCCATTTAAATTAAAGAAGTTGATGGCATTTCCGGTTAAACCGGAAGTATATTATTATCAAAAAAATGTACATCAGATGCGTTTTGTTCCATTGCACTTACCTGCAAATTTTCATAAATATCGTTCTTTTGTTTAAAAGATATTTACTTGGTTCCATACTTTATCCCAACCCCGTATTTGTGGTTGAGTTCTCTTAGTTCTTTATAAACATGTATATTATGCTTCATAAAATCAACAGTATAAAAGTTACAACACTCCAAAATAAAATATATCTGAAGCTTGATTTTGTTTTTAACTTTCATTACATACAGGGTGTACCAACCTTACGACAAAGTTCGGTATATTATGGGTTATTTTAGAAGATATTAAAAAATGTTGTTAACAAAAATAGTATATATCTTTAGGGTCCATATTTTGAAATTACCTTAAACTATACAGAGTGTTGTATAACTCCGTTACAAACGAAACATATGATTTTTTAAATGGGAACTTCTGTATATTATACCGAATTCGGACTGCTCACATTTTTTTGAAGATTTTGATACGTTATACAGAGTCCTTTAAAAGTTATGGACACGTTTGTGTGAAAATCGTGTAAATCAACGCTCTGTTGTACGTTGAAGAAAAAAAAGTATTTTGCCCAACAGAGTTTTGTAATATGATACAATATCACTGTATTCTATTAAATATTAATTATTTTCCTTTTGTATACAGGGTGGACGATAACTCGAACCTTTCATTTTCTCTCTTCTTTCAAATGGAACACCCTGTATTTTATATCATAAATAGAATATTCGATTATGTTACTTATAATAATAAAAATATAGATCTAATAAAAGCATATATGAAATATTTCTATGTAAAATATAACTTATAATCAGTTTTATTACAATTTTGGCCAAAATTGAAATCATTTTTGGTATTATTAGTTGTGTATTGTAAAAAACCAAATATGTTGACTAAATACTTTGATATCTAGTTAATATATAGTCTAAGAAAGGTGTGATAAAATCAACTCTTTATTATGACAGCTAATACTGACTCACTATTGTCATAAAATGTCTTGCCTTTGTCAACCACAAAAAAGAGATTTTTATCTTTGCGAAGAAGGTGGTTTGTTTGAGAATTTTAATGCTGATCAGTGTGTAATAATAAAACAAAATTATTTGCCACACACTGCCGGTCTCAAATGTGACATTAAAGAAGACTACAACCCACCAGTTCCAGTCGAATGGTATCCTCACGCAAATTCTTATTACCCCTTTGCCGAACACGTCGACCCCGTGGAAAGAGTGAATCATTTGTTGGTAGACAAACCTTCCTATGTATCGTTGAATAGTTTTTTCGCCGAGAGCGAGATAAAGGAATTAGTGTACTCATCACATAATGCACAGCAAAAATATTTGGAATCGAATCCAGTTTCTTTTTTTATATTGGGTAAACCTGGTATAGGTGAGGAAAACTTGGGTAAACAGCTAGCGGAACATTGGCAGTGCGTGTATATAGAACCCAGTCTGCTTATAGAGCAAGAAATTCGTAGTGAAAGTAGAGCTGGTCAATGTATAGAGTTTAATTTGAGGTGTGGTAGAGCTATTGGGATCGATGTTATTCTACGCTTAGTAGAAAAACGTGTAAATTCCGAGTCTGCTAAGCATCGCGGTTTTGTAATTTGCGGACTACCTGTTGTGCCAAATTTAATGTACAAAGAAGATCCCATATCATCAGAATCTGCTGTTTTCACGGCGAAGGAAATTTTTGAAGAACTGATCGAGACAACCTACGAATTAGGAGTACCTCCTCCAAGTAAACCTCAATTAACCGAGCAAACTGTCAAAGTAATGAAAGGAGAAGGCGACGAAGGAGAAAAAGACCAAGGTGTCCAAGCTGGAGAAGGTGGAGGTCATCCAGTACCATCTCCTACACCGGTAGACTTACCCAAGGAACCACCATTAGATTTAGGCGGGTCACAAAGCTATAATGTGTGCCAGGCTCCAGAAATCACTACTAATTACGAAGAACAACTGAATACTCTATTCGACCTCATAAAACCACCGTTTCTAATTATATATCTTGTATGTAGCACCAAAGATGTAATTAACCAAAGAAAAAATGAAAAATTCGACATCTATTCAAAATTAAACGTGAATTTATTGCACGAACAAGCTAACAAAGCAATATATCAGTACTTTACCAAAAGAAATGATAGGGAGGATGAGCTGCCTGTCGATTCGTACGAAACATTTCTTCATGATACTGACACCGAAGTTGCTTACTTGAAACATTTAGTTACCCTTCCCAAAAATTTTCCCATAAATGTTGAATCCCAATTAGATACGTATCACTATACAGCTATAAACTTTATCGAACGCAGAATCATGACTCACGATCCACAGTATTTTGTGAAACTTGATGGTAGAACGAGCACTAGAAGGATGTTTCACGTTTTAAAGGCAAAACTAAATTCTTTGCCCCTCCAAAAAGTAATAATACCGGAAAAAGTTTTACCAGAAACAATACAAACATACGGCGAAGCAAGTCCAATACCAGAAAATACTAACGAAATTACTTTAGAGGAATTCTTTCATCAATACAGAAAGCTAGGAACACCCGGTGTAGCTTTCAGATGGAATTGGTCGGATTGGGGCACGAAGTGCCCTGTAGCTCTTAGAAATGGCATTCTCAAAGAAGGCGATAAGAAATTCTGCGTCCATTTCATGAATAAAATATTCTTTCTATCCGACGAAGATGCATTTTACAAATTTTATCGCAATCCCAGGCCGTATCTTATGGCACCTTATCCGAAATCGACTTGTAAAATATTTATATTCGGTCCAAAGTGTTCCGGGAAAACTGCTTTAGCAAACTGTCTAGCTTTTTTATTGAACGGAACAGTTTTATCAACAGTCTCCATAGTAGACGAGTTCATAGAACAAAAAGAACGAGCGTTTAGAGAAAAAGTACGTCAAAAAGCTTTGGTTGAAGGCATGGAACTTTTAAATCAGATAAGACAAAAAGAAGCTGAAGAAGCAGAAGAAAAAAGAGTCAACGATATAAAAGAATGGGTAGCTAAAGTTAAATCGATGGTGGAAGAATACGCTCAGCTTATGGAAGATTTGGAAAATGAAAACGCCCAAGCCAAATTAGAACTTACTTCATTCCCGATGGCCATGGTTAAATATAAAATAGCAGAAATTGAAACCGAAACAACGATTGCTATAAGAAAACTGCAAGAACAATTCGTACAGGAAAATCTTCCAGACGCCTCGCTCGAAGTACTACAACATTTTATACAAGACAAACAAAAAATGTTAAATGCCATTCCCGATTATCTTAAAAAGAAAATAGTACCCAAGCCGGCTACAGTCCACGATGAATTCGTCATTCAATACGTAAACAATGCTCTTGCTAACGCAGTTTTTGAAGATGACGCAGTTAGTACGCAGAATATCGTGGAAGTGCTAGTAGCAGCTATCAAAGACGTCGAAGAGAAATGCTTGGAACAGGGTAATAATGTAGGTGGATGGATCATCGACGGCATGATATCCGACGTGGATGTTTTCAAAGATCTTTACCCCAATTATATAGCCGACGATATATTCATTTTAAAAGATACCGACGATTTTGAATTTCTTAGACACAGATATAAGACGAGAGGTGCTAATATATTTAGAAATTACAGAGATTTTTTTATGAGTATAGGAAAAGTGGACGCCGCTTGGAGAGCTCCTTCCCGGGTCCTTTCGACTGAATCCTACAAGGATAAATTAGGGCGTAGTATATTGTCGCAAATCTTTGATAAACCCGAACTCGATGGGAGAACTGCTGCCGGGCATTTAATCAGAGACGAAACGTATCATCAAGAATTGTTGAGGTATAAAATTAAGATATTCGAGACGGAAGAATACTTTAAGAGCATTAATAAAGATGTTCTAGAATTAATAGTCACCGACAAAACATTGCCAAATTTACTGATCGAAGCTATAAGATTATTAGAGGATCAGTATCGGGTAAAAGCTTCGCTTTTTACTGAGGAAGATCTAGCTGAAGAAATTACTATGTATAATCGAAAAATAGTGGCGGAAGAAGGAGGAGAAACGTCGAATGTGCAAAATGCAGGCGAGGATTTTATTGAAGTTAATAGAAGATATGGAGATACATACCATTATTGTCCAGTTGCATTCCATGAAAATTGGGTTTTTTGGAAAGGTAGTGCTATATTATACTCTAAATAGCTTTCCAAAATGATTTCCTATTACCTTTTTATCAAAAACTATATTGACTTTTTAAAAACGTTTATTAATTCCCTTTTGTTCTTTCTTTTCATTTTCAACTAACCATTGGTCAATTCGTGTGTAGTTATCTTCTTCAAATTCGAGATCTTCAAACGTATCAAGTTTTTCTTGATTTTCGGACATAGTTGTAAAAGAACGGCTAATATTTAACTGTAATTCTATTGCTATTAACTCCTTTTGCCTTTCCATTTCTTTTTTCTCAAACTCCTTTTGTCTTTCCATTTCTTTTTCTCTTTTAAGTTCAATTTCTTTTCGTTTGGCTTCTAATGATCTTTTTAATGATGTTCTACTTGTCCATTCTATTTTGCTTTTGCTCGGAAGCTTTCTACTACTATGCAGAAACTGTTCACTTCTGGAAAATCCCTTAAATGGTTCTTCTGTTCTGTTCATATTTACTTACGTGGGTTGTCTGATAAGTTTCCGGCCTCAACATGAAGATGGCAGCACTCGTAAACAAAAGTTGGGGAATATCTTTGCGCATGCTTTGAAAGGTACCCACTAAAATTTCAGCCATTTTGGACGCGCAGTTGTTGTTTGACAATCATTTGAGTGAGTCGATGTGAGTGTTTTTATGAAAATGGAAAAAATCGAGTATCGAGCTGTTATTAAATATTTGTTTTTGAAAGGCAATACGCCTACGCAAATCAAAGACGAGTTGAACGCTGTGTACGGTGACTCTGCACCATCATTTACCACCGTGAAATGTTGGGCTTTTGAATTTAAACGTGGCCGTACAGCTTGGGTAACGATGAACGTTCGGGACGTCCAAAAACTGCAACCACTGACGATAATATCGCTCAAGTTCACCAAATGGTGCTAGACAACCGTCGACTTAAAATTAGAGAGATAGCAGAGGCTATAAACATGTCCAAAGAACGTGTTTGTCACATATTGAATCAAAATTTAGGCATGAGAAAGCTGTTCGCGTGTTGGCTGCCGCTTTTGCTCACTTTGGACCAAAAACGTGTTCGAATGAACATTTCCAACTCTCTATTGGCGCAGTTTAGGCGCAATAAATCAGAGTTTTGGCGCCGATTAATTACTGTAGATGAAACTTGGATACACCATTATACCCCAGAAACAAAAACACAGTCAAAACAATGGACTGCGAAGGGGGAATCGGCTCCAGAAAAAGCAAAGGTTATTTCTTCGGCTGGGAAAGTGATGGCAACTGTTTTCTGGGATAGTCATGGAGTTATCTTAATCGATTATCTTCAAAAAAGAAAAACCATTACAGGAGCATGCTACGCATCATTACTTGACAAACTGAAGGCCGAAATTGCGGAAAAACGGCCACATTTGCAGAAAAAAATAATTTTGTTTCACCAACACAATGCGCCGTTTCCACCTCAGCGGTTGCCATGGCGAAAATCCACGAATTACGGTTTGAACTGCTTGACCACCCTCCCTACTCACCAGATCTAGCCCCAAGCGACTTTTTTGTGTTCCCTAAGTTAAAAGTTGCGGTCGGAGGACAGATATTTTCGTGGAATGAGGAGGCCATCACCTTCGTAAACAAATATTTTGCAGAGAAAGACGCCGAGTACTATTTGGACGGGTTGAAGAGATGAGAGCATCGCTGGGAGTGTATGGACTTACAAGGAGACTATGTAGAAAAATAAAAATTAATTTGAAGAAAAAATGTCTAGTATCTTTGTTAGGTCGGAAAACTTTGAGACAACCCTCGTACTACTGGTTCACCATTCTCCAGGATTTTTCCACATTCTGAACGAGTTTTTGACCTTCTTAAATTCGTAGTTTCTTCCATGAAGGACCAAATTGTTATATTATACTCTAAATGACTTCGATAGCTTTCCAAAATGATCCCATATTAGCTTTTTATCAAAAACTATACTGACTTTTTAAAAACGTTTATTAATTCCTTTTTGTTCTTTCTTTTCATTTTCAACTAACCACTGGTCAATTCTTGTGTAGTTATCTTCTTCAAATTCGAGATCTTCAAACGTATCAAGTTTTTCTTGATTTTCGGACATAGTTGTAAAAGAACGGCTAATATTTAACTGTAATTCTATTGCTATTAACTCCTTTTGCCTTTCCATTTCTTTTTTCTCAAACTCCTTTTGTCTTTCCATTTCTTTTTCTCTTTTAAGTTCAATTTCTTTTCGTTTGGCTTCTAATGATCTTTTTAATGATGTTCTACTTGTCCATTCTATTTTGCTTTTGCTCGGAAGCTTTCTACTACTATGCAGAAACTGTTCACTTCTGGAAAATCCCTTAAATGGTTCTTCTATTCTGTTCATATTTACTTACGAGGGTTGTCTGAAAAGTTTCCGGCCTCAACATGAAAATGGCAGCACTCATAAACAAAAGTTGGTGAATGTGTTTGCGCATGCTTTGAAAGGTACCCACTAAAATTTCAGCCATTTTGGACGCGCAGTTGTTGTTTGACAATCATTTGAGTGAGTCGATGTGAGTGTTTTTATGAAAATGGAAAAAATCGAGTATCGAGCTGTCATTAAATATTTGTTTTTGAAAGGCAATACGCCTACGCAAATCAAAGACGAGGTGGACGCTGTGTACGGGGACTCAGCACCATCATTTACCACCGTGAAATTTTGGGCTGTTGAATTTAAACGTAGTAGTACCAGCTTGGGTAACGATGAACGTTTGGGACGTCCAACAACTGCAACCACTTACGATAACATCGCTCAAGTTCACCAAATGGTGCTAGACAACCGTCGAATTAAAATTAGAGAGATAGCAGAGGCTATAAGCATGTCCATAGAACGTGTTTGTCACATATTGAATCAAGATTTAGGCATGAGAAAGCTGTCCGCGCGTTGGGTGCTCCGTTTGCTCACTTTGGACCAAAAACGTGTTCGAATGAACATTTCCAACTCTCTGTTGGCGCAGTTTAGGCGCAATAAAGAGTTTTGGCGCTGATTAATTAATGTAGATGCAAGTTAGATACACCATTATACTCCAGAAACAAAAACATAGTAAAAAAAATGGACTGCGAAGGGGGAATCGGCTACAAAAAAAGCAAAGGTTATTCCTTCGGCTGGGAAAGTGATGGCAACTGTTTTCTGGGATAGTCATGGAGTTATCTTAATCTATTATCTTCAAAAAGGAAAAACCATTACAGGAGCATCATTACTTGACAAGTTGAAGGCAGAAATTGCGGAAAAACGGCCACATTTGCAGAAAAAAAGAATTTTGTTTCACCAAGACAATGCGCCGTCTCACACATCATCGGTTGCCATGGCGAAAATCCACGAACTACGGTTTGAACTGCTTGACCATCCTCCTTACTCACCAGATCTAGCCCCAAGCGACTTTTTTTGTTCCCTAAGTTAAAAGTTGCAGTCGGAGGACAGAGATTTTCGTCGAATGAGGAGGCCATCACCTTCGTAAACAAATATTTTGCAGAGAAAGACGCCGAGTACTATTTGGACGGGTTGAAGAGATAAGAGCATCGCTGGGAGTGTATAGACTTACAAGGAGACTATGTAGAAAAATAAAAATTAATTTGAAGAAAAAATGTCTAGTGTCTAGAAACTTTTCAAACAACCCTCGTAACTGGTTCACCATTCTCCAGGTTTTTTCCACATTCTGAACGAGGTTTTGACCTTCTTAAATTCGCTGTTTCTTCCATGAAGGACCAAATTGTTATATTATACTCTAAATATCTTCGATAGCTTCTCAAAATGATCTCCTATTACCTTTTTATCAAAAACTATATTGACTTTTTAAAAACGTTTATTAATTCCTTTTACAATCTTTGACGTTATTTAAAACTATCAAAAAAAAAAACAATATTAAACTGACAAAATCAATCATAATTTAACAGGTAGGCCAGAGTACGCCGTCAAGTTTGATGATCAAGTGTACTTCTTAAGTTCAGAAGAGAGTATGAACAAATTTTTACACAATCCTAGACAATTCGTTACAGGAAAACCCCCTAAACTGTTACCCCCTCCGAGGATATGCGTAATCGGCGTTCCTTGTACCGGTAAAAGTGAATTATCTCAAAAAATATCTCTCAACTATGGGATTTTTTACATAAGCTTCGAGAGTTTAGTGAAATCTTACTATCGCATCGATTCTAACATAACATTTGAGGAATTAAAGAGACAACCGAATACCAACAGACATTTGTTGCAATACTTAAACGAAGGCGCCCCCTTGCCGGAAAATTTCTATTCAAAACATCTTTGTAATCTCTGGTTTGAATATCCCATCAAAGAACTCGGTTTCGTCATCGACGATTTCCCCAAACGGCTTGCCGATGTCGAGATGATGATCAAATTCAAGATGATTCCGGATATTGTTCTTCAACTATCAGCCGAACCTCTCAACGTAAAAGATAAATTATTGGAGCTTCGTTTGGCCGACTGGGAATCCACCATGAAGCTAAAAAGAGCGTTATGGGAACAAGCTAACAAAGAATCCATGCAGGACTATGAAAGAAAACGAGAACTGAAGTTTAAGGAAATGCTCGACGAGAGACGCGAAGAACGGTATGCGGAAAAGAAAAAATTACAAGTGGAAAATCTCGATGACGAAGGTGGTCTCGGTGCTGTTTCCGAAGTTAGCTTCGATTCTATAGCCGATCAAAAGGATGTGGACGAAATAAACAGGTTGCTGGATGAGAACATGCCAGTGTCGATTCCCGAAGCTCCTGCGGATTTTGAAGACGTAAGAGAATTATTCGAAACGCAAATTACCGAACACATTGACCAAGAAGTAAATTTTTTGAAGGAGATTAAAATAGCTTGTGATACCAACTTAATACCGTCAAGTTCAATTCTCATTGATTTAGAAGACTATGCTAAAAATGAGAGAAGTGTGTACTATCATACGGAACAATTTAAATTTAGGAACCAATCTTTCTTGGAACGATGCTACGAAGTATCGATGGAAGAAGCAGAAAGACTTCTTTCTTGTGGCTACTATTTTCTCAGCGCATTCGGGAAGCTGTGTCCCGTGCAGTATAACGAAAATCAGAATCCTTTTCTTTTGTTTCAAGTTATGGAACAGAAGAATAATGTGTTCCCAATTATACACAGGTAAATTCTTAGTGGTTTTGTAATAGCATTTGTAGCTTTTCTAGACTTGCTTATTAAGGGCCGGTTTTTCAATCGCTTGTTAAAAGCTTCTGTTACTTGACCAAAAGTTAACCGTGACCAACAGCTAAAGTTTCTGTTAAAGGTTATGCCGTTTTTCAATGCACTATCTAACTTTTAGCTACGAAACTGCCAGCTATCATTAAATTTGCTGGGTTGGTAAAATTGATTTTTTGGTTTGGTTTGTTAATTTCTTAGAACGGTAAATAAAGATATTGTTTTGTGTTCAATTTAGTTGAGTTAACCTAAGTTTTTATGGTTTTAAATAGAAAAAGAAGATCTTTGTTTTTATTAGTTTTATTTATTTTGTTGAGTATTATTTTAAAAATTTTATATTTTCAAATGGAAACACCAAAGAAAAACAGGATATCTAATTTTTCACTATCTGATAAATCCTTGTTATTAAAATTAACAAATCATTTTAAAACAACTATTGAATGCAAAAAGACGGATGCCGTTACTTGGAGAGAAAAATATTTTTAGTTTTAAAAGAGAATTGAAATAAAAGCTTACCTGTTTGTGGGTGTTTCAATTTGATTTTCGATTTGTTCTAATAATAACATAACAGTTTCCGTTGAAAGTCGAAATCTTACGCGAAAATCTAAATCATCAAACTCTTCAAAAGGGTTCGACCTTTCTTTAACAATATATGGTCTCCTTTCATATTCAAGGTATTCCAATATTTCTTCATCATCATCACTCATACAAAAATCAAATATCTCCATTTTTCCGTTAAACAACTTGCTAACTACTAGTTACAAATCCAAACAGAGACTTTAAAGTGTTTGCTAATATAATAGAAACGTTAGCTTGTAGTCAACCTTAACAGTTAGTTGAAGAAACACTTTGACTTCTTGTTAAGGGTTAACTGATAGCCAGATTTGCTTAGCTGGAGATTGAAAAACCGGCCCTTAAAGTCGTATCGTACAGAATATCTAGGCTGCGTTGTACGAAAAGTTGATTAACTTGAGTTCACATAATCCACAGATGAAAGAAGAACCTTGTCGACCTGTTTAATTAGCTGATCTTTGGTTCAAGGGACCTTAGTACAAGGAATGGACTATCCTTGTACAAAGCAACCTAAATAGCTTAAGGTTGGATAATACTTCCTTCTTATAGTCTCCTAAATAATGTGTCTTGGGGTTGTTTATAACGTAGCAGTATTGTCAATATTCTGAGGTGCTTCCTTTATTTGCATCAATCTCCTGTGAGAATACAAGATATTAGGAATTCTCTCTTGGGAGATTTACTCTTCCTTACAATATTGCACTGCCATTGCCTCTGCCTGACAGTGGTACTTTGTCCAAGGCTCAAAGAGATCCTGATCTCTGTAAATTAAGTAATGAATTTTTTATTCAAAAAGAATTACAATTCTATATTGTCACCTTCAAAATTATCCTTTCTTCTGAGGCCACACAGCACTGGAGATGTTTTTTCCACTTCTCATAGCAGTACTGGAACTCCGATACTGGAATAATCTTCAGTTGGTCGGTTACAGCCGTTTGAATGTTATCGACTGTCCCAAAATAATTTCCCTTGAGGTGATTTTTCAACTTTGGGAAGAGAAAAATGTCACAAGGACTCAAGTCAGGCTGAGGAGCCACACGAATGTTTTTACTGGCCAAAAACTCGTTTATTGAAATTGCTATGTGATCGTGATGCAACACCCACTTGTTCTTGATGTTTGGTCTCACACGAATGACCCTCTTTCGAAGTATTTCAAGAACCTCTCGGTAAAAGTGTCGATTGACCGTTTGACCTTGTGGATTCTGACGAAATTTTCATCGGTTCTTGAAGATGAAGACCTTCCGCTTCGTGGTTCATCTTCAATCGACTCTCTTCCTTCTGAAAATGGCTTAAACCAGTAAAAACCTGGGCTCTAGACAAAACACTATCTCCGTAGGCCTGCTGAAGTTTAAGAAGAGTTTCCGTGGCACTGTGCCCAAGTCTGTAGCAAAACCTGATAGCACAAGAACACAATAGAAAAAACTGTTTCACAAAAACAATCGCTACGCACAACCAAATGACTCGAGCGAAGTCAAACTCGTACTAAAGGTGGATAACATTGTTCCTATGCTACCAGATCAAACGCAACGTTGCCAGTTTCATTACTTAATTTACAGATCTCGTATATTCCTACTTTTAGAGCCATCTGTGTACCAGTTGAGATTTTCTGTTAGAGGAGGTGCTGCTTCCCAATTCTTTATCTGAAATTCAAGACGAATTTGTTGTCCGGAAAATGTATTTGCATCTTCCTTTCCCTCAGTAGAACTACTTATTCTAATAACTAGTATTATCCATTATAAGATATTTCTATCTTAGCCCAAACAGTTCACTCGTTAACATTTGTTTTTTTTTATCCAAAAGAAGCTACATCTACTTCATTATCGGCAAAGAAAATGTTCAAAAGTTTAAGAAACACCCACTTAAATACATTGACATAGAAACGATCAACTTCCCCATTTTGCCGATGAGAGTTGCCGTATCGGGTCCTCCTAAATGTGGCAAGACCACTTTGGTAAGGAGAATTCAAAAGGAATACGGGATGAAAATCATTTCAAGGGGACAAGCCATCAGATTCGTTTTAACAATATTGCCGTTTTCTAATTTGGCCGCCAATTTGGAATCTGTTTTACGGAAAGGATGGGAAGCGACAGACGAAATGGTTGTCAGGTGCGTGGAAGCTGCATCCATAGATCCATGGGGTGTTACCCAAGGTAATACTAAATATCTCTCAACTAAATTATAAAAGAATAGCAGCACTTCAGATGGAATAATATTATATTATTACACTAGCAAGTAAAGAAGGTTTTTATCCAAGAAAATGAAAGTTGCTGCACGAGCCGCAGGCGAGTGCATGTAATCATTTGAGTGGATAAAAACCTTTGCTTGCGAGTATAATACTATACTTTATCTACGATCAAGTATATAAAAACTGAGGCTCGTGCAACAACTTTCATTTTCGTGGATAAGAACCTTCTTTACTTGCTCGTGTAACACACTGGATTTACACTTATAAAGAGTACTTAGCACTTTAAATAGAAATTATTGTTCATTTATTATTATATTTTTACTTTTCAAAGGTGTGATCTTCGATGGTTACCCTGACACTATTTCCGAAGCAAGACATCTTTCATATCTGGGTCTGATACCACAATTAGTAGTCGATCTTCAGTCAACGAAGAGACAGTCGTTCGAATGCTTGAATAACGACAAGGGACGAAGAGGTTTTCCAAAGTACAGTCTACGGTTCGTAACTCATCTTTACAATGAGTACAAAGAACGCTCAGAACCATTCAAGCCTTGGTTCGACAGAGAATATCAAGTCACCTTTAAGGTGTCTATAGAAACTTGCAATTGGTCAGTTTGGCATCAATCCAACAAAGTGATAACTGCCAGTTTCTTTGAAATAAAACATTACTTTACTCACTGTCATCAAGATTGGCCTTTGCGGTTGGGAAATATGCAAGTAACGCCTCTAGAATTCTTAGAAAGACAAAGTTCCTATAAAACTTTTTGTCCGTGTTGTTTACACTTCAGTAATACACTTACCAGCGGTGGGGATGTGCCTGATAGAACCGGTTTGGTACAGTGGAGACAATATTATTATTGGTTGTGCGAGGAACACATCGACATATTCCTAAAAACGCCGGAGGCTTTCCTACCGCCTTATGGAGCAAACGCACTACCTCCATTCTTACCAACTCGTGTCCATCTCAAATTGTTTCCATCTAATCTTTTTGAAGATGGCACGTGCATAGTGTGTTACAAAAATAAAACTATTATTGTGAAAGGCGTTTTAAAATATGCCGTGGGCTACAACAACAAGACGTATCTATTTGATTGTTTAGAATGTTTGGAGGAATTTATGAAAAGACCGTCGCAATATTCTTTCAATATTCGATTTAGACCACCGGAAAATTATCCCACTTTGGATTACGGCGAACTTCCTGTATTAGGAATGCTGGAGCAATATGTTGCTAAAGATCTCATTACAGCTGTAAAATTTATATCGAGAAGAAGACCAGTTATACCTGGATTAAGTGTAGCCGCATCCGCCGCTATTGGAATTGGATTGTTCTTGAAGGTTTTCGACAAGTCCATTTGTAAGGAGTACAAATCTCGATACTTAGAAGGCGATCAATTGTTTCATACCAGAAGGGAGAAACTTATTGAATATTTGTATAAAATGAAGCATGTTGTTAATCCTTATCTTCACTACGAGGAACCCTTACCCAAATTCCATGTTATGTCTGAGATAGATAGTGGTGCACCGTCAACCTTAAGTAGCAAATCAGACCTTAATGCAGTATAAGATTGTTTTTGAGAATAAATATAATTTATATAAAAATTTTGTATATCCTTTATTTTGAGCAGTGTTTCACCGAGCCAAGTAGCTTGGCTTGAACCCCAAGCTTTTTTAAAAGAGAAGGCTTGGCTTGACTTGATTTTGAAAAGTCCAGACTTGGTTTTTTATCAAGCTTTCCAGCTTTTTAGGGGTGATAAGTACACTGCGACCTATAGGATCTATTGTGTCCCCCCTTACTTGCCAAGTTCTGATGTTTTATCAGATTTACAGCAGCTCTTCGAGTCCTATTTTCCTGAGGAAGTTTAGGACATCGTCGGGCTTCAAATCAGGTAGATCCCCCTCTTCTATTTCTGGCCCTAGAATTCTGCAAGGTAGGGCATTCTGAGAGTAACTGTATTGAGGTTTCATCCTCTTCCTCGCAGAATCTGCACTTTGCTTCATCTGCTAACCCTAGTTTCTTCATGTGGCTCTTTAACCGGCAATGCCCGGTTAGTTTTCCTGTTAAAATTCGGAGCCTTTTTTTACTGAGGTTGAGGCAGCTAAGAGATCTCTTCTGGTCATAGTTCCCCAGTAGTATCTTAGATTCCCTCAGTCCTTTCAGCTGATTCCAGTAGTTGGATTTGTCCTTCTCCATTTCTTCCCTTAGTTTTCCTAAGATTACTCTACTGCTGATCCCACAGGATGGTTCTGGTCCCAAATGTGGGGTTTTGGCCAGCTTGTCTGCTGTTTCGTTCCCCTCTATTCCTATGTGTCCCGGGACCCATAGGAGGGTGAGTGTTCTTCTGGCCTAGTTTGCCTAGGCATTCCCAAACCATCTTCGAACTGATTATATTTGACAATCTGTTGTCTGCGGTAGTTTCTTCCAATATTGAATTCCACACATCTTTCGATGGCGCGGACCTCTGCTTGAAAGGTGCTCTGGTATGTGCCCAAGCTTTCTGAGTATTTGGCTCTCGGTCCAAAAACTCCTATCCCAGTACCCTCGTCTAGCTTGGAACCGTCGGTATACCACTTTATGGTATTCTGGTTTAAATTCTATATGGTGTCTTCATTCCATTCAAATTTATTACTCAACTTTGTGATGAATTTTCTCATATCTTCTGAATAAAGGTGGGTTACTTGCTTTAATCCTGCATAGATGTTTTTGAAAACCCAGTGACTGTTTAGAATTCCTATTTGAGTTGTTTTCTGATAATTTCAAGATTTATTTTGGGTGTGTACTGTTTCGGGTAGCTAAGTAAATCCTTTCACAGTCTTCGGTATGGTCTCCTCTTTCTCTTTATAGAATTTTTTTGGACATTTGAAGAGTTCAAGTCCAAAGAGCAGGCTGTTTGCATCGGTCTTTGGACATCTAGCTGGCACCTCCGCAAATAACATTTTAACAATGCTCCCGAAATCCAAACATATATGTAGACCTCCAAAAAGCTTTTGATAGTGTACCAAGGACTAAGATTTGGACCAGCTTAAAGAGGATGATGAAGCAAAAGAGAAACAGAAAATACGTCTCTGGGATACACGTCTGGATAAAACAAATTAAAAAATACTCAAAATACAAAAATAATGACAATGGGAATTTTAAACAAGGCTAAAATAAACATTTTTAAATACGCCAAATTATTCTGAAGTTACTGTCCACCTTTGTTTGAGATAGGTTATAGCATTTTATCAAAATAAGCTTTGGCTTTATTACATGGTGCATTGACTATTGTTGTAATCCGTAATTTCTTGTTTTTGTGTGAAGTTTTTAAGAAATTTCAGTGCTATAGAAACATTATTATAGTTAAGGACTAGTTTGTTCATCTTAAAGAAGTTTTAGAATATTTTAATGCGAGAAATGATTAAAATAATATTAATTAACCTTAAAATATTTTACGTTCGACGCGGCGACCCTGAAGATAGACAATGTACATATATCTTTTAGATAACTTCGATAAACAGTGGATAGAAGAATTTTCCTTTCTTCTGAACAGCTGCACTTAAAAAAATATATTTTTCCTGTACCATACTTGTAGTTTTAAGAGGAAATGATAGCAACACAAAATCTCACTTTTAGATTTTCTCTGCCAATGTTAATTTTCATGAGATAAATTGATTAATATTAAAAACTTGTGTAACACAATATCCATTTCATTTCAATTACAATTTTATAGAAATAAATTCACTCAAAAGTAGCCGCCAAAAAGTGGTTACAAACTGATTTACTATGAAATAGGTTACAGTAAAACAACAATGCACAATCAATATTGGCCTATAATGGTGCAATATTGCTTTCAGATGTAACCAAAAGTGGCGCAATATTGGGCGAATACTTAATTCCAATATTGCGCGAATATTTAATTCCAATATTGTTGAATATTGGCGGCAACGACTGGCCAATATTGCGCCAAGATAAATGTGTACTAGGAGAGGTATATTCTTGTTATATTGGCTAAATAAACTGCCAAAACAACTGGTTATATATGCATCTATAACTAGTTAAACTACTAGCCAGATATCATTTCTGGGTTATTTTGAATGTCAGTAATTTTACTTTTTCTTAAATATAAGAAATTCTATTTTGCTTTTTGTTTCAGCACGTAGGGTACCAGTTCCCGATGAGAGATTCGATTACCTTTGTGAATATTTTAAACCTCTCAGGTAAATGTAAATATCACTTTTAAATGAAACTGTATATGGAATTTTCTCCTAAACTGTAATTTTTCTATTCATCACCAAAGTAAATAATATTTGATTTTCTTGTTTACCGGTATTTCTGGAAAAACAGAATAAATGTGCATGTTTTATAATTTCTTTACACTATTCTATATTTGTATTAAAATAGTCTACATAATTTTACATGCGTCTGTAAAAGTTGAGCACATTGCTGTTACAAAAAATAGTTGCAAGAAGGTGGGGCGTTATAGTAATTTTGTTGTTAAGAAATTAATCGATGCAAACATCAACTTTGCTGGAAATAGGATATTGTATGCGTTTTTACATTGCGAGCGATCCTTTGATTATCTCGAACTGTGAGAAAACGTCTAAACGAGGATGCATTAAGCAGGCGAAGACCAGATTAAAACCAGACAACACAGAGTTACAAGACTACATTTCACTAGAAATTATCAAAAGTAGACGGTTGATGGGAGTGTTTTAAATACCAAATCTGTGGACGGGCGTACACCAGAACACAAATTTTCAAGCTGCAATATCTCTTTAAAAATTCTATTAAGTTGGTTTCTAACCAGCTAACAGTACCGATTTAAATCCCATAGAGTATTTATGGTACGCTCTGAAAAATAAAAGTTTGCAGTCACAGACCCTCCCCTGTCAAACATAATCAACTGGTAGATGCAGTAATGGCATAATAGTAGAATATCCCCCAAGATGTTGGATAGAAAACCTGATCCCCAGTGTGCCGAAGCGAAATAATGGAGCAAAAAGAAGTAGATGAGGTACGCGATACTAAAATTGGTTGAAACACGTTAATTTATTTGTTTATAATACTAAAAGATCACATTGGGTGATGAAATTAAAGAAAATGTCACAACTATGAGAAACTATTTACAACCCTCAGAGCTTCAGGGTCCCAAATAAGATTTACTGAATCGACACCACCTTTCAAGTTCATCAAGCGCCATAGTTGACCAGAAGCAGAAATCAAGTAGAGGCAGTAAAGCTGGCTCTTCGTCTTTAGTAACTTGCTTTACGTTGATAAAGAAGTAACTCGATGTTTTGTAAATATAAAAGAGACCCACTAGAAGGAATTAAACTTTTCTGTCATCTGCAAGGAGTGTTTTTTCTGTGACGGAAAATATTAGAGAGAAGTTTAAAAACATAGTTGCCTTCAAGGACGATACAGCGATTATAGCGACCTTCCAACTTTTCGATACCATTTTTGTAGTACTCCTTCGGTTTGTCCTCAAAATAGGCTTCAGTTTCGGCGATTACCTCAGTATCAGAGCCAAATTTTTTTCCCGCGAGCATTCTCTTCAGGTCAGAGAAAAGGAAAAAGTCGCTGGGGGCTAGATCTGGAGAATACGGTGGGTGAGGAAGCAATTCGAAGCCCAATTCATGCAATTTTGCCATCGTTTTCATTGATTTGTGACACGGTGCATTGTCTTGATGAAACAACACTTTTTTCTTCTTCATATGGGGCCTTTTTTTCTCGATTTCGGTCTTCAATCGCTCCAATAATGCACAGTAATAGTCACTATTGATTGTTTTTCCCTTTTCCAAATAGTCGATGAACAATATAGGTACCGTGTGTATCCCAAAAAACTGAGGCCATAACTTTGCCAGCTGACTGTTGAATCTTTCCACGCTTTGGTGGCGGTTCACCGGCCGCAGTCCACTTAGCTGACTGTCGATTGGACTCAGGCGTGTAGTGATGGAGCCAAGTTTCATCCATAGTCACATATCAACGCAAAAAATTGGGTTTATTACGACTTAACAGCTGCAAAGACTGCTCAGAATCATCAATTCGTTACTGTTTTTGGTCGATTGTGAGCACGCGCGGCACCCATTTCGCACAGAGCTTCTGCATACCCAAATATTCGTGAACGATATGTCCAACACGTTCCTTAGATATCTTTAGAGTGTCAGCTATCTCGATCATATTCACTTTACGGTCATTCAAAATTATTTTGTGGATTTTTTTGATATTTTCGTCGGTAACCACCTCTTTTGGGCGTCCACTGCGTTCACCGTCTTCGGTGCTCATTTCACCACGCTTGAATTTTGCGTACCAGTCAATGATTGTTGATTTTCCTGGCGCAGAGTCCAGAAACTCATTATCAAGCCAAGCTTTTGCTTCAACTGTATTTTTTCCTTTCAAATAACAATATTTAATAAGCACACGAAATTCTTTTTTTTCATCTTTTTGAAAATAACAAAAGTTGCTTCACTAAAAATGCAATATCTCACAAACTAATAGTCCGACAGCTGTCAAATTTTTACACGAATCTTTTGAAGGTTGATACTATCTAAAAATGAAATGGATTTAATTCTAGTGTCGTCATCTATAGGTCAGACCGGGGACTTTTCAGCCGACCTGTTATGAGATATTTTTATGAAGTAGATTCATTGGATTAAATATGTTATTTTACAAATTAGACTTAAAGTATTTCAGTTAATATTTTTTCCTACACCCATATGTATATTTTCTGCACAATTTACAGAATAAAAATTTAGGCTATTTCTGTTAACTGAACGGATATGATAATGCTAGAAGGTATATGAAATCCACCAGTGCCCGTCAACTCACATTTTTTTTTTCAATTTCAAAGAAACATCAAATTATTTCTATAGTTATCCTATGTATGTGAGTTAGGGGTGATAATTACACTGCGACCTATAGGATCTATTGTGTCCCCCCTTACTTGCCATGTTCTGATATTTTCTCAGACCTATAGCAGCTCTTCGAGTCCTATTTTCCTGAGGAAATTTAGGACATCGTCGGGCTTCAAATCAGGTAGATTCCCTTCCCTCTATTTCATGTGCTCCTAGGTATCTAGCCCTAGAATTTTGCAAGGCAGGGCATTCTGAGAGTATGTGTATTGAGGTTTCATCCTCTTCCTCACAGAATCTGCACTTTGCTTCATCTGCTAACCCTAGTTTCTTCATGTGGCTTCTTAACCGGCAATGCCCGGTTAATATTCCCGTTAGAATTCGGAGCCTTTTTTTAATGAGGTTGAGACAGCTAAGAGATCTCTTCTGGTCATAGTTCCCCAGTAGTATCTTAGATTGCCTCAGTCCTTCCAGCTGATTCCAGTACTTGGATTTGTTATTCTCCATTTCTTCCCTTAGTTTTCCTAAGATTACTCTACTGCTGATCCCACACGATGGTTCTGGTCCCAAATGTGGGGTTTCAGCTCCATTTTTTGCCAGCTTATCTACTGTTTCGTTCCCCTCTATTCCTATGTGTCCCGGGACCCATAGGAGGGTGACAGTGTTCTTCTGGCCCAGTTCATTTAGTTTGCCTAGGCATTCCCAAACCATCTTGGAACTGATTATATTTGAGCTCAGCGCTTTGATGGCTGCTTGACTATCCGACATGATCACAATCTCTTGTCTGCGGTAGTTTCTTCCAATATTGAATTCCACACATCTTTCGATGGCGCGGACTTCTGCTTGAAAGACGCTCGGGTATGTGCCCAAGCTTTCTGAGTATTTGGCTCTCGGTCCAAAAACTCCTATCCCAGTTCCCTCGTCTAGCTTGGAACCGTCCGTACCACTTGATGGTATTCTGGTTTAAATTCTGTATGGTGTCTTCATCCCATTCAGATTTATTACTCAACTTTGTGATGAATTTTCTCACAAAGTTGAATTTCTTTGGCATATCAACTTGGGGTATTTCCCAAGTTTGATCAAAATGAATTGATCGAGGTTTTTCCCTGATAATTCCTTCTTTGATCATTCTATATATTGTTTTCTTCCTTACACTTTCTAGCAGAATGTGCAGTGGGGTCAAGTTTAAAATCACCTCCATTGCAGCAGTGGGGCAGCTGCTCATACCAGACCGTGCCACCCGTATAGACGCACACCCCCAGCTTCGCCGCTTCCCTGCTAAATTGCAGTGTTACCTGCTTAAGCAGTTCAGCGGCTCTCCTGGGGATCCCCTATCCGCCACCTGGGGACGCGCCCGGTAGGCACCCAGCCCTCGGGATAGTTATCCTAAGTGGAGCTCACTGGAACTACCGTTAGGTGTTACTTCAAAGAGGTAGATTCGTGTTGTTCATTTATTCCTTTTATTGTATTTCTATGAGAGAACGCATAGGTTATTAAATTATAAATAAAATGATAAAAAAATAAAATTTGAAGTAATCTTGCAGTTTCATAAAAATGTTTATTTTCTATTTTTTTAAGTGGGTCGTAGAAAAAACATACTGTTCTACTCGTGCGGAGTGTCCATATCGCACTATAACGATTGAGCCTACGGCGTCGTGTTCAAACTACTATTTATTATTTTTTTATAAACCAGAAAATTTACATTTTTAGGACTTTTTAAAGCAAATCAAATTGTTGAATAAATCATATAAAAATGTAAATGTAAATACCCCATATTATTTCACCTTGTATTTCCTCAATGACATTAGTTTTATTTTTCCAGTAAAATTCAACTTACAAATTCCTTGTTATCAAAGAACTAGAAATTTAAGTGTCCAAGTATGTGTTTATTTCTCTACAAATCCTTTCTTTATCTATACAGACCGAACTTTTTTAATCTTCTATATTAGTAGATATCTTTCCTTTCGTGTCATAGACACATAGTTAGTAAACCGATTATTTACGAACTTTCTAAGGGTGAAATTGCCACTTTTGCGTTTAAAAATTAATTTTTTTCTTATACGTTAACAAAAAGAAGCATCTAACGTGCAATTTCCCTAAGTGTGCACTTTAATAAACCGTCTGATTTGATCGAATAGTTTTAAGAAATAGAATACGTTTCGTGAGACGCCGAAGGTGAGACTAGCGGATGTACTCGGTTATTTTGGTAAACATTTGATTTGCTAAATAGAATATTACAAGGTGTCTTTTGTTGTGGCATTAAACGGGAACGAAATCGTTGTCTTTTTCGTATAAGTAGAACGTAAAAGGTGGATAAAATACACTGTTCAATAATTGATGTGGAATAAGTATAGTCTTTCCAATATGAATTGCTAAAATCCATTTAAAAGTGTCATACAGAGTGAGTTAGTTTACTAGGCTTCAAAGTAGAAAGAATTGCATGAAAACGACATATTTGTCCCATTAAACTTCCACTGGTAGTTGTATAACGCGAAAACAAGAGGGGTACGCACGCGACTTGACGGCTTTTAATGTTCCGCTGTACTCTGTTGCGTGCAGAGGTCTCGGGGTGGTTTTTTGCGGTAGTTTTTTGTAGCTCATAAAGTCGGTGTCTAGTGCGGAGGCGGAGAGTCCAAATTTTTATTTATTTTATTATATTTAAGTATTAACTTTGTTTCGGTAATTCATTTTTAATAATTGGTTTACGTATATTAAATTAGTTATATATTATGGCAGAGTTTTGGAGACCTTTTGAATCAGAAAATGGAAATCCAGATCAAAATTTAAAGATATTACATCGCAACAGGTTAGGTTAGTAGCGAATTTTGCAATAAAGATTTACACATTCAGTGTCTGAGGGTTATTTTAAATACGTATTAGTGTTTGAAAAATGAAGATAATAAAAAATCAGATGCGGTTATAAAGCGAATTGATACGTTAACTAAAATTTCTATTTACACTATTTCTCGGGTTATTAAGCGCGGTGACGTTATAAAAATTTGCAAATGTTGACGATGCTACAAAAGATGTTATAAAGCGAACGATCTACCTGATTTGAAGCCCGACGATGTCCTAAACTTCCTCAGAAAAATAGGATTCGAAGAGCTGCTATAAATCTGAGAAAACATAAGAACATGGCAAGTAAGGGGGGATATAATAGGTCCTATAGGTCGCAGTGTACTTATCACCCCTAATTTATACATACATACAAGTGAGTTCTACTGGATTTTGGCTAATTTCCTGTAATATTTTTTCTTATAAAGGTATTTAACAATTTTTCAAAACTGCAATCCTTTTTTTTATGTTTTCCTGTACTGCTCAGGTCATAAAGTCCTTTCACGAAAATGAATTTCGTGTCGATCCATGCACCCTTAGTTTTTGTTTTATTACAAAATGTTCCTCACTTTCTGAATAACCCTCGTAAAAAAAAGGAAATTCCAATTTTAATTTTTATTACCAAATATAATTCGAATTCAATATCATTAGAAATTAGGATACAATCGATTTCACTCGAGATTATAGTATTTCCCAAATTAATTGTATATGAAAGCCGTAGCAATTGTGTCTCTAATAAGGGCTGCCAATTTGACGGCGCCTCACGGCTTCGTGGGAACACAAATATGTCGGGACAAACACTCATATACCTTCCTATTTTAACTACCGTTAAGATATCTATTAGTCTACACCTAAATTGATATCGGCAACGATTTTGAATTAATGAACTCCATCCAAAATGGTATCCAAATACTTGTATAATAAATAGAGAATTAAATTTCAAAGTAGTTTTTTTATTTAAAATTAAAAATCAAAAAATAATGGGCATACATAATGAAAATCACAATAATTCTAGAAAAATCAAATACCAGAAAGTAACAAAATAAAAAATTTAAACGATAAATGTATCCATTAATATATAGAGACACATGTATTAGTTAACAGGTCGGCTGAAAAGTCCCCGGTCTACCATAGTAAAACACAATATTTTGACAAAATTCATTTTTTTTTTATTCAACATAGTTGCCTTCAAGGGCGATACAGCGATTATAGCGACCTTCCAACTTTTCGATACCATTTTTGTAGTACTCCTTCGGTTTGTCCTCAAAATAGGCTTCAGTTTCGGCGATTACCACAGCATCAGAGCCGAATTTTTTTCCCGCGAGCATTCTCTTCAGGTCAGAGAAAAGGAAAAAGTCGCTGGGGGCTAGATCTGGAGAATACGGTGGGTGAGGAAGCAATTCGAAGCCCAATTCATGCAATTTTGCCATCGTTTTCGATGATTTGTGACACGGTGCATTGTCTTGATGAAACAACACTTTTTTCTTCTTCATATGGGGCCGTTTTTTCGCGATTTCGGTCTTCGATCGCTCCAATAATGCACAGTAATAGTAATTGATTGTTTTTCCCTTTTCCAAATAGTCGATGAAAAATATACCGTGTGTATCCCAAAAAACTGAGGCCATAACTTTGCCAGCTGACTGTTGAGTCTTTCCACGCTTTGGTGGCGGTTCACCAGCCGCAGTCCACTCAGCTGACTGTCGATTGGACTCAGGCGTGTAGTGATGGAGCCAAGTTTCATCCATAGTCACATATCGACGCAAAAAATCGGGTTTATTACGACTTAGCTGCAAACACTGCTCAGAATCATCTATTCGTTGTTGTTTTTGGTCGATTGTGAGCACGCGCGGCACCCATTTCGCACAGAGCTTCCGCATACCCAAATATTCGTGAACGATATGTCCAGCACGTTCCTTAGATATCTTTAGAGTGTCAGCTATCTCGATCATATTCATTTTACGGTCACTCAAAATCATAAGTAGATATAAGGATAGTATTTAAGAATTATGTTGTTATTTTTAATTGAAAATAAAATTTAGTTTCATTGTGATTTTTTATGATAATTATGATATACTCTGGGTTGTAGAAAAAGTATAGTGTTTTACTCGTCGAAAGTATTTTTTAAAGCTGTTCTTTCGCTTCAAAAAATGCTACTTTCGTCACTCGTTAAACAATATACTATTTTAACAGACGTCTTGAGCATATAAATAGTATTAAGTATTTTATTTATAGTGGAGGTTTTGAAGAAATATTTACAACAAAATAGCTACTACTATTACAATTAATTAAAAGCACCTCTCGATACATTAAGGTGAGTAATTAACGTTGGAAATAGGATAATAGGATAATTTTACGACAATCCGGAAAATAAGTTGCCCTAGGGTGGCAGACGTTACCTTAGACGTAAATTGCTAAATCGCAACAAATTATAGACCAAAAATTCTCTGAACTTACACCGATCTGTCCAATTTGTCTCATAGTGTAAAATTTCTATCATTAGAGATCGTTTTATAGTTTCAGCGTGGTCAATAGCTTTATACTGGCAATTACTGTAAATGACAGCAGGTACATTTAATTTAGTAAAAGATATGTTTTTTGTTGAATACCATGGGTATATTCGGTGTTTTGTAGGCGGTGGTTAAATTATGTGTTATTTTTCGCTTGAAGCATACCTGCTTATTTATCAATAACTTCGCCATGGATTTAAGCACAACACGTTTGCAATTTTGTAAGGAAAATGTTGTTTTATTAAATTACAAAATTATATTTTAACTAGAACAACCATTAAATAACATTTGAATGGAAAAAATAAATCAGTTACTCAATTCAGTTGTTTCAGTGTGTGATGACTAATACACCCTGTATATTATTCGATATTTAATAATAAGAATAAGTAAATAATCGAAGGTTTGTTAAAAGGGCGACCTTTAACAGATTTCACGAACGATAAGAGTAAACAACATTGTATTATAAAATAGCTAGTTGACCTTTATGTGGTTCAGTCCGACTGAGTTCATTTTACTTACATTTTGATGATTTAAAATACACATTTAAATTGTTAGTCATAATAATGTACCATTGATTTAATTAAAAAATATATAAAAAATGTAAAAATCTATCTAAGTGAGTTTTTATCAAAATACTAGAAGACAACCCACGTTACACCACGGCTTAACTTCCTAGAAGGGGTTACTATCTACAATTTACTTGATTCTTTTTTGCAGCAAAGTTCCAGCCTTCCTAAACGTTGTCGACATCGCTGGTCTTGTAAAAGGAGCATCCGAGGGTCAGGGACTAGGAAATGCATTTCTTTCTCACATTAGTGCTTGTGATGCAATATTTCATCTGTGCAGTAAGTAAATATTTGTGAATTGTTAAAAACTTTTTTACGCCCATGTCTATAAACGTCAAAACTTCCTTGCAAATGATATTTAACAATAACATGCACGTAATGAGGTCTCATAACATACACGTGCGTTTAGATAAGAAAACTTTAATTTCTTTGTTTAATCCAATTGAATTTCGTCAATTGAAAAATATATAAGCTTTTAGTATTAGGGAAATAACTTTTAGGTTAAAAGAGTAATTCCCCTAAATATCGGCAACACATTATACAATTTAAATAATTGCTTTATTACATAGAATATACGTTACGGGAGTTGTAATCCCATTACGCACTCGTGAAACTTTTTTACTTAGTACGTAATAGTTTAATTACAGCTTTATTATCGCATAGTACATTACATTATTTTTTCTACGACCACCTATTTTAATAAACCATATGTAATTATCAGATCGTGTATATTGGGTTGCCTGACTATTCTAACGTTTTAATTCGGACAGACTATTGTTTCTATAAAAATATTACATGAAATTACAATTACTTTTATGATGAAATAAAGAAGCATTTTCAGATTTGATGATTGATCTCACCATTATTTTTTATTTCAGGAGCGTTTGAAGACGATGATGTTACCCATGTTGAAGGCGAAGTTAACCCCGTTAGAGATTTGGACATTATTTGCGAAGAATTAAGGTTGAAAGATGAAGATATGTTAATGAAGAATTTAGAAAAGTTGGAAAGAACTGTAGTTAGAGGAAATGACAAGAAATCAAAACCAGAATATGTAAGTATTTTTCTTTTCCGCGATATGTTATGCTTAATAAATTAAAAATTATAAATATGTAAGTATAAACACAAAGTTACTGGAATTTGCATGAGGAAGACCTGCTTGTGGTGGTTATTTCTAATCGATTACAACAAAAGGAACTGTCCTTTCGTACGGGCTGTATCTTTTGTGTACAGCCCAAGAGATGATACTATAAATTGCAGGTGCGATTGACTAGTCGGGTTTTCGTCAAGAAAAAGGACAATGTATTGGGTGTATCGTAATTTATAGATGAGGATTGACAATGGTTTCCGGTTGGGTTGTGTTCATTTAAGGGTTTTGTTTAAGGTGCGTTCTATTGTAAGGGGTAGGTTGGGTAGCGGTGGATTAGGGAATTTCTAATATACGGTGAGTTGGGATTGATTTTAAAGTTCGTAATGACGGTCATCTAAAGTAAGGTAGCAAAGTTGCAAACACAAGACCGCATTTTTGATACTAAATCGACTCACGAAATTAATTAATAATTTTAGTACTTAGATTAGTACTTAAATTAGCATAATGGACTAGTTTAGTAGGATCATATTAATCAAAATGATAGCAATATATATTTAGGATAAGATACCTACTTACTTATATTGGTATTCATTTTGCAAGTAATTTTTCTCATTTCGTAAAATTTAGCAATAAATAATTAGTAAGTTTTAAACGTAGCGCCAACTAATAACCAATAATGAAGTGTGTTTAAAAGTCAACATTGTCACATTTTGGCTACGTTCGTTTCAAGTATTCTCAAAGAACTGGCGGCACAAAACACCGTGTTCTGTGACTAACTGATTGTACCAGTTGACAAGATATATGACAGGAGAGAAAATCGTGTTTATCTGTAATAAACAAACAAGACCCCTATTCTTGACGGTGATAGAATAGAACAGCCAATAGAAAGTGGGTGTGGTTCTATTGAAAATGCCAAAACGGTATTCTTCAAATTCGTTCTCTCACTGTGCCGATAGAAGGGTTGCTCCTCGAGAGAACAATTACTTCTATTGGTTATTTTTGAAAGAACCCCTATAACACCAAGAGAAGGTGTTAGGGATTTTTATTTTCGAACCAAAAATAGTATAGAAGTAATTTCTTTCATTAACCAAACACAACCAAACAACAAATTAAACTAACGAAAATGACAGAATATTTTGTTTAGTGTTTTACTCCTTATTTGATAAAGTGTCAATCAGTGAACAAAAATATCGATATGTTTATCTCTTTTTAATGACAACAAATAAGAGAGAAAGATAAGTTTCTCGGTTAATATTAAAGCATATCGACAACATCGCAAATTTTCTACCAATCTTATTGAAACACGTCACTTACCACTTGTGGCGTATGTAACCATTAAATTTAAATTTCAAAAGCCGATTACGGCTAGAGGATTAATTTTATAAACATTTTATTTGTACAGTTGAACCACTAAAAACCTATTTTATAAGATGCAAATATAAAAAAAATCACTAAACTAGTCCATTGCAAGTGAACGTTACATATGGACAGAGTCTTATCAGTTTAGTCCAAAATAATTTTAAAATGATTCGTAATCTCAGAAAGGCAGACTAGGAAAGTATAATTATAATGTGAAACATACAGATGTTTTTCATTGGTCTATATGCTCTAGACCAGGGATGGGAGTGACCAACGTGCCAGGTACTGCTTAAGTGGCAAGGGTGTTAAGAACTCTATCTAGTTAAGGACTCTACTAAGTCTTAAGATATATTAAAAACATTTCGTTACAACTTGACGATTTATAGGGCTTAACAACAATGGTGATCAAGCAATAGTTGCAAAAAAATAAAAGTTTGGTTAAGTTTATTAAAAAAGAATCCAAAGTTGGTTATAGGCCAATGATTAATTTTTGTTTTAAACTATACTAGGAGAATATATTTTCCAAGTCTCTGTTAGTAGTGGTCAAACCAGTAAACTTCTTTAAATTGTAGTGATTGTACCACGGTAAATTTTAAGAAATCCTCAAGTTTCTTCACTCAGATTATGTTGATGTTACGTTTTAATCACAAGTAAGATGCCTAACCTCGAGCTGAAATAATTGAAAGGAGATTTCGATTTGTAAAAAACAAGTCAAGAGGTAGGTACCTATCCCAGAAGTCGAAGATTTTCCGGTTTTAGTTGATCTAACCACCCACCTACATCTTATATGTAAGGCATCTCAAAACATCTGGTTTAACCAAGAATATCTGAAGAACAATTTAATAAAATTGATTGTACTAACCCTTACTTTTTGGAAGTCCATCTTATTAAGAATAATGAAAAACTCTTCGTTTTACCAAAACTTCCAATATTTATTTAAAAAATTGCTTTCTTAACTATAATGACAGCCGTTTCGCTAGACTTAGCATCGTCAGATTGACATATTGAAGTTACATTTTGTTTATTTGTAGCTACATCTAATGGCTACCCAATTCATTTGATAAATAAATTAATTAATAAGAAAGAACAGAAAGTGTCACTAAACCTAATATTTCCTAAACAAACTAAAGAAATTAAAAGTTATAAAAATATTACATATTGTGGAACTATTTCCAATAAAATTTCAAAAATAATACCTTCGGCAACATCAGCATTAATATCATTTAAAACACAAAATAATATTGGTACAAAATTGTTAAATGTAAAAACAAAATTACCTAAATTAAAAAAATCTGGTGTTTACAAAATTAATTGTCCAAAGTGTAATGCTGTATATATAGGTCAAACACAAAGAAATTTTGAAGTAAGATTTAACGAACATTTAAGAGCATATATATTAAAACAACCAGATAAGTCAAATTATGCAAAACACCTACTTGAACATCCAACCTCACTCTTACACATCAATGACATCCAAATACTACACACTTGTAATAAAAAACAAAATTTAGATTTCCTTTAAGAACTCGAAATAAAAAGACATCTAGCAGATCCACAATTTAAAGTTGTTAATGAACAAATAAATCTGGGAAGTTCTCCACTTTTAAAGTGTTTGCTTTGATTGAGTCTTCATTTTATACATAGATAAGACATTGTAACACAAATATATTAAGTTATTGTAAAGATCAGCATGATATAGTTTTTTCCTGGTTTTTCTATATCATTGCACAGTTATACTGATCTTAGAGGGAAGTACATCCAGGATAATCCCTTAGGGCTCATAACATCTAGGCTTTAATATTGTTATGACTTATTACTTCCATACTTGGTCTAGCCTTATAACTACCTAATAAACATCAGGTACCTAGCTACAAATAAACAAAATGTAACTTCAATATGTCAATCTGACGATGATAAGTCTAGAGAAACGGCTGTCATTATAGTTAAGAAAGCAATTTTTTAAATAAATATTGGAAGTTTTGGTAAAACGAAGAGTTTTTCATTATTCTTAACAATTTAATACCCAATTATGTAAACATAAAATGTAAAACTCAATTAAAAGAAGCACAAAAGGTAGTTAAAAAAGCACAAAAAATGTGGATAAAAGAGGAAAGTAGAAAGTGGTTTAAAATAAGAGATGCTCTAGACATTTACATTAAAACTGTTCATTCGGAATTAACTTTTTCAAAGCATTCAGTAGAATTTGAATGCTTAGATGATAAAATTAAAGAACACCCACCTACATGACTTCAATATTCGCCTATAAGGGACCATTTAATAAATAATAGCCTATTTCTGCATATATAAGATTAAACAGTTACGAAAAAAAAAACTTAATTCAAAGTCTTACATTGTTAATACGTTACATTTTGATATAAAAATAACCTACAGTAACGTTAAGGTAAACTTTAATCCTTTTACAGAAAAAAAAGCAAATGATTTTTATAAAAATTACAATTAGTCTAATATATTTCGCTCCACGAATGCCTATTTGAGATCACGCTGATCCTATTTTGACTGTTCGTTGACGTTACTAATGGGACGACACCTGTGACTCTACGGGCCCAATCTCCTGCTGAGGAGCGCGACAAGAAACTACCAGCGGGGAGGCCGAGCTCGATCCGCCCATGATGCAGCGGTATCCGCCCGGCCCGTGCCCATAGAAACACTCTTTATACCGACCTATAAATAGTATTCAATCAGACTAAAAATAATTTACCAAAAATTATATTGTTGTTCTAACTATTTATGTAAAATGTTGATCACGATATCTGTTAACACTATTCAAAGAACATTGAATTTTATACAAACCTGACAAAAAAGTTTGTGGTTTGAAAGAATAAAGTGAGAATAAGACTGGAGGACCCCATTGATTGTAAAGTTTATATATGGTGGCTAAAACACCCCTACTGAAGTTAAGCTTTGCCAGGTTGTACTTTTTCGATCCATTTCTTGGATTCGTCTATTGGCTATTGCTCTCGATCTTCTTCTATAGTTTAATTTCTGTTTGTGGTTGCCAATTCCGGCTGTCTTTAGGCCTTCCTTCACTTCCTATAACCATTGTTGTATCAGGTCTGCATCGTCTTCTATTATTTTCTGGTTCCCATTCCAGGATTGCATGTATTGTTTCGGTAATCTCTGCTACAGGAATATGTCCCAGCCATCTTACCTTCTGCTGTTCTATTGGGACTAATACGGTTTGTTGAGCTTAAAGTAGTGGCCAAAGCTAAACTTATCAGGTCTTGACAAATGGTCCTTAATTCAAATCTCCAAACACATGAGTGTTTGGATTTATGAATTCCAATTCTGGAGAGTTTGTTAATTTAGTCTTCCCAATCTTTAGATTGGGAGTATTAATAAATAGAATAGAAGCTATATTGGAAGATATTTCTCCGAAATAAGGAAGGGATCTTAAAATCGGACTGTCATCATAGTTCTGGGAGATGGTGATATTTAATCTTATTAAAGGATTTCTCCACAAAACCATTCGGAAAACCATTTGCAGTCACTTATTGTTTTAGTCATATTGAAGAAACAAGAAAGTATTTGAATCATTTTTGCTATCTTGTTTTTATAATTTGGCTTATTTCCTATTCTTCTGTTTCTGTTTTCTTCTGTGCATGTCTTTTTTTGAATATTTATTTGGGCAGTTGTTACCCCTTTTCTACTATTCTACAAGAGTATAAGCCTGTGAAACCTGTTTTTGTTCTTGTTTTCTTCAAAGCCTTTTACCACACCTCATTATATTCTTCCTTGTTTGTTGCTAATATTTTTTGACCTCCAATTATTATATTCTTTTGTAAATCTTGCAAGCTATTCATATCTCAAATGTTGGTTGAAACACAAAAGGTTCAAAGGAAACTCAAAGTCTATCCCACAACTGTTTTATTACTTGTTGCAACTAGTTTCGGTCCTATAGGACCATCATCAGGCTGAAAGAATAAAAAGAGGATCTTAAGAGTACAATATCAAGTTAAACATTCAATACACTTCCTTACAAATTGATTACAATAACAAACTGATAATATAGAGAATATTATAAAATGTCAAACAATAGTGGAAAATGTCAAACCATATTAAAATAATAATAATATAATATTCTTTTGTCTCAATTATGTTATTTAAAGAGTTTGGTATTGTTTTTAGTCTTCAATATCTTTGAATTGCTTGCTTTTTTCACTACAAAACTATTGTATTTGTTTTGATATTCATTTGGTATAAAATTTTTAAAATATGACAGTCTAATTTTCTTGCATAAACTACATAGACATAGACAGAATGAAGAAAATAACGATTTTCATTTAAAAATAAATAAATAAATAAAAAAGGACAAATAGTTTTTATGTTAATTTGAAAAAAATTTCAATTGATTAAATTTTTATTCTGATGCGACTGAATCTTTATATTGTCGGCATCACTACGATAGGTTCGAGTCTATATCCTGTGCGATCACCTTTGACATACCAAGACGAAAATGTAATTAAATATTTCTATTCACGACATTCATTCTAAAAACATTTAATTGATAGTATTTTCTCCAACGTTACAATGCTCCATCAATCAAAAACCATAAATATCAATGACGTGACACAAAACTGTTACCTGTTTTGCATTCAACAAAACATTTAAAACATGACCGAGCAACTTTAACGCCGTTAACGAAACATGAAAATGAAAAATTTATACAAAAGTTCTTACAATATTATGTAAATGAATGGCGCATGCGTCGTGTGTGGTCCGTGATAGATTGACAAGATTGGGTTGTTAAAACACGTCATTTTCCTTATGTTCGACAGGTTGTTGAATAAAAACTAACAGATAAGGAAGAATCAATGTTGATATATTTAAAATCATATACCAGGACTGTTTGGATTTATTAGAGTAAAGGCACACAATATTTTAAATCCCGATCTTAAAAAATTCTTATCAAGATAAAAGTTCAGCTATTCCAATGATATACTGCTGCTCTGGGTAAATTGCAATACTATTACATTTTTTTATGTATGTATTAGCTATTTCTGACTAGAAACTGTCAACTAAAGAAACACCATGCTATGAGGCTAGTGGATCCACCTCTATGCAGGATGTGTGAACAGGAAGATGAAACTGTCAGGCATGTCTTATGTGAATATCCAGAGCTATAGTCGATAAGAGAGTGTGTGTTCGGTGAGTCTTGGTCTACACCTGCCGATATTAAGGAGATTTCCTTCCTGGATAAGGCAAGATGGACAATGTCCTAGGAGGGCGACTCCTTGGGAGGATGTACAATGGACCCGATTGTGGCCTAAGTGCTGTGGGTCTATACCCACCCTTCCTACTATACAGATACAGAGCTATCAATACAAACATAGCTGTAACATTGGCTATAAGCTAATATGCTTTTATTTTATAAGGTTTTCTCCAATGAAAAATCCTCTTCAATCATTTGTTAGCTCAGCTGGCCAATTCTTTTTGAATCTTCTTGTATTTTGCTGTTCTAAAAGTGGATGGGGTAAGAAATTTGGGTGATTTTGTACTCTGTTATGATGGTTCGTGCTTTTCTCTCTTGAATGCATGGGATTTTTAAATCTTCATGGAGGGTTACAATGAAGACATATCAAAGTAAATCAGTTATCATAAGGAGTATTTTGGATAGTCCAGATAGCTTTGATGGTTTTTTAAATGAGATGTTTTATTTTCCATTGTTGTTTACTTGTGAGTCTTGTATCCAAGTGCATTCCTAGATATTTTATACTTGCTGCTTGTGATGTTTGAATATTATTTAGAAAGGCTAGAGGACATGACTCTTTTCTTAAGTGAAACCCATTTATTTTTATCCTCCATTTGAGCATTTATGCCTGGATATCTATTAAATGTCTCTGTAATATCTTTGATGGTATAATTGGATTTTCATGATTTGTAAGTATGACTGTGTCATCAGCAAATTATGACTCCATGACTGTTTCATTATCTACCCATATTTTTAATCTCTTAATTTTATTATATAATAAACTAAGTATCTTCAATCAATAATGCTTTTACGAAATGGTTTAACAACATAAAAGTGGATTTATTAAATAAACTTGCCCATTTCTAAAATATTTTGTTAACAGAAACAATGTTTTTGCAAAATAAATGTAGTGGAATGACTATTTGGTAATGATTCTTTTTTTGTTTAAGGATTCACTGATGAAAATTAAACAAGTTGTGGTGGACGAGAAAAAGCACATCAGATTCGCCGATTGGGATGCAAAAGATGTAAGTAAAATTATAGATATACAGTGTGTAAAAGCCTAATGGTATAAATTCATTTTTTCGGTGACTGTACCTATCTGTGCTAAAAATTTTCATGTATTCAAATTCACAATTCCTTATTAGTGAAGAATATTTAAGAACTTTTTATAATAAATTAATGAAATATTTTTTACAAAATCGATTTTTTATTGTTTGTTTCAAACAAACCTCGTTAAATTATATTTATCTGTCTTTCATTAAAGTAAACATTATTCTCGAATCGATGGACATCTAATAAAAATCGTAAACACCTTTGTATGCAGTATAGGTGGAAACTACATGATTTCAATTCAATATATTAGACATGTTTTGATATTATCGGATCTCATTCGACGAATTATTTCATTTGTATCAGGCAAGATACATTGTACACTCCCTGCTATAAATTGAATTGGTACTTTATATTTATTAACAACTTTTCGGTGTAATAAATGGTTTGTATTGACTAAAATTAAATTGTTTGAAATGTTTAATAAGTTCGGTCAACTAATTTGTAAATTGCTTACTGGAAAATTACATGATGGATAGGTTATTTTAATAATGAAGTAAATTTTTCTTAAGTAAGTAGGACTTGCAATCAAATTAGATGAAGACGATGTGTCGACAAAACTAAACTAAGTGACATAAAAATCCGAAAAAAATTTGATGAATTTATTTATTTATTTTACTGAAATAAACTATTGATAAAATTTTCAGCCTTATCAGTTGAAGAAATTGAAGAAATCCACTAACAATCCAAAAATGAATATTCTAGCCCTGTAAAGATCCAAATTTTGTGGATTTTGGTTCTTGACATTCTTTACGATTGGTTACGATGCCTAGGGTACGAAGACCTGTACGATTTCGTCAATTTAGTGAGTTTGATAGGGGTCGTATAGTGGGACTTCGGGAAGCTGGATTTTCTTTTCTGGAAATTGCAGTTAGAGTGCAAAGAAGTGTAGACACCGTGGTTAGGTGTTTTCAGGTATGGCTTCGAGAGGGCCATACGCAAAGAACAAGGGGCTCTGGACGCCCCCGTAGAACAACAGACCATGAAGATCCCCGCCTAAGTTTATTGGCCTTAGGGGATCGTTTCCGCACTACCAGAACACGGAAGACCTATTAGCATGCGAAGTGTTTACCGACGAATAAGAAGTTTTGGCCTGTTTTCATACCGACCACAATGGGTCCTACCTTTAACTCCAGAACACCGACGTAATCGCCTTGAGTGATGCAGAGAACGGTCACTCTGGGATCAGGAATGGAACAGTATTGTCTTTAGTGACGAGTCTCGATTTTGTTTAGACTTGCACGATGGTCGAGCGGGGTTAGAAGCAACGAACTATGAATACGGATGGAATGGCCCCTTCCCATTTGAACAATGAAACGTTTTTGCAGCCAACATAAGAGAGAGAGGTCCGAGAGAGAGAAGGAATTAGTCAGGGCAAAACACCCGCAAAATTAAATGTGGTGTATAGTGGATTTGTAGTAATATGATTCCAAAATTTATATTTAAGCAATTATAATTGAATAAAAGGGAGTCATAGGGATGGGTAAAGGGAATAAAAGGATGATATGAATATTATGTTTAATAATTTCAAGAAAAATACTGATTTTGGAAGAAATATATATATTACAAAAGGATCAAATAAAACAATATTTGTTGAAATCTTCATTACATTTGAAAAAACAGTTAATAATTTAATTTAATATAGAACCAGAACATATTAAAAATATAGAAAAATATACAGGGTTTGTAAAGCAATTAAAAAGTTATGTAAATTTAAATTAGAATAGATTAAATAATGTATAGAAACGCATGCTGTTATTCATAAGAAACTCTCCTCAATACCAGTGTTTGAAACACTGACTAGAGGTATAAAATGGTGATAATGTTGTATATATTTTGTTTTATGTAATAAATTATTTTCAAAAAAAAATATGAGTCTATTGGTTTCTAAAATGAATAGCTTTGGTAAGCTTTTGTCTGATTCTATCAGAAATTTGGTTTTTCACTGGATTTATATGGTGAAGCCGAATGGTGAAATAACTTTTTTAATACCTTGTTTCCATGAACATTTACTTCATAATCATCTATAGTGAAATGTTTTTCACAAATTGCCGATGTTGGACTGGGAGTAAAACCTCTTCTTATTGCATGAAACCACAACATCCTCAAGTTGGGATCTTTGGGAAACCTAAAAACACTTTTTTTTAACCACAACAAAATGAATTAAACGATTAAACTAACCTGTGAAACTTCATTTTGATACCTTTTGCTCGTCTATTAGTACAATTCACTGCACTGCAAGATTCAACCATTTTCAGGCAAATATAACACAAAATTAAACTCGCTCAAAAGCTAAAAGTCTATAAATATCTATAATAATCACCAAAAACTACTATAATTGATTTAAAAATTCACCAGAAGCAAAATAATTTAAAAACAAACACAACGAAGCCATTCTCTCTATTGTCAAGCTAATTGTTAAACAGGTTTTCTGCCCTGACTAGCGCTATCCTTCTCCTCTGTCTCATTCTAACCTCAATTTATACACAAAACGCCTGTTCCATCTGTATTGACAGTTCATTGGTTAGAAGACGACGACGTGGTGAAAGGAGAAATCCACGGTTTTTTGTTGAAAGGCATGTTCATCAAACTGTTGGGGTTTGGGGTGCTATAGCTTATGGTTCGAGATTACCTTTAATCTTCATCAGAGGTAACATGAACGCGCAGCGTTATATCCAAGAAATTTTAGAACCCCATCTTTTACCCTATCTTGAAACCCTGGCATATCCAACTTTCCAACAAGATAATGCCCGACCACATGTCGCAAGAGTCACAATAGACTTCTTTCAACATAATGATGTCACATTGTTACCTTGGCCACCAAGATCTCCCGACTTATCCCCAATTGAGCACGTGTGAGATATGAAGCATAGGAGATTGCTCAATTTGCAACGTCCTCCTCAGACTCTAGAAGAACTTCGAGAGGAGTTGATGGTTGCCTGGAATGAGATACCACAGGAGGACATTGACCACCTGATCAGAAGCATGCCTAGGCGCGTTGGAGAATGCATCGGGGTGCATTCACACATTATTAAAGGTAAAAGACCTTTAAAGCAATGCAATCATTTTGAAAATTTTATCATTTACTTATTATGCTTCAGTAAGTACCCACACAAAATTTCATTAAAATAAAATCATTTAAACTGGATTTTTATGTCACTTAGTATAAAAATAACCGAGAAAATGTAAGTCTGGAACAAATTGTATCACTATGGAATAGCAAAATAAAGATTTGGAAATAGAGAGAATACAAAAATTGGGATTGGTAGCATTCGGAAAATTAGCTTTCATTCTGAAAAACAAAAAGAAACCATTTTCCGTGTCTTAACCTATGGAGGCCAAACCTGGACAAAACAAATAATATCAAAAATGAAAGGTGACACGTAGGGCTAAAGAAAGGGCAATGATCAAGCAGAAAACTTAAGTAACTGGCAACAAGAATAACACAGTTAAAGTGGGACCAACATCAAAGGCTATGGATGGAATACTAAGATACTCCAATGGAGATCATGCGAAGAAAAAAAAAGAGGTCGAACTCGATGGTATGACGATATCAAGAGATCAACATGAGTACCAAAGAATCGCACAGGCCAGGAATAGAAGGAGAACGTTAAGGGAAGCTTATGCTCAATACTGGGCGCAAATGGGCAAAAGAAGAGAGATCCACATAATCCTGGGCCTCTATGACATAGCATATGACCATCCTTTATCTAAATATGTATCTTTAGAAAAGTTAAGAACAATAAATAACTGCACAGTTAAACTAAACTTCCAATAATTATGGTTACACATCTAAATATTAAGTACAAAATTCATTAGATTTGATAAATAAATTAAATAAATGTAATTTACAAAATAATACTGAATTAGTATCGTTTGATGTAACTAATATGTTCTCTAAAATACCTCCTAAAGAATGTATAGTTCTAGTTAAAAAGCTATTAGATGAAAGATAATTGACCTATTTAATGTATGCATTAGCCAAAATTATTTTACTTTTGATGAGAAAGTATATATTCAAAATGAAGGTCTTCCAATGGGAAGTCCCATTTCTCCAGTTTTAGCAAATATTTTTATGGATAATTTAGAAAGCAAAATCTTTAATTCTAGTTATAAAAACAATATTGTATTTTGGTATAGATATGTTGATGATGTGTTAGCAGGATTTGTAGGTAGCGAACGACAATTAGATATATTTTTTAATTATATAAATACCTTGCATCCTAAAATTAATTTTACTTTAGAAGTTCAAGAAAATAATTCAATTAATTTTCTAGATTTGAGAATTGAAAAAGTTAATAATTCATTAAACTATTCAATATACAGAAAACCAACACAAACAGATGTAACCATACCATATCATTCAAATCATCCTATATCACATAAATTAGCAGCTTATAATTCTATGATACATAGAGCATTTTCAATTCCAATGAACAAAAATAATTTTAATAAAGAAATTAAGATTATAAAACAAATAGCAATATCTTATGGCTATCCAATACATTTGATAAATAAATTAATTAATAAGAAAAAACAGAAAGTGTCACTACAACTAATATTCCCTCAACAACCTAAAGAAATTAAAAGTTATAAAAGTATTACATATTGTGGAAATATTTCTAATACAATTTCAAAAATAATATCTTCGGCAACATCTGCAATAATTTCATTCAAATCACACAATAATGTTGGTACAAAATTGTTAAATGAAAAAACAAAATTACCTAAATTAAAAAAATGTGTTTACAAAATTAATTGTCCAAAATGTAATGCTGTATATATAGGTCAAACACAAAGAAATTTTGAAATAAGATTCAATGAACATTTAAGAGCATATAGATTACAACAACCAGATAAGTCAAACTATGCCAAAAACGTTCTTGAACATCCACACTCACTCATACACATCAATGACATTCAAATATTACACACCTGTGATAAAAAACAAAATTTAGATTTCCTCGAAGAACTTGAAATTAAAAGACATCTAGCAGATCAACAGTTTAAAGTAGTTAATGAACAAATAAATCTTGGAAGTTCTCCACTATTAAACTATTTACTTTGATTGAGTCTTCATTTTATACATAGATAAGACATTATTGTAACATAAATATATTAAGTTATTGTAAAGATCAGCATGATATAGTTTTTTCCTGGTTTTTCTATATCATTGCACAGTTATACTGATCTTAGAGGGAAATACATCCAGGATAATCTCTTAGGGCTAATAACATCTAGGCTTTAATATTGTTATGTCTTATTACTTCCTTACTTGGTCTAGCCTTAACTCCTTATCAACATCAAGCACCTAGTTACAAACAAACAACATGTAATTTCGATATGTCAATCTGACGATGCTAGTTATAGCGAAACAGCTGTAATTGAATTTTAAAGCGAATTTTTCGAATAAATGGTGGAAGTTTAGTTTAACTGTGGAGTTATTTATTGTTCTTAGTAAGATGAACTTCCAAAAAGTAGAGGTAAACACAATCAATTTCTTCAGAAACGTTGTGTTGTCCATCGCAATTCTGCCTTCTATTTCTTTGACTGGATATAGTTGGGATGTTATGGTAGTTTTTAAATATGTAAATATGTGGACTCTTTTAATATCAACTCCTTTTAATTCTAATGTTCTATTTGGGTAAGGTTATATGGTTCTGTATAATATTACATATTTTGATAGATCTCTACTCCCATTCTGTGATTAATTAGTATGGGATACAAAAGTATTTAATTAGATTCTAAATGGCGTTTCAATTTTATGTCTAAACAATTCCTATTTACAGCTCATTTGAATTGATTTCTAATACCACCACATGCTTTTTCTCTCGACTGTATATTAAAGTTTACCATGACTCCGTATAATGCTAATGTGGTATAATGGTATCACCACCTGGTGATTGACTATATGTCCAATAACACTGATACTATAGACGTTTTTTTTTCGCACAGCAGGAATCACTTTAACGCATTTATCTAACAGATTGGTCTGCGGTACTATGACTCAACACATTTCTCAATGTAATTTATCATATGATATTTTTAAATTTGATGTGACATGTCCTCAATTTTATGTGTCGATATTTGAATTATAATCGGGTGTTAATGAAGCAGTTTCTCGATACATTTTTAAGTTTATCAATATTACCTTGAAGTAATTGTGAAAGACAACTATCAGGATTAGCTAATGTGTCAAGGTATTCTTTTGGTTCGGAGTTTAAATATGTCTTTTGTCAACAAACACACATCAAAATTGTCTAGGGATAGATAAAATAGTTATTTGTTTAACTAGGCAGCAAAGTAGTAGTAGTAGTAGTAGCCTTAGCTGGATTCAGCCTCGGCAGTCAATCTACTTTGCTGCCGAGTTGAACATATAATTTTCTCTCCGATTGTTCATAATGATGTAGGAGGATATTGTATTTGCAAATTATTACAATTTCCACAATCTCTTTATTTTTCCTGTAGTGTTCAATTAAAATAAAATTTGATAGAAATCGCAGTTGTTGGAATGGTTGGTTGCTATGGAAATGTCCATAATAATTATAGTTTGACAAATCCGCATAAAATAATTAGTATCAATTTTGAAAACATATTTGTAAGAAAAAGCTTGAAATAAAGCATTTAAATAAAATTCATTATTGTTTTTTTTCCAGATTGAAGTATTGAACAAATATTTATTCCTGACGTCCAAACCTGCCATGTATCTAGTTAATTTATCTGAAAAAGATTATATTAAGAAAAAGAACAAATGGTGAGTGAAATTCTGATCATATCATATTTTAAGATTTTGATAAATTGACGCATATTTTATTTGTGTACCGCATTTGTTAGTCCAGGCGTGCTGTACCAAAAAAATTAAAAATAAAAATTTCTGAGACCTTGGAGGCTAAGGGGCTAATAACACATGAAAAAAAAATACATTAACTATTTCAACTATGATCATAAACTTTTTAGGAGTGAAAAAGGGATAAAAAACTGAAGTATTGCTGTTTACAGCTAAAATTGACGTCAAAATGAAAAGTGCCCAATAGAAAAGTTGTAGATCATGTAAAAATCTAAAACTTTTCTCTTGGTAATTTTCTCACATAACCTCAATTTTTCGAGGAAAATGGAAAAAAACGATTTTTCGTTTTTAATTTTCCAACGGATTCGTCAATCATGATGAAACTTGGTGAAAACTTACCTTTTTATGTCCAAAATATCCTCGAATTTTCTCAACCTTGTAACAAAATAATTTTCCGAGAAATTTCAACTGTAAAGTTTGCACGGAAAATATTGAAAAAGGTTTATCTGGGGCCCTTTTTTTTGGTTTTTACGTCTACTTTCACATGAAATACAAAAAAAATATACCTCTCATTTAAAAATCTGCTCAAAAATGAAAAAATTAATTTTGCAACAGCTAAATTTGCAATAATTGTTAAATTTTTGTTATAATATATTAAAAAATGCATTAGATTCTACGGGAAAAATTACAAAAGAAAATGTATTTCATTATTTAGTCGGATTTTTAGTTCATTTGCAATATTATTATAAACACTCAAGTCTATTAATGAAGTTAATAATCCGAGCGGGGATTTCATGGTTGAAATATGAAACCAATCAATCAGCCATTAACCCTTACGCACTAAAAACTAATTAGAATTCGCAATATCCCTTATACGCCAGTAACCCAGTACTTCGTGCCAATCGGAACCATAATGGTATTTGATTGACTTTGATCTGCCCGCTATCAATCGCGCTTAATTTACTATTGAACACCGGTAAGTCACGTAAGCTTAGGGCTTAACATTAAACGCTCGAGATGAAAAGGTGATAACATAGTGCGTGGAAGACTTAATTATCTTGATCGATGACGATACTTAGCTGGCATAAATCGTGTATCTGGCTAGTTAACTACTTTAAAAGGTGAATTCTTCATTAACTGCAGTATGCTACTAAATTGGTTAAAAGAAGTTCTAAACTGTACCGCTTAATTATAAATATATTATGCATTTTTAAATAATAATTAAATAATTAAGTTTTGTCTGTACTGAAACCTTCATGACAGTAACATACATAGAAAACACAGAAACAAATATAATTATTTAAATCAAACAAAACAATAAATAGTAGTCTCTTGATTTAAATTAGCAGTACTAAAGTAATGATGACAATTTGATATTTAATTTGATAACATACAAGCTAAGATTCATGTTAAATTTACAAGAAAAAGAAATTGTGAGCAGAAAATAAACTAGAAGTATAAAAGAAGGTTATATTTTAAAGTGAATTAATATTAAAATTCGCCATAATGCCTGTTTTTCAATAATTACATATAGATAGGTCCTTGGACAGAAAAGAGTCCACCTAGAGGATATTAATGGACAAAGACCTTCCCTTAGATTCTATCCTATCTAGAGGACAAGGATGTTTCCTATCTACTAAGTGGATGGATAGGAAATTTGCTCTCTAATAGAAAAATTCAAATAAATGTCAATGATGTAAGAGTTCAGTAAAATATGAAAAATATGAAGTGGGAAGTAGAATTTACTTAGAACCCTTGGAGATGCAAACCATAGTGATTTTGGACATATGATGAGGATGCCAGAACATAAATTTTTAAAACAGCCCTTTATTAGCTAGATTTAGGTGGAAACAGTGGACAATAATCTTTAGATAGATGGCAGAGACAGTAGAAGGAGGACACTTTGAGTTTGAATCTGGTAGCAAGTACCAAAGTGTGTGATAAATTATGAAAGTTCATTATGATTAAATTGTAGTGAACTTAAAACAAGAGAGGTTAAACAATTTACAAAAAAAAATATTTAGTTAACTTAGAACACAATTAAGAGGCAACTGTTAAAAGAAAGGGATACATATCTATGTCTAAATCCAGCAGTGATTGTGAAAGTAATATGGAAAATCCTTCATTTTCTAAGAACCCGTCTCTTCGGTAGGAACCAATGCTTTCAAAGTCTACTACTGAACATATGGAATATGAAAATGCAGTTGTTAGCCAGTGAAAAGGTTAGAAATTATTTTATTCTATAAAAGTTTAGATTTTAAATAATGTTTATATGATAAGACATAGTCTTTAGTGGCCGTGATGAAATAATCAAGCGCAGACTGACCATGGCCCGTAACTCAACAATGAAACTAAGCAAAGATATTCTCCTCCTGCCTTCATCCTAGGACTCTCCCCTGGAAAACCAGTTGTGGAAGTTCCCCTTGTATTTCCCATTCCGCATTATGTGCTAGGTATAGTTTGTTCAACCATCTTTTACCGTTACGTCATACATTGTCCAACTTTACCTCTCATGCATGAAAATCTGACGATGCTAATCTTAGCGAAACGGTCGTCATTGTGATTAAAAACCTAATTTTTTCAAATAAACTTGGAAGTTACGTTAAAACGAAGAGTTTTTTTATTATTCTTGATAAGATGGACTTCCAAAAAGTAAGGGTTAGTACACTAAATTTAATTAAAACATCTTCGAGAGAAGAATTAACCCGATTATATAAGAAGTTACATGAAAAAAGGTGTAAAGCATTCCAAAACATCTGGTTTAACCAAGAATGTCCGAAGAATTACCACAAAGTTATCAACCAAGATAAACCAACCATATCTACGATATTTTGGACGCATTTCATGGGAAATTGGAGGGAAACAGTAATGGAGAAAGACCAAGAGGAAGAGGTCTTCAATACGTTGGATGAAGAAGCTTTTCTTGCAGCTGTGGCCAGAGCAGAATGGAGAACTACAATTCTGGCAATCAAGATCACTATACTCACCCAAGAATAAAATGACAACAGAGATAGTTTTTAGGAAAGTCTATAGGGCAAGGTTTATTGTGAAAATTGTTGGCTTAAAATGGTCTTCCACTGCGGAAATCGTACATATATTTAGGATAAAACACAAACAATAGTTTAAGGAAGAAATAATGGAAGACATTAATAAATTAACTAGCATATTAATCACTTCTGAATGGCTCTGTACGTATAATTTAACAATACCAAATCAAAAATTACTTTTTCATCTGTTACGAGTTAATTTGCCTACCTGCATTCACTAATTACTTGACCTACATTCCTACCAACAAAAAAATCTTATTTAAATGACCCTAATTACTTGTGAATCAATATTATGACGGAATAATAACACCATGTCAACGTAAAAATGTTCTTTTCGACGTTTTGCGGTTTCCTTTTTTTTATATATAATCTAGAAAAACATTCTTAATGCCTTATTTTTTCAACAATACAAAAATTCGACATATGTTTGACGGTAACGAGCAGGATCGTGAAATCGTATCTTTTGTTAATAGGTTGATTAAAATCAAGGAATGGGTTGACAAAAACGATCCGGGCTCTATCATTATACCCTTTTCTGGCGCATTCGAAAAGAAATTGCTCGATGAAGAAGATCCTGTGCTACGGAAAAAAATTCTTGAAGATAACGGTACAACCAGGTAAGTAAAAAAACGCGTTTTCAAGTTTTATAATAATATTGGTAAAACTGCACAGTAAAAATCATTTCTAGGTTAAATTTTACTTGCAAATACATAAATCAAGTCTATTTTATTTTGTGTATGTCTAAGAATAACTTGTAATTTTGATCCAACAAGTAAGAGGTATACAGTATGATGCAAATGTATGGAATAAATTCATTATTTCAGAAACAGACGACTTAAAAAAATCTTAAAACACGTCAATTTTAATTTTTGAATGGACATCAATTGCTATACAGGGTGAATCATAACTATTGGGACATAGAATAAGGACAGGTTATTTGGACCAAAATATGGCTATTGGGCCAAATATGCCTTAATATAATGTTGCTGAGAAAAAAGATACAGGGTGTTAAAGTTAATTTTTGTTTTTCGTTTTTTGCTAATAGTTTCCTGTATATTTATAAATTGATATCAAAATTGGCACAGAGGCATAATCTTAGACAAGAAATAGTATTTTATTTACAATTCCACTATCAAATACCAAACTAATAAACAAAGTTGCAACTAACGTAAGGTTTCCGTTTTGACGATAAATCAAAACTAAACACACTTTAACTTTAAAGAACTCACAAAAACTCAGTCTCTGTCCCCTTATAAGATTAGCTGCATTTTGAATGTATCTCCAAAGTTCGTCTCGTGTATTAATTTCATTGGCATAAACTAAGGACTTCATATGTCCCTAAAAATAAAAATTTAGTGGGTTGTACTCAAGACTTCTTGGTGGCCAATGAAAATCACTGCCTCTGCCAATCCATCGTTGAGGAAATACGTCATTAAGATGATTTCTAACAGCTAATGAAAAATGAGGTGGCGCTCCATCCTGCATAAACCACATTTTTCTTCTTACATCCAAAAAGAATAAATAAGAATCTCCATTTAAATTCGGAGGAAGAACATAAGGCCCTAGTAGTTGGTCGCCTATAATGCCACACCAAATATTCAATTTAAACTAATGCTGAAAATGTCTAGTTTTAATAGCATGCGGGTTCTTCCCAATAATGACTATTTCGCCAATTAAAAACCCCTCGTCTGGTAAAAGTTGCTTCGTCGGTGAACATAATATTCTTAATAAAGTGTCTGTCATTGCGATGTTTATTCAGAATACGTTGGCAAAACTGTAACCGTCGTGGAAGATCTGTTGGAAGTAAATTTTGAACAGGAGTGAAGTGATAAGGATGGAGGTTCTCTTTTTTTAGAATTCTAATTATAGACGACTGACTTACTCCTGTTGCTGCTGATAGATGTTGTGAACTTATTTCAGGATTTTCATCTGCTCGAACCAAAAGTTCATATTCTTGATTAGGTGTGATTTGTTTCGGTCGACCACCCCGATTTTTAGTGTGAAATGACCCAGTTTCACCTAAACTACGATATAATCTTGCAAAAGTTTTGTGATTTGGTTGCCTTCTGTGTGCGTATAACATTTCATACCTTCTGGCTGCCGAGCGACCGAAAAATTTTCTTGTGCGTATACGCAAATCATATTTCGCATTTCCTCATTAGTAAAATAATAGTGACGAGGCATTTCAATCAAAAAAAGTAATTATTACTTTTAAAAAATGCAACATCAAAAATAATTTACTCTGAACAAATGACATTTACCAACAACAATTATCTGACAGTCCAAAGCATACTTTTCATAAATGAATTAATATTTGAAATCCTTTTTTAAGACTCTAAGCAGTTCGACTGCGTTTTTATCGAAAACGGTTGAAATTATCATGTTTAAACAAGAGTACCAATTTTACGTAAAAATGATGTTTACGTCATATTTTCTAATAAAAATTACTAAAAAATTTCATCAGAAAAAGTTTAGACACAATTTGATCATTAGGAATGATCCACGTGGCGCCCTCTATGACAAAACGTAAAATTGTAAATAAAATATTATTTCTTGTCTAAGATTATGCCTCTGTGCCAATTTTGATATCAATTTATAAATATACAGGGGAAACTATTAGCAAAAAACGAAAAACAAAAATTAAACTTAACACCCTGTATCTTTTTTCTCGGCAACATTATACTAAGGCATATTTGGCCCAATAGCCATATTTTGGTCCAAATAACCTGTCCATAGTCTATGTCCCAATAGTTATGACTCACCCTGTATATGTGTTGGACATTACGTCATCGATGATTTTTTTAAATACAAACCGAGGTCATGTGACAGCTCATTTGAAAAGAATATTTAAATCAATATATTCATTGAATTGTCTTTATTCGTCAATGATCTGTGAATCTGTCAAATAATAGACGTCAAATTTTTACTCTTCGAGTTTTTTGCCGACATTAATATCAGCATTTACAAAAATGAAACTAACAGAAACAGAACGAATCGAGATTTTAACCATGATTGGTTATGGGGATAGAGTGAGGACTCAAGCAGAAATTCGTAATTTATTTAATGCTAAAGTGGCATCCATACAAACTACATCTGGCCCAGGAGCTATTAGAAAATGACTGATAGAAGAATCGAATTCCGCGACATCGTTATGGAACAATGTAACAGAGATCCGGGTTTCATACAATAGGTACTTTTTTTAGATGAAGCGTCTTTTATGCTGAAAGGTCACGTAAATCGCCAGACATTTTGATATTGGGTAAGTGAAAATCCACCTTGGATGGAAGAGTATAGGACATTATAAACAATCAAATTGTAGGGCCATATTTTTTTTAGGAAAACCTAACTGCTGCTAGTTATCTGGAATTTCTTCAAAATTATCTGTTGCCACAGCTGAATCAGCTATTTCCAAATAGAAATGATTTATGGTACCAACAGGATGGGGCTCCTCCACACTATAGCGTTGAGGTACGAAATTACCTTAACAACGTTTTCCCAGGAAGGTGGATAGGTAGAAGGGGGCCTATGGAATGGCCACCAAGGTCTCCAGATTCGACTCCGTTAGACTTTTTTTTGTGGGGATATTTAAAGTGCAGAGTATATCAAAACGGAAATTGCACAAATAACACCTGAAGTCCTCGAAAACGTTAGGAAAGAATTTACTGCTCGCCTTTCTCATTGTATCATTGCTGAAGGTCGGCAATTTGAACATTTGTTGTAATTTAATTGTATTTACGTGAACGTTCAGCAGTACAAAAACTCACGTATAGCAATTTGCACAGATTCATTATCCTCCATCCAATCTATTAATAATACATTCACCAGTCATCCTATTGTCCATGATATACATAATATACACCAGCTACTTATAGCTCAACATACAGTAGTCACACTCATATGGGTTCCCTCTCACGTTGGAATCACTGGCAACGAAAAAGCCGATTGCCTTGCTAAAGTAGCTACCACATCTTCCACGACAATAAACATCCAAATCGGTAACGACTTAAAAGCGAACCTAAAGCTTGCCATCCATAACTCCTGGCAAAATCACTGGAATGGAGTTAATAATGCAGTTCACGAAATCCAACCGATAATAAAACAATTTACTTGCCCTGGATTATCCAGAAGAAAGATGGCTATCGTACGAAGACTTCTCATTGGTCATACTAGACTTACCCACGGCTACCTGATGACTGCATCCCCACAACCAAACTGCCTGTATTGCAACGCAAGACACTATAGCATCAAACATATCCTAACTGAATGCCCATATTTCACCAACTCTCGACAACAAAATGGAATAAAAACCAACTATAAAGAGATCCTCAGCCACGCCGACCAACTATATAAAGTTTTCAAGTTCCTGGAGAAAGAACAGCTTTTGAACAAAATATAATGTATTTATATCTTACCCTTTTTATTTTGTATTTTAAAATAGCTCAAAAAAAAAAATTTAGTAAACCTTTATTCTAAGTTAATTGTATTAATAAACCAACAGTTTTGGTTAACACTGTAGAAATAAATATTCAAATGATTACATTGTTGCGAAGGCAATAAGGAGACCATTCAAATGAACTGTCACGTGACCTCGGTTTGTATTTAAAAAAATCGTCGATGACGTCATCTATAGCAGTTGATGGCCATTCAAAAATTAAAATTGACATGTTTTAAGATTTTTTTTAAAACTCGTCTGTTTCTGAAATACCTAATGAATTTATTCCATACATTTGCATCATACTGTATGGTTACTACATGTTTATTGAACTAGATATAATTTAAATAATTTTCCATGTTCAGAAAATATTAATTAGTTGAAAATACAATTATAAAATCAATTTTAAACTATTTTTCATAATAACATTTTTATAAAATGGAGTACAATAAAAAATATTACTAGTTACATATTGATATTACTCAAATTATATATTATCTTTATTATTAGGGTAAAAATTGTTTTTGTATTAAATTTTTTTCTGTTCACAATATACAATTGAAATTATTTCACTGTTTTTATTAGACTCTTATTTAATATTCTAATTATCACAATTTATAAGTATAACAACAATTCGTCCAATCAATTCTGTTGTGTTTTTGGTATAACTTGTTTCATGTTTTGTTTCATTACGTCTAACTTGGCTGTATTTTAAACGACTCGTACTGTGACGTGTCTGGTTTAATATAGATTTTCCCGCAAAATAATTGTTTATCACAGCCTGGTATAAAACGTTTAATGTACATATTAGGTAAGAATAGCATTTGCGTGACAATAATAATAATAAGTTGAGAATTAAATCGAAACCATAAAGACTAATAAGATGTTTAGCTACCACGCTCGAAGCTTAAAAGCTACCTGTTCAGGATTAAAAACTGTTTTCCCCGTGTTTTATGAATATACCAGACTGCCAGAATAAATATGTTTTCTATTTCTTGCATTTTATTACGTATTTGATAGCAGGTACACTCCGCGTCATATAAAACTGGTACAACTATTATAATCAAAAATAGTGTTTTTGTAGTTGTGTAAATTGATCTTTTAAAAAGTGTCAATGCTAAATCAGCTGTTATGGTATAATTTCTATGACAGTGTTGCAAGCTCAATAAAAATGTTAGTAGATGTAATGATGAAATTAAATTTTATAAAGCAATAAAACAAATTGGAAAAAATAAAAATCTATTATCATTCATACATAAACAATTAAATGAACTAACAAGTAGATTATAGATCATGGTAGCATAGAAGCCATGAAAGTTTACATTCAATAATTAATAACGTGTCATACCTCCATTATTATTGATAAGTTCTTGTAATCTTGTAGGCATTGAGTCAATTAAATTTAATGTTAAATTTTTATCTTCTGTCAAGCTCTCCCAGGTTTCTTCTATTAGCGTCCATAAGTGTTCTTTGTTTCGTGGAATTGTATTTAAATTTTTCAATTTTTTTTACCATAAGCCCCCAAACATTCTCTATTGGATTAAGGTCTGGACTTTTAGCGACCCATGGAAGCGTTTCAATATTATTTTCAGCAATATAATTGCGTACGCTGCGAGCAGTGTGCACTGAGCAATTGTCATGTTGAAAAATAAAATTATCATTGGGAAAAATTTCCCTAACCGATGGTAACATTACCCCATCTAAAATATCCAAATAGTTTCTAGCATTTAATCTTCCTTCGATTCTCCAGCACATTCCTAAACCTCCTCTATACATCCAAGCCCAAACATTTACAGAAAATCGTTCAGACTTATCATTAGAAGAAATATAATTTTCATTAAACCTACTTCCAGGCGGTCTATAAACTCTAATATGGCCGTCACTATGTGATTGGAATACTTTTTCATCGGAAAAAAATTACTCTTCCCCAAAAATTTAATGTATATCGTTTAAAACATAATTTAAGGCAAAAATTAATCTACCTTGTTTATGTTCTTCATTGAGTTTGTATTTCCGGGCGTTCTTTAAATTAGTTTTTCTAATTCTTCTTAATGCGGTTGTTATTGAAGCATTAAAGTTTACTGCAAATTTTGCATGTCTTGCCGTATGAAATGGATTTTTCCTTAAGTAATCAGTTAATGCTTCGTCTTGCTCCGCTGTAGTTATAAATGGTCTTCCAGTTCCTCTTTTTCTGCAAATAGTTTGGTCGTTATCCCACCTTTTTTTAATGTTTTGAATCGTGGTTTTGCTTCTATTAAACGTTTGGGCAATTCGTCTAATGGATCAACCATCCTCTATTTTGGAAATTATTCGCATTTTATCAAATTCACTTAAATGGACTGGCATCGTGGATAATGCGGTTTGACAAATTTGACACATGCAACTGTTTGTCATTTTGATTAGTTAAGTTTGATTTACATAGGGAAAATAGAGGTGTACCAGTTTTATATGACGCGGAGTGTACGTAATACAGGTGTATTTTAAATTAATGGCAGACACAATTTTATATTGTAGTGGAGTGGTAGGAATTATTTATTGTTAAATTGGTTTTAAAACATCATTTGCCGCATCGTTTTGAAACTTACTATAATTTAGAAGTTAATTCTAAGGTTTTTTTTTAATTTGCTATAAATTTTCGTAAATCAGACTAGCGTCAGTCCATTGATAAAAGTTTCTCTATTCATCAAAATTCTGTAATTCAAGGGTAACCCTATATTTAGAAATATTTAGGGACAGTCGAATTCATTAAATAGACTCTGACGACCATTTTAACGACTGCAATTTGTTCCAAAATAATATTAACAGGGACGGATCGACCCATTTTTTTAATATAAATTTTAAAATAAAATATAATATAGTTTTTTTTGTAATTTATTGATAATTTTTGGAAATCACAGAACAAAATATGCTTAGGAGGATTATTGATAATTTTTTATATAGAATAAATAAAAGTTCAACGAATTCATTATTTAAAAATGAACATTCCTATTAAAAAATTATCCTTGGATTGGCAGATCTGTCTGTAATTCTGTGATTTTACAACTGTTAATATTTTTCAATTATTTTTTGTACTAGCCCTTACCCTGTGGAAGTCCATTAAGAATAGAACTTTTTAAACAAAATTTCTAATTTGATTGAAAAAACTATCTTTTTACCTGATGTTGATTAAGTGTTAAGACTAGACCAAGTATGGAAGTAATAAGACATAACAATATTAAAACCTAGATGTTATTAGCCCTAAGGGATTATTCTGGATGTATTTCCCTGTGCAATGATATAGAAAAACCAGGAATGTGAATCTTCTATGTTAAATTTTGACATTTATAAGCGACCTCTACAAATTGGTCTCGAACTAAATTTAAATGTTTCTAAAAGTAGATAGTTCATGCTTCACAGTGCTGTTCACAGTGCCACCTATCGAATGCTTTTGAACCTGTTTAGCGGGAAATTTAAAAATTTTGTTCACACTGTCCGCTTGTAGGAGGATTATGAAGTTGAAGCTCAAATCCGGAAATGCCTTTACTTCCTGTAAGAATGGTCGAATTACTACGTTTTACGTTTCAGGATTCTTCTTACCCTTTTCACAGAACATAATACCGGGTGTCCCAGAAGTTTCTGCAAACTGAAAATATGTCGGAACTTAAAATTCAACAAACTGACACGACGAACTGTCAAAGTAATTCATTGTGATTTGTTTTCGACTTATTTTCAATAATGGTGCGATTTAGTTCACGTGAAAAATCAAAAACTGTGTTATTGTATGCTAAGTATGAATCAGTTGTTACTAACCAAAGAAGATTTCCGATATATTTGCAGTTAAAATGGGTCACCCAGTATTTTACTTCGTTTTTCGTTCCGAGATTGCCGTGGTCCATAGAGACTTATTTATCTAGGATAAATAGCGATGGTTGTTATTGAATATTAAATGGTTGTGATTGTGTTTTTTCTAGTTATTTAACTTTCAAAAAATATTTAAACGTTAAGAAGTGAAAATATAAAGATTTGGACGTGTTTGATTTGCAAGAATCATAATTATTCAAATCCCAACATCTCATTTCACAGGTTTCAAAAGCGACGTAGTTTTGGCTCAAGATCCATCGGGTATGGGACTGCGAATTTCTGAATGACTGTCTCTATTCATTTTTATACTCTATGATTAGGATAGGATACCTCTCAACCGTGGACACGCTGTAGAATTTTCGAGACTGATATTTATTTAAAAAGTAATTTAATTATTCGTAAATACAATCATTTTATCTATAAATCTTATATCTATTTCTGAACAAGGAGTTCCAAAAATTATTTATTTTCTTTTCAAATAATTAAAAAAAAATATTAAAACGCAAAGCTGGCCAGTTTGATCAGAATTTTAGTTAAAGCTCGTGGAACATTTTAACCTCTTGAATAATACATGACAAAAAAATCCAATCTCCTCGCCCGTTTTAAAAAAATAATGACCCAATGACAAATTCATTTCGATTTCGGACCACGTCGGCTCGGTATCTTTTCCCCTGTAATTATAGGTTTCGAGATCGAAACGTCTGCTTTTCTATCTTCAATCCGGGTCATTCTTTCTAAAAAAAAAAATCTAGAAAGAAAAAGAATAACATAAGTACACATGCTATTATTGTCATTAAGTTTAATTTTTCCATTGTGGAGACGTACAAGGCATAGAGATGAGTCGTACCTTTCGATGTGTAGGTTGAAATGGACCGGATTGAGATGTAAATTATTTCGTTTTCAATTTATTGTTTTCCTTTTTGGTTATAATTAATAATTGCGTAGGTGAGAATAGAATTTTTTTATATTCGTATGTTAATTATACGTTTAGATGGAATTTATGAGTCGGATAATCTTTTAAATTTATGTTCTCGCCAAAAAAATTACAATGGCTTGACTAAATTGTTTGTAAATAACATAATTGTGAACAAAAAAGTAAATTATATTTTAAAAATTATAATACTGATTATATTATTATGGGTATTTATAATAAAATAATGACGATTTATACGTACGTAAAAAACAAACTGAGAGGTCAACGTTTTTCGACACCTGAAGAAGCGGATGCTGCATTCAGAATGCATGTTTTGAAGATACCTCAATCAGAGTGGCAAAATGCTTCGACAATTGGTTTAAACGCATGCAAAAGTGTTTAGATCATCATGGGAAATATTTTGAAAAGCAATATGTTTGTTCTCTAACCCCGAGATATAAACGGCAACCCTCGTATTATATCGGTTAACATAAAAATGTCTATTCTAGCAACAATTTATAAATACAGTGAAATAATTTCCATTGTACGTAATGAACACAAATCAATTTTAATACAAAAGTTACTTTTACCATAACATTAAGGATAATACAATGCGGTCAATATGTATGAAATAAATTCATTTGTAGCGTTATTATGTACTATATGAAAAAAAACCTGAAACAGGTCGATTTTTATTCTTAAATTGACAATTTACAGTATGAAAATATTATCCCCCTCCAGCACCTCTTCGGAATTATAAGCACCCCCTCGAAAATTTTAAATTACAAAGGGGGTCGTGTGGCACTTTGTTGGAAAGGGATTTTAGTCCTCTGTTCAGCAATATAAAGTTTTTTAAGTTTGGTGCAATCATAACTGAGAAAATTGATTTTTAAGATGTAAAATTTTGATAATGTCTCTAACACAAAACTTTACGTAGAATGAAGATAATAATGTCACATAATGATTAGAATGTGTTTTTCAATGTATTTGACACTTAAATTAAATGTTCAAAATGACCACCATTCACTTCTTGACAATAACCGAGGCGATATTGTTTGGTCTATTAAAATAACTTTAGAAATAATCAGGTATTTTCGTATCTGTTCTGCTAAATATTAGGAAAAAACTTTGAAGATATTAAAATAATAGTCAAAAAACTAAATAAACAATTGATATAAATCTAGTAGGCTGCTGTCATTTAGGTATTTAAAGTTACTAAAAGACGTCAGTATAATATTTGTGCGCGTATTAAATTTAATTATGGCTCATTTGTCCGAGACTCAAAGAATAGACATTTTAATTATGATTGGTTGTGGTAATAAAACCAGAACTCAAAAGGAGGTTTGTGAAATGTTTAATAATAAATAACCTGGTCAACACGTTTCGCAGTCTACAGTTAGCAAAATTGAAAAAAGTTTCGTGAAACCCGGACATGTAAAAAATATTGAAAAACCAGGTAGAAATGTTCAATTTACTGATGAAAAAATGTTAGATGTACTTCTAGAGATTGAGGAAAATCCGCATAAGACAACTCGAGAACTTGCCGCCGACAATGATGTAAGTAAATCATCTATTTTGAGAGTTCTGCATAAAGAAAAATACCACTCTTACAAAGTTCAGTTGGTTCAGGAGTTAAATGAAGATGATCCTGATAGAAGGCAAGAATTCTGTGAATTGATGATGGATAGAATGAACGCAGATTTGCAGTTCATAAACAAAATAGTTTTTTCTGATGAAGCGACGTTTCATTTAAACAGAACGGTTAACAAACAGAACTGTAGATATTGGAGCAGAGAAAATCCTCACTGGATGTGTGAGGCTCACACTCAATATCCTAAAAAAGTTAACGTTTGGGCTGGTATCATTAACAATAAAATTATTGGCCCTTATTTTTTTGAGGGCACAGTTACTGGTGAGGTTTATCTAGATTTTTTTGATTAACTTTTTAGTGCCTACATTACAAAGAGTTTTTCCTGATGTTAATCATCCAAATGAGATAGATCGATCTATTTACTACCAACAAGACGGAGCTCCACCGCATTTTGCACGTACTGTTAGAAATTATTTAAACGAGGTTTTTCCCAATAGGTGGATTGGAAGACGTGGGGCGATCGAATGGCCGGCTAGATCCCCCGATTTGACTCCTCTCGATTACTTCTTATGGGGTTATTTAAAATCTAAAGTATATTTTAATAGACCAAACAATATTGCTGATTTAAAAGTTAGGATAACGGAAGAAATTAACAAAATAACCTCCGAGGTCATACAAAATGTTGTACGAGAATTCCAATATCGCCTCGGTTATTGTCAAGAAGTGAATGGTGGTCATTTTGAACATTTAATTTAAGTGTCAAATACATTGAAAAACACATTCTAATCATTATGTGACATTATTATCTTCATTCTACGTAAAGTTTTGTGTTAGAGACATTATCAAAATTTTACATCTTAAAAATCAATTTTCTCAGTTATGATTGCACCAAACTTAAAAAACTTTATATTGCTGAACAGAGGACTAAAATCCCTTTCCAACAAAGTGCCACACGACCACCTTTGTAATTTAAAATTTTCGAGGGGGTGCTTATAATTCCGAAGGGGTGCTGGAGGGGGATAATATTTTCATACTGTAAATTGTCAATTTAATAATAAAAATCGACCTGTTTCAGGTTTTTTTCATATAGTACATAATAACGCTACAAATGAATTTATTCCATACATATGGACCGCACTGTATATGAGTTTAGTGATATAAGTATGTAACTGGTAATAATTTTCTATTGTATTATATTTTTAAATTTTTTATCGAATGTAATTTTAAATAGGTAACTGACTATTTGAATAATAATTTCCATTTTTAGTGCACTCGATAAGATCATAGTTCAAGGTTATAAAACTCTACAATTAGAATACTTCTTTACCGCTGGACCCGACGAGGTGAAAGCTTGGACAATTCTGGTAAGTCTCCATCAACATTACGTATTCAAGCTTCAATTTAGAGTTTATCTATATAACAATATTTAAAAATAGCAATCGATACTAGCCTTTTTTGAAAATTGTTTTGTGGGATATCCAACCTAAGGAGTTTTTTACAATCAAATTATAACAGTGGCTGTCAATCGCTTGTTTAGGCACTACAGTTAACATTTTCTATTCGTTTTTACAATTCTACTCAATTCCTTGCCATCTATCTTCATCTGAAATTAATTTAAAACGCCGGTTTCAAATTTACCCATTACAAGACGGTGTCGACAAAGTAAATCTTTCAAAATTTATTTGATCCTCCCACTGTACCGAAGGAAATTTCAACGCGATCGTCTTTCATCTTCCTTAAATAGAATGTTCTCCGTACATTGGAGCATCCTTATTAGAATATTCGGTGAATGTCGACGTTCTGCTTTACAAAATTGCTACAAATGAATATAAAGGTCCCATTTAACTGCCAATGCGAAAGTAAATAAATTACACTTGCCCTAAAATTGTCTCTGGACGAAATTTGCATAAGAATATCCTCTCTTCTCTCAGCCGGAAAAATAGGAATGAAGGAAAACGGCAAGAACGCGCTCAAATTTTCGAATAATTTCACATGAATGGGCTCGAAAAGTAGCTGGAATGGCGATGAATTTTGTGTAGGGGTTTTTCCAGTTGAAAATATGCTTTGGGAATATATAAACTGATATGCTTAATAGAACGTCGTTTCATATTTTTTTACTACAAATATACATTCTTTATTATTCTTGGTAGAAGTTGAAATAACGCATTTTCTTAAGGAAGACTGTTAATATTTCTTGACATTTGAATCACTATATTGTGTTATTTAACTGCAATAAATTTGCAATAAATGAAAAAAATAATTCCTTGTGTAGAAGTCAAACAATGGCATGATAACCATTAGGTACGTCACATCTGTTCCTGGTTAGGTTAGGTTAGCTTCTATGTGGTGTTCAACGTCTCTTAGTCTCTCGAGCACTCTACAGTTGCACAAAATATGCTCGGTTGTTTCATCCCCAACCTGACAGAATCTGCAGACCGCACTCACTGTGAGTCCAATCGTTTTCATATGCCCATTAAGGCTACTGTATGTAGTAGTCCATATCAAAATTCGTAGGTCCTGTCTGCTTATAATCAGCAGCTCTTGAGACCTCTTTTTCTGCTCTGTTTTTTCCTCCATATTATAGAGATTCTTTTCAGTTATTTTTAATTTTTTTGTTTCTTAGATATAGCCATTGAAAGATTGTAAATTGTTAGAGAATTAAAGGTGGAAATAGGGGCATTCCCTGAAAGCTACAGAATATGTATGGCGTTTGTCATGTTAATTTTTACAGATCTTTGCTTATATATGCTCAGAATGCCAATATAAGTTTAAATTTATACTATATTGTGATGATTATACTCACCTACTTAATTTAATTTATGAAAATTAACTTTTATTTTCAATTTTTTTTTATTTAAATTTTTAATAAATAACTATATACAGTTTATTCTATCTAAACTTCTGCCTAACTAATTCCTATCTAACCTATCTATTTGCCTATCTAACTTATCTATCCTATCTTAACTATCTAAACTAACCGCAGTGTTAATTTTAAAGTGTCGTTTACTTTTTAGATTATTTCTTCTACCTTCTTGTACTTTCACCAGGTCACCTTCTCCAATGTTGTACAATACCAAATACTTTTATCTTCTGTTTATTTTAATTCAGGCTATGATTTTTAGTTAATTTATTATATTTTATTTGTATTTGTTCAAATGTATTAACTTTCCATTAATAAAAATTATTATTTTTATTTTTCTATTCTTAAAAACTTTTGATCAAACGTCAAAACTCCAAACGAAGAACATCAAACTGCTACAGCTTTTCTATTTTATTCTATATCACTTCTCTTAAAAAAATTAATTTCTGCTCTTCTTGACTTTCCATTCTCTTCTACCTACTACTTTCTTTTTTTTTACCTAGCAACCAAACTTTTTCATCACTATAACCTACACTTCTTATCTATAGGTACTTAAAACTAATACAATATTTCTTTACATTACAGAATTTTTTTTATACATAAACTTTAATTTTTGACATATCTCCCAAAATAATTAAACTGAAATAAATTTTGATTTCACCCTGAAACATACCTTCTCAATATATATACTATATACTACATCATCAGGATATTTGTGGATAACTGATGGATCCGGAATAGAAATATTATAGCGTTTTAGATTTCTGCTTTATAATTTGAGATTTGATCTGAAAGAACCACATCCTAAGTCTGCTGATGATAAATTAATATTTTTTGCTGCAGAAATGGTTATTGAATGTCTCAATTTGTTGAGGTGGAAATGCTTTCTACTTTGTAGGAAGTACTGGTCTTATGTGATGCTAGAATGTTTCATATGACTAATTTTAAAAGTATATCTAGGTGAAAATCTTGCATTAACATACTTTAGTGCAACAATAACCTAGAAATTCAAGAAGCTAAAAAGAATGATAGGGGTATTTCAATTTCCAAACACACTTTCTTTAACCTTCCAGAAGTCTGATGAGTCTAACGTTAATAATACTCTATTTTCTTTTTGGATTTTCTTGAATTTTCTGAAACTACTGACAGGATGAGGCAGTGAGTTTATGAAACATATAAAATGTCATGTTTTTCCTTGCTTCCAGTTGTATCATCAATATTATCATCGTACTGAAGCGTCAAAAACAGTAGACTATTTTTTATATCTTGCTCTATTTTACTGTTTATATAATTTTCACTCAAATGATCATCTCCCTCCTTCGTAATTTTCTCCGTAGACAAATTTAATTCTGATTCAATTTTTACTGTAAATTCCACCAGAATTCCGGAGGCTTAAGCTCCAACAAGGATTTGAGTTACTAATATACCTTTGTGGCATTTTCCAGGCTTGCGTAGCCTGGATACACAAGTCAAATCTATGGTAAAACGTGGAAGTCATCTATTTAGGTAAAGTTGGAAAAATATAGGACAAAATACCTACTTTTGACCAATGATAAACAAAAAATGAAAAAAATAATCAACTTAGATTAATGTTATATAATATTCCAATATGTTTTCCAGAAAGGAACAAAAGCACCTCAAGCTGCTGGTCGTATCCATACCGATTTTGAAAAAGGTTTCATCATGGCCGAAGTAATGAAGTTCCAAGATTTTAAAGATGAAGGCTCTGAGGCGGCGTGTAAAGCTGCAGGTATAATTTGAGTGTTGAAAAAGATTAAACCATTTTTGTCTTAATCAAACAAAATATAGGTGATGGTATCTAAATTTTTTAATAAAATTTAAAGATTGTTAGATAATAAATATTTCTTATTCCTTTATTATTTATTCTTATTGAAAGGTACTAAAATTATCTCAAAAAGTTTTAAAATTAATAATTGATTTTACAATTTAAAAAATAATTACAATACAATAACTAGATGAGGTGAACACATTTTTATAGATACATTTGTTAACTATAACGAACTCATTTTTTAGGTAAATATAGACAACAGGGAAGAAACTACGTTGTTGAAGATGGTGACATAATCTTCTTCAAATTCAACGCTGGAGCTGGATTGCAAGCTAAGAAAAAATGATTAACACTTTCAATCACCGTATTCGTTATGGTTTACTTGTACATGAATATGATATTTTTCTATGCAAGCATAAATTGTTAATAAACTAATTTAATTCTCTTGTTATACATATATTGTTGCTTAATATTACAAATAAATTTTGCATGCGTATAAGAACAGTTTAGAATACTTATTTTGTGAACTTGTTTAATAAGCAACAATATTTAATATACCTATTTGAAGTCTACCTTGTGAAATTAGTAGGTGTTAAAGATTAATAGATGTAGATTTTATATTTTGTAATCAGGACTAATAGTCTGTTATGGAAATTAATTGTTACCCAAAACTGTGGTAAATGACATTTTCAAATAATATTTTTGTAATTTCTAAAATCTTATATAGTAAGAAATAACTTATTCGCTTGAATATAATATGAACTTGAATGCAGTTTTAGGTATTATTTAAATAAAGAAATCAATAAAAGGTGGACTCAAAAACGTTATGTTTATATAAATTACATGCAAGTTTTTATTCAAATCAGAATATAAAACATTTAGAGAGCTTATCTAAAGTAAATTAATATTTTAGCCGACATATAGTTCTTAACAATCTTTTACAAATACATTATTTTTAAACAAATTTCATAGTTCGAGTAAACCTATCTGATCTTGTATATTTATTGTTTGTGGTATGACTAATAAATGTTTGTACATTGTTTAATGTTATGCATTATGTAAATATACAAAAACTTAATAAAACAAGTCCTTAAAAATGTTTAAATTTACGTGACCTTGTCTTGGTCCGAAACACTTTGGTGGTCTCATGAAAAGTCACTACAGAAAAGAACTTTAGTAACAAGATGAGCTACTATCTCAGTGGATGAATTCGCCAGGATTGAGGCAAGCTGAAAGGGTTGTAAATAATTCATTTAAATAAGCTGTGTCTCCTTAAAAGGAGATATTAAACTGAACGCATAAAACATAATCGGAAAGTGAGAACTGTAGGGTTGCAAAAGGCTTGAGTTCTGTGACGGAAAACTACTATTTTATTAAGGTTTCATATGTTGTATGGCAAAAAAATACACTTACTCTGTCACAATTGGGTTATATGATGAAATATAATGATACTCGCGGCTAGTCAACAGTGGAGAAGGCCGAGGTCCACTACGAGTGTATTTTTTAATTAAGGGCGCCAGATAAATTGATCCAAGTAACACCACTCCTATATAGATCCTTATAATGGCAATTTCAACCGGAAAAGAAACCCAGAAAAGAACCGGGATAAAAAAAAACCTAGCCAAAGGGTTGTTTCCAACAAACACTTCAACAGTCCAATATTTTATAGTGATTAAAGGCCGAATTCATTTCTGTTACAGTAAAATCAACATAAAAAAAAACAACTAGATGTGGTACAAATCCTTCCTTGAAGAAAAATTGGGGAAATAACAATATAACCATATACTCCAACACTTTCCAGTGCCCCAATATTATCAACTTCCAAAATAAATTAAAATCCTCCGCAAAGATGGTTCAACCAACCATATAAAATTATTTTGCAGTTTACACACACAAGTTGTCTTGTCAAGAATATTTTTAAAAATCAAATTTCTGTACGAAAATACCAAAAAAAGTAACTGTTTTATCTACTTAATTAAAATATAAAAATTTTGGCAATATAGAGGTGGGAACTAATTAAAATAACTTTTGTACCGTTTCAGTTCCCAAAAGGAGTTGCTCTAACTCCCTGTCAAAGTGAAACTGATCAGCTAGAAATATTGAATTTCTAGAGTTCAAGAGATTAACGTATCTACAAAAGATCTTAGGAGGTCAAAGTTCAGAGAAATCTAACTGACTCATGCAACCTAAAATCTGATCCAAAATTCTATTTTCCCCATTAAAATCAAGTACGTACAGGCACGTTTTAATAAAGTATGAAATAAATATACTTGATTTAAGTAATTTAATCGACAATATAAAATAGGCTTGTAATCTTTTTGTATCACAGTATTTATTTTTAGATTTCACAGTACTGTTCAATCTAAGTAGTATCTCACTCTTCTCACTTCATTAAGTAGCGATTTGGCGCGTATCAATGGTTATGCATTTATTAATGATGATCTCCATATAAAATTTGCAATTGTCCAAACAATCTACTTTTGATCCAATCATAAAAATCTATTTCATTAATCAATGAATTTTCGAGTTTTTTTATGACTTGTTTTGGAATTCTTGATTTCTTTCTTTTATTTTGTAGATCTAAAAAATATACAGAAACATAAAACATATAAAAACAAGAAAAAAGTCTCGTTATTTAATACTCATGCGCAAATATTTTTGAAGTTTCCCCTTTCACTACATCCTGCCACGAATACCAACATATAAAATTAAAAACCTCTTTTCGCTGTCGAACTTCTATTTGCTAGATAGCTCCGGCAGTTCAGGCCATAACCACAAAGAAAAAGTTCTAATTTTTATTTATAGTGCTTATAACAATAAAAGAAGTGCAATGGTCCAAATAAAAAACAAAATATCAGATGCACTCAAACTTTGTTCGTTAACAAAATAAACAACCAACTTCTTATGTAGAAATGACATACAGATTGGTAGGCTTGCCAACACATTTTTATAAAGGGTGCGAACATTTAGGGAACTACTAGAGTGGGAGTAGGTTCGCGCATGCGGATTAATGCAATTAACGAGATGTAAGTAATCTATGTTTTCAAATTAATTATTCTGTGAAACTAGCGGCGATTGCGACCACTAAGCATATTCCAAATAAGTTATAGTTTAATGAAAGGAAACTGTTAATTTGGGACAAAAAAGCAATTCAAATTGCATGTCCTTAGGTTACTTTTTTATGAATAGACTTGGAAGTATTGATGTCTTGAACACTTTTTTAATCATAGTAATAAAACTCAAAGTCTATCCACAACTTTTAATAGTAAGGTTCACAAATTTAAAGCGACATGTTTCGGTCTTTAGACCATCATCAGGCTATAAAGAAACAATGGTGTCAGATGAATCAAAAATAGTTATACAAAGAACGATTAGTGTCGGTTGTCTGATTAGACTAATGATTAAAGTTAAAACATTTCACAAGAACGATTAGTGTCGGTTGTCTGATTAGACTAATGATTAAAGTGAAATGTTTTAACTACATAATGTGTTCCAAAGTTGTTCATAACCTATATGAAGTGTTTCAAAATGGTCCACGATATATAAAAAGCGGTTTAACTGTGTTCACAGTCTATAAGAAGCGTTCCACAGTGGTTTACGACATATAAATAGCTTTCCAATATTGTTCATAACCTTTAAGAAGCGTTCCAACGTTGTTCATAACCTATAAAAAGCGTTCCAAAGTTGTTCATAACCTATAAAGAAGTGTCCCAACCTTGTTCATAACCGACACTAATCGTTCTTTGTATAACTATTTTTGATTCTTCTGACACCATTGTTTCTTTATAGCCTGATGATGGTCTAAAGACCGAAACATGTCGCTTTAAATTTGTGAACCTTACTATTAAAAGTTGTGGATAAACATTGAGTTTTATTACCATGATTATCTGTATCATCCACATTTGAGAGATGGATTACCTTTTCAAATTGTTTTTTGTTAGAAAATATCAATTCTGTGCATGTGTTATTTTTCTTGATATTTAGGATAACTAAACAATCTGAATGAGGTAAAATATTTAATAGTAACGCTCGTAACGTTGTGTGGAACGCTCATTTGGAAAAATGTTCAATAAAGCAAAGAATATGCGGTGTTATGCGGAATGAAACCCAAAAAACGGCCTGGTGGGATAAATAAATGTCAGCCGAAGACTACCAAAGATATTTTGAAAGATCTTTCTCTACATCTGGTTGGAAAGGGAGGAGAGATGGCTGGTTCATACAGAAGGCTAGTAAAATACCAGGATGCAGACAGGATCTTACACTTCTAGGAGAATATAAAAAAGCATGCGGCTGATACAACTACTGCAACCTAACTCTCTGACCATTTTACATTTACAGGTGATAAGAAAAATTGTTTGCGAGTCCCCCTTTTCTAATTTAGCTTGGAATTACTTACGGAGGTATTTATTTTGGTACAAATTTTGAATTCCTTTAAAAAAGTATGGCAATTTATGTTCTAATACTTCCAATGTAACGTTAAATTCTTCTAGAACTCCTACAACTGGAAAATATTTTTCTACATTATCTTTTGCTCTTTGCAAAGCCCAATGGTTACCAGGAATCCTAAAAGTTTTATTTTATAAATATAATATATTACAAAAATCCATGCATAAAATAGATTTTTTTACGCACAATCTTTCAAAACGAAAACTGCATAGATTGTAGATTAAAATATCAATAAACAAAATACTTACAAACATCGAAGGTCGTGACCACAGAAATATGGTATGGAATGTTCATAGTTAAAGTTGCAATCATTTCTTTTACTTATGAAACATTTGTAATCATTGTTTTTGTCGTTGGTCGATGAACTGTAATAGAATCAAAAACGAAAATAACATTGCTATTTACATAAATATGTTGATAACCTTGTTACAAAAAAAAACCAAATGTAGATCAATTATTGCTTATTTTGATATGTTACATAATACCAGATCTTTTTCCCTCCTTGAAGTTTAACTTCAAGTTAAATATAACACACAAATATTGCACAATTTTTTAGATAACACTAAAATGCCAGCATAAAAATATTGAATATCACCTTAACCATCGATTGTTATGCTAATTTTAATTAGATTGAGTACAATTTGTCTATTTTAATTGATATTCAAGAGTGTACAATCCTTTTTATACTTTTAATTTTAGTTCTGTTTTTATAACTTTACAAAAGCCTTAATAAAATTGAATTAACTATCTGCATTAAGTATTTATTTATTACTTTACTTACCCAGACATTATTTTATCCACTGGATTTCTCAGTAAGTTAATATATGTAGGAAATTGTTTATCAAAATCCGTGAAGTTTACAAAATATACTTGCCCATCGAAACTGACAGGTACGGCTGCTTCTTTGACTTTATCATAAATTTCAAACACTAGATTCTCCTATAAATTAAAAATTAAACAATACAAAATAATTTCAATAAGGTACCTACTAATTAAAGAATTTTTATTTAAAACCTCAAAATATGTAAGCCCCATAGCTGCATTTATTTTGGTATGGATACATTGGCATTTTTATGTTTAAAAATAACAATAGATTAAAAATATGCCATGGTTGTTTAGGTTTGAAGCTTGTAAGGGTTAAGAAAACTAGTATAACTAACAACCAAGCATATTTTTCCCTTATTCTTAAGTACATATTTTTCTTACCTGTTGAAGTTTTGACAAAACTGTTTTAGATATCTCTTTCAGTCTGACATGCCTATAATTATTGTAACCTTGTAATTTTTGTAACAGTAAAATTAAAAGTTCTGATCCGCATTTAGGTACATGATTTAAAAAAACTATATGTTTATTTATTTCATCCATTTTTCCCAGTTGCGCTAAAGATTTTGTTACATGTTTTGAATGTACCAAGGAAAAAGCAGCTTCCGTTGTTCTGGACGTAGTTTGTGGTAAGATGGTGTCTACTTTCTTCAGAAATAAAGATCCGCTTATTATGATGAAACAGATTGTTACGCTAAGCCATTGCAGTTTAAGTTGGTAGCGCATTTTTATAACTGCAATAAAAAAATAGCAAAAAAAACTTCTAATTTCCAAAGTGTAATATTTTAATTTAAAAATGGTTAAAAATAAAGTGAAAACGTTGTCATTTATTTAATAAAGATGTTTTTCAAATGCTTACCATTTAATTTTTGGAAACTTTATAATTCAAAAAATATTTTTAAAACAATTTTTTTCGCTTTTGGTAGATATTGTTATACAACACACAATAACTATTAGAAAATAATGTATATTGGTATCTACCTACCTACATAAAAAACTTAAATACTAACTATTTTATACATAAAACATAACTGAATTTACTATTTAATCATTTAACATATCTATAAAAAACAATTTTTTTGATAACTCACCATAAAAATAATTATTTTAATAAATTCAACTTTTTATTGTGCACTACAGAATGTTTGCCAATAACTAGATATAATATGTACACCGGTAAAGGTAAACTGCGATTTAAAACTGAGATTTGTATAAAGGTGAAAGGTAAAACATCTCTTACACATCTTAAATAATAATATAATAAAGAGAATCACGATTAGGTTTATTTACTTTCAACTCACGGTACAAAATGCTCGTTGCGTTCAGTAAAAATATATAAGCGAAAGTAGAAGTGTATTTTATGTAACATGAGAGCATGGTGGTTTTTAATTTTGGTATGCAGGACATGCAGTTTGGTTTTAATCCAATCGTAATTGTAATAATTAAAAAGCCAGAAGATTTAAAAAGCATAACTGAGAACATTACTAATATTGTAATTTTTTTATTAAAAATATTCCTTCTAAAATAAGCACAATACTTATGTTCAGATACATTAATCACTAATGTACTTAGATTTAATTTAATTAATAACCCAATTGAATTATTAGAATATCTTCTTCGTTAATATAGGAATAATATGACATATGAAAGTGAATATATAGTATGCTGGTAATTTTTATATGTATCTACTACAAAAACAGCTTGCTGGGCTGCTCCAATGCTATATATTTTTATATATCCTTGATTGTTTGATCTGCAATTATTTTTATCAGTGTAGAGATACCTACGACTATCTGAAGGAATAATCTTAAATTAACATAAGAGCAGAATCTATTTATAATTAGGTGAAGAGGTAGCTCAAAATAACATTAAAAATAATAAAGAACAACTCCTACGCTATTTATTATAAGTTTTAGGCTTATCTAATTTTGTTACTTCCAGTTTTGCATTTAGCATTCTCTCTGCGTAGGTTAAATAAATATGACTTTCTCTCCTGTTATTATTATTAATGAATCATTTCTATGTGAGCGTTAATATTGCATCTGCATTTGCATTTCATTACAAACTCATAATATTGATCAAATAAAGAGTTAACAAAAAAGATCAGACTACAATATGCGTGTAGATTTCTTTGTAATCAAATTTAAAAAAATGTTGAAAGGCAAACTATCTATTTTACGGTAAAAATGAGCTCTTCAATTTTATTTAACTTAAAATATTGTTTTCAAAAATCTTTATTTAAACAATAAGACATAGATATATGAGGTTTTTAAAATATTTAGAATTATTGTCATATAGCAAATAATTATTTACTACAAAAAAGATTCCTGCAATCTACTACACATTCGTTCGAATTATCGTTCAGTTACTAATTAATCGATTCAACTAATAATAGAAATAATATAAAAAAAGTGTATACTGCAGACACCATCTAACAGTATGTATTGTTAGTCTGAATCAAGAAATTATTAAGTTATTGTGGAAAAAATAGGAATTTATAATATAATTTGATCCACTTGTTAGAATCGAAACTAATCGAGTTAACGAGAAGAATTGCATTCGAAACTTAAAATTTTAGACAGCCATCAATCATCACAGTTTTTATAAAAATATTTTGAATTTTCGGAATTCTAAGAATGGCCGAACTAACACACAGTTTTATAAAAATTAAATCTACCGAAATTAATACTAACTTTAGTAGAACCAAAGAATTAGTATCCCATAGGCCGGCCTTCTTTGGACGAACTTATATAAAAACAAAATATAAAATTGATTTATTTATCTTTCAGCTGTCACTGATTTTATACTTATTTGATCAACAAATAACTTTATATATTTTTATTCAATGTTTATACATATTCTATGTATACATTGCTGGCGATAAGATAATTATAATGTGCTACATTCCATTAAAATTGTTTTTGAATTTACCGCTCGCATTTCGATATTTGACTTGTCAACAAAAACCGGCTGATTTCGTTGTTCCTGTAACTAATAACAGTGCACGTGAGATACGCTACGTAATAAAGAATATTCTAGTCCAGAGTCCAGACGCAGTTTGTTTATTTTGGTTGTTGCGCTTCTACGTATTTACCTTATCAATTATCATTATCGTGTATTTCAGAAGATTACATAATTAATTTTGGCAATGGCAGATACATTTGAACGTTTACAGGAGTTGAATCTAAGTCGTGACGAAGTGAACCGTATTGGAGAAGCGCTAAAAAAGCCAGAATTCAGGAAGTTACTAACTGATTACGTTGAAGAAATTCAGGATCCTAAAAATAAAGAACTGTACGAAAAAGAAATTACCGAATTAGAAAAAGAACGCGGAAACGATATAACTTTTATTCATCCCAAACCGTGTTACGTTATTAAAACAAGTGTTGACGGATGCCGAAAAGGGTTTATTAATATTTGCAATAACGAATTAGTTGGAAAACCGTCTTCAACACCATCGATTAAAGAAGGAGAAAAGGGTTTGACGTGGTCATTACCTCATTCCTTATCACCTCCAAGGGAAGACGTCGATAATAAAAAACAACGGTGCCAGGTACCGAATTTATAATTATAAATATTAACATTCGAAACTTAAGATAATTAAAATCTTTAACTAAATTTGAATATAAATTAGATGTCAATTATATAAACATGTGTTCCATTTATCTGTGAGGAAAAAAATATATAAGTATTTTATGTACAGAGTGGTGATGTTGGGACTTGAAACCATGGCATTATAAAAGTTAATTTGATACCACTATTGATACCAATTCTAAATTTAAAAGATAATTAATCATATTTCAAATTCTGATTGTAGAGATGTTAACAAATTATTTATATTTTTTTCATTCAATTTTCTGTTTCAATTCAAACATGACCATTTGCAATTTTATGGCTCAACTTCTAAATATATTCAGTTGAACTAGTTAAGATAGTAATCTCAACACTTCTGTTGCCAGAATGTTTGTGCCAATTTTATTTACATACTACCTAACTCAATTTAATTTAAACATTTACCTTCTTTATCTAAACCTAATCTTAGCTTAGCTTTATACTAATATTGTATACAAAAGTGTATACAAATTTTTATTGTTTTATATAGGTAGACAATATTTTTTTATTATTTATTTACCTATTTTACAGAATTTATAACATTATTTTGTTTTATAACCAACCAACTGGAAAATCTTTGGATAAACTTTATATCTTCTTTAGATACCAACATGTATTTATAGTTAGTAGGTAGTTACTTTTAATTAATGTTCTAACTAGCTAAAGGTTAATGTTTCTATAATCTTATTGAGGTAAATTTAATTCTCTTATTATTTACAAAAAGAAATTTCAATGTATTACAAACTAATAATTGTACTTTTTTAGGTGTTTGATGTAATTTTCCATCCAGATACACTCCATTTGGCAAATAAAAACAAATCTTTCCGCGATATGGTTAACAAAACAGCACTGGAAGCTGTAGAAAACAATTTTGGTGTATCTCTAGACAAGAAGAACTTGAAATTTCCAAAACTGTCATATAAAGGCATTGTCCATTCAAGTGTAATTAGAAAACCTTCACAAAATAAGCCACAACATTCCCCAGAAGATCAAGAAATATTGGACAAATTATTTGCAGAAGCAGATAAAAATCAACCAGCACCAAAAAAGTATAAAACACCAAGAAAAACAAGTACTGATGATGAAAAGTCAAGATATACTGTACCCAAATATTTCATCAAACACAGAAGTCATGTGGAAATGGAAGATTTCACTGAGCATAAGGGAGCCAAATTGAATGCTGCAACTCCAAAAGAACTTATTGTGGATATAATGTTGCCTTTATTAAAGTCATCAACTGATATAACACTAGATGTTACAGAAAAAACAGTACAACTGATTAGTGAAAACCCTGCAAAGTACAAACTAAACATAACTTTGCCTTATCATGTTAAAGAATCCTTAGGTAATGCAAAATTTGATAAAGACAAAAAAAAATTGGTGATAACTCTTCCAGTAAAACGAAGTTCATCAGTTATTGATTTCAGCGATAGTGGTGTTGAAAGTGATCAGTGTTCCCGCGAAACTCCCGAATCTGAAGAAGAAGTTTCTGAAAAACACTTAATCAATGAAAATAAACCTAGTGAACCAGTGTGTACAGAAAAATCTGTTGTTTTCCGGACTAAGTTCTTGGATGACAGTTTGCATTATAATTTACCTGAATTTACATGCCATGTATTTGAAAACACAATTGCATTTACTCTCAATGTTAAAAATGTTGATGAAAATTCTGTTGACAAAATATTCCTCCAAGGAGGGTCGTGTGTTCATGTTAAATTTACAAGTCTAGGTTCTAGTTTCTACCCTACCCATTATTCTTTCTATTTGAAGTTTTCAGCACAAAAGATTGATGAAGAACAAACTACTATTGAAGTATGGGACAACAATGTTATACTTCAGTTACCTGTTATATGTAATACACCTGTTACATCATACTTTTATGGGTCAACTGAGAATGATTTAGTGGAGAAATATGTAGAAGAACCTGAGATTATTAATAAGGTTCTTGAGAATGCTAAAGACAATGATTTAGATGTGGATTACAACCAAAAAGAAAAATGTGAAACAGGTAATTAGAACACTATTCTACAAGAATTACACAATTCAAATAAGTATTAAATTCAAGCGTTTAATTTTAATTAATTGACTATCAAATTACATTTAATTTTATTTTAATTAGGTGATTAAACATGGAAAAGATCAACAAAACAGAAATTATTTTTGATTACTATTTAATTGTTACTTCAGTTTAAATTGTTTTATCAAAAAAAGCATATTAAACTTCAATTTTTCTTAATTAAATGAATACAATAGTTGTCAGAATAACTAATTTAAAAAATATATGGTCTAATATTATGTTTCAAGAGGAAACAACATTTATTTTATCTTTTATTTAGATAATGATAATAATAAACATATGTTGATAAATAAATGTAATGAATAATGAAAAATATTATGTTACAACAAAGGATTAAATATTTTTAGGTTGAACATAATGAAATTATTTACCTATTATTTAATTTTAATTACAGGTGCAAAGGTACAAACCATTTTATTAAATAACTATTGTCCACAAGTAATAGAATATGTTCACTTGAAAAATTAGACATAATTAATGTAACAATTATACTAATTATACTTTTTGTTTTTCTTGATGGTTGAACCAATTTCCAGATCTTTTTTGGCCATCTCTTGGTTGGCATTCTTTGCAAGTAGGTGTTTATACCAATTTAGTCTCTTAGTGCCTTAAAATGTTTATGTTTTACCTATCTATTATTGATTTATAATACCTTAGAAACGGAATATGTTATGGTAGCAATAATACCTGCTATCACACCTAGGGCATTATAAGCGGGCATTATGATAATGCCCGGAAATTTTATGCTTATCCAATTTTATTTCTCTCATAATAAAGAATATAAATCTATTTTATACAAAAATAATGTTTTGGTCGCTTTTATGACCTTTTCTCTTATATTTTATGGAATTTCTTCCATTTTAAGCAAATATTTAAACAAAAAATGCCAACTGACTAACTAACAGAAACATCAAAGTCAAACTTAAATAATCACATAATCACTGCAAGTCACTTGATAAATTTCTGTAGAATTATTTTTGTTCGTAAAAATCAATTTTTAGGTAAAACATAAAGCATTGTATGCACCACGGGCATTGTTAGACTCTAATACCCATCAGGCGGAAACCTAGCCCTTGGGCCTACTATTTCCACCTTCCGGGCATTATCGTCCTTACAATGCCCTTGATACATAAATAGCTATTATGGCACTGTTGTCAAAAGTGAATTGTCAGATTTTGAAAGCAAGCGTCAAAATATTTAGGTAGGCTAAGCAAAAATGATGCATAGAAATAATTGAATTTCGAGTCGAAGTTGAGGCCACAATTTCTTTGGATGTTTGTTGTAGGATTGATGTTGTTGGTATTAATACAGGTTTTTAAAATTTAATTCAAACTGTATAATATAATTACTTTATTTGAACGTTTGTAGAAAAAATATTGTATAATATACGTGTTAAAAGTACCTTTTAAGGCACTCACATGCTTGCCTTAAAAATGTACTTTTAACACTTATATCATAAATAACTATTATTTCAAACATTTGGAAAACCAATGGGACTTATTGCAGCAATCTTAAAATTATTAAAAAAGTAACAAACTTATTTTAACGTATTAAACAGTTACAGACGATGTTATTGCTGAAGACAAAGAAAATCAGTTGGACGACTACAACAAAATTTTGACCACAAAACAATCTAAAGCTATAGACATTGTTGGTACTTCTTATGAATCAAGTGGTGATGAATTGAGCTATAACAGTTTTAGTCCATCAAAAAATAAGGGTATTTTGAAAAGAATGTCGTCCAGTAGATTTTCCGTGGGACGTTGTATGTCCGAGTCCAGTTTAGATCATTATGCATATTCATCATACGAAAATTGTTACACCAGCTTAGATTCAGTTATACCTGAAGATGGTGAGGTTTCATCCAGTGAGAAGAAGACTGTGAGGTTCAATGATGTAGTTATGAGCCAACTATTTAGGTATGTCGGTTTTTTTTTATTAATATTTAATGTTAACGTCAATTTTTTATTGTTTCACTTTCAGCAAGTCATTAATTTATAATGAACAATTGAGTTGATAAAATTCTATCAGTATACTAGATCAAATCATAGCTATGTATAATATATGACTCCAATTAGACAATTTTAAAATCGGACTATGTTACAAATTACAAAATTATCATCTCTTGAAAGTGCAAGCTTTATAACAAAAAAAAACTGTTGTAAAAGTTTATTGCCATTCTCCTCATAACTAGGATGTTGTAGATCTGGAAGATAGGGGTTATTACATTATTTTTACATCCCAACATCTTGTGCTTAAGGTTAAAGTTCAATCTCAAGTCTAAGCATGTACTTGAGGTTTGTTAATAAAAGTTACAAATGACTAATGAATATTGACATGCTTTAAGATGAGTTTTTAGATATCCAGTTATTTTTCATATAGCGTGCTAAAGTATTTTCAAAATTTACTTTTCACCAACTTTTAACTGTTTTGAATTTTTTATTCTAAATAGACTGACATAAAATAGGGGTTGTTGTGATAAACTTCATATAATCATAACGTTTTAGTCCAATATGTATGATAGTTTTATTTGTGTAAAGTGTGAGGTGGTTTTTAATCAATTTTATTTTCTTAGGTCAAACTCCAGTATTTTAGGTCAGAAAAAGAAGAACCAAAGGAAAGCTAGGAATAAAAAACGTGCTATGGAACGTCGTCACAGCGAAAGCGAGGCTTCAGGTGATGAGAAAAAGGAGGGAGATTTAAGGGACTGTGATTTCAAAAAGGATCATTTTAAAAAAGATGATAGCATTTTTCACTTGGAAGTGGACAATTAAATATACTGATTTGGTATGGATTTGTGCGAACTGTTAATGATTGATAACACACAGCAATAATGTATAAAGACTTTTGGTAAAATATAACTTGTATCATGTTTCTGATTTTTTAAAAACCCCAATAATTTCGTTTTTACTGTCTAATTTATTCTCATGTTTCTAAATAGAAAAGTAACGAGCTTTAAACAGTTTTTATGCAGCTATTAATATTTTAAAATTCAGTATCTAAGTCTTTATAATAAGATTTATCTGTTACCTAAAGAGCATTCTGTTGTATGCATAAAAATATCTTAAAATTATAAATAATAATACAAATTATGCACATTTTCCATTTGTTGCCTTTATTTTATAAAAGTAAACATAATTTATACAAATAAACAGTAAAAATATGTTAATTATTGGGCACTTATAATTTTTAACTGGTTTAGAGCTTTTGATAGCTTATTAAAAGAGTAGACAGTTTAAAAATTTTAATTTAGGTGCTTAAACAATAACAAGTAATTAAAATACAATTTAAATAAACTTTGCCTGATAAATAAGCAACTGTACTATGCAGCATTCAAAAGAGGTAACAACAAATAAGAATCTTTGCTGGACAAACATTCTAAAAAAGCAAAATTTTGGTTCATTTTTTATTATTTATTAAATTATATTGAGAATTTTGTTAGTTTAAACAGAAAAGATGAGTTTTTGTGTATTTTGATGAGATCAAATTAGTAGGTACTTGGGAAACCTGTCAATTTTGATTATCATTGTTTTAATTTAAAATAAATTTTAAATAATATTTATAATTTTAAAAATTTTTGTTTGCTGTAATAATTTCAGTGAAATTAGTAACTTGTCTTGTCTTCATATATTGTTTATGAAGTAAAATTATTTATAAAGTACTTAAATTATAAACTATCGGTCTCTTTTATTTTTTGTGAAGTATTATTTACTTTTAGTTTTGTTTTAATATTAAATTAGGGAATTGTATATGTATTGTGAAATAAAATCTTATCCAGTTTCCAAAAAACAAGATTTTTATGTACTAAAGGCATTAAATTACAGTGCATTAGTTGATGAATGAGGAAAATTCTTGGTTATTATAATTACTTTTCAGTAATTAGAGTAGAAATTAGAAAAAGAAATAATTGAGAAATAATTGTTAGACTACATTTCTGTAAATTAATGTACACTAAAAAACAGAAATTTATTTTAATAATTGAATTTTAGAAACAAACTATAAATTAACCCAGTTAAAATGAAAGCAATTTTTAATTTTTATCTTTTGGATGATTTCTATCAATTTAAGATTGTAAAAACACAAAGCTTTTTAAATGTTTGTAATTTTCATTATCAGAATTATTTTATCAAAAATTAATTAATAAGTATGTACTTAAAAGAGGAACCTAATAAATAATTAAGTTGAACATAATTAAATAAAATTACTAACAAAGTTTTCATATTCAAATTTTTTGAATATTAATCAAAAACCATCCATTTTTTTTATAAATATTAATATTTTTGATTTGATATTTGTTATTTAGTTGTGTTTAGTTCCTCTTGCGGTATTTATTAATTTTTGACAAAATGATTTTGATGATGGTCTAGCCGAAGGCACTGTATTATTAAAAATTATAAACGTTATAAACAATTATGATTTTTCTGTACAGAAACAACATACAACGTTTCATTTATTTGGAAGTCGTTTTATATGTATAATTTTTATGTCTGCTACTAATAAAGTTATTTTTTAAAAGGCCCCAATAAACTTTATATTAAATATTAGATGAAAAATCAGAAACATTTTTAAAAATTTGCGGTGACTTTAGAAAGCGACAGGAATTTGTACGAAAGGTTAGGTTTAGTATTGTATTGATAGGTTTAATTGGATTCGCAAAAAGTACAAAAAAATTGAAAAAAAAATAAATGCATGTGATAAGTTTGAGTATACAATTTGCTTTATATTCTGTTATAGTGATTACATTTTACTCATCGATTTTATAGAATGTTTTAATTTTATACATGTTCTAGGAAGAGTAAAAGTGTTTTAAATGTTTTTAATGGTTTTATTTTAATGTAAGTCACAATAAATGGTTTTTACGAGGATTAACGTTTATCAGCTTTGAATAAGTTTAATCAAAAGTAAATTATTTCGTTTATAAATTTTGTTTGATCTCAGTATTTTGTATTATCTTTATAATCCCCTTGTAGGACATACAATTTTATTATACATTATTCCTTAGAACAAAAATTACTTTGTTACAGATATTAATACTATGAATACAAATAGCTACATGTTGCAGATAAGTCTTACTTTTAATAAATAAATTGATAAGAATGAAAAGGAAATGTCACTACAACTAATTCCTAAACAAAGTGTTACTGCATCAATTTAATTTAAAACATAGCTGCAATGAACATTTTAGAGCATTTATATTGCAACAACCGGATAAATCATATGCAAACACTTAGTTGAGCACCGATGGAGATGACTTGGGTCTTACTCCTCTCCATATTTTACTAGAGGAGGCCAAATGGTCGCCTTATCGGTGGATAGTAAGATTAAGGAGGAAATGAGACTATGGGACTGTTCTGTACTGCTGCGAGAGATGAGTACCTCCTTAGCACATTATTGGAGAGGTCTCAGATATCCTCTCATCCACATTTACAGGAGGAGATGAGGCTATGGGACTGTTATGCACTATTGCGAGAGATGAGTACCTCCTTAGCACATTGTTGGAGAGGTCTCAGATATCCTCTCATAGACATTTACATACAGGAGGAGATTGACTGTTCTGCACTACTACGAGAGATGAGTACCTCCTTAGCACATTATTGGAGAGGTCTCAGATATCCTCTCATCCACATTTACAGGAGGAGATGAGGCTATGGGACTGTCAATTACAGGTCTTCGTGAATTAAGAATTAAGTGAAATGGAAAACAAAAATTTCTATATTTGGTCGATCAACCAGGTAGCTTAAAGGCACTGAGCTCCAACCAGATGGATTCTGTTAGATTGGAATTGCATTCCATTGAATCCATTGATTGTATTGATTCGGGCAACAGAGTAACCCTGTTCTGGGTGCCTGGGCACTAGAAGAGGAAAATTATAAAGCCGACACTCATGCAACTATCTAGAAATGGACTGAGAGGAAAACTCTTAAGCAGTGGATAGATATTCCTGGGCCAGCTCATTTCACTCGCATGGCTGGAGCCTAATGAACCTAAGAAAACTTCATTCACCTGAATAATCTTCTGACTTCGTAGGAGAATGTGAGCTGTATGGTGAACTATGATATCCAGGGATGAGCCACTCACATTAAACTTAAACATTTGTAATAAAAAACAAAATTTAGATTTTCTTGAACTGGATATTAAAAGAAATCTATAGGTTGAAATACATCTTAGAAGTTCTGCACCATTAAACCCTTTGTTTTCATTGAGTCTCTAGGGTATTTTATGTTCTCAAGGTAATAATGTCTATTCTATAATTTATTGATGTTGTTATGTATGTCACCTAACTAGTAGGTATATATTTATCACAGAATAATAGAATAGACGTGGGAAAACTGTCAAGTGGATGTCATGGAACAACTTAATTATAAAACCTGTAGACTTATCAAGAATCAAGACTTGTTTTTAGAGCACAAGCTAGAGTTATTAAAATAATTTCATCCAATATTTAATATTATTTCGTTTAAGTATTTTAACTGTTGGGAAGAAACCTTAGATTAGGTGAAAGAAGGGATACATAACGCCACCATTTTTTTGGTGCACAACATTGATTTTGTACAATTATCAAGTAAATTTTTAACTATTTTGTATGTGAATACTGGTAAACATGGTGAAATGCTCATTTTACAATTGTAGTAATATCCGGTATATCATTTCACAAGTAATAAAATATCAGTATAAGTTTTGGAACAAGTTGAACAAACATTAGATTATATAAAAACTATGTTTGCAAATATCTAGATTTTCAAATATGTAACTCAGTGGTCTGCAACCTATGCTTAAAGAAGATTTCAATGCCTAATTTGTAAATTTTCATTCTTAACTTTATGATTGATTTCAGATAAATTTCCATTTTTTTACCTAGGCGTGCATTTATGGCAGGGTCACATCGAGTGAAAATTTGGAACACCTTGAAAATACATTTTTGATTAAAAAAACTAGAATACGAGTAGGTAACTGCGTTGTGGACCCTAGACAAATTAAATATTTCTTCTTTATATCATTTAATATTATCTGTGCTATACATTACTGATAGTACAACTAAAAGATTATAAAGATTATTATTAAATATTATTTTAATTTTCAGATTTCTAGGAAATTAAGCGAGACGGGCCAAATTGAAGATTTTAAACTGGTTCCCATCAAAAAATTGAATTGAAAAAATTGAACTGAAAACCATTATTTTTATATAATGAAGCCAAATCCACTATTATCCTTAAACTAACTACTACAGTCAAGACAAGTGTATTGCAAAAATAATTTGATAAATTACTAAAATAATTTTATTTAAAGGGCAGTAGAGCTATATTTATACAATTTTGGATGTTTATGCATACTTATATAAATATAATAAATATGTGTACCTATTAATGTGTTTGATTTTTAATATTTTGAAATACTTTACAATGATTTATAAAGCTACAACTGTGTTTTAAAACAATCTATAATATTAAAAAAATTCAAAGATAAAACTTGAATTACCTCACTTTATAATAATTGGTATAAAATGTGAATTAATCTGAAAGTGTAATAAAAGTAAGGATAATAAAAAACTCTTCGTTTTAACAAAACTTCCAATATTTATTAAAAAATTGCTTTTTTAAAGGCTCAATGACAGCTGTTTCGCTATGAAGCATCGTCAGATTGACATTTAAGTTACATTTTAAATGTCAATCTGACGATGCTTCATAGCGAAACAGCTGTCATTGAGCCTTTAAAAAAGCAATTTTTTAATAAATATTGGAAGTTTTGTTAAAACGAAGAGTTTTTTATTATCCTTAATAAGATGGACTTCCAAAAAGTAAGGGTTAGTACAATCAATGTAATAAAAGTATTGTAATTCTTAAATTTCAATTATGTCTTAAGTGAAATAAATGTTAATCTATAAAAATCCACCGGAAGTCATTTATTTATTATTTTTACTTATTGCTCCATGTAATAAAGCGACCGAATCTCAGAATAATTCTTTGATATATAAATTAGTATGTCTTAAGCCCTTCTCATAGATACGCCACTGCTGTTTATCGTTTGGTGCACATTTACTTCAACTTGATGTTGGTTGTTACGACTAAGTTACGACTCCATATATCTTTCCTTGTCTGAGAAATAAACCAACCTTCTTTATCCTCCTTATTCAATATTTTAGTTTTACTCCTTTATCAACTTTAAAATATCAATTTTCACATTGCAACATATCCACAAACAACTGTTTACTAAGACGTTAATTTCCACCATAGATAACCTTTATAATTTTTACTATCTTTGCACAGAACAAAAGGACCTCATCGTTCTCGGATCATAATTTTAATTATTATATATCATTTGGGAGATGGTAATCCAATTGATAAACATGATATAACTATCATTAGAACATATTAGCTTTAATGGCAAATAAGTAATTCTATTTACATAATTTTATTATTAAACTTCAGTCTGAAATATCTGTTTACAAATGTAGCAGTGGCCAACCCGAACACCAGAACTAGTGCCGTTGGAATTTTTTTCGACATATTTTCTTATGTGTAAAAATATGAAACATTGCGAACTAATATTGCATACCCTATAACATTTTATTCAGTATTTACTAAATTAGTCCCTCAGTATATAATAGGTACCTAATTAAATTTAGTTTAGGAGCCACGGGCTATGTTAGACTCTTGTGAATCCTGTATATTTATATTTTATTTCCATTACATTCCATTATCGTTATTAATTTCGATAATATATTAAAAAACAGTATCTAAAGCAAAAAAGTATAAACCAAAACCAGCGTTTTAAATAATTTCGTGTGCTTAATATTTCCCGATGAAATAAAAAGTATTATGTTCATTTTAGAGTATATTTTATGTTGATAAAAAAACCAAAATAAAAACCTTAGAACTACTAAAGCTTGTTTTTTAGCCGATAGGTAATCGTGAGCAACAAAAACAAATAAAAATTATTTCTGTATTGAGTGATAGATTGGTGGAGTTAGGTGAAATGTGAATGGTATTATTTTCGTTTTTGATAATACATAATACAGACAGCTTTATGTAGCTCTTGTAATGAGAAAGGTAAGATTTTAATATAGGTATTTGTTGTTTTTAATTGAAATAAATCAAATCTAAATGTAAGCAATATTTCTAAGTAAAAACACTCGAATGGTTTATTATTGTGTTTTTAACACAAAATCAGGAACAAAAATGTACAGATTGTAACTTAAAGGCACATATAGCCTCTTTTTATTTTTTTAAGAAAGTTTTGTTTGTTATTTTGTATTTACATAATCTTTTGTGTTATTACAAACTATAATCACACTTGAATAGACGTAGATCGAAATTGTAGGTAGTTATAAGCAAGCTAGGTGATTGACATAAAGTATCAGTGTCGGCTCGTCAGGAACGGCAACGTCAGCGAGGCCTTACTAAATATTGGATAAATTGTTTTTATTATTCATCGTTTATTTTCATACTGTTGTGCCACTATTATTTGAACTTCATGTAATAAGACCTTTGATTAAGCCTTCCGAATATACAGCAAAACGTTGTTTGCTTGAATGCTTTTTTAAGCATTGTTATTAAATATTTAAGAGGATAATAATTGTTGGTAAATAAAACAACATATTAATGATTATATTTACAAAATCAATACAATATTTTATACTAAATATTTGATAAAATTTCTATGTATCTTTTTTTCATTTTTATTGTTTTTAATATCGTAAATTGAGTATTTTACTGTGTAAAACAATATCAATCTAATAAAAATTTTCATACAAAACAAAATAATAATTAAAAAACTAAAATAGTTATAATGATATTTCCTCAGAGGTTCCATCAAAGGTACATTTCCCCTATAGTAAATGGTAATATAGTATTAACTCTTGCTGGTTATAATGTGGAATTTTAGCACTTACCTTCCTACTCTGATTATGAACGACGTTGATCAGTGCTAGCACTGATCAAGTGGCCGTTCTGAACCGCCCTGATCTTTTTGAATGGATTTCATGAGATTTATCTTTATATCATCATTGGGAAAGATATGTTTAACTTTTAATTCAACAATTAAATTCATGGCCTTCTACTTTAAAAATAACAGGTAGAATAAATTGGAATTTTGAGTAATTTTACTTTCCTTCAATACAAACATCTTTTAAATATCAGTTTTTAAATTTTTAGATAATTTGTTTATTGAAAATGCAGCAACAGAAAATAGTCACCCATCATCAACATTGATACATCATTTGCATGGCTCAAAGAGAGATATAAATTTGGATTAAAAACAATCAGGGTCGAGCTACTTGTAAAATACAATTTTACATTTGGCTGTGCAGTACTACTTTTAAAATATGCTGATATGTTTGAAAATTTAATGAAAAAGTGTATTTTCATTTTTCTTTTAAATATTTATTTTATATCGTTAACTGTTGTGAATTCTAACAATTTGTGTTTGTAGAACCTTATTTAATTTTGTTTTTCAGAAATAAGGTTATGCTACATAACAGTTTTTCTGAATTTATCTTATTCTTTTAAGACTGTAACTCCCTTCGGAATAATTTTGTCGTTTAGAAAGTATTTTATTCTTAATCAAATTAGTTAACGATATATGATTAATAAAACTAGTTTTATAGGTACAGTCATAGTCTTATCATTTTTACTTATAGATGTATCAGTCAGTACCTTTTGTGCAGGCGGTGGGATCGATAGTACACAAAAGTTATTCGGAAATTAGCCGGTATACATTTAATAAAAACGTATTTTTACGGATTTAAGTGCGCGTATATATACAGATTTTTCTTCTAAATAGTGTTTGTGCGGAAAAAAAGTGCTATTGAAAAACTACAGTGTTAGTGTTTTTTAAAACTGAAATATGTGAATGTTGACAATGGCAGTTCAAAAAGTGATGGTTGAAAAGCAGATGATGACTGGCCAATCGGTGAGTTTATTTAATTTATTATTTTTTATTTATTTAAGAGAAAAAAGATCGTTTTATAAGCCGGTTTTTGTTTGAAATAATGTGGAGTACATTTTCCGTTAGAAATTGAAGAAATTAATTCAAATTAATTTTCTAGATTTAAGAGTTGGAAAAATTAATGATTGCATAAATTATTCTTAATTATAAGTTACTGATTTACCGGTATAAAACAATTATTTTCAAATTAATATATTTGTATGGTTAAAAACCTTATTACTTAGAATATAACCATTCTTTTTTTTTTTATTAGAGGTAAAAAATTCCATAAAATGTATTAAAAAACCTTCAATATCGACTATTGTCTTTTTATAGTTGCACATTTCATTTATTAAACTCGTTTTAAAATAAATATATTATAAATTTCTTATTTGATAAGTAACGTATATGATACGTATTGAGCAAACTATGCATCTATCGCACATAGAGGGTTATTTCCTCAGCAGGTGGACTGGTCATATTTTGTTTGTTTAAAATATAGTAACTAATCTTATATATTTTTTTCTGCAATAATTATACATAAAATTACAGTAAAATAATATAAGAGTGAGTTATCTTCGTATACAGTATGATGCAAATGTATGGAATACATTTCAGAAACAGACGACTTTTAAAAAAAATCTTAAAACATGTCAATTTTAATTTTTGAATGGTTATCAGCTGCTATAGATGTGTTGGACATTACGTCATTGGTGACGGTGTAATGACGCCATGGACAGCTCATTTGAAAGGTCTCCTTATCGTCTTTGCAACAATGTAATTATTTGAATATTTATTTCTACAGGGTTAACCAAAACTGTTGGTTTATTAATACAATTAACTTAGAATAAATGTTTACTTAAATACAATTAAATTACAACAAATGTTCAAATTGCCGACTTTCAGCAATGATACAATGAGAAAGACGAGCAGTAAATTCTTTCCTAACGTTTTCGAGGACTTCAGGTGTTATTTGTGCAATTTCCGTTCGGATTCGCTCCTTCAACTCCTATACATTATTCGGTCGATTTTGATTACTCTGCTCTTTAAATATCCCCTCAAAAAAAGTCTAACGGAGTCAATTCTGGATATCTTGGTGGCCATTCGATAGGCCCCCTTCTACCTATCCACCTTCCTGGGAAAACGTTATTAAGGTAATTTCGTACCTCAACGCCATAGTGTGGAGGAGCTCCATCCTGTTGGTACCATAAATCATTTCTATTTGGAAATAGATGATTCAGCTGTGGCAACAGATAATTTTAAAGAAATTCTAGATAACTAGCAGCAGTTAGGTTTTCCTCAAAAAAATATGACCCTACCATTTGATTGTTTATAATGCCGGCACAAACATTCACCTTCTCCCAATATCGACATGTCTGTATGAGGATTTTCTTGAAACACCAGTACAACGTCCAGTTTTTGGCTTAGGATATCGATGATCTACTACTTCTGGGAAGATATTTAACATCGCCCGTTTCTCTAATTTTTTTTCAATTTTAGTTACTGTTGATTGAGTAATTGGATCGCGATTGGGGTATTTAGCATTAAATAAATTACGAACTTCTGCTTGAGTCCTCACTCTATCTCCATAACCAATCATGGTTAAAATCTCGATTCGTTCTGTTTCTGTTTCATTTTTGTAAATGCTGTTATTAACGTCGGCAAAAAACTTGACAGATTCACAGATCATTGACGAATAAAGACGAGTCAATGACAATACTGATTTAAATATTTTTGTATTCCGAGTAGCATTGTTTTTATCAATGTAGTTTTTTTTTGAAACCAACAATAAACACTATTTTGTTTTATTCCCAGTGGCGGTCCTTAGTGTATTTTAGTTCAGTGAATGAATATTTATTGTAATTCCATGTTACTTAACAAAGTTCATAATTTTGTTTAACCCTGTAGAAATAAATATTTAAATGATTACATTGTGGCAAAGGCGATAAGGAGAACTTTCAAATAAGCTGTCACGTGACCTCCGTTTGTATTTAAAAAAATCGTCAATGACGTCATTACGCCATCACTAATGATGTAATGTCCAACTCATCTATAGCAGTTGATGGCCATTCAAAAATTAAAATTGTCGTGTTTTAGATTTTTTTTTAAAGTCGTCCGTTTCTGAAATAATGAATTTATTCCATACATTTGCATCATACTGTATAAGTAGTTAAGATTTCAAGTTTTCCTTTTTCTTTTAAGTTACATTTTCCCAGTCAAATAAATTTCTCGCCTTAGCGACATACAGAGTGATTATTGAAAAATGTTATATTATAAAATAATTTCTTTTTGTTACAAAACAAGGTTATCTCATCAAATAAATGTAATACCAACTTGTTTATTTTAAAAATGGTACCTACATTTTTTATATTTTAAAATTTTGCTAATTTTACTTTAAATATATCTCTGTTAAAAACCTTGCAAAACATACATTCCTGATATAATTTAGGACACCTTGTATATATTGAAACAAAATTATTATTATTATAAGTTTTAATTATCAGTTCCTATTTTTTACAGGTGAGTATTGAAGAAACTTTCGTCAGATCTTCAAAGGGCGTTCTCCACGATCATCAGTTGGGCTTATTTTTAATAATAAAAGGGGTAAGTGACATAAATATATATTTTATAAATGAGATACACTGTTAAAATTATAACCAGCAAGTTTTTAATAGTAAAATAAATACGCTGTGGTCAAAAATAAACGAAATAATTTCCTATTTAAATCAGTTATTATCGGTTTTATAATATTTTAAAAATTCTTTAGTTAGATTGATTTTATCCAAATTTAAACTGATACATTTTTATTAAGTAGCCCATTCAAAACATTTCAACCCACAGTTATTAAATTTGGAAAAAATAGTAAAATTATTTTTTTTTAAAGTACCTCAAAACTAATTCACAACAATCTATAATAACAGTACTTAAATCTTAACTCGAATAAACTAATTATTTCTTTCTTTTGTTACAGGGTGAGTCTTTAAAAACATTTTCTATCTGTATCGATTTACGATGTACTTCAAGATCGTCATTAGAATTTGATTTTCAAAAGGTAGGTGCAATTAAATGGGAACTCAAATGATATAATTGACTTTCTGTTGTTATTTTTACTGCAATAATTTTGTACATTTCCGTATATTAATAGTTGGCAGGCTGTAAAAAACAGTTTAAAAATGCGGTGAAAGTTTTTTTTTATAAACAGAAATTTTGGATCAATTAAAAAATAAGACCTTTGGAAAAGGTTGATTGTTTACAAAGTAAATTTGTTTAAAAATAATTATTTTAAGGTAGTTTATAAAGAAAATATGTTGTGCGTTTTCTAAAATTATTAGTTCACTTAAAGTATTTTTTAAATAGAGTAAAACTTACATTTTAGAAAAAAATATTTTGAAATTTAATCTTTATTTAAGGGATTAATAAAATTTTTGTTTTATTAATGAAATATTTTATCTTTATGTTTAATTTTTGAAGCATTTTAATAACCAATATTAAAAAAATTACGTTTTATTTAATGTTCTATATAATTTTGTGAATATAGCTAGATCAATATTAATTTTTACAATTCTGATATAGTAATAGCGCTATCAAATTATTCATGAAACGTTAGTATTTAAAAAAAATTTCTATCTGTATTGATTTACTTCGAGATCATCTCCAGAATTTGATTTTCGAAAGGTAAGTGCATTAAAATGGGAATTTTAATGATTATCTGTGATTATTTTTATTTAAAATGTTTTTTATTGCGTAAATATGTTTAATATGAGTTAATTTATAAAAAAAATTATTTTAGGGTTTTTTTATATTATTATTTTACTTGAGATATTTTTTTTAATAGAGTTAAAAGAATATTTTAGAAAAAATATTATGAAATTTAATTTTTACTTGGAGATTAATGAAGTTTTTTTATATAAATGATATATTTCATATTTAAATTCAAATTTTGAAACATTTTAATAATCTGTATAAAAAAGGATATTTTTATAAAATATATATACACCTTGTATACAAGGTGGAAACAATTAAAAAATAATGCCTTTGAAAATGTTGTAAATTTCATTTTATAAAGAAAATCCATTATGGCTTTTTTAAAATTATTATTTATATAACGTATCTTTTATAACAAAATATTATACAAACACAACATAAAAAAAACAATTTCCTTTATTGTTTTATATAATTTTTTAATTAATTTTTACATTTTTGATACAACAATAACGCTGTCAAATTATGAACAAAATTTTTAAAACTTGGAAATTTTTTTACGAACATATTAATAATAATTGTTCATATTTTTTAATGTCAAACAAATTAGCAATAATGATAATATGGAAATAAAAAAATTGAAATAATCTATTACAAAATTTTTTGCAAACTATCAATGCTTTGGCAGCATAAATTCTTTTTCGTAATAGTTTCAATTTGATCATTAAAAAGTGTCCTCTAAATCTAAGTAGCACATCACCATTATCTCTTACGACAATATCACTTGGTCGACCATCATCAGCATTAATTTTGTCCTAAGAAAAACTCACCCTTTCAAACTGAAAATCTATTCTCACCCGAACTGCAGGATTATTCCTCATAAAACTCATTTCCTCCGCCTCTTAAGATGAACCCAATCTGCAAGTTATCCATACTTCTTCTGGTAGAATCTGAATTATTCCCAGTCTCATTTCTTCTACTGGTTTACTGTCATATACAGTTGGAATATAATTCAGTAAACTAGAAGCATCTCTTTAATTTAAAGATTCAGTAAACTTGAACAGCTTGTAAACTTTAAGCTCTCGTATGCACGAGCATTTTTAACTGGATCATCTCTACAGCTTGGGCAGTTCATCCCTCCACTCGTGATCTTCCATAGGGGCGGTCGACTTTTTCTACACAGAAATACGACAGGTACCACATTGTGGGAGAAGTACTATAACTTAAGGTGTCTGTTAGTCTGGCTTACAAACCCAGCAGTCACCCATTGAGTTGAGTACGTATAGTATTTTTCTGTTTCTGGGAAAATTGTCGCCTGATGGCTATTAAAGAACCGCCTGTGGCTTCTTCTTATAATCTTTATTTTATCCTTTATTTTACCCTTTATTTTACATACAAAGTATATTTAGTCTACAAAAACCTTAGGTTACCATACATCAAAATCTATTCCCTAAAAATATCAAAACTTAACTTCATTTTACCCCACAACATCTTCCAAACAATATTCTTCTGGTAGAATCTGAACATCATTTGGAGACTTGTTTTGCAAAAGGTAATAAACAAAGACTTTTCTGGGTGATAATCTAAAGTGAAAAAATGTTTGCAGATTATGAAAGCAAGAAAGAAAATTGGAGATTCTGTTATATCCTGCGAAAAGAAAATTGGATTGGGACTAAGACATCGAAAACAACATGAGGCAGAATCATTGAGTAATATTCCTGCTAGGTATCATAGGAGTGCTGTTGGGACAATGCTTCCAGGTAATATCAAGTTAAAAATTACATTTTTTATTGATCTTATATATTAATTTGTAAAACAGCTTTCTAGAATTTTACAGGAACGTCTTTGATTGGATATATCCAGACATGTGACTCTGGTCTACTTCATCGTCTGGTGATTTCTTTAATTTTTAAAACATTGTAAGTTATTAGGTATCCAGAAATTTAGGTTTTAAAAGAAGAATGATTGTTCTATAAAAGGTAACTTTTTTTATTGTAGGTTTTTACATTTTTATATGATGATAAGACATTGCAAATAATTGTTTTGATTTATTAATTACAGGTCTATTATAAAGAACATGAAAGATATTTTTAGGTATCAAGAACATAAGTCTATATGAAAAAATCTTTATATTTCTATACAAGGTAACAAATCTAAAGGTTTCACCAAATAAAATGGAAAGATATTAAATTATTTTTGTTGTTTTTTATCAGTTGCAGATATAAATATGGAAGATATTCAGATGAAACTAAGTACAAGATAAATGCAGACCATTTTTTACAAATGTACCACAGAAACCAACATTTTTGAAATTGAATACACATCGCCATTCTATAAGTACTTGTTAACAAATTTATATTTATTTCAGATATAAAGGAAGTATATCTTTATAAAAAAACTTTTATCGTTTTATACAAGGTAATTTTTTTAAACGCATGTTTTTCTGCTTTGATAAGTTTAAAAATGGTATTGTGGAGCTTGGAGTGATGCGGGAATGTTATGGTGGGTACTAATCTGGATTGGGAAAATATATAATTGAGGAAGCATGTACTTATGTAGCATTGGGATAGTATTTCTAATACTTTGTATATATATTATTTGTTGCAATATTTATGTAATCGCAATATTTTTTCATTATTATAAACTTTTGAGTTATTACAGGCACTGTTAAGAAACTAATTCTTAAGACTGTTTTTCAGGAGGTAACTGCTTTACATTTTAGTATACACATATATATTGTTTGCAGAAGTTTTAAATCCAAAGTATACAACTCTTTGAAGGTTACATACAGAAATTGTTTGGTTTGTTATGAAAAAATTAAACGAGAATAATTTGAAAGATTATTTCAGGTTAAACAGTTGGCAGATACTTACTAAATGATTGATAGATTTGACAAACAATTGAAAATTCGAAGAAAATAGTGAAGAAAAAGACAGCCCGATATTTCTGATGTTTGTTTTTGAGGCAGATGATTTCAGTGTAGCTAAAGGGCGGTTCAAAACGGCCACTTGGTCAGTGCTTGCACTGACTAACGTCGTTTATTATCAGGGTGAGTACAAAATTAATTTTTGTCCAATTAAAATTCCGGTTAAATGTATATTTATGAAAAATGGATATTTTTTTCAAAATCTTCATGTTCTCACCAGTATATTGACAATAAAAGAATATAAAGAAATAGGGGACCTTGTCCTTTCCCCCTCAACACTGTTTTCAACCCCCATATGCCGTATCTCGAGGGTTACAAGAGCTGTGATATAGGGGGCCCCAAAATAGTATTTCGGAATTTTTCAGGAAAGTTGAGTTTTCTAGGTTATTATTAAACTTTTCTTAAAAATAATAATAATATTTTGGCATTTTTTAGACCCGATAAATATATTATGCATAATTTTTTGAGTTACTTTATTATGGTCCCAGTATTTGTAAATCTGGCTCAATTTCGTCTAAGTCTAAGGTTCCTTATGGTCGACTTTTTCTACACAGAAATACGACAGGTACCACAATGTGGGAGAAGTACTATAACTTAAGGTGTCTGTTAGTCTGGCTTACAAACCCAGCTGTCACCCATTGAGTTGAGTACGTATAGTATTTTCTGTTTCTGGGAAATTGTCGCCTGATGGCTATTAAAGAACCGCCTGTGGCCTCTTCTTATAATCTTTATTTTATCCTCAATTTTACATATATTTTAATCACAAGTATAGCTACAATAATGATTTAAGATATTGTGGCCTGCACCGTTCTTCTGGTGGAACCATTCCTTGCGATTTTTTCCTGTGGCCTCTTAACGTGTTGAAATTCGATTTCTGCAAGTGATGTCAATTATATGAAAGATAATCAGTAGCCTTCCGGTATGAAGTAAATTATATCTTCTTCCTATTTGATACAGAGACCTTTCAGAACTTCACGTACTATATATAATTTTATGTAAATCGAAGCACAAATAATTGTAATTAAGAGGTCTTTTGATGTAACGCTGAAAAAGCAGTCCTAGGTACAACTGGTGGAAGAGGAGGTGTTTTTAGCAGGTAGGTCACTGGAATTGAGGCCGGCGGTGCTCGATGTCTTCCCTAAAGGGGATAACGAGTGCCGCCGGTCTTACTCTGGTGGAATCCTGCACACCTGGGATACGCTCCCAGATGTCTTACGAAGATTTTCACCTCAGGAAAAAAAAAGGAGGCCTTTTGATATCTCTTCACTATATGAAACTAGTTATATAAATAGCAATTTTGGTTGGAAACATGGTAACCTAAATAGGGTTTTTTAAAGCTTTATTTTGTAATTTATATATACAATTTATATTATTTTTGTTGTAGAGAACCAAGCTGATAATAAATATATTAAATTACTTTGAATGTGTGCATAGTATATTAAATACGCAGAATTTAAGATAAATCTCCCATTCCTTTAATGGCCCTAATTAGAGAGGATATTTTTGAAGAAACGTTACCTATTGAATATGGGTATACCAATTTAAATTGTTATCAATGAAAAGCGCTATTGACAATTCAGATGTACAAAGTATAAGACTGTCACTTAATGGTGAATTTTGGCCCAATGAAAGAATGCAATTGGATTTTAGTAAAACTGACTACAATGAAGCATATTTTAACTATATTGAATTCTATCCCAACTACGCGAACTCCACACAGAAGCGCCCCCTGCTGGATTATTCCTCTTTCAAGAAACGGGCATTGTTTGTTATCGATTGTTCCAAACAGGAAGAAAGCATGAAGGCGTCCACAGTCGATGTGAAACTTGATATTGAAGCAAAAATAGGCTTTCCCGAAAATACCAAAGTCTATTGCATCATAATTCATGATTGTGTAATGGAATACTTCCCCCTCACCGAAATTGTTAAAAGTTTAAACTATACGTTGATTAGAGTTAGTGTTCGAGCAGACGTCAACATGAGAATAGCTTTTGTAGACATTCAAGGCTTTGTCGTAGATGGATTTTTCGTTGTCAAAGAACTAACGATAGAAATTGTTTTCAAAAGTTCACATTACATGTTTTTACCACCTCGACCGTTTTCTACATTAAGTAATGAGGAAAAAAAGACTGCAACCTACTTGGAAAAAAATGTGCACGGAATTCGATACTCTTCAGGAGATGTAGAATATTCTAAAGTTAATGAAATATTGGAAAGCAAGCTATTGTATGCTGCAGACTACATTTACGTTCGTGGTCAACAAAAAGCCAAGTTTCTGCAAAATAAATGTAACATTTTCAACGTTTTTCCTCACATTTGCGAAGTCGGCAAGTTCGATGGTACACCGTGTGCAACAGTAAACTTTGCCAAGGATCCAAACCCCTGTCACACCTCTGGACTATATTCGTGCACCGAACGAAACGTACAACGTCTCCGCCACTGGTTTTTGAATACTGTATTACCATAAAATAAATAAACCTTAACCACAAATGAGTTTTTATTTTATACACCACTACTTAGAAATAAAACAAGTTGTTTATTCATCAACTTTTATATTACACGAAGATTCAAATTTACGTTTAACAATTTTTAAAATAATTTTTAAAATTAAAACAAAGACAGATGCTAAAATTATACATGACATGGCAAAAACATTATTAATTTCATTTTTTATGCTCTCTTCTTCTTCAGTTTTATTAAACATGGTTGAATACGTCTTAACGGATAAGTAGTTTTCGGTAATTTACGACAATCCCAGTTTAGACTGCTCCACGTTGTTCTTGCTTCCCTAGTTTGTTTCATAACCTTACTCTTATCTTCATAAAAAGCAATGTCTTCAATTCCATGACTGTGCTCTTCTGAAGACATAATGTAACTGGTCGTTGTCGATCGCATGACCCTTGTAAAATATGTGTGATGACGTCATAGCATCGAATAATTGGTACCCTTTTGACAATCGTTGTGTCACAACTTTACATCCTAATTCATTCCCGTATAAAGAGAGAATTACTGCTCGATCAGAAAATGGAGAACCGTCATACCCCCCACGTATATAAACATTTTTATTTGCCACGTAACCGTTTCCGTATTAAGAATGATCATAATCCGATATTTCGACAAACCCTGTATATCCCGTATGAAAAATTGACATCTCCCTTACGAATGATATTCGCGATATACCCTGTACACTCGAAATTATCTTTTACCCACATCATAATATACGAATGATCGAATTGACATTTTTAATTAACGACCATACCCCCGTACCGACATTTTTGCCATTTTTGCGTATTAAGAATGATCATAATTCGATATTTCGACGATCTAATTCGCGACAAACCCTGTATATATCCCGTATCTAACCCGTACCATATCATCAAATTGATATTTTAAATACAAAAAAGTTGTTTAGTATCCCGACATACCCTGTCTGTATATGATTACAAGATATCTATCACAGACCAAATTCCATGAAAACGATCAAAATACGCGACGCGAGTTTAAATACCCATTCATAACATTATACAATCATTCGTTAGCAGCCCAGTGGGTAAGGGTGCTTAAATTGTAAAAATTCTAATGACGGTCCGTGGTTCAAATCCCACCAGCGGCCGCCACGCAGTCCCTTTTTTTCAAACCAGCAGGCAACCCGCAATACAACACAAACTCGTTTAATTCTTTAATAATTCCAATAAAATTCGTTCCAGTCGCTCAATTATTTAATCATCATAATATAACACAACTATTCCAAATAAACAACTGGTCCACAATTCAGAACCACAGTTCAGAACCGTTCCAGAACTCCTATGCTATATATACGGAGGTACCCCCACTCCTCTAGTGGGTTAGAACTCTCCTAGGGTGTGTTCGGGGAGCACGCTATTTGCGCCATTTGGCGCTGTCTAGTACTATTGCTCGTTTGCGTTATATGGCTCTTGGCGCTACATAGCTCGAAAGCGTGCTCCCCGAACACACCCATAGTATATCTACTCTGTCAAGTTCAAATAGGTTATCAAATTTGTTATACTACCATCCCAATAGCCTACAAGAAGTTTCCACAATCCCGATTAGTACCCACCAACATTCCCACGTCATTCAAAGTCCAGTATTTACATTTTTAAAACGGAAACCAGAATAACATGCATAAAAAATATCTCGTAAAAGTCTTTTTTATAAAGATTTATTTTTTTGATACCTGATAGTGTATTCCATGTTCCTAATAACAGACCTGTAAACTATAAAAGCAATTCATTTAGATTTGTTACCTTGTGCCGAACAATAAATATCTTCTTATAAAGATGTTCTTAATACCTTTAGTCTTCTTTCATATTGCGGTTAATAACACCTGCATATGTTAGGTACATCTGTAAAATCTAATTATATAAAATTTAAATAGTATCCTATAAAAATTGTTATCTTTTGTAAAACTCTCAAAATGTTCTCTTAAAAACTTTGTTTCTGATACTTAAAATGTATTCTAAAGTTTCTACACCACTCTATTGGTATCCCAGTTGAATTCACGAAGATGAAAGATACCACACTCTTTGGCAAGGTGTTTAATACGTTTGAATGTATTCAGCAAGAACCGTCCCTATATCTATAAAATTCTCGAGGTCTGTTTGCAAGTAATATAAGCTAAGTAAAAAATGTAATGTGTAATAATAAAAAATATATCGTCGCTTTACCTTGCAGGAAAATAAAAGTCATTATCTTGGTGCAGAATAATAATTTTTGTTTAAAACATTTTGTTTCTTGATACTATTTCCCATGTTCCTGATAAAGTGACCTGAAAATTGTACAACAGAAAGGCTATTTTTATGCCTAATTATTATATTTATCCAAGACAATGTTGTTTGTCAATCTTTTGAGAATTATCACCACTTACCCAGTATTTACTGATAATATTTACCCATCCTAAGTGTATTCCTTTGACATCTTGGAAGAAACAATCAGAAATATCAAAATCTTATTTTTTCTTTTGTTGTTTTCGATGTTCTTAGTTCCCAGTCCAATTTTTTTCTTAAATATATTCAACAGTTCCTTCAATTTTTATTAATTGCATTCTTGACCTGCAAACGATTCTTTTGATAATTATCACTACTTACCCAGTATTTACAGATAATATTTACCTATCCTGACTGTAATCCTACGATATTTTGGAAGAACCTATCAGATATATCAAACTACCATTCTTTCTTTTGATCTCCTAGTTCCCGGTCCATTTTTTTTTTCTTAATATATTTAACAGTTCGTTCAATTTTTCTCAATTGCATTCTTTTTCTGCAAACATTTTTGTCGTTTTAGATTATCACTCAACCAAATCTTTGTTTGTTACCTTTTGCAAAACAAGTCCCAAATTGAAGTTCATTTTCTTCTTGGCTATCAAGTAATGTTTCGAATTTCTCGGGAAGGTCTTCCAAATATTGTTAAGAAGATTTAGTGGGAGAAAAGAATGTTTCTTTTTATGATATTTAGAGAAGAGCGTCATTGGTATCATGACACGAGGTTTCTGTAGATTACAGTGTTAGGAGTAAGTTGATCTTCATACTTGTGACTTATGAAAAGCGAAGTCTGGATAACTCGCAATATTATAGGTTTGTCTTTAGAGATAGGAAAGAAGTGTACCTACTAGATTTGGAGAAGAGTCCTGTAGTCCAGGAAGGGATTAATTTGAATTATTTTTGGAATAGCTTAAAGGGAGGGGGAGTTCTATCAAGACTGGTATAATATTTTGATAATATTGGCTCTTCTGACAGAGTTAAAAGTAATATTGATGTTAGGCGACAAATTGATATTATCATGATGGCAGGCTATTTAGATTTTAAAGACATTGTAGGTCTATTTTTCATTAAAATTGAATCTGTTACATAAGTAAAAAAAATTATGCTGTCTATATCTGAACAATTAAAAAAAAATTGTTATAAACTAGTTTAATTTTTCTTATATTATATTATTATCTTTATTAAAAATGTATATGACATCAAAAGAATATTAATAACATTTATTGATTTATTAAAAATATAACTTATTATTTGCAAACTCTATAATTTTAAAAGTGTTATTTGTTCGACAGCACTATGTAGAGTTTGTTGGTATAATTAATGTAAAAATACATAAAACTATTAAAAATAATAAGTGAAACCATTTATTTTAATATATGTTTTTAAAGATGTTTTAAATATTGAATATATAATTTCATTCAAATGAAAAAAACATTATTTTCATATTTCTCCATGTAAGAATTTTGATAAAACACTTTTTTACTTTAAATTTTATTATTTTAAAATCTACCTCATTATTATTTGAAATACCTTAAGTAAACTAGTCATTTTAGGAAACCCACAATATATTTTCTTTATGAATTAGCAAAATCAATTTAAATATTTTTTACGAAAACAAATCTGTAAATAAAAACAATCAAATCAAAGGATTTGTTTCTTAATCGAGCTGCATTTAATTCAACTACATACTTTTCTATCTAAAGAACTAAATATGATTCGTACATACAAAAATTTACAGGACTATTTAATTTCATTGTTTACTAAAAAAAACAATTACTGTCTTTGTAAACTGTCTATTGCAGTCTCCTAAGTATTAATATACTAATTTGTACAAGTTTAAATCATTTTGTACTTGATATAAAAGTAAAAATAATATCAGTGGTTCAATTATATAATTTCAATTTTCAATTTACCATTTCCAGAATCAAATTCTAGCGACGATCATGAAGTACATCATAAATCAATACAAGACATGCAGATAGAAAATGTTTTTTAAAAACTTACCTTAATGCTGTGAATAAAAACAATAATATCAAAGGGTTTATTTCTTAATACAGCTGCATTTAATTCAACTATATAATTTTCTATCAAAAGAGCTAAATATGATTCGTACAAAAATTTACAGGAAAAAATATGGAACGTATAGTTTCCTTAATATGAAATAACATTATTTTTATAACTCTCAATGTAAGAAATTTGATAAAAAACTACATTATATTATTGTAAAATCTACCTCATTAATATTTGAAATACTTTAAGTAAACTAGTAATTTTAGAATACCCACAATATATTTTCTATGTGAATTAGCGAATTCAATTTAAATATTTTTTAATGAAATCGATTTTGTACATAAAAACAATCATATCAAAGGATTTATTTCTTTATGGAGCTGCATTTAATTCAACTACGTACTTTTCTATCAAAAAAACCAAATAAGAATCGTATAAAAATTTACAGGACTATTTAATTTCACTCTGTTTACTAAAAAAAAACAATGACTGTCTTTGTAAACTATCTATTGCAGTCTCCAAAGTATTAATATACGAATTTGTACAAATTTATAGCATTTTTTACTGGATACAATTGTATCATTTCCGTTTCAACTTTATACCGCTTACCATTTCCAAAATCAAATTCTAGCGACGATCTTGAAGTATGTTCATCGTAAATCAACACAAGACATGCAGATAGAAAATGTTTTTTAAAAACTCACCCTGTAATAAAAGAAAAAATAATGGTTTTTGTAGACAAGTAAAAATAGATGTTTATTCTTTAGAAAAATAAAAATGTTGTTGGAATATCGACAAGAGGAGAAAATGTAATTATCATTTAATAAACAAATTACTGGATTATTGCAAAATATGATTAATCAAATTTAGGTCGTAATGTGTGTTGTCTACCTAGTAGACATTGTCTTGTTCTATGAAACGTATGGTTCTTTTAAATAACGCAGTTGGTATTAGGGATGAAGTAGACAACGTGCACCGGCCGATAACCATACTGTTTTTATGCCATGTTATAACGAAGAGAAATATATTCATTGTTTGTTGAAGCCTATAATTATTTATTTTTACTCATATAGTTAGCTCGGAATATGACATTTACAAAAACCTTTTTCTACTGACTGTTCAAATAATACCTATACGTTCAGGTAATTTAAAGAAACTTGATGACTTGGTCTATTTTTAAACTTTGATTCGAAGTTCGAATCGCACCGGGAAGTTATTGACATATTGGCTCAGATCAACTAGCCAATAATATTGTGGAACCTAAACGTCAAACATTGATATGGAAAAGTACAGCCCTAAAGTACAGCCGTACAGCATACAGCATAGTAAAATGACTATATGCTTTTTTTGTACCTATTATGATACGCCTCTGTGATGACTCTGATGACTCAAAACCGAAAGAAAGGCTGGCAAAATTATCTCTTATTTTTTTTATTAGCCTAGTCTTTGATGTAGATGTGGTAGTATCTGGATTTTAGGTGAACTTTTAACGCAAATTCGGATATATCCTTTGGAGCTGGTGGGCAAATGGAGATGTTCATAAATGAAATTTTGCACAGAGCTAGAGCTAGAGTAACTTTTGAATATACCAGATGAAAGAAAATTGTTTTTTCTACCTCTGTGCAAAATTTCATTCATGGACATCTTCATTTACCCCACCGGCTCCAAAGGATATATCTGAATTTGCGTTAAAAATTTACTTATATAATCAATTTTTTGCTACTCGGAACGTTTGTAAGTAACTTTTGAATAAACCAGATGAAAGAGAATTGTTTTTTATACCTCCAAATTTCACTCATGGACATCTTCGATCTTTTACCCAGCAGCTCCAATGGAAGAATCCATAATATTTTTTGTTTACTATTACTTCAATGATTTTCAATGTTTTTATTATTATTGTTAAAGATTTTTATGACTTCCGACCTTTTTCAGTAATATATAAATATTAATACTAAGACTTGTAAAGTTATAAATATATTTTAAATAGTACGATAATTTTTATCGTCCAAATTTTGATTTTTGAAAATTGACAAAATTATATATTAGACTTTATACCTATTTAAAAAAAAAACAGAAACCTAATTTAAAAATCTAAAACCTAAAGATTATTCGGAGTTTTCTTTTGAATATCTCTGCAAGAAATGAAACTATTTTATTCATAAACAGCCGAAATAAAAAACAAAATTTTTCTGATTGGTTAGTTTTTAACGGGTTCTCAACGTTCAAAACCGGTTGTGTCTATTGGTCGTCCGAAAGGTATTTTTTTAATGGTTTGAAGTCGTGAGATAGTGAAAAATGTTTATCATTTATGATTAAGTGCAGGATTTAATTATACGTGTGATTAAATTAATTTTACGCTCGGAACATGTCAATAGATCCACCAAATCAATGGCCAACCTTGAAAATAACTTGCTAAAACAGTTGTAAACACATTGCCATGCGGCCACAAGTAAAGTTGATGTCTGGTGGTTCATATTAACCCACCACGGCCTCTAGGCAAAATTTGTTTCTATAGTTTAGGTGGGCCGCTTAGACCCACCGTGGCACTTTACTTGTTAAACTAAGTGTTCAGATTTTTATGTCACTGGTTTCAGCAAGATGGAACACTATTTCTGGAGGACTATTTATTTTGTACAAGTTGATTCTTGTCTGTTTTAAATACAGTTCAATGTTTGTTTTCTGAACCTATAATAAATAATTTAGGTTTTGTTTATCAAAAATTATTAATAATATAAATACGTTGAATGTATCTACAAATGGAACAAACAGCGAAAAAGATTTAATTATTATTGAATTTAGGTATTAACATTATTATCTGGTTAGTTTGATTTCCTTGAAGTTGTTATAATGGCTTAGTTTTGGGTTTAAAACTTTGGTAATAACGTTTGGCCTGCCGTATAGAAACTTTATTTAATGACTACTCTAAAACTTTTATTAAACAACAAAATAGAAGAACAAATAAAAAAATAAAATCATCTACCTCTATAGGTATATATGTATTACTGTCAGGTACGTACTAGAGTTGGATATTGAAAGAAAAGTAATAAAAAGTTTTTCAACTTGGTTGCAAAGATTGTGTGATGTAAACCGGCTTAACGGTTGTATAATTTCAGGAGCGTACCTATTAATTATAATAGAATTATTTTCATTGATTGTATAAGTACAAGTAGGTAATCCAGAATTAATAAGAGTTTTATCAAAGGTAATACGACCAATTTTTAATTAAAAAAGGAAAGATTTGATCAACAATGAGAGATTTAAATTCAAATTGGGTGTATTTTATGTTGCCTACCTATGATATAATTTATTAAAACAATCATCCAAATCTCGAATGTGACTCTTCTTAAATGAAGAAAGGAAAAACCAATGTCAATGTCAAAGGGGGTTTAATATTTTATGTTATTTATACAGGGTGTTTCTTAAGTAATCTAAAATATTATATGGGGCGCTTCGTTACTCAATTTTAAGACGAAAAGTTCATATAAACATGTGTGATAGGTGTTGTCGTTTATGAGATACAGGGTGTTGTACGTGAAATTAATTTTTCTTGGTGACGCTACTGATTTATATTTTTTATTATTTTATTACAAGCAACATGTGTTAAACATAAAGAAAAAATAATACATTTCAGAGCAAATGTTCAAAATGTCCACCTCCAGCTAAAATGCAAGAATCCGCTCGATGTCTAATGGATTGTCGAATACGTTCGAAGATACCAGGATTGTTACGAATAACATTACAGCCGTCTATGATACGATTTTGAAGATCTTGTACGTTTAATATCAGTGTTGTGTAAACAAGCGATTTCAAATATCCCCACACACAAAAATCCAGAGGATTGTGTCCAGGTGATCTAGGGGGCCACGGGTGTGGAGATCCTCGTCCGATCCAATGGCCTGGAAAAACATTATTTAAAAACTCGCTTACAATCACTGAAAAATGTGGAGGAGCTCCGTCATGCATGAACCACATGCGCCTTCTAATAATACTAGGTACATCTTCCAAAAGAAGTGGAAGTTCATTTTCTAGAAAATGTTGGTATGTCTCATCGGTTAACCGTACAGGAAGGAAAAATGGTCCAATTAAATAATCATCGATGATGCCAAGCCAAACATTGACCGAAAATGTTTGTTGAAATCGTTTTACACTTATGGTATGTGGATTTACATCTGCCCATATGTGGTCATTATGAAAATTCATAATCCCATGTCTAGAAAAGTTGGCTTCATCCGTAAATAGAATATTGGCCACAAAATTCGGATTGTTCGCGATTTCACGTAAAATCCATTGACAATACTGTATGCGTAATGGATAGTCAGTAGGTAACAAATGTTGAACACGTTGAACGTGATATGGATACAATAAATTATCTTTTAGAATATTCCAAACAGTTTTGTTACTAACATTTACTTCATCTGCAACTTTTCTTGTACTCGTTTCTGGATGTTGGTCAATAATTTGAAGATTCTGGTTTTCCAATTGGGGATTTCTCACAGTTCTGGGTCGTCCAATAATATTCTTCGATTTAGCAAAAGTTCCAGTTTCTTGTAAAGGAATATGTAACTTAGTAAACGTATCTGAACATGGTAAACGATTATTTGGATAACGCTGGGCATACGTACGTCTAGCTTCTAAGGCATTACCATTCGCTAATCCGTACAAAAAATGCATATTAGCCATTTCAACATTAGTAAACACTGGCATAGTTATTAACTAAACACAGAGTCAATCAAATAAAAATGTACGATTTTTGCGTTGGTTTTCAAATTTGACACTTGTCAACATTATTTCAAAGGCCACTTAGAATCAGCATGTTTTTGCGTATTACTTCTAAAAACCAGTAGCGTCACCGGGGAAAATTTATTTCACGTACAATCAGAACTGACTTATTACAATAAATTCAACACCCTGTATCTCATAAACGACAACACCTATCACACATGTTTATATGAACTTTTCGTCTTAAAATTGAGTAACGAAGCGCCCCATATAATATTTTAGATTACTTAAGAAACACCCTGTATAATTAAATGTCATTGAGCTTAAGGCTCTCCCTTTTGCTTTATCTGTCCTTTAGTTTCTTTTTTCGATGTCCACAACTTCTCTCTATGTATAACATAGTACTTTAGCTTGGATTTTAACCATTTGTTTATCTATATATGCATATTTGTGTTATATTTTCAATGCCATACCATCAACTGCAGTCTTACAATCTTCTTGGAAAATATTAAACCTTTTTGTATTAATTGTATTAGTCTCTGAATTAGTTTGTTATGTGTTTATCTTTGTAGCCTGATGATGGCCGTATTGTAGGCCGAAACTAGTAGCGCTTTAGATTTGCAACATTTATAATAATAAAAATTGTGTTATTGATATTAGTTTTTTATTGGGTGGTTATTTTAAAATTTAGTGCAATTTAAATATTTACTAATCAAAAGCAGTGGATACGGAAATCAGACCATACATTAAGACTTAAGACGTTTAATGAAAATAAAACTGTAAGTTAAAATTGTTGCGTGTCTACCTAGCGTTCTATATTTAAAATTTTGCCGGAAAATTTGCCAATTGTTTTCAAGTTACCCATCTATAATAAAAAAAGATTTATAAAAGCCTCTCGTTTCTCGGTATGTTCCAATGAAAACAACTTTGTATCGTTTAATGGGGTATAAAACAAAACAGATTCGTTTTAAAACAAATTTATGTGTTTATTACCTCAATCCGTCGAAAAAAAATCTAGTTTGAAAACATTTGTACATCCAAAGTTTTACAACAAACATATTGAATTTTTTTTGTATGTCGAAGCACACCTAAATGGAAATTTTCATTGTATATTCATTGTAGATCTGGATTGGTTTATTAATTTTTATCATTTAATATGACATAACTTGGTAAAGGATATTCACATTAAGAATAAAATGACTTCTCAAGATGACAACTTATACATATGATAGTAACATTTTGTTTGTCAGTCTGACGATGCTAATTCTAGCGAAACAGCTGTCATTGTAATTTAAAAGAGATTTTTTAATAAAACGTGAATAATAAAAGTAGTTTATTATTCTTAGTAAGATGGACTTCCACAAAGTAAGGGTTAGTACAATCAATTTAATTAATTAGTTTTAATCTTCCTAAAACTAAAAAAATCCCTTTTTATTCTTCCCCTGTATACCGTATATCATTTTCAACTCTCTCTGTATCTTTATTTTCCACCTTCACTGTCCCGAGAACCTTAAAATTCCCCTTAGACCTTCCTAAAACTAAAAAAATCCCTTTATATTCTCCCCCTGTATATTCTGTATACAGTGTATACACTGTATACTATGTATACACTGTATTCTCCCCCTGTATACTGTTTTTGTACCAACATGTATGCTTTATTTTCCACTTTTACCTTTTCAAGAACCTTAAAACTTCACTTAAACATTCTTAAAACTAAAAAAACCATTACTAAACTTTTTATTCTCCCCCTGTATACTGTATATCCTTTTTGTACCAACCTGTATGCTTGATTTTCCACTGTTACCTTTTCAAGAACCTTAAAACTTCACTTAAACCTTCCTACAACTAAAAAAACCATTCCTAAACTTTTTATTCTCCCCCCGTATACTTTTTTTAAACCAACCCCACTCTTTATTTCCACTTTTTCTACATGCAACCCTTGAATTGTACAAAAACGATAAGGGTAAATAAAAATATAACCCATTCACTTACGAAATCCATAAATTTCTAAAATTCAAGTTTTCTAAAAGATGAACAGTGGACTCGACGAATATTTTGAAGTATTATAATGAATCAGACGAACGAAGTTGTTGGAAAAGGAATCGGGTCTAAATCTCATTTAATTTTTTATACCGGAAATTCCATCTCAATAATTACACCGATACCGGCTGAGCGTATTCAGCGTAAATTTAAATTTAAACTGATTGAATTATATTTTTTTTAACAGGAATATTTTATGATTTAGCACTTCCACAAAGCAAATCATTTTCGAGCCAGAAATCTATAATTTGTCTTCTATTTCTTCTTTATTTATTTTCTGTTGCACACTTTCTTTAATAATGTTTTTTTCTTTCTAATGTGACTAATTATCTTCTTATATTTTACTAGGTTGTTCATCATTTTTATATTAATCTTAATTGTAATTGCTAACATAACCTCACAAAGCTTGATGCGTTCTGTGACACACTTTTAGCAGACGCAATTTTATATGTGGCAAACAAAACAAATACAGCGTGTGCTGTATTGTTTGTAATCAATAAATTTCAGTGACACTTGATTTTTTGCAACTTTGAAAAGTTTATACAAAATGATTTTTCACATTGACGTATATATTAAACTATTACGTTTTACTTAATTATAATTAGTTAAGAAAAAAAATACATGTTAAAAGCAACTTTCGGTTAACCGGAAGTAGAATGATAATATTTTCATTAAATTGTTCACCCTTCAAAGCCTCTTCATTTTAATTTTTGGTTTTCAGTTACCCTTAGCTCTCCAAATATTATAACATTCGGTTTATATACATATTCATAGTTTGCTCACAGAATTATTTCATTACTTAAGTGGATTTCCACAGAACATAAAGTTTTTAAAATATTTATTAGCGTTTAATGTACAAATAATACAAGTTGACCGGGCTTACGATAATACATTCATGCCTTTACATTTTCCAGATACTTGGAAAACATTTAAACAATACATTTGACAATACATTTATACACAAAATGTTTTAAGACGCCTAAGGCTAATCCCCCAACTTTCTGAATATTTGTTAATGACAAGCACCGAATATTTTTGAAGTGTTTAGTGTTTACTCGGTAAAAATCACATTTATTCATGAGATGTTAATTTTGTAAGCTTGAATACAAAATAATCAGTGCAGAAAGCTGAGTTATCACAAGCCGCATTTGATAAAATTATTATTGACATGTTCTATTAATTTATATACACAAAAAGTATGTTACAGGGTTAGGTATGTAGGAAATCACATAGGAGTACATGTATTTTTTATCTGAACCACCGTGATAGGATATAGTATATTACATAACTAGTGTGGAAAGTTGTAGCTGTTGCTATTGAACGAGTTTACCTTTGAAGTTAAAGCATACATACTCAAGTGTATATTTGGTTGCATAGTTAATGCAACTCATACAATTATTTTTATAAAAGTATTAATTTAACATTTATTTTACCAATGATAATATTTCTTGATCAAATTGAACAAACCACTGATTTGTTCACCTAGAAATTAATAGTTTTTTATTCATTATTTAAGCAAGATTATTACGTTCTGTACGTTTAAAGAATCTCACACTATTGTGATATTGCTTATTCTTTTCTTATTTTCGAAGTGTCAAAACTGTGAGTTAAGTGTCTTTTGCATAGAGGGTTGTAAGAAAAACGATCTTACATTATCTCCATAATCGCCATTGTTTTTAGCAGCATAGTTGTGGGTTTTGTTACTTTGTTGAAGGTTTATATTTCTTGCTTGTGGACAGTACAATGAATCTCTTGTACTTTATGTAAAACATCTACTACTTCAACAGAAACACTTGCACAAAAGAAAGAATTAGCTATGTTGTAGATTTGTGACAGAAAATATTAATTGGATTTTCTTTAAGAGCTAGAAATTAGAATGCATTTAGGATATTAACAAGTTAACAAGTTTTCAACGGGCAGATAAATCTGGGAAGTTCTCCATTGTTTTGCTTAAACTGTTAATTTTATATTTGAATACATAAGACTTATATTTGCCACAAAATGCATTAAGTTATTTAAAAGATCAGCATGGCAGACGCCATTTTATATGTGGCAAACAAAGCAAATACTGCGTGGGCTGTATTGTTTGTAATCAATAAATTTCCGTGACACTTGATTTTTTGCAACTTTGAAAAGTTTATACAAAATGATTTTTCACATTGACGTAAATATTAAACTATTACGTTTTACTTAATTATAATTAGTTAAGAAAAAAATACATGTTAAAAGCAACTTTCGGTTAACCGGAAGTAGAATGATAATATTTTCATTAAATTGTTCACCCTTCAAAGTCTCTTCATTTTAATTTTTGGTTTTCAGTTACCCTTAGCTCTCCAAACATTCATAGTTTGCTCATAGAATTATTTCATTACTTAAGTGGATTTCCACAGAACATAAAGTTTTTAAAATTTATATTAGAGTTTAATGTACAAATAATACAAGTTGACCGGGCTTACGATAATACATTCATGCCTTTACATTTTCCAGATACTTGGAAAACATTTAAACAATACATTTGACAATACAAAATGTTTTAAGACGCCTAAGGCTAATCCCCCAACTTTCTGAATATTTATTAATGACAAGCACCGAATATTTTTGAAGTGTTTAGTGTTTACTCGGTAAAAATTACATCTATTTATGAGATGTTAATTTTGTAAGCTTGAATACAAAATAATCAGTGCAGAAAGCTGAGTTATTACAAGCCGCATTTGATAAAATTATTATTGACCTGTTCTATTAATTTATATACACAAAAAGTATGTTACAGGGTTAGGTATGTAGGAAATCACATAGGAGTACACTATAAAAATGTATTTTTTATCTGAACCACCGTTATAGGATATAGTATATTACATAACTAGTGTGGAAAGTTGTAGCTGTTGCTATTGAACGAGTTTACCTTTGAAGTTAAAGCTTACATACTTAAGTGTATATTTGGTTGCATAGTTAATGCAACCCATACAATTATTTTTATAAAAGTATTAATTTAACATTTATTTTACCAATGATAATATTTCTTGATCAAATTGAACAAACTACCTAGAAATTAATAGTTTTTTATTCATTAATTAAGCAAGATTATTACGTTCTGTACGTTTAAAGAATCTCACACTATTAATTCTTTATTCGTAGATTGTGATATTGCTTATTTTCGAAGTGTCAAAACTGTGAGTTAAGTGTCTTTTGCATAGAGGGTTGTAAGAAAAACGATTTTACATTAGTGAATTATTCTTTTCTTATTTTCGAAGTATCAAAACTGTGTGTTAAGTGTCTTTTGTAAGAAAAACGATTTTACATTATCTCCTTAATCGCCATTGGTTTTAGCAGCATGGTTGTGGTTTTTGTTACTTTGTTGAAGGTTTTTATTTCTTGCTTGTGGATAGTACAATGAATCTCTTGTACATTATGTAAAACAGCTACTACTTCAACAGAAACACTTGCACAAAAGAAAGAATTAGCTATGTTGTAGATTTGTGATAGAAAATATAAATTGGATTTTCTTGAAGAGCTAGAAATAAGAATGTATTTAGAATATTAACAAGTTAACAAGTTGTCAACGGGCAGATAAATCTCCATTGTTTTGCTTAAGATGTTAATTTTATATTTGAATACATAAGACATATATTTGCCACAAAAAGCATTAAGTTATTTAAAAGATCATTATGATATAGTTTTTTCCTGGGTTTTGTATATCATTACACAGCTTTACTAATTTTAGAGCAGTAGTAGTAGTAGACTAGTTAGCCTTAAAATTGTATTCTTTGATTGTGTCTCGTTCAGATAAGATCGGCTCTCAAAATTTTAGTTTCTTTTTTAGTTAGTTTATAAATTTCCCAATTTTCTTTAATTGTGTTTTTATTTACAAGTATTATTAAAAGTAGGTAAAATTGATTATTTGTTTGTAATTATTAATAAATTTATATTTTTTGTTCTGTAGTGGTTCACCCTGTATATTAGATTATGATTTGAAACAATAGTAAACTTCAATCAAAAATCGACCCAGCCAATAATGAATTTATGCGTTACTTTATGGACGCACTGTATAGTAAGTTTACATCCAGTTCTTATTGTTAAACTCATCAAACTTAAATCACTCTTCAAATTTCCTTTACTACCGTTATCTGGAGGATATAAATTCTATTTTCCTGAATCCCTTCTACAGTACAATTTAATAGTAAACTAAAAAATCCACTACCAAAGCTTCTAGGACTTTGGACTAACTTAAATTGGGAAAACGATTTTCTATAGAAAACTTATTTATCACGAAATGTTTTGTTAAAACAATTTTCTACTTGCATCCTTTGAGATTTGGAAAAAATAAATATTTTTCAAACCAGGCTTGACCGTTTTCTAAATTAAAAATAACTACTTCCTGGGCTATATGCCTCATCGGGCGTTGAATTTCGAATAAAAACGTGATGGCGATGGACCAAGTCGTTATTTGACCATCATTATTTGCGAATAAATAGTGAAAGTTTAGTTCAACCGTTCAGTTATTTATTGTTCTTAGTACTTTTCTTTAAAGCTTAGATGTATTTGCAACAGTGCAATTTAGTTAACAATAAACTTTGTGTAGCTGTGTGTGGGACGTCGTCAAATTTGTATAAGATTGATTACAATTCTGTACAAACATGTTCTTATATCTTGCTCAACAAACGACTAATTAGATTGATCGTAAGAAACTTCTCACTTTACTAAATTCCTTGTTAACGAAGGTGTTACTTCTTACTTTGTATTAGTTTTCGGCGTTCCGCTACCGAAAGAAACTAATGGCATTTCCGCAATAATTTAACTACCACTACGTAATATTAGATATTGTTTCAGAATTGGTCTCCATGAATTGGTTTTAATAAACTGGGTGTTCGCATTTTTATGTTACTTAGGGCCGATTGTTCAATCTTCAGATAAAAAGTCTATTAACTATCCAGCGGATAAAGTTATCTGTCTGTTTTTTCGACGTATAATTAGTCCCCTATTTTTCAATGTCTTTTTGTTCATTGAATAGTTATCTGACGGAATATTTGAACTCTGGCAACACGAACTTCAAAGTGGTGAAACAAATATATTGCAAACTTATGGGTTAGAGAAGGACAAAAATTTTCTGTCAAACAAGTGTCAGTGTCACTTCACTTTTGAGGTTATGTCATGCTTTGACGCTTGTTGTTTGTTTTTTGGCTACGAATAAATAATAAAAAGGAAGGAGTATAATACGATTTGACGATGTCCGCAATGGTTCTTGCATATGGCTGACTTGAAGTTTCCGGTTACCAGTGGTGTCACACACAGGGTATTATGTACGTATGCCTCGTATTAAATGTTAAAAAAAAATAACTGTTTTCCGCTTGTAATTATCTGTACAGTAATATACATTGTCATAAGGTTGTAGGAATATAAATTTTGGATTAAAAACTTCGAAGTAGGTAATTATAATAGTTGACTTAGTTGGTCTATATAAAAAATAAAGGAACGTCTATGATAACAATGTGCTTGTCATTAAAATATTTTGTTAATTTTTAATAATTCAGATAAATAGAACCCTGCAGATGAAAAGTAATTCCCATTCAAGAGTTGGGTTAACTACTTAAATTAGAAAATAATATATAAAACAGCATGAAAAAACGATTTATGTCAAATGTCACGATTCGAATGAGTCATATTTGGTTCTTCAATATGGCCGACTTCCGTCGCAATTATTTGCTTGATTAAAATATGACAACATTCCTTCCTTTCTATTCTTTATTCATAGTTTTTTGGTGCGAAACGTGAGACGTCTATCGGTTGTGTTAAAATAAATTGTTGCGAAAGTGTACGGAAATAATGGAATCTAAGAAAAGAGACCATTCAGCAAATTTTAATACCGCAGAAATCCAACTACTTGTCAGTTTAGTAGGTAAATTCAAAGCCATAATTGAAAACAAAAAGACGGACGCTGTGACAAACAAAGATAAAGAGGCAGCATGGAAGAAAATAGAAAATTCTTTTAACTCCTGTGGGATTTCCACGAGTGTCCGCTCGTGGAAAACTTTAAAACTTAAGTACGAAGGATTAAAAAGTATAACAAAATAGAAATCATCTCTGCAAAGGCAAGACATATAAAGAACTGGTGGAGGGCCTTCAAATGCTCCCGAATTCAAGGAAATAGAGGAAAAGGTGCTGAGCATTTACTCGAACATAAAAGGACTCGATGCGCGTAACTACAGTGACACTATCTTGAGTAAGTAACTTATCAATCAACGAGTACAGAGGCGGCCTTACCCATTGCGAGGCTCAGGGCGGCAGGTCTTTGCGAGTCCCTTTGTCCTTCGTGAAAAGTATGTAATGCGAAAGTAGGTCTAGTTGTTTGGTTTAGGTATATTTGTCATGTTTGAGGAGAAATACTAAAGTTATACAAATAAATAAAATTTCAGTTTTAAAATATTTTACATTGAAGGATTTACAAAATTAACAAATACAGAGATGATAAATTTTAAAATTGATGTTTGAGGCTTTTCTGAAGACTAAAGTCTTTAATTAAAGCACAATAATCTAACGAATGAGCTACGTCATTTTCGAGCAAGGGCTTTTAATAATTTTAAGCCTCGAAAAACTCCTTTCAGCAGACGCAACTGTAAGAGGTATGGTAGCAATAATTCTCAGGACTATTTCCTATTAAACTTCAATAAATATTTTTTTTCTATTATGTATTTCAGCACCGAGATAAGGTCGTCGTTTTTTTCATACACACGGATGAACATTTTCAATTCTTCGTACAATTCATGTCCATGAATATCACATGATTCTCCTACTGTCATAGATATTTGGAAGTCGCTGCATTGCTTCAAAAGTTCACTATCACTAATTTCCTTTAATCTTTTTATATTATACATGAAACCAAATATGCTCTTATGATGTTCAAGAGCCTCAAACCTAGGATGGCAGCTTGCGCGCACATTGTCGACAATGTCATAAAAATAGTTTATTTTGAAAATTTCTTCCGCATTCAATTCATGAGCTTCATCTTCCCCTTCATAATCAAAATGCCTTTTTTTACGTCGTCTTCTGACTTCTTTGAACTGTCTGTCAATATGATTTTCCTCGGCTATTTCTCTCGCTGTTACAAGGAATGACTGAAAACCATTTTCTCGATAATTATCGAGAAAATGCGTTGTGAATGCGTCTAACTGTTGTATTATAGCCACATCTAAGTGCATGTTTTCGCTTTGCCACATTTTACTTATAACATTTATCCTTGTAAGAATGTCATACCATATATGACAATTGAAACTACAAATTCGTAGGTTGTTATTTAATTTTCTATAGAATGGCATTCACTAACTGCGAATCTGTTGTATTTTCTGTTAAATCCTTTAAAGCATCACATATATGGCTTAGTTGGTATTTAACGGCCTTCACCGATGCTACCCTGCACTCCCATCTAGTTTCAGAAAGTGGTTTTAGCGATAACAATTTTACATAAGCATTTAAAATAGCCCACCTCTGACTTGAGCCGGCAAACAGAGTGTACAACCTTTGTAGCAAACCAAAAAAGATTTTGCTTGGACACAAGACGATGCTGCATCTCCTAAGATGAGATTCCAGCTATGACTCTCACAAGGTAAAAAATAATCAAGTGGATTAATTTCAAGAATACGTTTTTGAACACCACTTTTTTCACCACGCATATTTGCACCATTATCATATCCTAGGCCTCTGCAGTTTTGCAATGATATACCTAACTGTTCTAATTCTGTGATTATATAATTAGTCAAACTCTCAGCTGTGCTTTTTTCGACGGCTAAGAAACCAATAAAATGTTCTTCAATTTCAGCTGTATTTGTATTAAAAAATCTTATAATAATTGAAAGTTGCTCAACACGAGAAACGTCAAGAGTACAATCAAGAGTACTGCAAGCAAAATAATTCTAAGGTGACAAGAGTTGACGAACGAAATAAAATACAGGGATTCCCCAAGCGATAGAGGAGCAGAGCATTATGTCCCGACTGCCGAGCTGACCCAAGTGCTATGCGATTAAAAAGCGATCTTCAAGTGTTTCCAGGCGCGATATTCAAGTACTACATAATTAATTTTTCAATTATGTTTTGAATGAATGAATTAGTTAACTAACTTAATTTTAATTTACCGTTATGTTATAACCTTAATAAGTAATTAAGCATCAAAATAGAAAGTTTTGTTGCGCGAGGCCCCTGCAAGAGCGAGGCCCCGGGCGATTGCCCTGTTCGCCACCCCCTAAAGCCGCCGCTGGGTTGAAGCGGCAGATAGATTTATCCCTCAGTCAGCAGAGTTATTCGACAGTTAAGTCTTATCCAACTGTTGAAAAATTCAAAACCTTGCTATCCATCGAATAAAAGTTATCTATCTGTTTATCTGAAGATTGAACAATCGGCCCTTAGTATATTTTACAGGCTTCCTGATTTCAGAGTCCTTTCTTTTTGGCGCATACCGTATTTTAGTTAAACTGACAGATTTTGATTATTTAAATCGCACCTACACAATAATATGTCGGGTATAATAACTAAACAATTTCCAATTTGGTATTGATAATATTTGTTGTTAATCTGACAGTTTGCCTGGTCTAATTGTGGTCAAATAAACTCGAGACTTTCGCAAAATCTGGGAGGAATATACAAGACCATACTATCTTTCCACGAGCGCAAGCGTACGTCCTACGGGAAACGTTCCCGTTCCCAGGGAATGAGATTCAGCATTAACCGTTTATTCATCGTCCAAGTCAGTGCGATCGCGATATCCTTAACATACGAGAGCGCGACTAGTCAAAATAATTAAGAAAAAATAACCTAGGAGTACGATAATTTTTGTGATAATTTTAGTGTTTTTTGGAGTTTAAAATTAATTTCGTTAAACTAATCGATTTAACTGTAAAATTGTTAACAAACAATCAAAAACACAATGTTTACATTAAGTGAAACTAATTTTAAACTAACAAACTCGGTGGTTGTAGGGGAAAGAAGTGTTAATATTATCGTTTAGGTAAGTTTTCGTTATGTTTTTAATGTTTGTTTAAAGTTTAATTCCGTCGGGAGCGTTTTGGAGTTTAACCTGTTGCTTTACGCCAACGTTCGCTGAATCCTGATAAGACTTGATTTCTCAGCTTATATCAAAGAACGTGATGGGTTTTGATATTAGTTTTTTTGGACATTGAATAACAAAATTACTGTGAATACACCCGTCACAAAAAGTATCCCATAAGTGATTTATGAATAAAGTTTTTTTTATTATCTTTTCATTTTTTTGGGAAATTATAGGAAATTAATTTGAAATTATGTTTTAAAGTAGTTTTTTTATTTATATTTACTGTATCAAACACCAAGGGTTATTAGCGGGAGTTTTAAGTTTTTTAAATACAATTTTTAAAATACAAGTGTTTTTTTTTTTAATTTTGTAGAAAAGTTTGGTATCTTTTAGAAACTTTAAGATGGATAATAAAAAACTCTTCGTTTTAACAAAACTTCCAATATTTATTTTAAAATTGCTTTTAAATTTTAAATTTTAAAATAAATATTGGAAGTTTTGTTAAAACGAAGAGTTTTTTATTATCCTTAATAAGATGGACTTCCAAAAAGTAAGGGTTAGTACAATCAATTTAACTTTAAGATGTTTTTTAATTTTGAAGATAAACATTCTTGATTTTGAGTCGGTAGTCCGGAAGATATTCTTGATGGAATTCTGGGCATTCTTTTAGGATTTGATTTACTGTTAGTTCAAAGTTACATATAAAGTACGTTTCACAATAATTCGTTGACTTGGTACCTGCTCTTAACTGCTCTTAAGGGATTACTAATAAAAGGTGGTTAATATTTCTTCCAACTTTGGCCGTAAACCGGTGAACTATTTACAGAAAGGTATTATTTACTTTTGTCCAGGAAGATATATTTTGGATTTTTTATTTTTCAGGTAAAATTTTAAATTATTATTACTGACCATCAATAGTAAATCATTAGTAAATGATTTTTGATTTTCTTCATCATCTTGGAAGAGAAAGTGGGAGTTTCGGGGTAATTTGTTTTTAAAATTCTCTCATAGAATTTTAGTTTGTACTAAACATTATACTCTGAAAGTAATCTTGTGTTTATAACTAAGTATGTGGCGTCCTTGGACAAAAAAGTGCATTTATCGCCGGATGCGAAACAAATTGTGAAAAATGTGTTTGAAACATTGAATAATCGAGGTTATAGTGTAACCGATGCAGCAGAAGAAACATGTAAGTTAACCAAAACCCCAGTATCCACAGTAAAAGATATTATCAATAAGTCAATAAGTAAACGAAAAAAACGAAGTGAGATTAATAATACCAAATGTGTTGATGAAATACAAAAAGATATAATCCGACGAACGATATATGTCCTATACCAAGAATAAATGATACCAACCCTAGATTGTATAAAAAAACGGTTACTTAAAGACGACACGGGAATTATTTGTAGCCGTACAAGTTTGTGGAGAATTATGTCTCAAATGGGATTTAAATATTGTACCATTAATAAAAGACAAATGATAATGGAGTCATATCGTTTACGAATGTGGCGTTGTCATTACTTACAAGCTATTCAAAAATATAGAAGTGAAAACCTTTCAATTATCTACCTCGACGAGACATGGTATGACACCCATGATACTCCAACGAAGGGTTTTGTTGATTCATCGGGAAATTGCAAAACAAACGCTCCATCAAATAGAGGACAAAGAATTACAATAATACATGCCGGATCAGAAACAGGTTGGGTTCCAAACGCTTTATTGTTATCAGCAAAGAATATTAAAGATTCAAGTTTAGATTATCACGAAGATACGACAGCAGAACTTTTTGAAGATTGGTTTGAGAATTATTTATTGCCGAATATACCGGAAAAAAGTATAATTGTAATGGACAATGCAACTTATCATAGCCGTCAATTAAATAAAGTACCAAATAGCAACAACAATAAATGGGAAATTCAAGAGTATTTGTTAAAAAATGACCTTTATTTTGAAGAATCGTACCCAAAACGTAATCTCTTACAAGTTGTAGCAGCGTTCGGTATTGAAAAAGAATACGTTTGTGATACTATTGCTAAAAATATGGGCCACACAGTGTTACGGCTTCCCCCATATTATTGCATGTTCAATCCTATAGAACACATGTGGCATCAGCTAAAATCCAAAGTCAGATCGGAAAACGTTTCATCCACATCTTGGTGGATCTTCTTTAGTTATAAGTTGTAGTTGTGTTAGTGAGGTATGGCCTTTACGTATGCGATTTATTACGACTTGGTTTTTTCTGCCTGATGGTAGTGGTGACTTAGATCTCACTTGATGTTTTATTTCTTTTAATTTTGAATTATTTGAGTTCAATATTTGTTGCCAGGTATTAAAAATATGATCTTTTATTGTTTATCTTAATGTCATTTAAAGGAATAATGGGTAAATTTGGGATTTTTGGATCGGAAATTGAATTTATTGCCATTTGGTCTACTCTTTCGTTGCCTTTAACTCCTTTATGAGATGGAACCCAGAGAAACCTGATGTCTATATATTTCTTTGATAAGCTGTGGAGGTGTTACTTTATGTTTAATAAAAGAGTATTTTTTGGGTATATTTGATTCAATCCCTGTAATGCACCCAGGGAGTCAGCAGTAAATATGCTACATTCTTTTTGCAGTTTTGTTTGTTTATGAACAAATTCAAGGATTTAAATATTAATTTATGAAAACAAGACACGCCCGTTAGGCATTAAGACAATGCTCATTTATTCATAATTATTAAACTTGTTCTTGGTAAAATGTAACGTACAAAAATTATAATAAAGGCATATTTAAATGTAAATATACTTCTCAAAAAATAATTTATAAATATTAAGAATTATTAATCAGAAGTGTAAGGCAATGTATTTATTTCATTTATTTATTTAACTAAATATTATTGTTAGAAATTTTATATTATATTTTGCAATAAAATTATGTTTTTAACATAATTTGACTGAACTATATAGTAGTTTGTGCAACAAGTGTGGATATGGACAATCCACACGAGTTGGACAGAATATTTTTTCTACGACTCACTAAGAAAATAATAATAAAATATTAATGATTTTATTTAAATTTGTATTTGGTACTTACTGGAATTTTAACTAACTTTTGTAAATAAATATACTTCATCCGGAGCTTTTAAAAGAAATTTTTTTATTTGTTCTGGCGTTAGTATTTTGGACTTTTTCGATTTATAATTTGAAGATTGTAATTTTAAAAAGCTTCGTAACTTAGGATAAGATGATATGTAAATGTTATTTTTTATATTTATCATTGTTTTTAGCATTGGATATGTTGTCCAGAGAGTAGAGGGTTTAATTCCTGTTGATAATTGTTTAAAATATGCTGTTAAAACGTTTTCGGATACGCTTTTTACTTTATTTTTCAAGAACCATTCCATAAACTTTTTATATGACAATGTTAATATTTTTCTTTAGATTTTTGTGGTAATAACGATTCGTATGTTTCTTTTGCAACAATTTTAATAAATGGTGGAGTACCATTTATTGCTTCTTCATCACTATCACTTTCACTCATATTTATTGAAAAACCTATATTATTAAATACCGCAATATTTTAAAATTTTTGACAATTATTTTGACAGCAGTGACAGCTTAATTTTTAGTAAGGAATAGTTGGCGAACTATTAAATAAGTCATGTTATTGGTCGAAATAAATGAGTAAATATTAAATTATAAACTCCAATTGGTCAACATAATATCCGCACGAGAATGGATATGAACTCATTTCCGTATATAGTTGACCGATATTTGCTACATATACATTCATTAAAGTGTGCATAAAATAGGTAATATAGGTACATAAAGGAGTAGAAAAAATATATTATGGCTCTGTCATAAAACCAAATCGATGTTTTTAGTTTTCACTTTATGAATTTAGTGCGTTATTGCCTTGCACTTATGGAATTTGTGGTATTTGTTCGTCAAAAAGGTCTCAAGAGTTATAAAGAGTGCAAAAATGGCTCCAAACGGTTTGTGCAACCATACAAACTGATAGGCTCCCAAGTTCTTTTTCCTAGAACTTGACAGATTTGACATTCCATCTAAATTCAAATAAACAACGTCTCTATACATTCTCGAACACAGCAGTCGAAGAAGGTTCAACATAAACTCGAACAAAATTATTTTAATTAGTTATTAATTAGGGATTTGTTAAAGAGTTCTTATATTGTGTGTAACAGTCCTATTTCATGTAATAATACCTGTAAAGATAACAAAATCTAAATTAATTTTTAACCAAGTAAACATCAAATATTTAATTACTACATTAGTCATAAAAATTTACAACGTGTTGTGTATTAATAGACCGGGTCAATTACAATCATTATTGGATAATGTTTTTTTTCCGAAGTGCGAGCATCAATAAAAATATTTAACATTTATTATTATCTTACACTTACATGGTATGTAATATATTATTAAATTTGTTTATTTGTTCATAGAGTGTCTAATACTATAAAAAAAATTAAAAAATGTTACAAGTTCAGCAGCCGGTTCTGTCCAAAATTTTATATAATGGCGAATGCGCCGGTTCTACTTCCTCTTGTTCTCCGTTGTTCTATTTCTCGTTGTTCTATTTGAACTTGTTCCAAAAGCCGTTAGGATGATATAAAAGGGCGAGACACGCGCGAGGAAAGTAGTTATCAATTAGAACGTCTTAGTTAACAGTGAACAGTGCGCGGAAATCAAGCGAACAGTTATCTAAGTGTAATTAAAATTATAAATAGTGACACACCAGTACAGTATTAATTAATTTAAGTGTGTACTTTATTAAATAAATAGATACTAGTTAGCTATAGTGTCTATAATGTATCCCATTTACAAAAACTGTAGAAATAAATTAGAAAAACATTAGAATATGAACAAAATATTATAATTCTTATAATTTTTAATTGGCTGTGTGAAAAATATGAAATATGCACACACATTTTAACGGAAATCAAATGCTAAGATAAAAAAAACTATATTTTAACAAAAAATCTTATCTTCTAATTGAAAACAAACAGAAACGACTGAAACAAATCACAACCGCGGGGAATTGAAAAACATTTTTTTTAGAGAAAATGTATTGAGTTCACAGACTGTATATTTATAAAATTAATTTCCTTCCACGAGGTAGGGCAACAAATCAATTTAACTTCCTTGGAGACTGAAGGTAAACCAAGACTGTTCCTCTTAAAAATAAATTTGTATTAAAATAATATTAATAACTAAACGGAAAAGCATCATTTGTATGAATGTAATTAATTTTGGTTACCCTTTGATTAATTTAGAATCTCGTCTAATGATTTTATAAAAATTACTTTCCTCAAACAAATGGCTTTAGATTTATCTTACCAAAAAATTAATTATACCTTTGTTTACATTTTTAATGGCATCTTCCCATTTCCTATTTGTTAATAGTTTTTTAATAGTCGTTTATACAACTGTTTTTTTAACATTCTGGTAGATCATTATGTTTTTCTTGCTTTGTAGAAACTGGAAAGTTTCAGTAAAAAGAATATTATACCAAAAAAGAATTAAGACAGTGTTTCTTTCAACTCGATCCTTTCAATACAGCTTTTAGTAAAGTATTACACCATAGTTGACGTAAAACTTATAGAGCAAAGTTTATAGTCCAGTCAATATTATAATTTAAAATGCTTAATTGATGATACGTTTCATTTAATACAGGGTGTCTCACTATAGAGTAACACATTTTGACAGTTTATTACTAAAGAATGGAAAAAACTTCTCATATTTCCTTTGTATTTGTTGACATAGTTGCTAAATATATTTTTCTGAATGCGCTGTCCTACGTGTCTTCTACATCATCTTTCACTTCACACCTTTCACACACTCCAACCTGTCTTTTATATATTATAAGTAATAATTAAAAAGGACAATAAATAACTGCACAGTTAAACTAAACTTCCACTATTTAATCGAAAAATTCGCTTTAAAATTCAATTACAGCTGTTTCGCTATAACTAGCATCGTCAGATTGACATATTGAAATTACATGTTGTTTGTTTGTAACTAGGTACTTGATGTTGATAAGGAGTTAAGGCTAGACCAAGTAAGGAAGTAATAAGACATAACAATATTAAAGCCTAGATGTTATTAGCCCTAAGGGATTATCCTGGATGTATTTCCCTCTAAGATCAGTATAACTGTGCAATGATATAGAAAAACCAGGAAAAAACTATATCACGCTGATCTTTACAATAACTTAATATATTTATGTTACAATAATGTCTTATCTATATATAAAATGAAGACTCAATCAAAGTAAACAGTTTAATAGTGGAGAACTTCCAAGATTTATTGGTTCATTAACTACTTTAAACTGTTGATCTGCTAGATGTCTTTTAATTTCAAGTTCTTCTAGAAAATCTAAATTTTGTTTTTTATCACAAATGTGTAGTATATGAATGTCATTGGTGTGTATAAGTGAGTTTGGATGTTCCAGTAGGTGTTTTGCATAGTTCGACTTATCTGGTTGTTGTAATCTATATGCTCTTAAGTGTTCATTAAATCTTACTTCAAAATTTCTTTGTGTTTGACCTATATATACTGCATTACATTTTGGACAATTAATTTTGTAAACACCAGATTTTTTTAATTTTGGTAATTTTGTTTTCACATTTAACAATTTTGTTCCAATACTATTTTGTGTTTTAAATGATATTAATGCTGATGTTGCCGAAGATATTATTTTTGAAATTGCATTGGAAATATTTCCACAATATGTAATACTTTTATAGCTTTTAATTTCTTTAGTTTGTTTTGGAAATATTAGTTCTAGTGACACTTTTTGTTCTTTCTTATTAATTAATTTATTTATCAAATGTTTATGGGATAATCCCTCAGGGCTAATAACATCTAGGCTTTATTATTGTTACCTCTTATTACTTCCTTACTTGGTCTAGCCTTAACTCCTTATCAACATCAAGTACCTAGTTACAAACAAACAACATGTAATTTCAATATGTCAATCTGACGATGCTAGTTATAGCGAAACAGCTGTAATTGAATTTTAAAGCGAATTTTTCGATTAAATAGTGGAAGTTTAGTTTAACTGTGCAGTTATTTATTATTCTTAGTAAGATGAACTTCCAAAAGGTAGAGGTTAACACAATCAATTTAATAATTAAAAACTGCAAAGAGTTCCAAATGAATAATTTATTTTCGTTTTCCCACTTTCTTTTAGCTTGATGACGATTTTATGCCACATCTAGTCACCCTTTTGGCTTTTACCGAAAGAAAGTAAAGAACCCATTGTTGATTTAGATTTTATATTTTATCTTGTGTTCCTTTTCTCTGTTCTTAGGGAAAATCCTTTTTACAAATGATTTATAGCAGTTTTAATTTATTTTAAACCTACACCATAAATGCCGGATTTTCTTAAATAATTACGTGTTCTATATTATCCGATTTTTTTTTGTAAAAGATAAGCTTATTGTCTTTTCACTTCTTTGGTAGGTAGAGTGCGGATTATATTTGATTCAGTGTTTGTTATTTATCATCTCTCAAGTTTTTAATACCGACAGGAATCTAAGAAATTCTTTTTGATAATGTGTTTCAATTTTAGAGTAATTTTCGTTGTTCGAAAGCACGCTTCTGATACATTTTACTAGTTTTCAAATAGTATGTATACAAATTGTGTGTGAATTGTGTAGAAAAGGTTTTTATTATAATTAAATCATAATTTCGTAATTAACAATGAAAAGAATAGAAAAAAGTCTACGCACCAACAACCAAAAAGGAAAGTTCACAAGACGAGATACTGGAACGCTTTTCCGACTCTTCAAATCGGCATATTAGTTGAGAAGGGATAGAAAAAGTAGTATAAGCAAAGTATGTTCTGGACCACTACTTTAAGTTTTCACCGCTAGATGGCGCGCCGTGATGGCGCTACTGTTTAGGGGGCCGTTGAAGATCCTCTGGCTATGAAACTGAAGAAGTGGTTGATGAGGAAAAATGTGAAAAGGGGATGGTGCAAAGGGGATGGCATAATGGCGCTAATTAAAAAGTGGATTAAAAATGGCGCCTGCAAAAATGTGTAAATTGAAAGGGCGATAAAGGATGGTGCCACCTTAAAGATAAATAAAACATGGTACCTACTTAAAAGTGGCTAGTACCTACTTAAAAATGATGCCTGAGTTGCCAACTTAAAAGGGAGATGGCGTTGTTAGGCGTGTTTTAAAGATATAAATAATAATATTTTTTTAAAATGTGGTGAGTATCCTAATGGATCCGTTAAAGAATAGGTGTCAGTTAAATGGAAAAATTATGTTGGTTAATGACAACTTTGATAAATCAAATTTAATTTAATCCACTTTTTAATTAGCGCTATTATGCCATCCCCTTTGCACCATCCCCTTTTCACATTTTTTATTTTATCTTATTTCTCATCAACCACTTCTTCAGTTTCATAGCCAGAGGATCTTCAACGGCCCCCTAAACAGTAGCGCCATCACGGCGTGCCATCTAGCGGTGAAAACTTGAAGTAGTGGTCCAGAACATACTTTGCTTATACTACTAGAAAATTATCATACTCGTCTAGATATAGTCTCGTTCAAGACGGAAATCGTGTTTGTGTCATTTGTCAAAAGGAATGCGTTCGTCACATTCAATTGCAAGCGGGATGCGCGTTTTTTGTTTGGCTTTGTTCAAACTACATAGTTACGCGTCTCTAAGAGGTGTCTCGTGTACAGTAGCGTTAACAGTGATTCGGGGTCGGTTTTAATGTTAATAATAGCGCAAGGTCACATGACGATAGAAATATTACAATACTTTACCTACGATCTACTTATACTTGTATTAATAATGTTATTATTAATAATACTTGAACAGCCACAATAGATATTTTTGATGATTTGATTGTATAATATTTAATTACTTCCTATTAGTTATTATAATTATTGTTTATAGTAACAGCATAGGAAACATTTATTTCAAAAATATAATCATTAACTTGCTGAGTAAAAACGTGTGCGCATACAGTCAGACGCATGCTCTAATCTACAAAAGATATTTCAAATATGTCGGTTTGGAATCAACGCCATAGTGTAGTGAGACATATTTTCGTTGTTTTTTAGTAATTAATTTAGTAATAGTGATCGGTTTCTTGCGTAATATTAAGTTATAGGGCCGATATTTAAGGACATTACTCTTTTAATATAAAAGGAATTTCTCTAATATTAAAGACGTCTATGTGTTTAAAATCACGAAAAGTATGTAAATAGACCAAATAAGGCTTCTGTATGTTATGAGATCTCAATACGTGCATATTATTGTTAAACGTCGCTTACAAGGAATGTCGACAGTGCAATTTTTGACGTTTACAGACTAATATGGCTAAGAAATCTGTATTTATATAAATATTTATAAACTTCATAGTTTTTAACTTCTTAGATATAGTAAGTTTATTTATGATAATAATCCAGTGGCCCAAATAAAAACTGGCTGTTTAAAATCATTAAACTTATTATCAGATTTTATTTGTAGATAAAAAAAGTTGTTTTTATTCATTCCAAAAAGTACTTACTTTCGTCACTAATAGCGGGGATGAAAGTTGAACTGTTATTCACTGTGAGAAGTAATCCCGCACACGGGAACGTTTTTTGTATGGCGAAAAAGCAGCATTACTAACCACATTAAATCGAAGATGCAATGAATTCAATCGTGGTCGTAGTTTGGTTGCCGAAAAATTCTGTAAAGGCCGTCAAAACTTGGTTGTTGTGCCACAAAACATAAATGAACTCGTGAACTGATAACACAGAACCGTCTAGGATTTCTTCACTTTAATACCTACCTCTTCGGATACCCTAAAATTTATCAGAGCTAGTGAAAGCGGTTTCTGAATATTATTAAATAGAAAAGTGGATGTTAAGAGTTTTATCACCAAATTCTTTGTTTGTTCTTAAGAAGAGATATTTTCTAAAAGTGTAATTCGAAAATTCGAGATGAAATTATTTCCTTGATATTAACCTCCCCTATCATAAAATAGTAAGCATTATCTTATTCCCTAAGAGGAATGAAGATACGACTTGTATGTACCACCTATATTAGCCCCATTATTATTGCTTCTTACATTCTTACCACCCAATAAGCCATCCACATCCAATTTTTTCACGATTTCTTTTGCAAGCCCTTCACCTGTTTTTTGCGAGAATTTATAAAATCAATAAAATATTTTTTTATACTGCATTTTCGTCACGTTGGGCGCCAAATGTACGAGTCTTGTATAATAGGTATGCAAATCGTTTTGTTTCCTTGGATTGTTTCTCAGTTTTTTATTTATAAAATAGTTGATTGATTATGTTGTAAAAAAGAAAGACAAAACTTCAATAAATCTTTAAAAGCGTAACTTATTATCTGAACCTTCTGCTCTTGATGCTCGTCATCTGTGGTAGAGTGAAATTATTGAAAAGGCATTTATATGGAATTGTTATTGCTGCAATATAATGAGACCGGTATACAAGTTTTTCTTTTGTACTACAACTTACGAAGATTAAATTTTATGGACGACGGTTTTCATTTTGATAGCAGTTAAACTGCAATTATACTCTAAGAATGTATTTGAATTTGGTCGATTTTGTTTAGTTAAGCATTATAAATACTGTTTACAGTTCTTGACCTCTACTAATTGAAATAAAAGACTCAAACTTTTATAAACTATTATTTAAGAGATTTAAAAAAACAAAAAAAGTAATTATTCTATTTATTTATATGACCAAATTTAGATAATTAATTAAAAAAATCTTTTTTTCTTTCGTTGTTATATAAATATCTTGTTTCCTTTTTATATACTTAGCTACACTTTAGATCAATTCTTCGGGAAACAATAACAAAGCTTATTTACCATTCTTAAGTTCTCGCTCAGGTTTTTAAAGAAATTTTCCACCCTTGTTTAAATTTCCTTTACATCCATTAGATCCATTTTAATAGCCACCTTTCGCGGTATCCGTTAATATACTTGGGATATGAAAACCGTGCCTAGTAAAAACGTAAATAAAAAAACCATAAAAAATGAAATATAAAACCGCTTAAATTATTCTTTCTACAAAAATAGTATTTTTTCTAACCGGTTGTGCTAAAATAATAAGTTTTATGGTTATGCTTGCTTTCGAAAGGTGGTTGTAATGACAATTTTAGAAAAGAAATACTTCCAAAATCAATTAAATCTTTGTTTTTAATTATTTGACTTAGACTAACTACTGCAAGAAATTTAAAATGTTTTACAAATCAATTACAATCCGGAAATGTCCCTAAATGTACTTACTTATAGTCTTATAATGTCACTTTTTTTATATTACTATATGACTGATTATCATTGACTCATTTCCATACTGGCTATCATAGACTTTTTCAAAGACCTCTTCTCAAGTCTTTTTATACATTTGAACTCCTTCTAGAAATGTCCAGATGTCTCTCGAGTAATCCTAACTCGGTAAAATCAAAACTGTTGAATAAAAATATATCTGTCTTCTTTTTTCATATTACATAATTAATTTTTAAAACAATCTAGTAGGTTTAATTAAATTATTTACATACAAAAATATAATATTGGTAAAATTACACAATAAAAATTATATCTAGGTTAAAACTTACTTACAAATACATAAATCAAGCTTATTTTATTATGTGTATGTCTAAGAATAACTTAAATTTTTAATCGAAAAGTTATAAGTATTAATAGTATAAATATATTGATAATAATAATGAGTTCAGAATATATTGATGATATTTTAAATCAATACATTTAAAAAAATATAATACAATAGAAAATTATTACCAGTTATATACTGATATTACATAAAATTATATATTATCTTTATTATTATGGTAAAACTAGCTTTTATATTAAAATTGACTTCTGTTCATTTTCTACAATTGAAATTACTTCACTGTTTTTACAAATTGCTACCAGAATAGTCAGTTTTATTCTGTATTGGAAAAATCTTTAAAAAATATGTTTCCTATACCATCCTGTATACAATAGGTAATTATTAAAATCCAAAACAAACATATTCTCTAATCTTATTAAATACTCTGAAAAATTATTGGGAGTTACTGTTAAGCCATCAAAAATATTTTTACTGTGACTGTAAGCTTTGAGTTCATAAAATGAAGTAGAATTGTCTATTTCTGATGATGAACAATATTGTAAACAAGTTTGACAAGAATGTTACAGAGACATCTATGTAAAAAATATCCACCAACATAAACCAGTGCATTTCCTTTCTGTGATATCAAGTTCCTATAATCCGTTGATTCAATGTTTATAATAGGAGAAATATTTTCGTAAGTTTTTTCCTGAAAACTTTCAAAATTTTTCAATGACTTTCAATGTTATATTAAGCAAAATATCGCCACTATCGTCCATAGACTATATCTTAGAATATCTTTGGACGATGTTTTTACTAGTGGAGTTTTACTGGAGTCCTTTACTAGATTTTTGGATTAATAATTAAAAAAAAATAAATAAAAAGGTCGAATATTAGTTCTTAGTGGATCTATTAATCGTGTAATTTTTTTAATCCATTTAAAAGGTAAAACGTAGTTCCTTTTAATTTTTTTTAAATGAACTGGTAGTTACTGCTGCTACTCATTTATTTTAAGTTTATGCATCATTTTCTTAAATTTTTTTACTAAAAAACTTGTTAATCGAATTTTTGACCATTTTAGTTTTTCCAGTTCATTACTTTGAATTTTTGGAACCTATTTCAGTTTTTTTATGAATATGTATAGGTAATGGTAACCGAATATATTTAAACACTTAAGATTTTTAAAATAATCCGCTCAACTGCTTTTTGGTAAATTTTAATTTTTGTTTTCTTCTTTTTTCCCTTTTAAAGGGCTTTTCAAAATATTACCATATATGAATATGTATATCGTGAGTTTTTAATGACCATCCGGTATGTAGTATAAATATTTTCCTTCGCTGTTCGGTCCTTACCTACTCGTTATTGCTTAGTTAAGATAAACAAATGATAACATTTTACACTTGAAAAAACTTGAATGATTGCCTTTTTAAAAATAATACTCCAATAAATATTCTATTTATAATTTTGATTTGAGAAAAAAAAACATATATAAATAAAAATATTGTGTAAAATCTATAAATTAATATCGTTTAATATAAATACAAATAGCCAATTCATATTTAACAAAATCAAACATGTTTGTTTTAAAATTAATCCAGCCATGAAATTTTTAAAGGAAACTGATATACTCCAAGAATGAATATAATATTATTTCGTTTATCGCGTAAGGTCATTGCAAGAGGCAGCACCTCACGGGTACACTTATTCGCTCTCTTTTTAGGACGTTTTCTCACTCCCAATGTATTGTGTAGGTACTTAATACATTGTTTATTGGTGAACAATAAAACTTTTTGTTAATTATAGAATGTTTTAAATAATGCAATTGTCTTATTAAAGTTACAGAATCTTAATAAAATTAAAAAAAAAACATTAACTTTTTAATAGCTCTTTTTCAATGATATTAAGCTATACAAAAATAAACCCTACCCATTTATTAATCCATTAGTAATGACTTCTATTTTCTCTTCTTAAATTTTCCGTTACTAAAACACATCCTCATTAAATTCTGCTTAATAAATTTCACCGTTAGCTGGCACCGGGAGATAAGTCATATAAATAAATATATGTAGAAATATTCCACTTGTTGATTCTTTCTGGAAGTTTGCCAGAAATATTTCAGCGTCGTAGAATTTCAGGAAGCCACTACCTACCGTAAATAATTCCGACTTGGCTATTTTTCATTCTAGAGAAAAAGATTGAGTCTTAAATCATGTTTATATTTTTATCTTCTGTTGTTTGTGTTTGGGTAGGTACATTTAAATCAAAAAGAAGTAGTGATTTGCTACAGATTGTAAATATCAAAAGAAATCAATTGCGGTCGTTATTACAACTTTTATTAAATTATTATACATTAATATTATTTCACTATTACTATTTTGTAAGTGGTGGTTTAATTTCTACTTAACTTATACAGTGTGTAAAAGCCAAATGGAATAAATTCATTATTTCGGTTACTGTACATATTTATAAAAAATCCCGAAACACGTCAAATTTAAATTATAACTTGACATTCTTTAACGTGAAAATGCAACCCCTACCTTCAACCCCCTTAGAATGACAGGTACAACCCCAATTTTTTAAATGGGAAGTATAGGCTTGTGATATATCATTTGAAAGGTCTCTTCATTCTCTATTCAAAAATGTTATTGTTTTTAAATTTAATGCAAAAATTAACATAAAAAAATTAATATCATGTTGTTACCGAAATTCGCTACAATACAATCAAAAACTAAAATGTAATGCAAAACGTAATAAAATGTAGAACACGAAAAAGAACTATGAATGTTAATGAAGTAGATGTTCAAAATATTCTCCGCGAACGTCTTGGCAACATCCTTATCTCAAATAAAACTGTCTTCTAACATTATTTAACATATCAGGGGTGATCGACCTAATCGCATTCGTTCTTTTAAGTCATTTAAATCGGAAGGTTTAGTTTTGTACACATGGCTCTTCACATATCCCCATAAAAAGAAATCTAATAATGTAAGATCAGGTGATCTGGCTGGCCATTCAATCGATCCTCGCCTCCCTATCCACCGATTGGGAAATATTGTATCGAGGTACTGCCGGACAGGTGGTATTGCTCCATCCTGCTGAAACCATATCGTATTCGCTGGAACTTGAGGGTTACCTGGATCAGGATATAAATTTGCCAACGTTGGAATGACATCATTTTGAAGTAGTGCCAAATAATTGTTGCCATTCAAGTTGCCCTCAATAAAAAAGGGACCAATGATATTGTTCCCTACAATCTCTGCCCAAACATTAACCTTTTGAGGGTATTGAGTGTGTTCTTCTCTCATCCAGTGAGGATTTTCCGTGGACTAGTAGCGGCAATTTTGCCGATTAGCATGACCGTTAAGTAAAAAAGTACACTCATCAGAAAACATAACGTCTTCTAATTGGATAATATTGTTATCCAACATGTCCATCATTTGCTCACAAAAAAAAGTTCTCCTATCAAAATCGTCTTCCTTGAGCTCCTGAGTAGGTATCATCTTATACGGATGCAATTTATTTTCTTTTAATATGTTTGCTATCGATGTATGGCTAGCATTGAATGTAGTGGATGCCTGTCTACTCGATGTATGTGGGTTTTCTTGAAACTCAAGCAACACATCTAATTTGAGTTCATCACTCAGTGCATTGGCAGCTGCTTTTTTTATCTGCCTTACATGACCAAACTCGCGAAACTGCTTTTCTATTTTACTTATTGTTCTTTGGGATATAGGCGGTAAATTAGGAAGTTTCTCATGAAATAGGCGAGTTACTTCCTGTTGTGTTCGAATGTTATCTCCGTAACCAATCATTTGTAAAACTGTTATTTTATGCATTTCCGTTAATCTAACCATTTTTCAGATTTGAATTGAACAAACTTTATACTTAAAATAAAACAATGACAACTTAAATAAAACAATTTACTACTGCTTGTTAAAATAGCGTTGCACGGAAATTTTTTAAAGTTTTTTAATGGTTACCATCTAAAAACCACATTGCTATGGTTTTTGTTCACTTTCTCATTATCAAGACCTAAACGGGAAATAAGTTTTAAGTATATTGTAATAAGTTTCGAGTATATTTTAGCTTTTACACTCTGTATACATTCGGTAAATCAATCCTAATTTATTTATACTACTGTAATAAAAAACTATTTATATAGAATTATTCTCCGCTTTCTGCGCTTCCTAACACCGTTAGATTATAATTGAACTCATTCGCTATGCAAGTCCTTTATATATAGCCGTTCTGACAACTCTGGAACCGCGTCGTTCTATTCGGCGCATGAAACCCGGTGCATTCGTCATTATTTAATACATAGATTAGTCAGTGGCGGCGCTTGAGCTTTGCGAGTTTGTAACATTGCCACAAACTCACCTGTGTATCCGAAGCTGGATGCTTGAATCGACAACTGGGCCCATTTCTACACTCTCCGGAAGTATATAAATAATAGGGCCCTGTCTTTATCGCATGTTGATAACGGGGGCTATCGCTGCAGATTTATATGTGGATACCGGTACCTTCGAAGATAACTTTCAAAACATTCCTGATGACTCGCTGATTCAACTGGTTGCTCACTATATTGGGCATAGTTAGTTTCTTCCCGAGGGATTTCAGCAAAGGTCTCGAAGACTTGCCACACATTTCGATAGGTGGATCAATCTTGAAATTTGTTCTTTGTTACCTGGTAGAAAACGAATTGCGAACTGTGTTTGAGTTTTAGTTACAACCTTGCCACGGGTTGGTTAGGTTCAATGCGAGTGGGGCGCTCAACCACCCCTCCACTGCGACCACCATTGGGTCTATTGTGGCTCAACGGGTGTCCAACGGGTTGGAGTCTGCTCTGTAAGTTTTTCTTACAGCCCAAACTTCTTTCGGAAGACGGTTGCCAAACCTCGTGCATCTTTAATGTTGGCTGGGATTTTGTGTGCCAGTGAATAGTCTTCCGAAAGCAAGAACAAATCTTGTCGTTGCTCTGTAGTGACTCCAAACCTAGCTTTATCGATTCCTCGATATGCTCCTATTGCTCCGAATTTTTCGAAGGCATGGTCTGGATCTTCTCGGATATGGTTCACTTCTTCTTCTTCTTTGCCTTGGTCTTCTTCGTATAGCGGTTTTGGTGGGACCATTTTCAGTTTTCCATTGGGGATTCCGCGTTAGGCGATAGAAGACTCCCAAGATTTTTGAAATTGTGGAGAGAATCCTTTTCTCCTCGTCGGGTTATACAGCCAAACTTTGTCCTCCTCGTTGAAACTACCTTCTCTGGCCAGCGTGTCGTATTTCGTTTCTTCATTCTATCGCTGGCAAGTTGAAGATTCCTCCGGACCAATTCGTGTACATCTTCCATCTTTTTCCTCAATTAAATCACGTAATCTTCTTCCAAGAGATCTTCTCCAGGTCTACAAGCAAATCCCACCTCACTAGGAAGTCTCATTTCACGTCCAAATAAAATTTTCGCAGTTGTTTCTCGATAAGCCATCGCAAATAGAGAAAGATATTTGTCATTGGCGTAGATTAAATTTTTTATTTTCTGATTCCTGCCATGAATTCTTCCTCTTCCGCATAATTGTAAGATTATTTTAATTCTATTGTTTTAGTTTCGCATATTTTTTCAACCTGGTTTAACAAAACAATAAATTTTCTGTGTCCGCTGAAGTTCTAAATAAAAACTTGTAAACTGTTTACGCTAGTAAAACAAACGAATCTTTTTATTTTATCGGTAAATATTGAGCAAATAAGCCACGCTCACCTAATGTGTATAATCCATCTTTCAATATTTATTTGTAATTATACGATGTTGACCTTTATCGATTTTTATTAAACGCTTTTAATGGCTAATTATAAAGTCGATCTAGTTTACGGATATCTCGTAAACAAGTAAGTAACAAATTTTTCATACATTTTAACGATGCATAAAATTGCAGCTTATGTAAATTGTTTAATTGAGAGATGAGTTTAACTTGCATGAGAAGTGTCGTAGCAAAAAAATGCAGTTTTTTATTATCATGAAGTTGATTTTCATTAATAGTCCGGTCATTATACGATATTGAAATAACAAAAATTCCGACAGAGCTGATTTTTGGTAAATACCTTTATTTTACTATAAAAATGAAAAATTAAAAAGTCCCCATCTGTCCTATATGTGCTTCAGAAGTTATACGGGGTCAGTTGAGTTTTTCTCAAAAACCGTAAGTTTTTTTTTTTAAATACCTTAGACCAAATTTGTAGATCTCAAAACTCTCTACAAAAATGGTCCTTATAATTTTTTCTATAAGTATTACCGTTCCTAAGATATTACGATTCTAAGAGTCACGTTATGTATAATGTGCACACGTTTCCACACCACCTGTGAGGTAGTGTACTCAGCGAGTTTTTTTTAACGTGGTTTCCCCAGTAGGCCTATTCCACGAATCGCTATTACGTAATTTTTTGTCACAATACTTATTTCAGTACATGGAGATTATTCGGGTTGATAATGTTTATGGAGTGTAATTGTTAGTTTGATTTCTTTTGATACTTTAATCTGATTCATACTCGTTATAAGTAACTTCAACAATCATGTCTGCTGCGATTTCTTCTTCTTCTTCTTCTTCCTCTTCTTCTCCTTGCTGAGTGTTCATAAATTGTTCAAATGATGATGTATCAGTAGTCTCTTCATCAGCATCACATGAAACATCCTTTGTTGCACTTAACTCAACATTTGAACAAGACTGACCTCGGCAATTGGTACACGCAGGTGAACACTGTAGTCCTACTTTTCTACAGCCGCATTTGGCACTACAACCTTTCTTGCAATTGCAAAAATTGTATTAAGGAGTTTTTCAGGTGCAGGGGGAAGCAAAGTTGTAATTGGTTCCAGAGTATTATTTACTAATTTCCAACCCCAGTCTTCAGGGTTAAGTTGATTACCTTGCCATGTCTGTACTTGATAATATACCCGATACAAAGTGCTGAATAGCAGATGCCGATGTTGGAGGAAGACAAGATAGCTGCACTTGTTTCTTGTTTCGGGTATTTTTGACAAATGTTAAATATCTGTACTTATCAATACAATTGATTTTCATTGGAGCTCCATAAATTGCAAGAAGAAATCGAATCCCTTTCGTAATAATTGCCTGAGGTGGAAAATCAATGTCCGTAAACACTTTCGCACAGACAATTAAATCTTTTTTTTCAAATAGTTTTAAAATTGAATTTTTGCCCTTTCTGTACATTGCTGATGTAGTATCGCAACCGGTTACGGGTAGAGGGGATTTTCTAAGGGACTGACTCTCCTTTAGATATATATTTTCTGAATAGGATGTATAGCATATACATAAAAAAGACACAAACAGGAATTTTTACTTGCTTAAGTACCTGAATGTGTGTATATGTGGCTGATGTGTGCACATTATATATAACGTGACTCTTAGAATCGTGATATCTGAGGAACGGTAATACTTATAGAAAAAAATATAAGGACCATTTTTGTAGAGATTTTTGAGATCTACAAATTTGGTCTGAGGTATTTTTTCAAAAAAACTTACGGTTTTTGAGAAAAACTCAAAAAACCTAAAATTTTGACCTTTGACCCCGAATAACTTCTGAAGCACATATAGGACAGATGGGGACTTTTTAATTTTTCATTTTTATAGTAAAATAAAGGTATTTACCAAAAATCAGCTCTGTCGGAATTTTTGTTATTTCATTACTGTTTTCAGGTCTAAATTGACCGGACTATAAACTAGGAGAGTGGATTTGCATATATTTCTTCTGGGCATAAGTTAGTAACTGGAATTTTTTAATAAATCTATTTTTTTATATAAAAGATAAAAAAAAATACTGTTGACCCTGAAATTATTTTCAAGCAAAGGACTCCTTTTATGGGAATTGGATTAATAAGGTCAAATTGTTAATCGCGGCATATTTAACAAAATACTCAATGGACCCAAAGTTAATTCTTATCACTTTCAATGCTAATTAAATTTCTTCCTCTAAGCAAACTTTATTGTCAAATAAGGAGACCTTTCAGATGAGCCATCAGTAATGATGTAATGTCCAACACATCTATAGCACCATTCAAAAATTAAAATTGACGTGTTTTAAGATTTTTTTTAAAAATCGTCTATTTCTGAAATAATGAATTTATTCCATACATTTGCATCATACTGTATACTGATCTTAAAACAAAAAACCTCAAACAATCGTCATCGAAGATTCGTTGCAGAAGTTGATCTACTTTCATTTGAAACATTTCATAATGACACATGCAATTGCAATATTTTTAAGGTTAACATTTAAACCAATATACGTGCGGTTCTAAAGTTCCTTCCCCCCCATTTATTTTTTGAACCGTTAGAATTAGAAATTTGAAATTTTGGGAAAGTGAAGTAGGGAATGTATATTACTTTTTTATAGATAGTAGGTGACGTAATCATAAAAAATGGCGGACGTGGGCCCTTTTGGAAGATAATTGTAAATGGCACCATATGGCAAGTAATACATCATTTGAAAGCTTGTTTCAACCCCTTTCCAATGATACCAAAAAAAATAATTCTTCTTCCTTATTTACAACTTTCAAAATGTTCACCATTTACTTCCTGGCAATAAAAAAGTCTAGCAGAAAACTCTTCCCGAACGAGCTCAAGTGTCTCTAGAAATTAACCTGCATTCTTCACTAATTCTTCGCTTTAATTCGTCAATGCTCTCAATTGGTGTACCATAAACTTTTGATTTTAGGTACCCCCATAAAAAGAAATCTAGTGGGTTCATATCGGGAGAACGCGCAGGCCACTCTATTGGACCCCGTCGTCCAATCCACCTATCTGGATATTGTTCATTTAAATAATTTCTAACAGGTTGATAATAATGGGGAGGAGCACCATCCTGCTGAAAAGTTATTTCCATATCATGGAACTCGTCAGCATGATCCTCAAGAAACTCAAAGATTCGGGGTTCAATAGCATTCTGGAGTAATTCCAGGTAAATTTTCCCAGTTAAATTTACGTTTAAAAATATAGGCCCAACAATGTAGTTTCCCAAAATTCCTGCCCACACATTCACTTTTTGAGGAAACTGGGTGTGACCTTCATAAAAAAGGTGAGGATTTGTGTCACTCCAGTATCTTACGTTCTGGGTATTAACTTTACCATTAAGAAAAAAAGAGCACTCATCACTAAAGCAAATTGTTTTAAGATAATAAGGATCCTGTTCTATTTTATTTCTTATTTGCTCACAGAATTCAATTCTGCGATCTGGATCATCTTCTCTCAGCATATGGAGCATTTTCATTTTATAAGGATGAAATTTTTGTTTCTTTAAAACTCTTTTTACAGTTGATGAAGACACTTCACAACTTTGTGCAACATTTGAGGTTGATTGTATGGGGTTGACTACCATTTCGGCAACTATTTCGACTTGTTTGTCTTCACTAATTCCAGGTCGACCACTTCGCTTAGCGTCTGCTACGTTTCCCATTCTATGAAATTTATCTAAGAGTTGTCTCAGGTACTGTCTGGATATTGGTCGATCTGGATGCCTTTCATTAAAAATCCGTTCGGCTTCATGCAGATCAGTTCTAGCCTCACCAATAATTCATATTGCTTCAACTTTTTCCTGCATAGTTCGCGACATTTTAAAAAACTCTTATTTATTATTAACGGATAATTTACTAAATCACAATAATGGTAAAGAGGTAAAATTTTACTATTTTTACAAATTATAATTAAGATATGAACCAAAAAGAAATAAAAATAAAAACTTTGAATTTAAACAAGAATAGTATAATGCCAAACATTTTAAATTTTCAGTACGCCAGTTAATAGCATTGTACCTACATTTAAAGCAAAGAATTCGATTTATATAAAATATCGGTAAATTATTTTTTATTACGAAGAAATAAATGGTGAACATTTTGAACATATTATTTAATTTTTTTTATTATTAGAACGTTTTTTTTCCAAATAAAATATTTAAAAACTTTAATAATTTTATAATTTTGGGTTGAAAGTTGTAAATAAGGAAGAAGAATTAATTTTTTTGGTATCATTGGAAAGGGTTTGAAACAAGCTTTCAAATGATGTATTACTTGCCATATGGTGCCATTTAAAATTATCTTCCAAAAGGGCCCACGTCCGCCATTTTTTATGATTACGTCACCTACTATCTATAAAAAGATAATATACATTCCCTAGTTCACTTTCCCAAAATTTCAAATTTCTAATTCTAACGGTTCAAAAAATAAATGCGGGGAAAGGGACTTTAGAACTGCACTTATAAAATTAACACAGGTAATATTACTTTACAGATTTAATTGTCGTTATCGAATATCACTCTGTATAATATTGTGCTCTTAAAAGTTCCTACTCAAAGCTACGCCCTTCACAATCTAGTATTGTTAATTGATGAATATTACTTTACAGGCAATTAATTATCTGTCACTTAGTGTATTTATTCGAACTAATTGACAGTATTTGTTTTCATCATAACAAGGTTTCAACAATAAATAATTATCTAGTACGTAGGTGGCTTTGAGCATTAAATGCACCACAAAGAATAGTAGAAACATTGGATTTCGATATGACATTTTTACAGTATTACATGTAGTTTGAATTCATTTGAAACAAGAAAAATAGATGTATATAGATGTATTGTATTAACTCTTATTTTGTGGAAACAAAGATATTTTTTACAAAACTTCCTAGATAATTCATTCATTTCCAAACCATTCAGCTGACTTTCTTCTGTTTTGTTTTTTATTGATTTTACCCCTATATAGTCTCTTTCTGTATGTTGCATTCGTTATTCTATCCATTCTTGTCTTGTTTTTTATTTTTCTGTGGCAGTCAATTTTTTCTTTTGCCCATATAAATACCTGCACTTTTATATCTTTATGTATCTCCTTATTTTCCAAGAATGAGTGCTTGATCCCATTATACAACTTGCCTCCTGATGTTTTTCTTTGTTTTATCTCTTCTTCGATATTATAGCTACCAGGTACTTAAATCTTTGCACTTTTACTTTTTTATTTATTTGCCTCATCTTTCGCTATTATTACCATGTCACAATTCTGATATTTCTATCCTTTTCATTTTTCAATATCCTAAGTAGTTCTTTGCCTTCTTTTTTGCTTTCTTCACCGCTTCATCCAAAACTACTGCAAATAGTAGCCAGCTGACGATACACCCCTGTCTAACTCCCAGGGTTGTCACAAACGTACTTTTTGTCTCGGTTTATTATGTCAAATGCCTTTTACAGATCAATAAAGCATAAATGTATGTTTCCATTCTCTTTCAAATCTTTTAAGATAGGAATACATAAATAAACAAATTTAAAGTAAAAAAAGTAGTCAGAGAAAATTATTAAAATAAAAAATCTCATTTTTATTATTAATTCTCGTTTTCGGGTTGCTCAATATTAATTTCTTTTTTCTTCTATACTAAATATCTCTCTAAACAAGGGTCTTTTTACTTTTACTACTTAGTCATTAGAATCTTTTAGAATCTTTCTCTTTGAGGGTTAACATATCCGATTTGTTTGATGAAACCACAATGACAGGGCCTTTGTAAGATACATTTTCATTCTTTTTAACTCTAATAGATGCTATTAGGTTTCGTTAAATATCTACGTAATGGAATTAATTATTAGGTAACCTCTCTATTTACTCAAATAGTATGAAATTGATTGTATTAGGAATGGAAATTCTAATTTTAAATTAAATATACTACTGTCATGAGAGGGTATCGGTTTTTGGGCTAATTAATAAATCATGATGAGTACCTGTTAACATTGCAAAATCCAAACACCAGTTAGATTGTTATTTCTGTATTGCAAAATGTGTTGCCTAACTATCTATTTAATTGCGCTGAGGCCCGTATGCACCAACTATCGGTTGAATAATCTACGGCAGGAATCTAGTCGCCAATTTCAGCTAATGATAATAAACTTAGTATTTACCAACATTAAAGCAATTTTTTAACGTTTAATACTTCACCACAATTATAAAATTTTGTTTTATTTCTTAAGAATGGTGAATGAACGTGTAGTGCATTTTTCGGAAAGAGTAGAAATTATTGAAATATAATGCTTAAAATACCGTAATTAAAATCAGAAGATAGATCCATATTTTCGGCAATTTAAACTACTTTCAATATTAAATTGATTGTACTAACACCTACTTGAACATCCAACCTCACTCTTTCACACCAATGACATCCAAATACTACACATTTGTAATAAAAAACAAAATTTAGATTTCCTTGAAGAACTTGAAATAAAAAGACATCTAGCAGATCCACAATTTAAAGTTGTTAATGAACAAATAAATCTGGGAAGTTCTCCACTTTTAAAGTGTTTGCTTTGATTGAGTCTTCATTTTATACATAGATAAGACGTAATTGTAACACAAATATATTAAGTTATTGTAAAGATCAGCATGATATAGTTTTTTCCTGGTTTTTCTATATCATTGCACAGTTATACTGATCTTAGAGGGAAATACATCCAGGATAATCCCTTAGGGCTAATAACATCTAGGCTTTAATATTGTTATGTCTTATTACTTCCATACTTGGTCTAGCCTTATAACTACCTAATAAACATCAGGTACCTAGCTACAAAAATAAATAGTAACTTCAATATGTCAATCTGACGATGCTAGTTGTCTAGCGAAACGGCTGTCATTGAGTCTTTTAAAAAAGCAGTTTTTAAATAAATATTGGAAGTTTTGTTAAAACGAAGAGTTTTTTATTATCCTTACTTTCAATATACTTACAATGTAAAAAATAATGTTATAATAATAATAATACATAAATTTAAAAAAACATTCACATAATATATTTGCAATATCCAGTAATGTAACCACTGATTGGGTTGGTGCATATCAATTTTACAGTTTCTGAAGTGGGTTGAATTAGAACCCACTGATGTTGCATACGGACCGTAAAATATAACCATCTTTGTGTCTGTGATGTCACGTATCTAAACATGCGCAGTTGCCACGTCAAAAATTTATTTGACCAACTTAGATTTTAATAAATGTCAAACATTTTATCATATTCTTACATTTTTCAGTTGCATATTACTAAATATTATAACCTTTTGGACACACATACTAGTATTCAAATTATCAGTAACTATTTTATAGTTTTTTGTCAGTCGAAGAGTTTGTTAAATGTACTATTTAGTGGACTGTGAATTTTCACTTCTTACGTTGAAAAATAAAATTTTCTACTATAGATTTTTATATACGATATATTTGAGTCGGTACAAAATAAAATACATGCTTATGACTCTGTTTGTAATAACCAACTGACTCCCCGGGCGACGGGGTGAGAACGAACAACAGGTGGCTTAAAAGTTTTACAGAGTTGCCACTGTTCACAATACGCAATGCATTGGGTACAAAAAATAAAAATGTCTTGATAAATTAAAAACAAAACTTAACATGCCGCCCACCTTGAAAGACGCAGCTTTCAAACAAATAAACTAAAATAAAAAATCGATTGAATTGTATTTGAACATAACTACAATCAATCGCTATTCACTGGTAGCGGACAAATTTTTGAAAAAGTTCTTTTCACAATCCCCGATTGAGTCTTTATTAACGCCACTCTTGCCAGACTGTCTTTTCCGTGGATTAGTTGCACAATTCGTCCTAGTGACCATTTAAGAGGGGGCAGGTTGTCATCTTTGATGAGCACTAGATCGTTGATCCTCAGGGAACCATGATTTGACTTCCACTTGTGTCTTTCTTGAAGCTCACTGACGTATTCGCGAGACCAACGCTTCCAAAAATGTTGATGAAGTTGCTGGACGCGTTGAAAATGAGAAAGTCTATTTTCGGGAATTTTCAATAGATCTGGATCTGGAACACTAGTAATTACTCTTCCAATTAAAAAATGTGATGGAGTAAGTGGTGCCAAATCGGAAGGATCTGAGCTAAGGGGAGAGAGGGGTCGGGAATTAAGTGTGGCTTCGATTTGGGTAAGGAGCGTATAAAACTGTTCAAATGTGAGTGATGCGTTACCTGCTACGCGACGCAAATGATATTTGACCGATTTTACGCCAGCCTCCCATAAGCCTCCGAAATGAGGCGAGTGCGCGGGTATGAATGACCACGATATTCCCTCACTCTGAATTCTGTCGTTCAATTTGTTACCATTTACTTTTAGAAATTGACCTAATTTGTGTAACTCTGACTTAGCACCCGTATAATTAGTACCATTATCGGAATAGATTTGGACTGGTTTACCTCTTCGAGCTACAAATCGCCTTAAAGAAGCTATGAACGCTTCAGTGGTGAGATCGGAGACTAGCTCCAAGTGAATTGCTCGGGTGGTAAAACAAACGAAAAGACTGATGTAGCATTTTGACACAGTAGCTCCACGACCTCTTTTACTTTTAAGCAGGAACGGGCCTGCATAATCGCATCCGGTAGTATAAAAGGCAGGAGCGGGAGTTAATCTTTTCTTCGGTAGTTGTCCCATAATAGGATGAGTTAACTGAGGATGTGCCCTAAAGCATCGTGTGCAGTCGCGAACGGTTTTGCGAGCAAGATTTCGACCAGACAGCGGCCAATACTTATCACGAATGGAACTCAGAAGGAGCTGTGGACCTGCATGAAGTAAGATTGTATGATAATATCTAAACAATAATCTGGTAAAAATGTGTTTGGAGGACAGCAAAATGGGAAATTTTTGGAATATTCAAAATGGGAATTTGCTAACCTGCCACCACAACGAAGAATGCCTTCCTTATCTATAAATGGGTTGAGTTTACTTAATGCATTTTTCAAGTCCAGTTCACCTTTGGCTATAGAGTTGATTTCTTTATTAAATGTTTCTGATTGACACAGCTTTATTAAATATTTTAAAGACATGTCAATTTCCTTTGAAGATAATGTCCCCAAATTTCTGTTTACTTTAACGAGACAATTATTTTTAAATCTACATACATACGCAAAAACCCTAATTAGCTTTGTAAATTTGGAATATTTATTAAATATCTCATTGCTTACAACTATAGTCTGGTTCTTGTGGCAAAGAACATTTTTTCTTATTTCTGGGATGTCCTGAGAGTTTGAAGATGGTAAGCGAGGCCAACCGTGTATATCTGACTTTAACCACTCTGGGCCATGCCAGTATAAGTCCAAGTTATGTAATAGGTTTGGCAGAACGCCGCGAGATACGCAGTCAGAAGGATTTTCCCGCGTGGGAACATATCTCCAAGAATTAACATCAGTCAATTCTTGAATGCTAGTTACTCGGTTAGCTACAAAGGTTTGTAGCTGATTGGGATCCATTTTTAACCATCCTAAGACGATTGTCGAGTCAGTCCAATAAAAGGTATTAATTTGAGAGATCTTAAGAGATTCCTTTACCTTTTTCATGGTTTTGGCAAGCAAATGTGCTGCTAACAACTCTAAACGCGGAATGGTTACCGGTTTTATTGGCGACACCTTTGATTTAGCGCAGACTAATTTGATGTAAACACTATCATCATTGCAAATCGATTTTATATAGACACAGACGCCGTATGCCTTTTGAGAGGCATCTGAGAATCCATGAATTTCCCAATATTTTGGGTTTCTGCAAGTAACTTGCCTATCTATTTTGATATCATTCAAAACTGTAAGATCATTACGAAGTGATAACCATTTTGTGTGGAGCGTTGTGGGCAAGGATTCGTCCCAAGTCAATTTTGCTGACCACAACTCCTGCATGATGATTTTAGCTAAGACGGTACAGGGGCTTAGTAGACCGAGCGGATCAAAGATCTGAGAAGTCTCGGAAAGTACAGAACGTTTGGTAATTTGTGAAACTGAGCTAGGGTTAATTTTGAACATTAGAGAGTCAGAATTACTATTCCAAATTAAGCCTAAAGTCTTTGTGTTCTCGTTGGTACCAAAATCAATAGAATTTGAAGTGTCATTAGATTTTATGCCCTCTAGAATTTCTTGATTGTTTGAAACCCATTTTCTTAAGTTGAAACAACCACTACTAAGTACCTTTGATACCTCATTGGCAATATAAATAGCATCTTCAATAGTATTTGAACCGCTTAGCATGTCATCGACGTAAAAGTCATCTTTGATAACTTCTGAAATTTTAGGATTAATTAACTCTTGTTCTATTCCTAATTGATATAGCGAGCGAATTGCTAAGTAAGACGCGGAAGCGGTACCATAGGTAACCGTCAGCAATTCGTATGTGTCTAGAGGATCACCCTCATTAAAACGAAATAATATTCTTTGTAAAGGAGTTTGTTCGGGATTTACAAGTACCATCCGGTACATTTTCTCTATGTCACTCCCTATCACAAAATTATGCTTCCTAAAACGTAATAATATTGACAGCAAGTCTTGCTGTATGGTAGGACCGACTAGCTGAAGATTATTAAATGACAGACCAGTATTATTAGAAGCACTTCCATCGAAAACAACGCGGAGCTTTGTTGTGAGGCTAGTTTCCTTTATTACGCCGTGATGCGGCAAGTAATATGAGTAGGGGCTATAATCGTGGGAAGTATCAACCTTTTTCATATGATTGAGTTCTATATACTCTTTAATAAAATTAAAATATTTTTGTTTGAAGTCATCGTTGACCTTGAACTTATTTTCTAAGTTAAAGAATCGCCTTTTAGCAACTTCAAATGTGTTTGCTAGATTTTCAGGATTATCTTTTAGCGGGATAGTGACGATGAATCTTCCTTCACCATCACGTTTAAACGAGTTTAAGAAATGTGACTCAACTAATTTGTCATTTTTCGAAAGTGGTTTGTTATCGGGAATTTCTTCGAGTTCCCAAAATCTACTGAGAGTTCTATCAATATTTAAATTGCAATTTACTGCGATATTACTTTCGGAGGACACTGGCCCTGCAAGTATCCAACCTAATTTTGTTTTTTGTAAAGTGGGACCATTTTGTCCCAACCTTATTTGTCCGACGCACATTAGTTCCCAAAAGCAATCGGCGCCCAACAGAATATCAATTTTACCTGGAATGTTCATGTTAGGATCTGCTATTGAAATATTATTAGGAATATTCAATGATTTTACATTGAATTTTGAATTTGGAAGCGAACCTGTAATTTGCGGGACTACTAAGCAGGATAATGTTTTAGTATAACCATTTATGGTTGACTGAATGACTAAATCCAATTTCTGAGAAATATTCGTAATTATTCCTTTATTTAAACCACATACTTTAATAGTGCTAATTTCTTGCACTTCAAGTTTTAACTTATCACAGATTTCCTGAGTAATAAAAGAAGACTGGCTTCCGGAATCTAGTAATGATCTAACGAAATGAACTTTGTTGAACTTGTCAAATATTTTTACGATAGCTGTGCCTAAAATAACTTGCGAATTTACAGCTGACATATGCGACATTACATTATGAGTGTCTGAATCAAATGATGCGTGTGAAACACTATTTTCTATAACGGGTTCAATACTTGATTGAGGATTACGATTAAAATGCAATAACGAACTATGCCGACCCTTACAATGTTTACATGAACTTGATCGACATTTGGCAACACCGTGACCGAATCTTAAACAGTTTACACAGAGATTATTTTTCTTTGCATAGTCATATCTGTCATTTACAGGAATTTTAAGAAATTCATCACAATTTGAAATGAAATGTTCCTTTTTGCAAAATGAGCATTTTAATGTGGATACTGGAGTAACAAATGATTTAGTTTTAGATTCAAATTTGGTCTTAATTACGGGTTTTTTAACTAATTTACTTCGTTCAATTGTTTCGAGCAAGTCGGCGCGATCACTTAAAAATGTTTTCAAATCTTCCAGGGTGGGTTTTGAAGAAATTTTGCTTCTAAACTCTTCATATTCCTAGAAGTTACACTATCTAGTTTTTTAACAACGAGATGAATAATAAGAGTGTCCCAACTCGAAGTAGGTTCTTTTAATGTTTCTAGCGCGCGTAAATGTTTGGTTACATTATCCAATAATTTTCGAATACAATCTGATGATTCTTCTTTAATATGATCTAAATTAAAGAGACTACTAACGTGATTATTAACTAATATTCTATCATTGTTGAAACGAGAGCATAGAAGCGACCAAGCTGTGTCATAATTTGCTTCACAAAACTCCAACGAACGAATAATTTCTGCAGCGTTTCCTTCTAAAGAAGCACGAAGGTAGTGAAATTTTTGAACATTGCTTATGGTTGTATTGGCATGTATAAGAGAGGTGAAAACGTCTCTAAATTCCAGCCAGCTATCAAAGTTACCGTTAAACTTTTTTAAATGAATCGTGGGTAATTTAATATTATTAATGTTTTGACCTTGATCACTAAAATTACTACAAGTTGATTTCGGAGAGGGTGGAACTAATGTGTCAGGCGGACCAAACAATTTTGCTTTAGCACACGCGGCATAAAAAACTGAATTAATATTTTCGCGTATTTTAATTTCATTATCCAAATCCTCGGTAATGATATCAATGTCTTCTTGTATATGATCATAATGTTCTAATTCTAATAAAAATGATTTATATCTTAGCTCAATTTCTAAAAGAATATTTTTATCTAATACAATGTAATCAGGATATTTCGATTCTAAATTTGCTAAATATTTTTCAAATATTGTTATTTTACCCTTAATGCTAGCTCTTTTGCGAACAAGAGTCTCCATGATAACAATTTTGCCGAGTAAGCAACGAGCAATAATAAAACGGTATAACGGTTATTTAAATTATACAACCCAAAACAAATTTTTTTTAAAAGAGCGGGTTTACTGCAAAAACAACTAAATATAAGCACTAAATGGCCAAAACCTCGGCCAAAACTATCTAAATGAACAAGTAAATATCTACTAAAAAACGGGTAATATAGGTAAATTATTCTTAAATAAAATATACCTACGCGAGACTACTGTCTATACAAAACAACGGATATTTTAGGTAAATTATTCTTAAAATAAAATACCTAACTAAAGCAATCAAAATCTTTAACTACAAAAAACGGGTATTTGCTATTTTATGTAACGAGAATCAACTATTTTTCTAAATTTGCTTAAATCATCGAAAGATACTTTGATTATTCCTATCAACAAGTAAATACTAACTACACGTGAATAATTTATTAATTTGCAAACCAACGAAATGTACGGTAATATTTTAACGAATTAAAAACAAATTTATTTGCAAACTAAACAACTATTAAACTATAAAAAAACGAGGGGATAGGATAATAAAGGAATTTATTTGGCACTCACTGTTTACTAGAAGGAGGCTGCTAAAATGTACGAACTGCTTCCAGCTGCACCTGCTTCTTCTACTACCATTTCCAATCGCATCGATAACAAAATATGCTCATATAAACAGCGAATTTAGCCAGCAAAATGTCTTGATGATTATTAAATCCAATCGGGTCGAAGGACCATGTTAAATGTACTATTTAGTGGACTGTGAATTTTCACTTCTTACGTTGAAAAATAAAATTTTCTACTATAGATTTTTATATACGATATATTTGAGTCGGTACAAAATAAAATACATGCTTATGACTCTGTTTGTAATAACCAACTGACTCCCCGGGCGACGGGGTGAGAACGAACAACAGGTGGCTTAAAAGTTTTACAGAGTTGCCACTGTTCACAATACGCAATGCATTGTGTACAAAATAAAAATGTCTTAATAAATTAAAAACAAAACTTAACAGAGTTCTTTCTTGAATTTAATAGTTTTTTTAATAATTCTGCTATAAATTTGTGTAGTTCCAATGCACATAAACATTAGTATGCCAAACTTCTTCTGGATTTTAAATATCTAACGAAAAACATAAACAGCTTTGACTGTGTAGACGATTAATTATTTCACCTTAAAGTACCAGTTTGTATAGACAAAACTTACTGTATTCTATGTTACATTTCGGTAGAAGTTGGAGGTTGCTAATGGAAAAACCGGATTATCATCAATTAAAAAAGAATAAGGCTTTTCCAGAACAAATAACAATTTTACTTTATATAGAGAAGAGCATAGTCATTCAACTAATTATTATCCCATTAAATGAAATAATAGAACTTAAGTAGTTTTCTTTGTGTCTTTGGTAAAAGGTCGAATGAATAGTTTGGTGTAAAAAGGTTTGGCTTTGTAGCCAGACTACAAAAGGAATGTAATAAGAAATGAGGGAAAGTTTTTTCAAATCTTTTCTAATACTAATACTAAGGGCCGGTTGCATAAATGCTCGTCAAACTTCTGTTACTTAACAGCGTGTTAAGTCTATGTTAAATTGGTAAAAGTTACATACCCCTGAGGCGCATGCGTCTACTTGAATGTTTAAGAATAATTTGGTTAGTCGACGAAAGATGTAAAAATTGATTCTTGGGCTATGTTGTCAAATTTATTAGAGTGAATAATTGGACTAGACTTTGAAAAGATGAAAATTGTATATGTTTGAAATTTAAATGGACTTGACTTCGTTGCTTATGTTTTGTTACCGAGTTAATATTTACTAAATATATAATTTGAATAGCAGAAACAAACCTCTTTTATTTCTATTTTTAATACTGTTTTTTTTTTAATTTCCTATGTATTTACTCCAGTAGTTTTTATATATTATTAATTTGAAACCATATTAAAAAGTTAAAATCACAGATTTCCATCAAAACAAGAGAATCATTTATTATTTATAGATTTTGGCAGTAAAAGTTAATTTATAAATGTTAAGGTTCGTTTTTTTATAAACAAATTAAGTAAACTAAAATCTAAGTATTCGGTTTAAGGGAAAAAATATTTAAGCCGACAACACCGCCATAGTCGGTAAATGGAAGATGTACTTAAGGATGTCTTATATAGGAATGCAAGTCTCCTAAAATATTTCTATTCATAATCAAAATTTAAGCCTGCCTTCACGAAGTAGTCCTTAAATGAAGAGAGTATCTGGCAACGCCTATTTCTGTCATTTTATTTCTTCTTTTTTTTAATATTTGGCCTTTACTGTATAAAGATTAGAGTAAATGATTCATGAACAGATGTCAAGAAAGAACTGAAAGAATAAGATATTATAACGGTTTTAAAAAGTGCGGTGTTTGTGATTCATTACTGAGTATTTGCCTGATTAGTTTGGGAAAATTTAAAATAACTTCTGAGTTGTCTTGCAAATAATACAGATTTTTTAAACACTAAACTGTGACGACTCTCGAAGGTCCCCATCAACAATCTAAAAATATAATAATTAAAAAACTTAAAAAACTTATTGTCAAAGTTGCAAAATATCTACTTACAAAAATATTGAATTTATGTCCTCTTTCTTCAGGTCCTCATTGTATAGTTAAAAATCTCTCATTAAATTTTTTATTTTAGTTTTTGTATCTTACATTGTTTTTAACTCTAAAAGATTTTTGGTTAAACAAGCAGCTGACTTTGATAAGCAGTATGTTAGATATTTACTTTTATTTTTGTTGGAAAAGAAACAAAGTTTGTTTGTTTGTTTTAGTTAAATATATTAGCACTGAAATTAATTCAGAAAACTTTTATTCAACCACTTCTTTATACACTGATTTCGTTAACGATGTTGATTTATTAAATTAGAATAAAAATTGGCTTTAATTACTTCTGATAATCTAGAAAGTACTCTAGAAGGTACTGAATTAAAATTGAAAAGTTGTAAATTGCAGGATGTTAATTTGACTGATTGTATAGTTCTTAACAATATTGTTTTGCCAATGTAAACTTACGAATTCTCTCTTTTTAAAACACATGCTAAAAAAGTGCTTGTTTTCTTTTTTTACCCAAACACAAAAGCCGTTTATTTAGAAGGCTTCCTATTCACAACTTTGGAGTAATTGCCACAAATGAAAACTTACAGCTGCGGATCTTTAAAATTTTGCTTTGGATATTTTTACCTTGTATCAACTTTAGAGTAGCATTTCGTGTGTTTTTCTAAAACTATTTTATTTGTATTTTGTTTATGGCACTTATCACATTCACTATTAATTTTTTAACAATTATGAATTTTAAATACATAAATTTGAGATATTTTTACTTTAGAAAGACTGCTACTAAATTATCTAATCTTTTTTGTTTTTTATTTTCATATCCCAATTGAATATCTTCAAGCAAGAATTTATTTCATCAGCAGATGTTGATCTAAGAATGCAGCTATCTCAGATGATGCTACTACCAGCACCTATTCTCCAAATTGTACCTAATACATACAATCATCCTCATTTATACTGCATCACCCTACAATTCTTAATTCTGAACAATATATTTTGTGTTTATATTTTTAATTCAAACTATCGTTAAAAAAGAACAAAAAACACTGGCAAGTGATAACATTGAAGTGCCTTCTGATCACCTGAAAATATTGTTTAGTCAGCTGTGTCCTTTACCTACGACTTTTAGTTTTGTAATTATTGTGCTTTTTATTTTAAATGCCTTTCAAACATTTTTTGAAATTTTTTTTAAAACTTCATTACGTCTATACCACTGGATATTAAGAAACTAAATACACATCAAACGAAACCTATATTAATAAAAATAGTACATTAAACAACGCATTTCATATGGAATTCTGTTATGACACGAGTTCAAGTTTAAAAAACGAATCGCGAAGCGATGAGTTTTTTAAAGAACGAGTGTCACAACAGCCATATGAAATAAGTTGTTTATAATATTTTTTATATTTTGCCCTTTTTACCATTTTTTAAATTAATTTTTTATTTTTATGTAATTACGAAAATTTTTATTTTAAAAAGTATGTCGGCAGCACTGTGTAATTTATAAAATTTGACAGTTGTGACATTTAGATTATCAAATGTTAATGTTTTAAAATATTTTAAAATGAATAATATACCAATAATAATATATTATATAAGTAAAATATTATATTCATATTCACAGATACTTTCTTAAAGAACAATATAAAAAATTGCTATTAGCCACAAATGTCATTGTCAATAGTCTTGCCTTTAGAAACTTCACTCATGTCGCCAACCATTTAAAACAAAAATTTGCGTGCGTAAAAGTTACATTACGATACGCAAATGCGTTTTATAATGAAGATTTTTATAAGTGCAAAATATAAAAAATACATTTCGAAATTTTTTAATTACAGTCCAAGTTATTGCATTTTTAAAAATTTCAATTTTCATTTCAGAGGGGTACCCCTTTGGAACGAAAAAGGATAAAAAAATCATTGTTCTTGGATTTGGACAAAAATTTGTTTACAAAGGTTTTTCGGATGGACATTTTGAAAAACAAGTCAGTTTCTTGAAGAAAACTTTCTTACCAAAATTTTTCCAGGAAAACTGGTTTTTCCGAGTTGTTATTGATCCCAAGGACATCATTTTTGAATTTATTAGGCCCAAAAACCTTATAATGCGTAATTTTTTCCATTAATTTCTTATATTCCCAATTTTTATAAATCTGACTAAAAATCCGTGGAAAATTTTTCTAAATTTTTACACCGGTCTCTTTAAATTTGAATTACTTTTTTCCAGTACATATTTAAGAAACCAAAAGGACATAGATAAATAGAGTAAAGAACAAACTAAAAGTTGAACCTAATTTGGTTTCTTCGATTTCATATATGCCACAGTTATACAGGGTCAAAGTCGGAAAACATTTTTTGAAAAATTTTTATTTTTTCTAAATTCATTACGTCTACACCAATGGATATTAAGAAACCAAATATACATCAAACTTAAGGGGACCACCTATATTATCATAAAAAAATACATTTTGAAATTTTTTTAATTACATTTCAAGTTATTGCATTTTTAAAAATTTCAATTTTCATTTCAAAGGGGTACTCTTTGTTAGGGGTAGTATAGTGACACTTATTGAAATGCGTCATTCTCAAAGGGAGGTTGCTGCAATTGTTGGGGTCAACCAAAATGATGTATCGAGAGCCTACCGGCGGAATATAGAACTCGGAAATCTGGAAAATCGTCCAAGGGCAAGTTGCCATCACATTACAACCCTTAATCAAGATAGATTTATAGTTCAATTGGTCCGAATAAACCCGAAAATTTTTGCCGAGGCCATCAAAGAGCAATTTCAGGAAGCACACACACCAAATTAAAGTTACCTGTCAAACTTTTAGAAGAAGACTTCATGAGGCTAATTTAAGGGCTTGTAGACCTTTAAAAGTTTTAAAATTAACAAATGATAATGATAAGGTTGCTCGCTTGAATTGGTGCCGTAAGTACAAAAACTGGGGTTTGGATCAAAGGCAGAATGCGATGTTTTCGGATGAAACCAGGATTGGTTTAGTGTCGGACGATCGTCGGGTACATGTTTGACGTCAATCTAGATCCACTAATTACTAAGAAGTTGTCACATTTCAAAGTGGTAGTACAATGTTTTGAGGAGGTATAATGTGGAATCGTCGGACACCTCTTACTTATTATTTAGATGAGAAAAAAGATGATTTATTTTAAAATAAAAATTCTGGAGGCGCCGGGCATCGATCCCGGTACCTCTCGCATGCTAAGCGAGCGCTCTACCATCTGAGCTACGCCCCCTGATACTTAAAATAATAATGCATAATTTTAGTGCAAAATATGATCTACTTTCACGTTTTCGATACTAAAAGGCGTGCCCGTCCGCGTTCCACCGGCTTACCAAACATTTTAAAGTGTTTAAAATGGTGATTAAGGTAATTTTGTGTCATTTCGCAGACATTTTGTCCTTGTCTCATTCAAATACACATAAAATAACACACTAACCAGTACCTATATTATTATAAGATGACTATAATTGCAATGAATACCATAAAAATGATAAATACCTTAATATAACCAAACCTAAATTTATTGTACCTACTTATTCTGTGAAAGTATATCTTTCTAACAACAATAAACAACGAGAAAATACAAAGTTTATTTAAACAACATATATTGACATATTGTTTCGAAAAAGAAGTACGATCCACTGCAAAAAAACCGGGAATATGTAATTCGTTTATAGGCACATCCGTTTTATTGATATATTTATCCAAGAAGAAAAAACGATGTTTTATATTGCTGATATAGGGACGCTACATATATAAAAAAGTCCAATTGTAAGACAAAATGTTAGTGTTAATAATTTCTGAGATCGAGAGCAAATAAAGCAACAGAAAAATATAAATGCACCCTTATATTATATACCTCTCTAAGTTGGTTAGTTTTTGAAAATAAATGTTAGGCAAATTTCTTTATTTTAAATTTTGTTAATATTTGCTTCAATAAAATGTCACTTATTTCGACATGATATCAAAATTATCAGTAGGTTAGTGCGGGATGTCAGATTTCAAAACATTTGTTTCACCAACAGGAACATGGTACAAGTTCAGCAGAACAGGAAATGAGAAAGCAGACAAAGCAGCAAAAGAAGCAAGTTCTTCCAAACCACCTTCTCAAGCTATTCAGCTGTGCACTGATCTAAGATGTACCATCAAAGAAAGAATGTACCATACTTGGGAAAACCGCTAGGATAGATCAACTTCAAAACTGCGCCACATTCAACTACTATTCACTCTCCCAAATTTCCTCCAATGAGCCGAAAAGATAGAATCATAATAAGAAGACTTCGGATTGGACATTCTCGTTTGACTCATGGATATCTCAACAGCCCCTCCTGTGTGCCCACATTGCAATACACGACTGACTGTAGAACACATTCTTATTGACCTCCTAACCTAACCTAACCAAATCTATTTGGTGCTGTGATAAACTTTTTAAAAGACTGTCACATATACAATTTAATTTAATGTAATACGTTATTGTTTTGTAATTAGTTCCCGTGTCAATGACCTCTGCTGCTATATTTTGTTAATATTGTCACAATTCAATTCATCTAAAAGACAATAAAAATTCAGATAGGTAGATAAATGTGGTCTTGTAGATAAACTTTAAATAGATATGCCTAATAATATTCATTTTGGCAATTTTCTCTTAATATAATTATGTGAGTAGGTATAAAAATGAATATTCAAATTATAATTGTGTTTTTACGGTGCTCACGACAGCTGAAAACTGACAATACTATCTAGTGTATAGAATGGGTAAAGACAATGATTATGTCAATAAAATAGCGATGAAAATACTGGTGCCAGTAATGAAATTGGATGCATCAGGAATAGTGACGGTCAGTATTTTAGAAAGTGACATAATTCTCTAATATTTCATTCATTTTTTATTTAATTAAATGTTGCATTTCAAGTATATTTAATAATTCGTTTATAACTGATAATTTTTATTTGTTTGTTCCTATTTTAATTTTTCCAATTCACCCCGGTTCCATTCAAATTAATCCCTGATGAATAGGTATCGTCTACAGAACTCATTTACATTTTATTGATTGTTCGAACAATGAAAATTGGTTTTTCGTGTTAATCTGATTAAAAAAGTGTATGTATAAATGTAAAAAAAAACATCAGAATGAAAAGAAAGAAAGTACCTACAAGAGTTTTTAACAAACACAAAAAGGGGCCAATTAAAAAACAGGGTCAGCAACATATTTAGCCAAATTCAGGATAAATAAACTGGTTTTTAAATCTTAAGAAAAAGATTTTTAGTATATGCAATCAGTATTATCAGTTATAAACTGACATTTTCCTAGTTCACACTGACTTCCATTAAAATGTCACTTATTTGGACATAATATTAAAATTATCACTAGGTTAGTGCAGGATGTCAGATGTCAAAATATTTAAGTCCCTTAAAATAACAACGTTGCCAAATTACCAGCCAGTCTAATTCGGCATTAACTAATCTCTTTCAATTTTAGGTTAATGCAAGGAAAATGATTTTAATCTGAGGTTAATTTATCCAACAGGGATTACTTAATTCCGGATTAAAAAAGAAGCGGTGTAACAATGAATGAATCAATTACCCCACGGTATTGCTTCCTGATTTTTGTTAACAATGAACTGTGAAGTGAATTTACTCATGTGATATCACCAACTGCAGATATTGGTTCCAAAAGTTGTGCTTTTTAAAGTGTATTTAAACCGCAATGTTCTATCTGCACTTTTATGTGTATTTTTAAGGTAAATCATGAATTTATCACTACAATACTGATGCTATACTTTTCAAAATGTGGAGAAAAACGTTAATTCTACACATATTTTGTTTCACGCTTAGTGGAAATGCCATTTTGACAATAAATTGAATGAAACATATAAATAAAGTTAAAATAAACATAAATCTTACAAATATTTTAAAATTTGAATAAATATTGGCAAAATGTCTGATATATCCGTTTTACTGGAAACCTGCTGTAGCTACTCGCTTTTGTTTCCGACCCTCATGTGAAAGACTGAATACATTTGTGTTTTCCTTTTCCTGTCAATTTACCTAAATTTTCTTTTAGTAAATCATTTTTTTTTTGTATAAACTACAGCAATATATCTCGAAAGGTGTTTACCTCGCATAATGTCAGTGATAACTTGCTTTTTCTTTCTGAGACAGGGTTAAATTTACGATGTATTTTATAAATCAATCAGATTTTGTAAATGTGTAAATGCCTTTATGCTGAAGTAAATATTCTACCAAATGGGTACCAAGATGGGTTTATAAAATCTAAAGAATAGATTATTTCTGTAAAACAGTTAGACACAAAGACTCACCCACACAAACCAAAGAAATTGAAATACTACAATATTTGAGACATATACAGAGAATGGTACATTAGAGAATGCCGAAGAAGATAATAGAAAGAAGTATTGGAGGAAAAAAGGGAAGGCAGACCGAGAGAAAGGTGGAAGAAAGAAGTAGAGAACGATTTAGATTCCTTAAAAATAAAAAAGTGGAAAAAAGTGTCTAGACAGAATGAAAGGAATAAACAACAATCAAAAGGCCTTGGGCCAATTATATAGGCCTGTAGATCTATGAATATATATACACATCAAAATTTTTACTGCATCAGTTTGAATTTTTCAAAATAAGCGTGTTTAAAAAAAATATACATTGTCCCTCTACTTTTGGATTAAAGTTTCTGTTAAAAAAAGTTTAACTAAAGACAATTAATATTCAGTCGGCCCTCCTCTTGCTCTTATATTATATATTATAGCCTAGTGATAATTTTGATATCATCTCCAATGAAACAAATCTAGCCTAGCCTAATTTGTACAAGCCCGAAGCGAAGGGTTCACATCCAGTCTTTAGGATATCGACTACCGCGCCCCTTTTCCAACCACCCCCGGTCCTCCTGGTACCGGTCTGTTCAAATATCAATTCTTCGGTTCAAAGAACAGACTTGTTGTCTTGTCCGTTGAACCAGTTTGATGCTAGGCATCTTTTTCTGGTGTCCTCTTCTTGTTGTCTCTCTCGGTTTGGCAGGCTTCATTGGTCATCTCGTGTTATCCGATTAGATTCTTTCTTTGGGTCATCTTCTTCTTGTAGTACCTGTAACATACTTAGTTTTGAATAGTTTGGTAGAAGCTGGTGATTCGGTCTAATGTACTTCCACTGCCCATCGCCCGGGTCGTAATCTAGCAGGTACCTGAGTTCCGCATTTGGATGGTCTTCAAGTCTGGCAAAACCTATCTCCGCTTTATCATTCATAAGATCTAGAATTCTTTCGATTTCCAGATCTCTGAAAATGTCTTGGTTGCGAACTTGTACCATGTTCCTGTTGGTGAAACAAATGTTTTTAAATCTGACATCCCGCACTAACCTACTGATAATTTTGATATCATATTAACAAAATTTAAAATAAAGAAATTTGCCTGACATTTATTTTTAAAAATTAACCAACTTTGAGAGGTATATATATAAGGGTGCATTTATATTTTTCTGTTGCTTTATTTGCTTTCGGTCTCAGAAATTATTAACACTAACATTTTGTCTTGAAATTGGACTTTTTTATATGTAGCGTCTCTATATGTAGCGATATAAAACATCGTTTTTTCTTGTCTTCGATAAATATATCAATAAAACGGATGTGCCTATAAACGAGTTACATATTCCCGGTTTTTTTGCAGTGGATCGTATTTCCTTTTCGAAACAATATGCCGATATATGTTGTTTAAATAAAGTGTACTTTTTCGTTATTTTATTGTTGTTAATAAGATAGAATTTCACAGAATAAGTAAGTACAATAAATTTAAGTTTGGTTCTATTACGGTATTTAACAAAATATCAATTGCAATCATAGTCATCTTATAATAATATACTGATTAGTGTGTTATTTTCTGTGTATTTGAATGAGACAAGGACAAAATGTGCTTTAAAATGTTGGCTAATTCGGTGGAACGCGGACGGCCACACCTTTTAGTATCGAAAACGTGAAAGTAGATCATATTTTGCACTAAAATTATGCATTATTATTTTAAGTATCAGGGGGCGTAGCTCAGATGGTAGAGCGCTCGCTTAGCATGCGAGAGGTACCGGGATCGATGCCCGGCGCCTCCAAGTTTTTATTTTAAAATGCTGCATTTTTTCCCAATGTAATACGCTATAATATTAAATTTTGTCGTCTAACACCTTGTGAGGCGGACTAAGCGCCTCATTCAAATTAAACCTTCTAATTTCTTTGTTTAAAATCCCGAAATCAATAAATTCTGTAATAAATATTGCGCAGCCTTCACGCAACAAAGATTTCACACATACAAATAATTAAATTCCTTGTATTTGAATTTTCGCAAATTCCTTTAATACATAAAATATAAGCTAACAGCAAGCCTTAGAACCTTTATGGGAAATAGAAATTCTGCTTCAGACAATCGTACCAATTAAACAAGCTTTTAGCATAACTAAATATTACCACACGATCGATCAAATAATTTTTTGTAAATGAATATTTAACATTGTATACCTATAAATAAAAACCTTTTATATTTAGTAGCGAATTGATGTAGTGCTCGGTCTTTAGAAGAAGCATTTTGAAATGCTTTCGTAAGCAGCTTCTAATGTTAATACTTGATAGATGGAGTAATCAATTTTTCACCTGTCTGTCAAAAGATAATAAATATGGTATATTCGTCACGTGAATTTACTTTTTTTAAAGCATTAAAAATGTGTTATTATTTATGGCAATATTCACCAAGTACAAGTTAGAGTTATTCATGAGTATTGAAAAATTTGTTCTGGGCTCTTCCCACTATCCGTAATGGTCTGCCAGTCCGAGTAGATCTAAAGTTTATATCAATTTAAAAATGGAAAGTGAAAGAAAATGTATCGTTGCAGAATGAAATATATTTTGAAGAGCGTTATTCCAACTTCAGTCAACTATTTCTCTTGTAAAATACTTTACCTATATTAATTCTAAATGTTAGCAAAAAGATCTTTCAAAAAAGTTTTATGGTTAACCTTAATAAAAATGAAAAATTATCAGGTAAATCTCGCATTTTCTATTATAGAAATCCATAAAGCCCTGAATTCATTTTTTTCGTTATAATTCTTCGTAATTTATGATGATACTTTCTACATTCCTACCGAATACCCTAAAATTCTCATCCATTTTGATGAAATATAATATTACTTATACCACCAAATCATTTTTTTTATTAATATTGTTCTATAAAGAGATTTTATTAAAAATTGTCAAAAACATTATGAGTGATTCTTCTATATATTACAAACATTCTAAAAAATACAGTCACCTTTAGAAAGTAACAGGATGATTACGACATATAGAATTAAATAAAGGCCTCCCCTTTTTTCTTCATGGGTCATAGGTCGTTTTCTTGTCCAAAATCTCCATTCTTAAATTTGTTTATTCCATCTATCGTCAGGTTTATCCATCTCCCCGACATTTCCATTTTAGATTTGCTACGTGCTTCTTTACATCTATCAGTTTAGTTTTTGGTCATATATGTTCATTCCTAATTCTATCCTTGATTTTTATTTTTAACTTTTTTCGCTGTGTGTACCTTCCAGGTCTAACTACGAAAAGACAACTAATTCCTGTTTGGTCTGACCCTGTCCTAAATTTCCTTTTTCGTTTTGACCAATTAATAAATTTGTATAATGTATACCAGGTCATCTCGATAGCCATATCTTTGGCCAAAAGATTTGTATTTGTAGGTATCCTATTATATTCTCCCGCCTTTTACCAGACCATATTGCTCTGTTTACAATGAATCCAAAAAATCAGGTATGCAAATGTGTGCATTGTCTACTGCGTCTTTGTGTTTTCACCTTGTCAAAGTCTTGCTATCCTTATAACGCCAGACGTACTGACGATGTATTTGCAGGATGCTTCTGCAACCATTAAACCCCGTAATTGTGTGGATAGCATCCAAATGGATGGCCTTTGTGCTGATATCAGTTTCCTCAGCAGCATTCTCGTCTTCATAACCGTCTTTCAAACTGAACCATTAACCAGTTTTCCCAGCACATGCCTCTTCCAATATTCCGGTCCTCTGACTTATAGCTTATATATTGCCTCCATCTTAGTTATAGAATTTAGTATAGATTCATCATCATTTTGACTTGACCTTTCATACATTATCGGACACAGTTTTCTTAGATCACAATTCCATAGCGTTTGTTGTCTTTCTCTAGGTTATTTTCCTGTTCAAAGCCTCCATTCTTAAATTTGTTTATTCCATGTATCGTCAGAGTTATCCACCTCCCCGATGGGCTGGAAATTTCCATTTAAGATTTGCTTACATCTCTCAGTTGAGGTTTTTGTCTTATGTTCATTCCTAACTCTATCCTTGTATTTTATTCATAGTTATGTATAGTCGTCCAGAAAAATGCTTAGATCATTTTAAACTGACTGACGGAATGATGATTGAAATTTTCATGTTTGGCTGAAATCACCTTTGGCAGAAATTTAATGAGAACTTAATATAACTCTGATAATGAACGTAGTTAATTGAATATTTATCGTAACAATATTTCACTTACCAGAAATATTAAATGGCACGTGTTCTGATAAATTAATACCCGGCTTTTAGAAGCAAAATATTTATTCCAAGAATAGATTAATTACACTTTATTAATTGGGATATACTCGCAGAATGTTTGTATACTTTTGTTTTGAGAATTTAACATAAACAACTAGATTTTTCCTTCCGTGAAACCACAGCAGTTTAATATGTTTTAATCTGCTAGTATCATATTGAAAGCTTGAAAATTAGTAGATTTAAATTAATAAATCATAACTTACTATAAAGTATACTATATTTGTTTGGAGTTGGCGGTACAGTGAATTCATTATGAGTCGTTGCCTGGTGTGATAGGAATTACAATGGGTTAGAACAGTTCTTCAATTTCTTAATACCAATATAAATAAGTACATGCGCTATTGATTTAGGGTCTTGCTTACAACATTTTACGATTCAATGACTTTTCTTAGCTGCCAACTCCAAACAAATAAACTATTGAAAAGTTATTATAAAGATGAGTTTTTTTATTGGTTTTTTTTATATTATTATACACTTGTACTGATTTCAGAGGAAAATATATCCATAGGATATTAATAATATCTAGGCTTTAATATTAGGTTTGTTCCAACCAAGCAAAGAACCGTTCTAGAACGGTAATATTACCACTCACGAGACCAAATTAGTGCACTGCGCAACTCACTAAACCACTGCGCACAAAAATTACTATTTTAGAACGGTTCGCAGCTTGGTTGGAACAGACCTTATGATATGAAATGGAATAATAGTTTTAACTTTCGTTTTTTGTTATTTTCGAACAACACAATAAATTATTTCTGTTGCATTATACAACCCACATTAAAGAATAGTTGTAGTCTTGTGTTTATCTAAATAAATTATCTAAATTATCTAAATATGTATTTTGTTTCAGGCTGTAGGTGCTTGAAAATATTCCTTGTCCCATGCCGGCGCGGAAGGGGCTACTTGCGCCCCAAAACACTTTTTTGGATACCATAGCCACCAGGTTTGATGGAACTCGTAAGTACAAGTTTAATTATTTGTAATTGAAAGTTTATTTTTATTAATTTGAACATGTTTCAAGATTTATTTATAGCATATATAATCTGATCACGAAGTAATAAGAAAAGAAGAGAATAGAAATAGAAAATCAATCATTAACTGACCAGATTTTTGATAAAAATCAACTGAAAGAAATTATTGCAATTTTTTGGTATCAGTTTTAGTAATGGGTACTATCACCCCGATTATGGATGACACTTCTTATTCGTCCTGGCACAAGGGCCATTTGAAGCTCTTCACATGTTGGTGGAGCAGGTACACGACGTTTTAGAAGGCTCCATATATGCTCAATCGGATTCAGGTCCGAACTTTGCGTAGGCCAGTCCATTTTTGGAATATTAACCTCTTTAAGGTACTCTGTAACTCTTCTTGCTGTATGTGGAGTAGCATTAACCTGCATTAGCAGGAATTCATCTACAATAAATCCAGCATATGTCATTACATGAGGTTGTAGGATCCCCATTACGTAACTTTCTGTGGTTAACGCACCTCTGTCGATCAGCACGAGATCCGTGTGTACTTCAAAAGAAATCCCTTCCCAAAACATTACCAAATGGCCAACAAAGGCCCTAGTGCAGTCAGCATAACGTTCTCCATCCCGTCTATAAACTTTATTTCGTCCGTATTTGCCATAAATGGAGATTGTGCACTTTACGTTAAACAAAACCTTTTTCCAATCGTCTACTGTCCAAGTCTGCGTCTTTTGTGAGCTGCGGAAAGTAGAGGATCTGTTGCTGGACTGCAAACTGTTAATCCTTGTTCAGTAGAAAGACATTGCTGCTGGTTGAGCTTACTGGAGATGTCATTGGAGCATTCTAGCGGTTTAGTCTGCGGAATACAGCAACTATGAGCTGCCGATCTTCCATGGCTGTTGTTTTTCTTCTTGGACCAGTACCACGCCATCGGTGATGAGATCCAGTTTCAATAAATTATTGTTGGGAGCTTTGTACAGTCGAATTGCTTTGCCACTTGTCTTTGATTTAAATCATTTTCCAGCAATTTTATAATTTCAACTGGTTTCTGAAAGTTTTCCATTTTTTTACCTCAAGAAGACCTCTGTAAAACTGATACCTTTAAAACTCGGCATCGGGCTTATTTGTTATTTATTTTATGTAATATTTTATTAAATTTATTTAAGTGTATTGTACGTATGTTTTAGACGGCTGTAATGTCTTATACAATTTTAATTTTTTTAGCGGTTTTTATCTAATTTGACCAGTAACTCTGATACACTTTTTCCACCCATAATATATTTTTCTTTAACAACTTAATCTGTATAACAAATTTATGTTCGCGGAAAAATACGTAAACGAATCAACGCAAGAAGATGAATCCACGTGGATAATTTTCCAACCAGGTCAGGTGCATAAAATTGGTTATCTCATTCGCATAGCCTGGTTTTGTATTTTCGTTGCGAACAACACTCAATTAGCGGAAGTCATTATTCTATTTAATTTTAATTGCTCCATTGAATGGATAAGTGCGTTGTAAGCACAAAAGCTTTATTACTTTATTTAGAATTTTAACTTCTGCAGCGGGATTGGATTAAACCTGTGAGCCAACTTTTATGGCTTAAATAATTATAATGAAAACTATCATTTTATTAATCCATATCAAATTCTCAAACAATGATACGTCGATTTATGCGGACAAGTATACCTTGTCTAGTATAAATATAGGTCAAATATAGCTGTCAGAAATTGATCAAATTGATCTCAAAATTATGTATCATCAAATTGATATTAAAATATTCTCGTAATTTAGACACAACAAAAATATCCTATTATTTATCAACATCTTGTTGAATTTTCTGTATCAAATGTCTAATAATTATTTAACAAATATTTAAATAGAAATACACTGTTATAAAATGAAAAAAAAACTCTTTATTTCCTGTGTTGTTGTTGAATTTGACTTGACGATTTTGTGTTTCTGGATTTTCTTTAAATACTGGAATTACTAGGTACGTGAAAATTCTTTTTAAAGATTGGTGTACTCGGCTTGCTATCTGCTTGATGTGTTTCGTAATTTTTCCACGGAGTATGTATCTTAATTAACGAAAGTGTCTTTCCTCTAACACTAGCATTTTCTAATTTTAAATCAAGTTATAATATTATTTTTAATTTCTTATTTGTGATTATTAATAATCATGGGTTAAGTTTACGTTTTTATACTAAGTAATCTAAAATATTATATGGGGCGCTTCGTTACTCAATTTTAAGACGAAAAGTTCATATAAACATGTGTGATAGGTGTTGTCGTTTATGAGATACAGGGTGTTGAATTTATTGTAATAAGTCAGTTCTGATTGTACGTGAAATTAATTTTTCCCGGTGACGCTACTGGTTTTTAGAAGTAATACGCAAAAACATGCTTATTCTAAGTAGCCTTTGAAATAATGTTGACAAGTGTCAAATTTGAAAACCAACGCAAAAATCGTACATTTTTATTTGATTGACTCTGTGTTTAGTTAATAACTATGTCAGTGTTTACTAATGTTGAAATGGCTAATATGCATTTTTTGTACGGATTAGCGAATGGTAATGCCTTAGAAGCTAGACGTACGTATGCCCAGCGTTATCCAAATAATCGTTTACCATGTTCAGATACGTTTACTAAGTTACATATTCGTTTACAAGAAACTGGAACTTTTGCTAAATCGAAGAATATTATTGGAAGACCCAGAACTGTGAGAAATCCCCAATTGGAAAACCAGATTCTTTAAATTATTGACCAACATCCAGAAACGAGTACAAGAAAAGTTGCAGATGAAGTAAATGTTAGTAACAAAACTGTTTGGAATATTCTAAAAGATAATTTATTGTATCCATATCACGTTCAACGTGTTCAACATTTGTTACCTACTGACTATCCATTACGCATACAGTATTGTCAATGGATTTTACGTGAAATCGCGAACAATCCGAATTTTGTGGCCAATATTCTATTTACGGATGAAGCCAACTTTTCTAGACATGGGATTATGAATTTTCATAATGACCACATATGGGCAGATGTAAATCCACATACCATAAGTGTAAAACGATTTCAACAAACATTTTCGGTCAATGTTTGGCTTGGCATCATCGATGATTATTTAATTGGACCATTTTTCCTTCCTGTACGGTTAACCGGTGAGACATACCAACATTTTCTAGAAAATGAACTTCCACTTCTTTTGGAAGATGTACCTATTATTATTAGAAGGCGCATGTGGTTCATGCATGACGGAGCTCCTCTACATTTTTCAGTGATTGTACGCGAGTTTTTAAATAATGTTTTTCCAGGCCATTGGATCGGACGAGGATCTCCACATCCGTGGCCCTCTAAATCACCTGGACACAATCCTCTGGATTTTTGTGTGTGGGGATATTTGAAATCGCTTGTTTACACAACACTGATATTAAACGTACAAGATCTTCAAAATCGTATCATAGACGGCTGTAATGTTATTCGTAACAATCCTGGTATCTTCGAACGTATTCGACAATCCATTAGACATCGAGCGGATTCTTGCATTTTAGCTGGAGGTGGACATTTTGAACATTTGCTCTGAAATGTATTATTTTTTCTTTATGCTTAACACATGTTGCTTGTAATAAAATAATAAAAAAATATAAATCAGTAGCGTCACCAAGAAAAATTAATTTCACGTACAACACCCTGTATCTCATTAACGACAACACCTATCACACATGTTTATCTGAACTTTTCGTCTTAAAATTGAGTAACGAAGCGCCCCATATAATATTTTAGATTACTTAAGAAACACCCTGTATAATTTTAGGGTATTGGGGATTTAGTGAGTTTTTAAATCATTTATATAATATTTATCATAAAAAATGATACATCAAGAAGGACTAAAATTTATTTTTAATAAAATTCGGCATAAATGTTTATTTAGTGCTTCCGTGCAATTTCAAGCAGAACCTAAAACGAGTTGGGTCTTTTTTACGTCTTGTTTCTGGAGTAGAATAAGTGCTCAAAAAGTCGCAAGCTTGGAATTTGCCAGCATCATTAAAAATCTTGATTCTTATTAACAGAAACTACAGAAATTAACTGTAAAGGTTTCTCATCTAATCCATACTTTCTACCACTAGAGGTGTTCCACAAGGATCCAATTCAGGATTATTTGTTACTATTGTATCGTGTCAAGTGAAAGATCTAAAATTATTTTCAGAAAAATCAGATATCTGTATATTATTAAACAATGGGACCAAACACCCCGTAACTTACTTTCGTTTACGTTTTCTTGACTATTAGATTCTGTATCCTCACATTATTTCAAAAGAAAAACACTGATGCTGTTATCTTGGAATAATATAAAGTCAATAATAATTTGGATTGATCTTCTGCCGATTCAAAAGGGATTCACTTATTTGCGAACACTATCTATTTTAATCAATAACTATATATACTGTGGGGTTAAATTTTGTTAAATCTATAAAATTATTTTTTCTCAAAGTATTTGTGTAATACGTGTTGCCTATGGTGGTACGCCTACGACAACAATATGATCTCCCACAATATTTTCTTAAAAAAAATATGACGCCAATGAAATTAAATTAAACCAAGCTGCTCAAAGCAATGAGACTCTTAAAAATTTTTATGATTAGAAACAAATAACGAAAAAGATACTTAAGTAGTTCCTCCGGTCACTGTATGACGTCACCCGCTCAGGTTACTGGTGTAGGTTCAAGTTCTGCGATTATTCCCTCTAGTCAAATTCTGTGTTTTGTGAGGTTAAAGTTCTAAGACGTTACAGCTGATTGAAGCAAATTAAGAAGTGGTCGTTCTCGTTAAATAAATTTTTCAGATTAATTTATGTTTGAAATAAACAGAAATTCAAAAGAGATATTTATTGTTCAATGTCGCTAAAAGAAAATGTATTAGAAAGATTCCAAAATGAATTGGTGTTACAGGTGAGTACAATTTATACTTTTATTCCTATGGAATGTACCTTAAATAAATATATAGTGTGTTCTTAGTTATAAAACCGTATTCTTTAATTGAAATGTATGAATGTGAAAATTCCTGAATATCCTGTTTTCTCTTCCAAGAACAAACTACATCAAAGTTGTAGCACGTGCTAATTTAAATAAAACCTTTATAATACGAATAAATTTTGACAATAAATATGGATCTCGTACAAATGAATTAGTGATAAAACAAAAAATTAGTATGAAATTCTACAGTTTATCGAAAATGTCTAACATTAAAATAGAACAATAATAATTGACATCACCTTAAAAATGTTCAGAATTTGGTCCATACGTGGATGTTGTGGAGTCCTGGTACTTAATTCTTGCTAAATATGTGTTGGAGCAAAATTGGCCCCAAATACCTCAAATGTAGAATCCTTACAACTGCTGTCACCTTCAAATGGACAGGAATATGTTCCTTAAGGCTTAAATAACTTGCTTGCTCTCCTGGAACTGCTGGTATTGGATGCCAATACACTTTGGCCCCAATTTCTTGTCAGGTATGTTAAATTTTTTTATGAAAATACACTTTTATACACACACTTTATTGTTTTAAGTATTTATCTTGCATTATTATGCGTTAATTGTTTAATTTTACTTATAAAAATTTTAATTTTATCAGGACAAATTTCTTACCCTCCTTTCGCTTTCAGGAACAAGAAACAAGAGAGAGATTTTAGATTCAACAGCACCATGGTTACCGAAAATTCTTTTGTTTTCCCAGCTTTCCTTTTGAACAAAAATAAATAAATTTATGTTGGCAATGAAAGCAAAGTTACTAAAAAAAATATCAGTTTTTTATGTTGGTGACTGGTAAGCTCAAATGATGTTTATTGGAACCTTGTTGTACAGGGTGATTTTATTTTTAGTGAGATTTGGAATTCTAAAATTATTCCTACAGATTTTGGGAGTGATCACAAATTTGTCCTTAACATCTAGAAATTAAAACTAATCAATTATTTTCAAGGTACAATTTAAGAAATTTATAAAATTTATGGAATAATTATCTGGAATAAATTAAACTCAACTTGTAGTTTTGCTATTATCTTTCTTTCTATTAATTTAGTTGCATAAAAAAAATCGAACAAAGTCTTATAATGATTTTTAATTATTGTTTCCCCCCGAATGTTGTACACCAATTCAGTATCTTTTTCATAATATTTATAAATAAACATGCTCATTTGTATACTACTTCTAATGCAACCGTAACAATTTCCCTGAATTTTCTTGTAATTATTATAATTGGCTTTGTCAATCTAGAATAATTCAGGAAAATTCAAACCTAAATTTATTTTAAATTAAATCAAGTTAACAAAAATTAATTAATGTGTGTTTTTCTTACAGACCAAACAAATTAATAGACATTATTAACATTGCTTTACCTAAAACATTTTTTTTTTTTTTAAATAAAACAAATTAGTTTTCCTTCTTTAACATGAGAATTTCCGTACTGTTCATGATTTTTGGTACACTTTGACTGGGTATTACTTTTTTATTGAACATTTTACATTAAAACTCATTTATCTATCAGTATTCATAATAGAATCGTTACATACGATTCCTATTCTCATTAATATTTCGTTATGTGTCCACACACAAACGTGACAATATTTAAATTATCTTATTATTCTCATATCTTGAAAATTTTCCTGAGATCTTTTCTCTCAGAGAAACAATTTTTCCTTAGCTCACCATATGCCCTTTGACAAATATAGTGAAGTCACATTTACTTCTTTTTATTTGAGGTACTTCCTCAACATTTATAAATCTCAAAATATGTCCTTAATGACAAATACTTTGAAAATCTCTTTATCTCTTTAAGTTCATTAGAATATAACGTTCCCACATTTCACCAGTCATGACACCTGTATCATTTTAAATTATGAAAGAAAACAGAAATTCCCTTAAAAATAATTTTAAACAGAGTAATTAACATAATTGTAATTGTAACATAACTAAATAACCATTAATAAATTTTATGTTTTAGGTAAACACACCGAATTTTCATCAGAAGGACTCACATATCTGTACAGCTGTGTAACATGGAAAATTCCTCTAGATTTCCCAGATACAGGGTGTACTAAGTGATAGCTGTTAACACCGTTTTCTGTATCAATCAAATAGGGGCCTTCGTAAAGCAACTGTAATTTCGCACATACATTCTTACTACGGTTTGGAACCCTTAACGCCTTAAGAAGTACTAATTCGCCCTTGTTAAAAGTAATATGCTTCTTAATCTTCTTGTTTCTTTTTTCTGTGTATTTTTCAGCATTTCTTTTAATTTTGTTGTAGGTCTCCTGGATTATCTGCTGGTATTCTAAATCTATTACTGAAAGCCATGGTCTATCCGAGCCTCATTCTTCATGATGACTATAGGTGCTCTTCCCGTGATGTCATGAGGTATGTCATTATAACAATTTTGTATCCTTACCAAATTTTTTCTCCCATTTTGGTTGTTGGTCATGAACCAATATCCTTATACATTTTGTCAGTTCCTTAATAGCCCTTTCTGCCGGATTGGCACAAGGATGTCGGATGCTAGTATACACAGGTAAAACATTAGACTTCTCTAACCATAGTTTAAAATTGTTATTATTAAAATAAGATGCATTATCCATTAAAATCTTCCCTGGAATTCCCACTTCTAAAAAGTATTTCGTCATAAGTTGCTTGACTGTTCGTTTGTTGGTTCTTCTGCATGGATAGGCTGTTAAAAACTTAGAAAATAGGTCTAAAATTACAAAGATGTTAGAATTACCTTCTTCACTAGGTATAAGATTTGAAATAAAATCTACCGCTATCATGTTTAGAGGATGTGTAGTTACTATCGATTTTGCCAAATTTTCGTTTACCATATTCTTTTCCTTTGCAAACTGGCATACTTCACATTTTCTGAGCTCCCTTTTGACTAATGATAGATCCTTTTTTGTTATGTAATTCTCTCTAAATATTTTATGTATTTTTCTGATTCCAGTATGATTATAGATACCATGAAGCGCCCTGATGATTTTACTTGCTAACTTTTCTGTGATAACATACAGTTCCGATCCTTTTACCGTTTTGTAGTAGATGTTGTTCTTCTTTTCACATTTTTGTTTTTCTTTCTCCTCCAGATTTTTCTGGTCTTCCACTATTTCTTGTAGAGAGAAAATTCCCCTTTCTGATTTCATTATATTGATTCCTACCATCCTTTCCCTTCTGGTCTTGGCTTTTTCTCCATCCATTCTCGATATCGCATCTGGTACTGTGTTCTTAACACCAGGTATGTACTGGATATCAAAAGTGTACTCTTGCAGAAGTAACGCCCACCGATGTATTCTTGCATTACCAAATTTATTCTTTAAAATGGTAGTTAAACCTTGATTATCAGTTTCGATTATAAATTTGGACCCAAGTAAAAAAATCTTAGCTTTCCCACACAGAATAAAATACTCGCAAGTTCTAACTCGCTCACACTGTAGTTTTTCTCAGACTTCTTTGTGATGCGCGATACAAAAAGAGATTGGTATTTCTCCTCCTTCATGTTTTTGTATCAAGGTCCCAGCAAATCTGTTCTTTGAAGCGTCAGTCCTCAGTATGAATGGTTTGTTATAATCTGGATGGAAAATCTTGACGTTTTCTGTAAACTGTTCTTTAATTTCAATAAATGCCTGTTCTCTCTCTCTAGTCCATACCCATTTGACATTCTTTCTGAGTAGTTCGAGAAGTGGTAGTTCCTTTTCGGTTAGATTTGGTACTAACCGTTTGAAGTAGTGCAAAATACCCAAAAATCCTCTCAAGGTTTTGAGATTTGTTGGCCTTTTGTATTCCTTGATAACTTTGATCCTTTCTTGATCCATACTGACCCCTTCCTTATCTAACTTATATCCTAAGTAGATGACTTCTTCCTTAAAAAATTGACATTTTTTTATGTTTAGCTTTAATCCAGCTTCATCCAAAGCTTTCAAAACAGTCCCTAGGTGTTCAAGGTGTAATGTGTCATTTTCGGAGAAAATGAGGATGTCGTCTATGTAATGTACTACAAATAATTCGTATTTGTTTAAAATTTTGTGAAGAGCTTTGAGTAACGCCGATGTCGCTGACTGGGTGCCAAAAGGTACTACTCTAAAACGGTACACTACTCCATCGACTATGAAACCTGTGTAATCTCTACTTTCCTCGGCCAAAGGTATTAGCCAGAAGCTATGCTTCAGATCCAACTTGGTAAACACTTTGGCTTTGGATATTCTTCCTAAAATTGCCTCTATGGTGAGGGTGCTTCATATTCTGGTATGCTCTTTTGATTTAGATTTCGCGCATCCAGACATATTCTTATGTCTCCGTCCTTCTTCTTAACTATCACTATGGGGTTAATGTAGGGAGTGGTGCTATACTCAATAATCTTATCCTTCAGGAGCTTGTCCAGTGCCTTTTGCATGTCGTCCCGATACTTGTATGGAATGGGGTAACTTTTGACTCGGAAACTGTCCATATCTTTTACCTTTAATGTGTGTACATAATCCTTAGCAACTCTAGATTCCTCGTTAAAAAGATTTTCATATAATTTTAGCAACTCTTCTACCTCTCTTTTCTTATTCCTGCTACAATCCAATTTCACTCTTTTCCACATGTCACTTTCATCATGATCATTGTTTAATTCCATCTCTCCCTCAAAATCTTCCATATTTTCATCTTCTTCTTCTACAACTTGTCCTTCTATTTGAACATCATAGTTAGAATTATTAACATTATTAATCTTCACCTCCTCATGGTGAACTTCATTTAAATTTGATTCATTTTCGCTCTTCTTAACTTCATTGAAATCTACCTCAATTTCTCTAATGATTACTTTTTTGGTCTTGTAGTTGATATCAGCTCCATTCCTGTGCAATTCGTCAGCTCCCATTAAAATTTCGTACTCCATGTTAGGGACTACTAGACATTGTAGTTGTAATTTCTTCCCTGTTAGATCCACTTCCAAAATTACCGACCTGTTTACATCACCAAACTTCCTTGCATTGATCCCAATTAAGCTCACCTTTGGTACTTTAATAAGTTGAGCTCCTAAATTCAGTTTATTTATGAGTGATTCATTGATTAGAGACACCTCTGATCCTGAGTCTATAAGAATATCAATTTTTTTATTTGCAACAATACCTTTTATAGTGACTAATAAATTTTCCTCTTTTTCAGGGCAGTCTACTGATTTGAGGAATTCCCTGGGATGTACATAACCGTACAGACTGCTAGTCATGACACCCTCTAATGAAAACTCGGATTTTGTGAGTGATTTGTGTCAATCACAGTAAAATTTGTATCGGTGGCATCACCTTCAGGATGTCCACCACTACCATTAGAAATTACCGCTCTAGAGTAGTTCCCCTTTCAACACTCCTGTCACACGTCTGAAAATTGACGTGTCTATTTTGAAAATTGTCTCTGTTACTATCTGAGTCGTTTCTATAACCTCGACTCAGATTAACATCAGAGCTGCTTCTTATGAAACCCCTGGATACATCATTGTTATTGGTTCGATTTCTAGAACCACTATTAGTGTCAGATTGTCGATTATGCGACTGATTATTTGTAAAATTTTGGTTATTACCATTCTGTTGAAAACGTTGGTTATTAAGATTATTGTTTCTATTGTAGTTAGAGTTGTGATAATTTGGGTTACTACCCCTAGTATTATTGTTAAAGCGATTTTGGTTTGAAGCAAAATTTGGATAGTTGGTCATGGGACTATTTCTATTGTAGTTGTAATTATATCTATTATTATTTTCATTTACTAATTGATTATAGCTTTGTCGCCTATCACCATGATTATTATTCAAATTTTGGTTCCCCTGGTTATTATTGATAGTTTTATTGTTGTTATTTCGTACTAAATTTCTTTCAACCCTCATCAAGTATGAGGTCAACTGTTCAAAACTCTTTATGTTCTGAATCGCTATTGTTTCGGATATCTGGGGTCTGAACTGACGTGCGAGGTAGCTTACAATCTCCTCTTCACGCATTTCAGGTTCCAAGTGTCTAGCTTGTGAAAAAAGTTGCAATGAGTGATTGTACATGGAGTTCCTCCCCTGCTCATTGTATTGTCCATGGAATAGTCTCTTACGCACTTCATCTTGTACGATCTCACCCCAATACACTCGAAGGAAAGATCTCTCGAAATCTTCAAAATCTTGAAATTCCCCCTCTTTACTGTTGTACCATAGCTGAGGTTCCTTTCCTAAATTTTTCCTAATAATTTCTTTTACGTCTTCAAAATTATTAAGACCTCTAACTCGATTTTTAAGAATTTTTATGAATGTCTTCGGGTGGATTTTATTGCAATCTCCCTCAAATTTTATGCTCTCATCAAGGATAGCTGGATAAGGGTAGATAGGTCTCGTTCCCATCTGCCTTCGTAGGTCTTCAACTTCTTCTTCGATTTTCTTGTATTTTTCTCTCTCTTCTATGTTGACACCTCCATGACTACCACCTCTTCTTATCCTGTTGAATTCCTGTCCAATTTTCATAATCTTTTCCTCTAGTTCTTCTTTGTTATTAGCTACGTTTACTCCTATTTGTACCAAATTTTCGTCCTGTCCTTCTTTCAACTCCTTAATATTCCTCTCAAGTTCTTTTCGTACTCTCAAAATTTTCCTCTCTGTCTCTTCTCTGTCTTCGCTCATCTCCTTTCTTACTCCTGTCTCCAACTCCTTGATCTCCCTTATGTTTTGTTGTGTGATCCTTGTTAAAGATTTAATATCCTTTTCTGTCTCGCAACCAATTTTTTCTTGAGCCTTCTTCACAAGTACCTCTGCATTCTTTAAGAATTCTCCCTGTATGTTTTCTTGGATGAAATGTATCTTTTCCTTCTGCTTTTCCATCTCCACTTCCAAAATGTCCTGTCTCCCACTTAAATCTTCCACGTTTTTTCTTAGTTTTTCTTCTATCTCCTGGATTTTCCTTCCAATGTCATTTGTAATTTCTGCCTTCATCTCGACAAGATCTTTTTTAAATCTATCTTGTCCTTCTTCATTTCTTCTTTCTGTTCATCCAGCTTCTTAACAAGATCTTTTTTTAACTCTATCTTGTCCTTCTTCATTTCTTCTTTCTGTTCATCCATCTTCTTACCAATATCTTCTTTTTGTTCATCCATCTTCTTATTCATCTTCTTCATGTCTTCTTTTTGTTCATCCATCTTCTTACCAATATCTTCTTTTTGTTCATCCATCTTCTTATTCATCTTCTTCATGTCTTCTTTTTGTTCATCCATCTTCTCACCCATCTTCTTCATGTCTTCTTTCATCTCTCTGAAGAAATTCATCATCATCCAATTTTGGTCTTGATTAGTTGCTCCCGGTGTGGCTTCTCCACCTGCGAGTCTGTCTACCTCTTCTGCTGCGTTGTCCGAGACATGATCCCCTAAGGTTCTCATTGTCTGATTTTCTGTCTCTTCCCCTGTTTCCGAGACATCATCTTTTCATGGTCCATCTCTTGGTTTGTGGTTCTTTCCTCCAAAAGAAATTGGAAGGTTTCTGGATCCTTTTCCTCCTCAATAAGAGCTGTCTTAAGTCTATTGAAAAGAGTTAATTTAATCCCTTCACTGCTTAAATTTCTTTTTCCAATTCTTCTTTCAATTCCCTTACTCTCAACTGGCCTATAGTCTTACAGGACTTGTTTTGTTCCATTTTGTTAGATTAAGTTGAAATAGAGTTTTGAAATCAGTTTTAAGTTTTAATTTAAGTAATTAGACCTAGATATTACACCCAATAACAATGATGTTTCCCTATTTCAGGAATTGTACTGAGTTTTTGTATATAGTTAAATATAAAATTTTTCAAAGAAAATCTTAGAATTATTTTTCTCAAGCAATGTTAATATGATTCAAGAAAAATACAACTGAGCATTTGTTTACTAAACTTCTAATTGTCTCTGAGTAGTCTGGAACAATCTATAATTATTACTCTTGTTTTTATTTGCAAACAATAATATTTAATACAATAAATCTTTAGAGATGAAATTTATATTAATTTTATAACGCCCCACGTTGGGATCGACATTAATATTGTGGGGTTAAATTTTGTTAAATCTATAAAATTATTTTTTCTCAAAGTATTTGTGTAATACGTGTTGCCTATGGTGGTACGCCTACGACAACAATATGATCTCCCACAATATTTTCTTAAAAAAAATATGACGCCAATGAAATTAAATTAAACCAAGCTGCTCAAAGCAATGAGACTCTTAAAAATTTTTATGATTAGAAACAAATAACGAAAAAGATACTTAAGTAGTTCCTCCGGTCACTGTATGACGTCACCCGCTCAGGTTACTGGTGTAGGTTCAAGTTCTGCGATTATTCCCTCTAGTCAAATTCTGTGTTTTGTGAGGTTAAAGTTCTAAGACGTTACAGCTGATTGAAGCAAATTAAGAAGTGGTCGTTCTCGTTAAATAAATTTTTCAGATTAATTTATGTTTGAAATAAACAGAAATTCAAAAGAGATATTTATTGTTCAATGTCGCTAAAAGAAAATGTATTAGAAAGATTCCAAAATGAATTGGTGTTACAGGTGAGTACAATTTATACTTTTATTCCTATGGAATGTACCTTAAATAAATATATAGTGTGTTCTTAGTTATAAAACCGTATTCTTTAATTGAAATGTATGAATGTGAAAATTCCTGAATATCCTGTTTTCTCTTCCAAGAACAAACTACATCAAAGTTGTAGCACGTGCTAATTTAAATAAAACCTTTATAATACGAATAAATTTTGACAATAAATATGGATCTCGTACAAATGAATTAGTGATAAAACAAAAAATTAGTATGAAATTCTACAGTTTATCGAAAATGTCTAACATTAAAATAGAACAATAATAATTGACATCACCTTAAAAATGTTCAGAATTTGGTCCATACGTGGATGTTGTGGAGTCCTGGTACTTAATTCTTGCTAAATATGTGTTGGAGCAAAATTGGCCCCAAATACCTCAAATGTAGAATCCTTACAACTGCTGTCACCTTCAAATGGACAGGAATATGTTCCTTAAGGCTTAAATAACTTGCTTGCTCTCCTGGAACTGCTGGTATTGGATGCCAATACACTTTGGCCCCAATTTCTTGTCAGGTATGTTAAATTTTTTTATGAAAATACACTTTTATACACACACTTTATTGTTTTAAGTATTTATCTTGCATTATTATCGTTAATTGTGTAATTTTACTTAGACAAATTTTAATTTTATCAGGACAAATTTCTTACCCTCCTTTCGCTTTCAGGAACAAGAAACAAGAGAGAGATTTTAGATTCAACAGCACCATGGTTACCGAAAATTCTTTTGTTTTCCCAGCTTTCCTTTTGAACAAAAATAAATAAATTTATGTTGGCAATGAAAGCAAAGTGACTGGTAAGCTCAAATGATGTTTATTGGAACCTTGTTGTACAGGGTGATTTTATTTTAGTGAGATTTGGAATTCTAAAATTATTCCTACAGATTTTGGGAGTGATCACAAATTTGTCCTTAACATCTAGAAATTAAAACTAATCAATTATTTTCAAGGTACAATTTAAGAAATTTATAAAATTTATGGAATAATTATCTGGAATAAATTAAACTCAACTTGTAGTTTTGCTATTATCTTTCTTTCTATTAATTTAGTTGCATAAAAAAATCGAACAAAGTCTTATAATGATTTTTAATTATTGTTTCCCCGAATGTTGTACACCAATTCAGTATCTTTTTCATAATATTTATAAATAAACATGCTCATTTGTATACTACTTCTAATGCAACCGTAACAATACATTATACAAAGTGTAATAATTGATTTATAGCAATATGGGAACCTAATATGTCCGTCCTTTAGTTATGAACGAACACAAAAAGGAAGATAAAAATAAACCGCTTCTATTCAAGTCAATATCAACAGGTTATTTTACGAGTTTCCTGCTGTTATGGCTGAAGTGTTATTGTTCATCGTGTGTCCTTTTTTTAGATTTTTCTTTATATCCTTTGAGTCTTTTAATACTTACAGCACCCCAAGATATGAATTAATTAACAATCGTTATTATATTTTATTTTGGAATATTCTTTGTAAAAAGTTTTATATTGTTTATTTTGAAGAGGCATTTAAAACTTTTTAAATGTTTTCTTAAATGTTACATTAAGTTGTACGAAGGCTGCCTTTTATATTTTGGGATTAGAGAACAAAAACAAAAATTAATAATCGAAAATAACTTTTGCATGCGTTTGAAGCAATTGTCGAAGCACTTTTGCCACTCTGATTGAGGTATCTCCAAAACATTCATTCTGAATGCAGCAACCGCTTCTTCAGGTGTCGAAAAACGTTGACCTCTCAGTTTGTTTTTTACGTACGGGAATAAAAAGAAGTCATTCGGTGACAAGTCAGGACTATACGGCGGATGACTCATCTAATCGATGTTTTGGGTGCCCAAAAATGCAGTTGTTTGAGCCGATGTGTGGGAGCTCGATGTGTGGGAGCTGTCACTATGTCATAGACATGTTCTGCCTTCCTAAGCCCAAAGGGCGTATCTCAATTCTCGCCATATTTTGGATTTTACTCTTATTGTCTCCCCAATGACCTAGTCGTTTACTTTAATAACAAATTTGGCCGGATCTCATCGTTCTAGGCCTTCTAAAACACTAGTAAAAAAACACGTATATCCAAAATAGAGCGAAATCATAAGCTATATAACGCTTAATTCCCACAACTAGCCATTTTTGAGTTACGCCCTTTGGGCTTAGGAGGGCAGTGTTTCGAAGTACCGTGATCGTATTTTTTGAGCATTTCTTTCGACCAATCGACAGGAGCCTTTTTTTGAGCGATTAACAAATTTTGTGGGATCCAACGAGAACAAATTTTTTTGACCGTCAAATATTTATGCAATATTGAATGTATGCTGGTTCTACTAATGCCTAAGGTTGTCTAAATCTCACGATAGGTCACATGACGATCTTGCAATATCAGTTCGGAACAACAACTGATGTTGGACGACCTGCACTAAATTCGTCTTGGAGTGAACTACAGCCACGATTGAATCCACCATACCATCGATAAACTCTGGTTCTTGATGGAGCTTCATCGGGTTCATCCAGGCACTGTTGCTGAGTTAATCCACATCGAAAAACGTAAAAAATAATTGCATGAAAATGTTTACGATTTAATTCCATTTTTGGGCCAAGAGAAATCTTTTAAGTTACTGTAAACAACACAAATAGAGCTCGTATGTCAAAACGTTCTGAGTACGTATAACCTCAAAAATGTCCAACTTTACGATAGAGCTGTCAGTTGCCAGATTGCAACACCAGGGTTGCCAAATCCCAAAATATAATAGGCAACCCTCGTATATCTAATAATAACGAACAAAAACAACATTTGTTGAGTATTGTAGCACAAAAACAAATCAGCATAGATCAATTAACAGATAATTGCAATTAGAAACATAGTATTTATTATCTTTCTACCCACATATTATGAAAATAAAGCCAAAACATCAATTAACAACTTATTTTTATGAAAAGGATTTTATTTTGAATATCTGTTTACTGATAAATTCCTTAATTGACTGTTTTTCAAACTATTAATCCTTACACCTGTAGAACATAACCAAAATTTAGAAAACTAATTTACATAAATAGCTGTTAGACTATAAGATATCAAGAATCAAGCTTTGTTTAGTATAGATTTTAACAAACAAAAAAGTATAAGGGCTTTAACGGTTAGTGATAAGCTTATCATTAAAGTTAAGGTTTTCCCCAATAATATCCAAGTCTAATGCAATGGAATACAGAATTAAACTTTCCTTTTACCGAAATTGTTTTCCAAAATTTAGGAGTAAAAAATACATTATTTTTATCTTTTCTACACTACAATTTCTTTCGTATTGTTAATGTTTAATTAAAGTATATTTTTTATTCTTTAACGTTTTCAATCTATTCAGTAAATATTATTGACATTGTTGTTCTCTTGATTAATAATACCTAAAATAATACCGTTGTGATTGATGCTTTACAATTTAATTAGTCATTTAATCAGATGTCAAACAACAAATATTGGATTACATTTAAATTGACCATTTGATTAATCAATTTATCTATGGGTTATTTTCATATTAAAATTGAATTACTGTTGTGTTTTTTTTTTCGAATATTAGCAAATAATCATGGAAATTAACGATTGATAACGTAAAGGATTTACAAGAAGTCTTATTAGTTATTCATCCAACAACTAAAACAAAAACTCGACGTACATTTAGTGTAGTTGGAAAATTCTATGATTTATACAAAAAATATGCTAGTCTGTTTCTACAAAATACAATAAAGAGGATATTTCTCAATTATCAACATGGAAAATACACACGCCAAGTTGTGGGCATAAATACATGCGTAAACAAAGCTGCAGAATATTTAAAATTACCGAACTCAACACCAGTCATTGTATTCGCCGATCTTCAGCTTCAGCAACAATTTTAGCAAATTCAGGCGAAAAAATTCAGTGGCGGAGGATATATTGATGATTCGATATATAATAAAATAGAAATTGCCAGGAATAATAAAAAACTCTTGGTTTGAACGTAACTTCCAAGTTTACGTTCAAACCAAGAGTTTTTTTATTATTTTTAATAAGGTTCCAAGAAGTAAGGGTTAGTACAATAAATTTAATTGAAATTGCCAATAAAATAGAAAAATCTATTAAACCTAGGGCTTCTAATTCATATGATATTATTACTAATGAAGAGCAGGCATCAACATCAACATCTTCGTTGACGCCAATATTACTTTTAATGCAAACCTGCTATTAAAAAAAGATACATCAGGCATAACACTTCAAAATTGTACAAATTTCACCATTTCACTATAAGTTTAACTGATTTTTTTTATTCAACAAATCATTTTTTTTAAATTCCTTCTATTCAAAGTCTAAATAAAATACCTATACAGGGTGTTTCAAAAAAAGGTAACACCGTCTCTATGATAGGTAAAAAACTGAAAAATAATTGGGGTTTGCTTAGTAAAATTTTTTTCTAACGCCATCCGTTTTCAAGATAAAGGGCGTTGAAGAAAATAAAAAATTACACATTTCTTACGATTTTGCCGAAACTACTGGCACCATTGCAATGAAATTTTATACAAATATGTTTTAGATGCTGATATATCCCATGAATTTGTTTTTATAACTAACTCTCATAGAGGGCGCTAGTTACACGATTCATACAACGTATTATTCAACATAACTTTTTTTAGAGTAGAATTATTAGTCAAAACTCCAAGTGAACATAAACATCGTTTAATTCTACACCAAAAAGGTACTCTTGGTAAAACTCGATATTATGTACCGTTTTCGGAATATTTTGATTTGAAAATTATGAAGTAATAATCGTTCCTGGTATAAACTAATGATAAAGTTCGCTTTTCTCTAAGTTTGCCATGTAAAATTGACATTTATTGATTGTTATGACAATAAGTCAACAATAAATAGAGTTTTGAAACTTATTTGTGTTATTTGTAAAATTAGATATTGTTAAACAAAATGTACTCAAATTGAATACACCGACATGTTATTAACTTTAGGCGAGTGTTTAGGAAACTCTAGTGCAGCTTTTACGCGTTATGCAGAAAAGTTTCCTAGAAGAAACTTACCAAGTAAAAAAACTAGCGCCCTCTATGAGAGTTAGTTATAAAAACAAATTCATGGGATATATCAGCTTCCAAAACATATTCGTATAAAATTTCATTGCAATGGTGCCAGTAGTTTCGGCAAAATCGTAAGAAATGTGTAATTTTTTATTTTCTTCAACGCCCTTTATCTTGAAAACGGATGGCGTTAGAAAAAAATTTTACTGAGCAAACCCCAATTATTTTTCAGTTTATAACCTATCCTAGAGACGGTGTTACCTTTTTTTGAAACACCCTGTATAAGTTACTCTTTCTATTTAATTAATAAACGTTGTTTTATAAAAAATATTGTGTGCAGCATGTGCGCAAAGCACTTTTTCCACTCGCTTGATTTGACCATTTATTTACTATTAACACACCCATCATCATTTAAACATTTAAGCAAAGATATTAATTAACAAACGTCAGAAACAAAACTGCTCCTTTTTTTTGACACGCTTTTGTATCAGCTTGGTTTGTAGCTTTGAAATTAATTTTTACTGTTTTCTAGAAGTTCGATGACAATGAAATAATTTAATAATAGATTTATTCTTATAAGGACCACCAGGATTGATAAATTTTTATTTAAAAATTTTTGATTTAAATATTGTACAATGAAGAAGTTGATTGCTGTAAGTTAAAAGAAAATTAACAAGAAAATCCTCTTGCAACAGTTTATTGTTAACCGAACTAAAACATAAAGATACAAAAATAACGATACAGGGTGGATTAAAAAAATTAAACTATATAGAGGGGAAATGAAAAGTTTGAAAATAGTTTTTTTTGTTTTAGGAAGGTTTAAGTGACATTTTAAGGTTCTCGGGACATTAAAATTGGAGTTATAAAAAACAAAAAATCGGGGGGGAGAATTAAAAGTTTAGGAATATTTTATTTTGTTTTTGAAAGGGTTAAGTGACATTTTGAGGTTATTGGAATGGTAAAAGTGGAAAATAAAGCCTACAAAGTAATGGGTTAAAAGGAATATAAAGTATACAGGTGAAATAGAATAACTATAACATTTAATATCGTAGTACCCCACGCTTTTTACTCTTAATTAAATTATTCTCTCAATATCTTAAATTTTATTATAATTGCAGTAATTGGTCAAAATTGCAAACCTTCCAAAATGGATTTTGTTAAAAATCCGGCAATAAACAGACTAAATGCGAACAAATCTCGTTATTAATGGTCAAATTAATGTAGAGAACGGAACGCAACATAAATAATTCGATTTAATACTCATTTTATCCAAGAATACCCATGTTTAATTAGCCATTCTTTGTACCTTTCACCTTTGTAAATCCATATCAGTTACAGTTGGATTATGTACATATTCCATTTCTCTGAAACGCTTATTAACCCTTCAAGGACTCCAGACAAAAGCACTTGAAAGCTCATCACGTACTCGATATTTCCTTTCGTGTAAAACTTGTGTCAAAATATGGGATGCCGGTTGACTTAATTTTAGAGTCCCGGATTTCTACTAAAACTGAAATCGAATGTAGGATCATTTTGTTGAAATGGAGTAAATTGTATCCTATTTTACCAATTAAATATGTAGGGTCTACTATGAAATTATTTATAATTTTGTTCAAGATAGTAAATACATAAAATACTTGACGGAATTGATTTTTTACATTAAAACAAATGCTCAAAAAGTTCTCCATCTTGTTGTTGGCAATGACACAGTTTCCTATAAAAATTGTCACGAACTTTGTTTAAAGTTTGAGGTGAAATAGCCCGTATTTCTGTAGTTATCCTTTCTTTGAGGTCTGCAATGCTAGTTGGCTGTGTTGTATATACTTTGTTCTTGAGATAACCCCATAGAAAAAATCCAAGGGCGTAAGGTCCGGTGATCTAGCTGGCCACTCGATAATGCCTCTTCGTCCAATCCATTTATTGGGGAAATTTTCATTCAAGTAATTTCTTACAATTAAATCATAATGGGGCGTTGCTCCGTCCTGCTGGAACAATATATTTTCATCCAGTAGGTTCGGATCTATTGCGTTGGGATATAAGTTGGCCAACTCAGGAACAACTTCGTCTCTAATCATGCCTAAATATTTTTCGTCTGTCAAATTTCCATTTACAAAAATAGGACCAATAATGTGGTCACCTATGATACCTGCCCAAACGTTCAACTTTTGAGGATACTGAGTATGTGTCTCACGCATCCAATGAGGATTCTCTGACCAATATCTACACTTTTTCTGTTTACGTCCCCGTTCAATGTGAAAGTTGATTCATCGGAAAAAATAATTGTACCAACAGCTATTTCATTTCTGTTCAATTTATTCATAATTCTTTCGCAGTCCATTCTACGATCTGGATCGTCTTCTATTAGTTCTTGCACAAAAGTCAATTTATATGGATGAAGTTTTTCTTTATGGAAACACCTTAGGACAGTTGTGTGACACATTATTTTGACGAGATTTTTGACGTGAACTTGACGTTGGATTCTCCACGACATTTAACATAATATCCACTTTTACATCATCTTCAACGAATTGCGGTTTTCTTTTTAAAGGTTTGACATGTCCAAGTTCTCTGAATTGTGCATGAATTTTAGACACAGTACCTTGTGAAATATTAGGCAACTGAGGATACCTCTGATTAAATAAGTTTGCCACTTCTACTTCTGCAATTATCGCCGTAACCAATCATCATAAAATTAACAAAAGAAAGTGTTTTTTTTGTTTGAATTGTATTCCATGAAAATGAGCATTTTTAGTAACTGGTCAGCATGTTTATTGTGAGCCCTGTATGTGGTTTAATCCACATCAGATGGATTTTTTGGGTGCTTCTGTTAATTTTATATAATGCTCTTGTAATCAGAAGTGATACAAGGTACCATAGGGTTTTGTATTGCATTTAGAACAGATAAAAAAATCAGATAAAATCAGCTGAATTATATGAAAATGATCTATTATAGATTATTCCCTCATATATTGTCGGCAGTAAAAACATATTTATATTACTTGGATTTTGACAATTACTTACAAAAGTCAAGTAACTTGGCAAGTTCTGAATAGTGAGTCGTAGTGAGTGACATTCTTGTAATATCAGACCCACAAAAGAGACTCAAACTCCTCCTTTATTTGAATTTTTACATCTCATTAGAGAGAAGCAGAAAGAAAAAAATAGATGGCATTAGAGACTACTATAAATTTTTAAAATCTTATCTAACCGAAAGAGAAAGGGTAAGGACTGCTCAGATTTGAAAAAGAAGAGGGTGTTCCTCAGGAAAGCATTCTTGGCCCAGACTTTTATCTGCTCTATACATACGATATTCCTGAAAGCACTTAAACTACAAGGATTATGAACATTGAAATAATCTAAAGATTCTAAAACCCAGTACTGGAAGACATGTCAATGCACATTGGTATTCAAGATCTTAAAATTGAGATGATAGTGGAGAAGATAAAACGCATTGCTCAGAAACACGAAGTCATGAAGTCGTTCATCTTCTGGATCACAGAAATATGGTAAAAGAGCTAAAAAGAAAAAAAACCTCAAGATTTGGTGTAGTATAGTGACTTGTGAATTAAAAATAGCACTAAAAAATAAATAGATTATGGAATGATAATTCTGCAAAACTGATTGGTAAGTTAGGTTGGAAGTAAGTTACTATAGTTAGTCTTCAGACTAGTTGTAGCACACGGTACAAAAAACATGTTATTTAAAATATTAACCCAACTTTTTGATGACTTATTAGGATTAACTGTTAAAGTAGGGAATTAACTTATCGGCAACAGTCACTCCGCAAGCCGAAAGCTTTTTTGTTGGATATAGCCCTCATAAGGAAAGTTTTTGCTGTATGATCCTTGTCACCCTGCTGTGGAATACTTTGTGAGACATAAATCAGAAAATTTTCCTAAGCTGTCGGACCAGGCTGGATTTTCGTTGTTATCATATGCCGACCATTAAAGAGATTTTATGCAAAAAGGTTACGTCAAATACAATTTGTCTGTTATTCTTGTAAACGTTTTTTACCCCTTAGACGATATTACTTCCCTTCACAATGGATTTAATGAAATGGGAGGGCTAATATTACAAAAAATATAAAAAATAAATAAGGGGACTGTATGAATAAATGATATAAATATTTATCATTTAAAAAAACTGGTAAATTTAATGAAATTTTGGCGAATTAGTTCTCTATTAGTTTTTCCAGCTTTCGTGGATATTTATTTAAATCATAAAGAAACTATAATTATGAATTTGAACACCTTGATTTGATAACACTTTAAAAATGTGAAAAATCGCTAGTACCCGTCAAGTTTTGATTCGAAGGAGAACTGCTCTTCTGCTCTTTGCATGATAACGACTCTGCGCGATTAACAGTAGCACACTTAGATTAGGAAAGCATATGGCACTTCGCTTTATTTTGAGCTTGCGTTCTGTGACACATTTTTAGCAGCCGCCATTATTTCTGTGGCAAACAAAGCGAATACAGCGTGTGCTTTATTTGTGAATTTTTAAGTGAAAATTATTGAGATTGTGAATTATTTTTGAACTGAACAATGGTGAATTGTTGTGCTTACGGATGCCGAAGTCGCAGCGAGAAAAGGAGATAGGAATTTCATTTTACAGGTAAACAAACGATTGTATATACAATGACCTTTGTAGATTTTTCTATTTTAAAAGATAAAAGAGTTATCTCTGAGTAATTATATTTAAGTATGTAATTATTCAGTCTTTAATTCATCTAATTATAGTGTTTGGATAACGCGGTTTAATAATATTCATTCTAAATCTGCATAAATAATATATTTTCTTGCTTCAAAACAGCCATTTTACCAATGGCGTAGGTAAGCAATTTTTAATTAAGTTTCTCCAAATAAATCTAGCTATTCATTTCAATAGAAGATTAATGCAAAAATGACTGACTCAAAACGACAAAAGAATTATTCACTGTAAAATAGGAGAATTTTCACTAGAAAAACATGTAGGTATTTTATGAACTTTTTATTTTTTGTTACAGCCTTCCTACAGATGTAGAAAAACGCAAATTATGGATAGGTAACACCAAAATTAAGGATTTGGGAACCAACTAAAAATGATAGGCTTTGGTCAAAACACTTTGAGGAATGTTGGTTATATAAAACTGATGTAAATTCAAGACTACATTTGCTCCATGAAGCTATTCCAATAATTTTTCATCAGTTGCCCACATACCTGCAACCCAGGAAGGTATGTACCTACATAACTAATAACAATAAAACACCTTGGCAGTTCTAGGTAAAACATAATTTAAATTTTTTGTGAATTGGAAATATTTATATAAAAATATTGTTTTTTCTAGGCCAAATAGAGAGCACCATTCGAATATATTCAGAGTACAGAACCTGGTCCTTCTACTTCCTCAACACAGTCATTAAACCCAACAGCTGACTATCCTGGTTAAAAATACTGAAATGGAAGTTACTTCTAGAAACTATTAGAAGAGAAGGCTAGAAAAATTAGGGTATTAAAATAATCTATAAACAGGCTAAAAAGAAAAGTTGTTTCCCTTAAACAATTAATAACCAGTTTGAAAAATAAGAACTTTATTGATAATGAAAAAGCCATTTTATTAGAAAATGTGAGTAGTGTAAATAAGCAATTGTTACAAAGAATGCAATGTCTAAAAATAAAAAATACCCACCTGAATTACAAAAATTTGCATTGACTTTAAATTTTTTCTCTCCTACAAAGCTTACAAGTATATCAGGACAGTATTTGAAATGTGTTTGCCCCATAGAAGCACTATTGGGAAATGGCTGCAAACTATGCAGCTCCTGGTTTCACAATTGAATCATTCAATACTCTGAGTAAACTTATAGAAAATTTAAATAAACCATTATTTTGTTCTCTTATCATTGATGAGATGTCAATTCGGCAGCACTTGGTATGGAATGGTAAAAGTTTCCACAGTTAGTCAATTTTGGGGTTGATTTGGATGATGATTCAAATGAATTAGTCAAAGAAGCTGTTGTTTTAATGATAGTTGCAATTAATGACACATGGAAGCTTCCACTTGGCTATTTTTTGTCTAATGGTTTAAATGGTGAACAAAAATGTTCTATAGTCAAACATCACTATTAATATCAGCAAATAAACAGTTTTAATTTAAGTATTTATTTAATATTAAGGTAGTTATAGATTAATTATGTTAATATTTTCATAACAAATAAAGATTTTTTATAATTACTAGTAAATTTTATTTGTTATTTATATACTCCTTGATTAATATAATATAGGTAGTTAGTATTTTATAATATAAATATGATTTTTTTGTTTTATCATACCTATTAAATGTACCTATATGTAACTTTGCTGAATTTTATTCACTTCCTTCCTTTAATACCAACCTATTATTTGTATCTAAGAAACATACAATTATTACCTATTATGTGGGAAAAATGTATTGTAAACATTATGTTACGCCACTGACCACATCGATTATGTGGCAAGTGGTAACAGTTTCACGACTCGGGTTACGCGTCCTCTCTCTTTCCTTGTCTAAGGTAGCACATTTAACTGGAAAAATGTATCAGCTGTTTACGTCATACAACTGGCTGCATAACTGTAGCAGGAAACACTTTTTCCAAGCAGCTGTAATCCAGATAAGTGCATTGGATAAATTTATGTTTTCTTCGCAATTCTCGAAATCACATCCACTGTCAATAAACGCTAGAAGTCTTCTAATGAAAAAATGTCAGTAAATCAATTTGAAATTCTAAATTATTCCTTGATCTAAAGGGTGATGTGGTGTTGGGTGGCAGGAAGATTATTTTAATATTTTCTAATGGAACTTTAGGATGTGACGTGGCATTATCCAGGAAAAGAAGCACTTTTCTATTCTGTTTTTTTCATTCTATTGGCAACTTTATGCAGCCATCTTATCATAATTTCTGTTCATCCAAGCCTTTTTGTTAGAAACCCATTCTAAGGGTAATTTATCAACATGACTACCCTTGAAACAGCGGGGATTTTTACTTTCTTCAATTACTAATAGATCTTCTTTCTCACCTTCCAAATTTGCACATAGCAAAATAGTCAAACGTTGTTTTGCTGCCTTCTTCCCTGCACATTTTTCATTTTCCATCTTCAAACTGCTTTGGCCAACTTTCTCGAACTTAAACCATACTTTTAACTTTCGGCAATTATATTTTGTTTTGACTTTTAGCTTTTGACATATTTTTATAGCAGCTTAAGAACCTTTGTAATATTATTTGTGCGTTGGGCTACAATTTGTAATATGAGTTACCTGTTGATAGTGAATTTATAAAAATATTTAGTTAACTTTTTGAAAAAATAACGATATACCAAAAGAAAAAAATGTAATTTGCAATAAAACAAACCTTAAGCTTAATTTCGTCTTTAATTAGTTGTAAAGATACTTCAATAATTAACAGAATTTATAAATGTTTATCACACAAAAATTATGATAGTTAAATACCTCGGCTAGGGGTGAGTAAGTTCATTAGCTCTGACTATTGTACAATATTTGTTTCTTTAAGAAATTATAAGGGCGCCACTGAAATCTTTTTATTTTTTATGATACTACTGAAGAAAGTTGTTTTAAGCTGAGTTATTTAAATAAGTATCATAAGACGACAGAAAGATGTCAGAAAAAAACTGTCTATGAAGATAAAAAAATGATTTGAAAATGTACAAACATATAAAAGATAATAAGATTTCCTTGGTGCTGAAATTAATGAGGTAGAGAATACGTTACAACAAAATAATCCGCAAACAGTTCTTTAAAAATACTTATTCTAATACAGTTGACGATATAGATAGATATACACGGAAATAAAAGAGAAAAAATATGGGAACAGTAAACTTGATAGATCACAATAAACTTATCTGTTACGATAGTGGACGATCCTTCGCCGCACCTTGGGGTCGCTACGGCACTGTCTAGGTGGTTCCAAATGATTATAGAAGATCACTAGTGGAGGGATGATCTGCCCCAGTTGTAGAGATAATCCAGTTAAGAATGTGCATACGAGAGCTTACAGGTTACAAGTTATTCAAGTTTATGGAATCTCCAAATTCAAGAGATGATTCTGGTTTACAGAATCTTCAATTAAAGAATTGCCTCTAGTTTACTAAAGAGTTGCCTCTAGTTTACTGTTTTATATTCCAACTGTATATGACAGTAAATCAATAGAAGAAATGAGACTCGAATAATTATTAAAACCTCTGGAACTCGATAATGCCAACTCATTAGTACACCTCGTAGCGTAGCTACTTTGAACTTCCAATTATAATTATAGAAACTGTATTCATTATTTTATTATTAAAAATGTTTTAGGATAGATGGAGCAGCTAGCGGTACTAATTGAATTTAATATTTAGGATACCAGGTGCTTAAAATGTTAACAGGTACTGTTACACCTTTTGAACGCGGAGAAAGTTTTAAACTAACGAAATATGTATGTAGGTAACAGAAAGACCGAGCTATTAATAATGCAGATAATTTCATTCCTTTTTAGGTAGGTAGATACCTATTTAAATATCTAATAACATTGGGTATTTCCATCATCAAATAGACTAAAATATTTTGGCCAATATCAACAGGTAAATTTCTATGAAATGGGCTTTAAAAATTTGAGATTATTTGGCCGCGGCCGCATTATAAAGGTGTCCGTAAATACCATGAAAATTTCCATATAATCGATTTGGGCAATTTTGAAACTGGCCGTTAGAACAGGTGGCCGCTTTTTTTTTAATATACTACCTTTTACATAAATAATATTAAGAAAATCTAACTCAATGAGCAAAACGAAAAGAAATATTAATTTTTTGTACGTCTATGTGTTTTTAAAATAATGGTTATTGTTTTAAAATTGATAAAGAGTATCGTTAAAAAAGTAACTGTATCCCAGATGGTATTATTGTGAAGTAGAATGTCTTGTAACGTAGACAGCAATTTGTCAGCAGAAACTTGAGAACGAAAAACTTCAGTATATAAATCTGCAGAGAATTTCTAATAGAGTTATTGCTCCAGGCTACAGGTTTTATTGATAAAAATCGTTATAAGTTTTTTTCTGTTTGAACTCTTTCCTTATACTTTTGTAGTTTGTTCTCCATTCCAAACAGTTAATCTGTTGAATTCTGTTTAATATTAAAATTGTAAAACCATAGGTGTAAAAAATGTAAACGCTGTATCGATTGGACCAAAAAAGGCACACCTTTATTCGTTCATTTCAAAAAAATATTCAAAAAAAAAGGTTCATTTAATACAATGATTTAATTTTAATATTCATTTATTAGTCTTGTTATAGATCACTTTTTCAACTATTCTTCCTTCACTAAATTTATAATTACTCCGCTTTCTTTTAATAGCACTTTTACAAAACTGCATCTTTTACGTTTTATGGACTTGTATTTGACCTTTTAATCAACTTTAAGTCGGCCGCTGGTGGAAGAGACTCGTTCTGCATCCTGCTCTGTGGAATGAAAAGAAGTACTTACCTTGCATTGACGAGACAATAATGTAGAAACCAATTTGCGAGTAGTATTCATTTGCAAAACAATTGAGATGGATTTAAGTATCGTTCGATGCCATCACGTATTCTATTGAAATGTAATGCAATTTCTGTTGGGACATATAGCCCAGGAAGTAAGTATTTTGTTTTTCCATTAAAAAACAATCAAATCTAACTTGAAAATCAGTAAAGATTTCCAAACCAGACGATGTAAGTAGAGAACTTTAACTTGAGTAAGTAAATCCACGTTACATTCCGAATTCTAAACAAATGTAGAATTAAATTGATTGTACTAACCCTTACTTTTTGGAAGTCCATCTTATTAAGAATAATAAAAAACTCTTCGTTTTAACAAAACTTCCAATATTTATTTAAAAAATTGCTTTCTTAACTTTAATGACAGCCGTTTCGCTAGACTTAGCATCGTCAGATTGACATATTGAAGTTACATTTTGTTTGTTTGTAGCTAGGTACCTGATGTTTATTAGGTAGTTATAAGGCTAGACCAAGTATGGAAGTAATAAGACATAACAATATTAAAGGCTAGATGTTATGAGCCCTAAGGGATTATCCTGGATGTACTTCCCTCTAAGATCAGTATAACTGTACAATGATATAGAAAAACCAGGAAAAAACTATATCATGCTGATCTTTACAATAACTTAATATATTTGTGTTACAATTACGTCTTATCTATGTACAAAATGAAGACTCAATCAAAGCAAACACTTTAAAAGTGGAGAACTTCCCAGATTTATTTGTTCATTAACAACTTTAAATTGTGGATCTGCTAGATGTCTTTTTATTTCAAGTTCTTCAAGGAAATCTAAGTTTTGTTTTTTATTACAAGTGTGTAGTATTTGGATGTCATTGATGTGTAAGAGTGAGGTTGGATGTTCAAGTAGGTGTTTTGCATAATTTGACTTATCTGGTTGTTTTAATCTATATGCTCTTAAATGTTCGTTAAATCTTACTTCAAAATTTCTTTGTGTTTGACCTATATATACAGCATTACACTTTGGACAATTAATTTTGTAAACACCAGATTTTTTAAATTTAGGTAATTTTGTTTTTACATTTAACAATTTTGTACCAATATTATTTTGTGTTTTAAATGATATTAATGCTGATATTGCCGAAGCTTTTATTTTTGAAATTTTATTGGAAATACTTCCACAATATGTAATATTTTTATAACTTTTAATTTCTTTAGTTTGTTTAGGAAATATTAGGTTTAGTGACACTTTCTGTAGAATTTTTTTTGATAAGTCATATAAAGGTTTCAGTCTTAAAGCTAAGTGGCTAATAAACTTAGAAAAATAATGAAATCATATCGAAAAACGAGTGCAATTCACCCTCAAGGTCATTTAGTTCTTCGGTCGGCTTATAATTTTTCTCTGGTGCTTAAATCCCCAAGAATATCTTCAACAATGTTTTCATTTAACATTTTGATTTGCTCTTAGACGCATTCAACCAAATTTATCTTGCTCAAGTCGATGTAAAGGTTTGGTTTAAAAAAAACATAATTACCTTTCTCAAAAATAATTAACGAAAAATTATCCTCCATGATTGATTTAAAAAAATAATTTACCAACATAAATTAGCTTCAGAAAAATTCAGTTTTGTTATTATTGATTGATTTAATTGCTTTAAAACTTAGAATGCGCCATATGTTATAATCGAACCTTTGCCAACATAAATGCAATAAACTTTCATTGTATATTCCTCTTATATATTTAGACTATACAGAATATTATGCTTATACTAAAAGCTCTCAAAAACTTCTGGCAAAACTTCTAGAAACTTTTTATTGATCTAAATAGTGGCCTCAGGCCTTCAATTTACTCATATTTTCGAAATAAGCTTATAGGGAATTGTACGGAATTTAATTAAAGAAGTAATAAAATATTATGAGGTTGTATAGACCCTTCGAGAAATATGGAACTGTCGAATATAACCAGAATTTCATCGGTCAAAAGTAATAAGCAAGAAGCCATTAAGATAGCTGACATATGTTAAAACTTAGCACGTACTACAGTTACAGTTGGAATAAATAATTTATTTTTATTATTACGCGGTAGGTTTTACGTCTAGACACTACATTTTAATTAATTTAATACTTTCATTTTTCTCTATTTGAGTCTTATACATTGCGCATTTTATTTGTAAACTGATATTTTTATTTTTTACTTTGTTAATATGTAGGTAAATATACCGTGCAAATTGTTATATAAAGAAAAGAATATTGTTTATATTTTAGTTGTAATAAACACCTTGAAAGATTATTTCATAATCGACAATTAAATTATTTACACCTTCAAAAAAGAATGCCACCGTAAAACTATAAATATTTTTCCAACATTAGAAATATTTAAATTTTGTGGGCGTAAGCGAAAAGCTATTAGTTAGTGTCTGGAAATACCACCTGTATGTGGCTGGTCGTTAATATACGGCTGCCGACAATCGATTTTTAATCTTTCAGGCAACTGGAAGTCAACTGCAACACGACCTGGCAAGCTGAAACTTGAATAGTCTGTGGTAGAGAAACTATTAAATTTCCTATTTTTTCGTTGTCTGCAGTCTCTGGTCAGTAAAAATGAAAATGCGAATCTGATCAACAATTTTAAAGTTTGGTTTTTCTCTTTTATTTTCATGATAATTTATCTTTAGTATGTAATTTAAAATGAAATTCATATAGTTCAAAACCTAATCCTTCTTTCAGTTTATAGCATTTCAGCTAAATCATAGAATAATAACCACGTTACGTAATTAACAACAACATGACTGAAATTTTGTTTGAAAACCGAGTTTTTTACATTGTTTAATATTTAAATTCTTGTTTGTGTTTCTTTTCTGTTTTCTAAATAAGTTTTTTTGGATAGAATAGATAATATTTATTTGATAAACCTTGTGAAACAATTTTTACATACAATAAGCAGTGTGAAAATTCCTTTGAGGAGTATTGCTTTGTAGGGAAATTGCAATAGTTAAACATCTTATTTTTGATTATAGTTCACCAGCTGCGGCCCCACAAGACATCGCGTCGGTATAGTACCCTCATGGTTGCTTTCATAAGGACGAAGTCTTTTTCCTACGTTTTTTTCGTTTTCCAAACTCTTCTGAGGCTCCCTCTTTTGGAGGGCCTCTTTCAGGTCTTCTTCGTAGGGCGTCCCCAGCTTCAGTAACCGTTGCAGTTACTTACGGCCAGTCCCACTTAGCCTCTTTTTCTTTTCCCCTCTGGTTTTTCCATTGGGGACTTCAGGAATTGATCCTATCCTTTCTCCTCAACCAATAAATGTTCAGCACCCTCATTGTCTTTACTTTTTTTATTGACAGGTCCATGGTCCTGGTATCTGGGGATGAGAAGTCCACTCAAGAAAAAGTCAATATTATTTTAGGCATTTTGTTTTAGGCATATGTTTATTTACAAAATATGTATATAATATGTACAGGTAATTACAATTACTTATAAATTAATATGAGGAGCTAAAAAAACAATTAAGTAGGTATATGAGAAAACAAAACCAACCGCAAGGTTAAAATTTGACGAGCAACATGCTCTAAAAATAAAATTAAAGTAGGTACATAAATTAATAATTTTAAAGTTATGGTTCCTCGCACTCTGTGTCAGAAGATTCACCATCTGATTCTAGAGAAATTACAATGGGGTCTATAGTAATATCAATTATGTTATCTAGCTCCCATATTTTTTTTTTCTATTTCTGTAACGTGTCTAATACATTTTTGCCAATTTTCACTTGATACTTCAGATATTGCCTTATTGAAGAGATTTTTAACATCTGATAATTTAAAAGTAGTGTTATTTCTGGCAACATAACCTTTAACTTGAGCCCATATCAATTCTATCGGATTCAGCTCACAAAGGTAGGGTGGTAAACGAAGGATTTCGATTTCTCGTTTTTTGGCTATCTCCTCAATATTATATTTTTTATAATTTTACTAATGTTTTTTAGCAATAGTTAACAATTCTGCCCTCAGCATTGTATTGTCAAATGCTAAATTTTTAGAAGATAACCATTTTGCAATTTCATCCTTTTTCCATTTTAAAGGTTCAAGTAATCTGGAGTGGTAACTTGCATTGTCCATTACAATAACCGATCCTTTTGGTATGAATTGAATCATCCGTTCAAAATATTCCTCAAACACGTCTCCATTAATTTCTTCGTGATAATCAACGGTTTTTTATATTCAAATAAGAGTAACCCATTCTCAAGAAAACCGTTTGTACTGCCTATATGACAAATAATTAATCTTTTACCTATTCCTATAGGTTCCTTAAAACCAGTAGTATATCCTTCTAGAAAAGCTTGATGGGATGATTTTATATTTTTGTCTTTCCAAACTCTTCCTACACAATGTCCTTCATTAACCCATGTTTCATCTAAATAATAAATGTTTTTATTTTGAGCTTTAACTTGTTGTATTCTTCTGAGGTACTGTCTTCTCCAACATACAATTTCTTCAGAATCAATTAGCATTGGGTGTCTGCCCATTTTTTCAAATTTAAAGTTTAACTCATGTAATGTTTTCCATAGTTTATCCCGGCTTATTGTGGGTAAATCAACATCATTCGTAATGGCTTGCAAAACTTTATCTAAAGTTGGTATTTGCTTGTTTATAAAAAATGAGTGAACAAGCTTACGAATAGCATTTTTAAAAAACTCGTCCACGTTGACTTTTAATAGTTTTTGTCTACCTGGTTTCGGCTTTGGTGAGGTTACTCCACCTGATTTTTCCTCCTTTAGAACTCTATATATTGTAGATTTTCCATATCCCATTGCCTTAGATGTTGTTTCAACTACACTGTCAATAGTGTTTGAGGGATTTTGATGTTTAAAATAGTGGTACACATTTACTACAGCACTCTTATCATTGAGCGATAAATGGTCTAGTTTTAATTTTTTCACTGGCGTATACTCACAAACTGCTTCCATTTTTAGTCACTACTATTTGTCACGTTAATCGAAAATCAAATAACTGCATTTCTAGAAACTTAAGCACTATTTAAGTCAAAATATCTGTCATTAGAAGCTGTTGCCATTCGGAGGTCGTTAAATAACAATTATCCCTTTCTAATCTGGTTACGCCTATGACGCACGTTAATCCTCTTAGGCCTACTGTAGTAACAATGAAAGATCATAAAATAATGTGATAGTCCAAGAAATTTAATAAATTTTGTATTGAAATTAACAAAAACAATTTAGAATGCATTACAAATATTGAAGTTTTACCGCACGTACTGTACTATAGTTTTGCATACCGAATTAGTTTTTATTCTGGGAATTTACTCTCTCTTGATTTTCAAATACAGTATACAACTAGAGTGGAATAATTTGGAATAACAGTTTTTTAGAACATTTTTGGACCAGAAAAAGCAATACCTTTTACTAAGTTAACAAGTATCCTTTTTTATACATTCACAAATTTACCACCATACAACATTCTCCACATTTATTTATTTTATTCCACTTAACAATACCTAATAGTAAGTAAGTTTAAATAAAAGGATTACATTATTTATAAAAATAAATGGTAAACTTACCCTGTCATCTGTTGTACAAATAATGTTATATTAAAAAAAAACAGTTCCAGAAATAAAATATTTAATACTATCTTGTTGTTTTGGGTATCTAGAAAAATGACACTTGATGATACAACATTAAGAAGGGCAGCTATACAACTGAACCCTTCCCTAGAATTAATGAACATGTAATTGTGTTTTCTTATTTGAATCTTGAGAGCTCTTTCAAGAATTTTAGAGAGAGCTATAATGCTTATCTCGCTGCTACTTCAGAGCTAACTGACGTGAGTATTGAAAACACAACTAAAGAAATTTTAGGAAATTTGCAACGAGACATTTTTAATTAAGTTATATGTTTTTTGACCATCAACCATATACACGATTGATTTTTGTGCTTATCTCTTAAAACGTAATTGTGATGCTGATATAAAAGATTCAGCAATTTGCAAGGTAATAAAAAATGTAAGCGATGAAAAAAGCTTTATTCTTCTTGTCCTTCGGTTTTATTAAAATTGTATAGCAGCTTTTCAACAAGGGATATATCAATACTCTTTTGTATAAAAGCTGGTTGGACAAAAGGTAGCTGAATTACCGAAGTTAGAAATATTGGATGCAAATATAATGCTTAATGTTTTTATGAACAGTCGTTTAAAAAATGTGTTTATGATTATTTAATTTTATTGTAATTAAAGATATTATAGTACGTTTGAAGATTAAGGTGGAGTAAATTCTCAGAATACTAATCTCCGAAACCTTACGATAGTCCGTATGATGTGGAAAATTTTCTATCTAAATAGTAGAACCCAATGTAGAATAAGCTAAAATATTGACGTTGTACGAAAAGCACACGTACTACAATATGCATAACAAATTCGTTTTTTTTCTGAGAATTTACTCCGCCTTATTTTTCAAACGTTCTATAAATAATGATTCGGTGAATATCAAACTTTATCAAAGCAGATATTATAAAAGTTATCAGGGTAAAATACAGGCACAACTACAGTTTGTAGCCGTTTGAATATCGGGTCGAGACATATCTCGTTTGAAAGCGTATGATGTGGGCTTTTCAACATGGTATATTACAATTATATCACACATTCCATTCCTGAGATATTGATGACATTCTATATGGTAATTTCATGAATTTTCAAAATAAAAAAAATTTTATTTAGCTTAAATCAGTTTTGGAGAAAGTGTTGACAAATATTTTTGCTGTAAGTAGTAAACAAAAACCCAAATAATATGCTGAGGAAATGAGTGGTTATCAAATCAACAACTTCAGCATGCCTAAAACTAATTTTTTATATTTTGCACTTATAAAAATCTTCATTATAAAACGCATTTGCGTATCGTAATGTAACTTTTGCGCACGCAAATTTTTGTTTTAAATGGTTGGCGACATGAGTGAAGTATCTAAAGGCAAGACTATTGACATTGACATTTGTGGCTAATAGCAATTTATTAATTTTATATTGTTCTTTAAAAAAGTATTTGTGAATATGAATATCATATTTTACTTATATAATATATTATTATTGGTGTATTATTCATTTTAAAATGTTTTAAAACATTAACATTTCATAATTTAAATGTCAAAACTGTCAAGATCTGTCAAATGTTATAAATAACACAGTGCTACCGACATACTTTTTAAAATCAAAATTTTCGGTATTATGTAAAATTAATAAATTAATTTAAAAAATGATAAAATAGCTAAATATAAAAAATATTATAAACAACTTATTTCATATGGCTGTTGTGACACTCGTTCTTTAAAAAACTCATCGCTTCGCGATTCGTTTTTTAAACTTGAACTCGTGTCATAACAGAATTCCATATGAAATGCGTTGTTTAATATACTATTTTCAACGCCCATGTCTGTAAACGTCAAAAATTAACTCTACAATGTCTATTAAACAAAATTTACTAATTCCTAATAGAAAACATTTATCTGTTATTTTTTGTAATATTCGAAAAAAATGCATATTGAAAAAAAAGTAGTTTTATTTAATAGAAACCATAGAAGGGTCTTTTTTTTATAAAATAAAGAAAATTTAAAATTATTTTGAAAATAAACACATAACAGGTCGGCTGAAAAGTCCCCGGTCTACCATAGTAAAACACAATATTTTGACAAAATTCATTTTTTTTATTCAACATAGGCTTCAGTGTCGGCGATTACCTCAGTATCAGAGCCAAATTTTTTTCCCGCGAGCATTCTCTTCAGGTCAGAGAAAAGGAAAAAGTAGCTGGGGGCTAGATCTGGAAATTATGGTGGGTGAGGAAGCAATTCGAAGCCCAATTCATGCAATTTTGCCATCGTTTTCGATGATTTGTGACACGGTGCATTGTCTTGATGAAACAACACTTTTTTCTTCTTCATATGGGTCCGTTTTTTCGCGATTTCGGTCTTCAATCGCTCCAATAATGCACAGTAATAGTCGCTGTTGATTGTTTTTCCCTTTTCCAAATAGTCGATGAACAATATACCGTGTGAATCCCAAAAAACTGAGGCCATAACTTTGCCAGCTGACTGTTGAGTCTTTCCACGCTTTGGTGGCGGTTCACCGGCCGCAGTCCACTCAGCTGACTGTCGATTGGACTCAGACGTGTAGTGATGGAGCCAAGTTTCATCCACAGTCACATATCGACGCAAAAAATCGGGTTTATTACGACTTAACAGCTGCAAACACTGCTCAGAATCATCAATTCGTTGCTGTTTTTGGTCGATTGTGATCACGCGCGGCACCCATTTCGCACAGAGCTTCCACATACCCAAATATTCGTGAACGATTTGTCCAACACGTTCCTTAGTTATCTTTAGAATGTCAGCTATCTCGATCATATTCACTTTACGGTCACTCAAAATCATTTTGTGGATTTTTGTGATATTTTCGCCGGTAACCACCTCTTTTGGGCGTCCACTGCGTTCACCGTCTTCGGTGCTCATTTCACCTCGCTTGAATTTTGCGTACCAGTCAATGATTGTTGATTTTCCAGGCGCAGAGTCCGGAAACTCATTATCAAGCCAATCTCTTGCTTCAACTGTATTTTTTCCTTTCAAATAACAATATTTAATAAGCACACGAAATTCTTTTTTTTCCATGTTTTTGAAAATAACAAAAGTTGCTTCACTAAAAATGCAATATCTAACAAACTAATAGTCCGACAGCTGTCAAATTTTTACACGAATCTTTTGAAAGTTGATACTATCTAAAAATGAAATGGATTTAATTCTAGTGTCGTCATCTATAGGTCAGACCTGTTAGTGCTTAAAATGCTGATAAGTAAGTTAATTTTTTTAAATATTTTTTTTTCTCTACTATACTTACACTTTTTAAAATGTGATTTTGTACATTTAGCACTTAAGTTTTTATATAAAAAATTATAGATGTATATTATAAAAATTAAGAACAGTAAACAACTAAAAGGTTGAATTAACTTTCACTATTTATTCGTAAAATATTTTAAATATAATGACGGCCGTTTCGCTATAGAACTAGCATCGTCAGATTGACATTACATTTAAAGTATTTTATGAATAAATAGTGAAAGTTAATTTAACCTTTTAGTTGTTTATTGTTCTTAATAAGATGAACTTTCACGTAGTAAGGGTTTGTACAATAAATTTCATTATGAAAATTTGTAATGGCGATAGACATGTTACAATGTAAGTTTATTTATTTCATTTGTCAGCTTAAACACAATTCTATTATGTCTTACTGGGACAAAAGACTTCAAAATAACGCCAATTAGGGTGCCGCGTTAAATTTGTTCGGTGTCGGTTTGAATATGTTCTGTGCTATAAATTCTGTTTAAAACCAGTAAACTTTCAAGGTTTAGATAAGTTTGGCTTTGTGGACGGATCAGCTTTTGGTCGTTAAAAAGTTATTGATTAATGTATATAGTTTAATATTAATCCCTTTTTTAAAACAAAATGTGGCTGAGGTTTATCTAATTTGAATAAATGGCTATTACAAAATAATAGGTATAAATTATAGATGGCTTGGCAAAATAAACTGAGTTGAAACAAAGGCATAAATATTAACATGTAAAATGCATTACAAATGCTGCTGATTTCGAAAGTTCCTAAACTATCTAGTATCTCAACAAAGTTTACAACATTTCTGATTTGTAGAGATCCTCGTAGTGCCTATTTATTTTAGCCACTTTCCTATTTTATTTTGTTTGTTTTCTTACATTACTTAACAGTTTTTTATGTCTTTGTTACTTTTTTCCATCTCTATCATATCTCTATCTCTATCATCTGGATCCTTCTTTTTTCTTTGTATATTCTTTGCTGTGACTAGCTACAAACGCATCTTCTCCAAAAACTCCATTTTTCCCCGAAAATAAAGGCATCAGACCACGAATGACTACATTCTTTTATTTATGAAAGACAGGTTGACGATAATGCACATGTTTGACTCCTTGCACTGCAATACCTTCGGAAGCTTATTCAATGACAAACTAGACCCTAAATTTACTCTCAGACCAACGTCTAGATCTTGAACTTCGCTGCAGACTCTCGAAATGTTATGTCTGGTCCACTCTACTATATGGAGCAGAAACGTGGACCCTGAAAACCAACTCGATGAATAAACTCGAAGCCTGCTTCAAACTGTAAAATATAAAAAGGCATCATATCTTGAACATATCTTACGGAAAGACAAATATCACATCTTACAACTAATTATTACAGGAAAGATTAAAGGGAAGAGAGAAGAGATCAGTCAGGAGGAAAATAGGGAAGAATTTGAAATGGTGATCGCTCACCTCCGTTATGAGGACAGCACTGAAAGAAGAAGAAGACTTGGCTTGGGCTCCATCCGTGTAAATCCCAATACAATTTTCCAATTGAAACTTCTCTGCAATGATGGCAAGCTTTCTCGCTGAATATTTGATTATTGTTATCAAATGATCTGAGTTTTTTCTCGACTATTTTTAACTGACAAAACTGAATAGCAACGGCAATAAAACTCAGTTCAAACGCATTATCCACCGAAGAACTATTAAAAATGATCAAAAGCTACGACGAAGAAACCCCCGATGGAGCACAAAAAACGTTTTTTCACCTTTGCTCATTTGAACTTGCTTGGAAAGTCAATGAGGCAGTAAACTTCAAGATTAACTTTATCCAGAAGGAAATTGATATTATAGGAGAATTTACGGGTCGAATTGAATTACAACAGCATTTTTTCGAAAAGAACTCTAGGCGTCAAAAAGTTAGGCAAGCACCAAATGGTTGGTAAGAAATTCACCAAACGAAAATTTATGCCCAGATAGACTATTCTTGAAATTAATGGAAAAAAGGACCAAAGATTTTATCAGACAGACTCTTTCTTACCGTTCACCCCAATTGGAAGAATGGATCTTGGTTCAAAAAACTGTCCACTTGGAATAAAAACCGTCTTTAAGTGGACAAAAATATTGTAACATGTTCATTGACATGTTCCGAGCGTAAAATTAATTTAATCACACGTATAATTAAATCCTGCACTTAATCATAAATGATAAACATTTTTCACTATCCCACGACTTCAAACCATTAAAAAAATACCTTTCGGACAACCAATAGACACAACCGTTTTTGAACGTTGAGAACCCGTTAAAAACTAACCAATCAGAAAGCTCGAATTCCTCCCCTAACGGAAATGAACCGTTAATATCATTGTAACGCGGAGAGCACTCTTTCTCTTTCGCCTCCAACTCCCAAAGAACGAGCATTATTTTGCGTATTAACGAAGTTCTACCTTAGCCGTTATTTATACGGCCCCAAGTTACCGTTGAGAATATCGCAAATTATTAGCTCCAAGTTACCGGCAGATTGCCGTTGAAGTTACCGTCCAATGTACCTCCAGGTTACCCCAAAAGTACCTCCAAATTACCGTTGAAAATATCGCAAATTATTAGCAAGTTACCGATAAAGCACCGATCCAGCTGACTACACCTGAAGTTCGAACTCTCCCCCAGGTCTGCCTTCCTGTAGAAGTCGTCAACATCTGTAACCAACCGAAGCCGTACACATACCGCTGTGGGAGAAATCCGAAACCCTAAGCTAAGTACCTAACCTTTTGTGGCAAAATAACTTTGAATTTCTTACTTGAGTGTTTGTTTTAAACCCACAGATTTGCTGTGTGTGGTTGCCTATCGGTATCAGTATTTTAGTTTTTTATTGTTGTGTTAAAGTAGTCAAAATATTTTTAATGTTCATTTTTTCTTTCCAGTTAAACTTTAAATTAAATAAGGTGTTCTGCTTTACACCTAGTTATTAAATTTTGTCGAATTTAAAGCAGTGGCGCCCTCACCCATCAATCATATCCTATATACAGAGTGTCGCTAAGCTGGAGCGTACCCACTCCTGAGTTAAAAGGTCTCATAAGCCGGGACAGCTCTCGAGGGAGTAATTAGTGTTACAAATTGGCGCCCTGCCTCTTTGGAAGAATATTGTTGCAAATTGGCTTCCTGCCTTTTTGGGACTAATATGGTTACAATGTCAGCTGAAAAAATTGGAATAGACACAAAAAAACATAAAATAACAAACCATTCACATCGATCTTCAGCTGTGACAGACTTGTTTAAGCAAGGTGTTGCTGAACAGGAGTTAATTAAATTAACGGGTCACTCAAATGCAAGCTCGTTAAATTCTTATCTGCAGCTGGATTCCAGTCACCATGAGAAGTTAATCGAGAATCTCAGGAAAACAAATAAAGTTGGACCTTCGAGTTCCCAAATGTTTCATGTCAATAATACAAAAAATCAATCTTTAGTAGAAAAGAACGAGCTTTTTTAATTTATTGGATTTCAAGCTATCAGCAACTAATACTTTTTAACGAATAATACCATTGCTAGTCGAAGACAAAGTTCTTCCTCGTTTTGTTTTCGTTTGGCTGCAATTAGAAATATATCCATATTTACAGTGTATCCTTTAAAGCAACAACTGTCTTTAAACAAAAGGCTACAACTGTGAACGCGCTCCTGTATCTATAGCAGCGCATTTTGCGTCCAGACAATTCGATGACATTTGACATCTTTTGCTAAACATCATCGTCCGCCGCGCCAAGCACATATCTGGAAATACAGAGTAGCCTAGTTTAAGTTTCTTTCTCCGGTTGGACTATTTAATACTCTCAATACAAATCGGGGTGCAAAATTGTTTGAAATAAAATAGGAAGGCGTTAAAAATGCCTTATGTGTTCCCAGTGTCGATCTTTTTCTTCGTTTTCACGCGTTTTTCATGGCTAAAAATAAAAACAGCAATAACATTGCATAAGTTGTGTTATCATAAAAACTAAACGAGAATTCGCATTTCACATCAAACACTCAATAGGAAGTTGAAAGCACAATATTTGGAACAAATAAACAAACAAACAAATATAGGAGGTCAAGCTAAATAAAGCTGTTTAAAAATAGGTAAAGGAACGTTAAAACTGGCATAAATTTCAACATTTATAAATTTATTTAAGGACGATGTGAGCAAAATGTTCGGTAAAAATTTTAAAATAGTTTTATTATCGAAACGTTACTCGCTTCTAGACGAAACTAAACATAAAATGTTTCTATTGGTCGAACTTTGGAAGAAAATATTAATAACTCGGTGCATTGTCCTAGCGAAATTATCAAGGACGAGTTCTATTTATATCACTGAGTTGTATTATTAGATCGATTTACGTATTTTAAACTAAATGCATATGTACCACTTGCTTGCTTATATATGCAATTTAAATATTTATTCCGTGGCAAGTAACCGTTCGAATATTAAAACATATTTTATAAGTGCCAAAAATAGCCTGTATTTAAGCATTAAAATAGAATTTTAATAAGAATTTGTGATTTTCATGAAAGGATAACAACTACAAGCAAACAGTTATTTGTAAACCATAAAGAAACTGGGGTTGGTAGAAGAAGCAACGTGCAGATTCTGTGAGGAAGAGGATGAAACCTCAATACACATACTCGTAGAATGCCCTGCCTTGCAAAATTCTAAAATCAGATACTTAGGAGTACGCCTAATAGAAGAGGAGATCTACCTGATTTGAAGCCCAATAATGTACTAAACTTTCTTAGGACTATAGTCTATATAGAAAGGACAAGGAGTAATAAATCATTCATTTAAGTAGATTTCATAGACGTACCAAAATATATTTTAAGAGGGTATACCGTGTTGATACAAGTGTTGATGATATTGTGGAATTAACGGCTGCTATGTTGTGTGTTGCTAAATCAACAATTTATAGATTACTAAAAGAAAGCAAGAATGGAACTCTTCAACCCCCTAAAACTCCTTCAGGCCGAAAACCAATTGAGATCGCTGAGTCATTAAAATAAAGACTAAGGCGTAAAGTCCGTGGATTTTACTTACGAAAGGAAATTCCAACACTTGACAAAATTATGACATCAGTGCAAGAAGATACGGACTATACAAAATTCTCCAGAATGACATTATGCAAACTTTTGAAAGATGTGGGTTTCAGATATACCAAAACATAATAGAAAATCTCTCTTGATAGATAAACCGGAAAAAATTTTTTTGGAGAAGAGACTATTTAAGAAGCATTCGACATGCCAGAGAACAAAATTTGAAAATCTTCTACTTAGACGAAACATGGATAAATGCTGGATATACAGTTTCCAAATCTTGGCAAGATTATAACATTAAAAGCGGAAGGCAGGCATTCGTGGAAGGTTTGTCGTTAGGTTTGCAGCCACCATCTGGAAAAGGAAAAAGACTTATCATTGTCCATGTTGGAAGTTCTGAAGGTTTTGTTGATGGTGGATTATTAACTTTTATTTCAAAACGCACGGGGGACTATCAAGAAGATATGAATGGGGATGTCTTCGAGGAATGGTTTGTTCAAATGTTGGATCTGATTCCAAAAGGGACTGTTATTGTTATGGACAACGCAAGTTACCATTCACGGTTACGAGAAGCATTGCCCACAAGTCGTTGGCGTAAAGCAGAGCTTTTGGAGCGGCTTATTTCGAAAAATATTAAGTTTCCAAAAGATCCACTAAGGAAAGAACTTTACAGAATTGCAAAAATGAACAAGAATAAATACAAAACCTACATTGTAGAAGAAATGGCTTCTTCTCGTGGTATATCAGTTTTTCGACTTCCCCCTTATCATTGTGAACTTAATCCCATAGAATTAATATGGGCTCAGGTAAAGGGGGAAGTTGGAAAAAAATACTACTTTTAAAATAAACGATGTTGTGAAATTGTTTGAGAGTGCTGTAAGTCATGTTAGTAAGAAAATTGGACAAACTGTATCGAGCATGTTATCAAAGTAGAGGCAAATATGAGGAAAATTGACAATATTTGTGATGATTTAATCGACCCTATTATTATTAATGTCAACAACGATTCTTCCTCTTCCGAGTCGGATATAGAATAAAATGTAAGTAATAAATGTATTCCAATAATTATTTCTTTTCATTTTTTATTATATTATAATTTGAAACGTATTTTTTTCCCAAAATACACACCACTGCATTGCGTTATTGCTTATCTGCTAATCCTTTAACAATGAAGAAACCCTAAACTTTGCTACAGCTGAACAAATACGGGGTCGATCTACCTGGTTTTTAGATTTACGGAAGAAGTGTAATTTAAAGTAAGAGGTTTATCAAAAATTTCATGGTGCTCCCTGTAAAGGTTTTGCATACTTAATTAAGGTTTATTACTCCTCGTACTTTTTGTACAGACTATAGAAGTGCATCTTTTATTCCCAAAGGTGACGTGAGAGTCCTGTTAACTTTTTTTACATCGTAGGGCCCAAGACCCGTAATTTTCACATAAGTATTGACCATACAAATGTAAAAAAAATTAAGGGCCAAATAATAAAAGTTCAAATAAACATGTACAAGAAGAATTTAAAAAGTAAATTAATGTGGAAATAATCAAACATATAAAAAAAAGGAAAAAAGTAACCAATTAACAAACAATGTTAAATAAACTAATCTATGAGACACTCGTGCTTTCTAAATTAAAAACTGTCAATCTTATTCAGATGTTTTACTTTAGTTCGTTGGGATTAAAAGTGGCACTCTAATCCCTGTAATGTGGGCCTAAAGTAGTAGTTTTAGTCCTAACTGTGTAAAATAGCATATTATATCTAACAAGTACTTTCCCCACTTGTTGCACAATATAATTTTCCTACAACAGCAACAATTTATAATAATTAATAGTAATATTCCTACAATTTTGAATGGAACTTTAGTTCTTCCAAGTAAATTTTCTGTTATATTAATTTTTTATATATAATTTAATGGGGAATTGATTGATGGTAGTCCGGATTCGATGGGGTTGATAGTTTAGCCACCACCACCCCTCAAAGTTAAAAAGTTGTGTAAAAAGTAGAAATTTTTAAATTTTCAGCTTTGTTCAATTATAGAGGGGATAAAATGAAATGAAACGGTTGCTGCATTCAGAATGTGGCATTTTACGTAAAAATCAAAATTTGTTCATTTTTAAAAATATTTACATTAAACAGTTCACGTTCACTATTTTTAAAATGCATACAAGTATATCACAATTATTATTTGTTATTTTACGTTTGAAGTAAATCCGTGTTTTGCTTAATTCCACCAAACATTGTTATTATTGATGTCTGGAATGTAATTGTCAGTTTTTTTATTGACAATAAATCTTTATTTCTAAAATGTTTTCTCAATGTATTCCTATCCAAACACAGCATAGAGCGATGGCAAGGTTCACTCACCGTTTCAAAACTTTTATGGATTTTTATTTTGGTTTCTATTGAAGCCGTTTTTAATGATGTTCTCGAAATTTTATATTTTTAAATATTATTGAAGTCTATCATATTTTTAAGTATCTGAAACGTACAAATAAAAATACCAAATATTCTCTTCAATCGTATTTGAAAGATTAAATTGACAAATAAAACCTCTTACGGTTGATGATATTATTAACATCTGAGGGGAAATGAGTTTTGTTAGGTGTTTTGGCAAATTTCGAAATTGTGTGTCAAATTATTGGTTTTATATATCAAAGTAGAAGTTTGACACACTTACGAGAGCCATTTCTTAATTTTTTAGGTAGACAAATAGAAAGTACCAATAGGTTTATTCCCAAAACTTGTTTCAAACAAGTTTAATAACAACTACAACTTCTAGTTACCTACTTTAGTGAGTTTATGCCGAGGTCTATGCCATAGATTTCTTTGAGTCTATGACGCGACAAGTTTGAAAGGCATTGCAAATCAGTTGCATTGAAACCGACATGCAGGAAACTAGTGGTTTAATAGTATTTGGCGTACTTTTCAACAACAAAATGACTGACGATGAAAATGAAAACATTAAATGTGTGTAAGAAGTAGAAAAATATCCATGGTTATCCACCAAATTACTCTTGGAAGACTGATACCTATAAAGCATGGACAAAAATTGGGAAAACAATGAATATATCAGGCGAGTTATCTATTAATTTATTGTGTTACTCGTGTTGTAATTCTTTGGCAGTCACAAATATATGACATATATGATTTTTTAAAACGTGTTTGCTGTGTTTTAATTATATCTATGTGTTTGTTATTTTATTTACAAAAAAGGCACATGATTTGTTTACTTTTAATTTAAATTTTAAAGTAAAACATTGCAACTAACTACATCTAAATTAGAAATTACCATGTCTCACGCCTAGAACGACTGCGACGGCATTAATTTTGAGGATATAATCGTAATCACATAGCTCCGGTTATCCATTTACTATTAGTTAAACCTTAATTGAATCACACGTTAATAGCATTAACCAAAACGATAGTTAAAGTTATCTACCTAGGAAATTAGGTAGGGTAGCGGTATATTTAATAAAAATGATTTTAACAAGTATCGATAAATTACAAATAGTAAAGAAAAGAATGAAAAGAATCTTCGAGCATATACAGGGTTGGGATAAAGTATAGAACCAAGTAAATATCTTTTAAACGAAAGAACGATATTTATGAAAATTTGCAGGTAAGTGCAATGGAACAAAACGGATCTGATGTACATTTTTTTGATAATAATATACTTCCAGTTTAACCGGAAATGCCATCAACTTCTTTAATTTAAATGGGACACCCTATATATTTTTACAGATTTTGAAAGAGCTTGTTATTTTGAATTCATACATACTGAGTTTAGTGTAAAAAGATTTGTAAAAACGAGGAATAACTCACTGTTAGTAGTACAATAGATGTACATTTCATTATTTTAGAATAATGAGAAACAAAATTACTTGCAGACAATATGCCATCCTATTAACAAATTCTTGAGTCACTCTTTCCAAGACTTCTCCACGTATTAGTTCACATTCATCAATAATTCTTTGTCTCAATTCCTTGTTGGTCGTCTAACGTAAACACGTGATTTTAGATAATCCCAAAGAAAAAAATCTAACGGGCTAAGATTCGACAGCAAAACACAATAAATTGACTAATTTTTTTACACAAATTTGCTACCATCCTCGAAATTGTTCGAATTAGCAATGTGCTCCAGACTAATTTACTTTTTGAGAGTTACAAATTTTTTACAGACACCCAGCATGCATATTTGAAGGGTAGGTCGACTCAAACCGCCATTTTTCAGTTCATCAAAAGTATTTTGGGTTTAATAGAAAATAACAACCTAGCACTAGCCATTTTCCTAGATTTATCAAAGGCATATGACTCGTTGAATCAAGAGTATCTGTTGGAAAAACTTGAAACCTATGGAATTCGAGGAAAAGCTCACAACTGGTTTCGATCGTACCTATCTTCAAGAGTCCAAAGGGTAACAATCACAAAAGATGGGGTTTCAAAAATTTCAGATTTAGTGATTAACACAACAGGAATTGCACAGGGTAGTGTTATTGGGCCGATTTTATTCATAATTTACTTGAATGATTTATGCACCATAGCCAAGAACGTCAAGGAAACAGTAGTAAATTACGCAGATGACACAAACTTAATAATTGGTGCAGAAGATAGCGAGGAACTCATAAATCAGGGAAATTTTTTTTCCTCAAAAGCGAAGAATTGGTTCGATAAAAATAAATTACTTTTGAATGAAAATAAAACAAATTTAATGACATTTAGTACTGACGTGTGGAAAAGAGAAACCATTGAGTATAAGTTGGCAGGGTGATGAAACAAAAATCACAGAATATACAAAATTTTTAGGAGTATATATTGATAATTTCCTGAAATGGAATAGGCAGACTGATTACGTTTATCAAAAATTGAACAAGGTCATCTATGCAATCAGAACAACATCAAAATACATGAATGAACAAACTGTAAAGATTATGTACCATGCAAATTTTGAGTCAGTTTTGAGATATGGAATTATGTTCTGGGGAACAGAGCAGAATCTACAAAGAATTTTCATTATACAAAAAAGAGTTTTGAGAACTATTTATAAAATGCCCTTCAGACAATCCTGCAGAGGTTTATTTAAAGAAAAACAAATTTTAACAGTAACTGCACTATATGTATTAGAATGTTTAACATTCTTACATAAGCACAAAGAGGATTTCACAGAACATAACATGAATCCCAATTATAATACACGAACACTTAACATTAACTTCCCTATACACAGACTAACTCTCACAGAAAAAATCCTTCATATATGTGCATCAGAATATTTAATAAATTACCAAATAGTCTCAAGGCTATCACAACGCATAGGATCTTCAAAAAGAAAGTGAAACAATTACTGTTAAATCTGGAACCATATGATTTGAATGAGTATTTTGAAGTGAATCAGTAAAAGTATTGTTTTTTTGGTTTGACGTCTTTTCTTTCAATGTTTGTATGTACCATATATATGTTATATATATAAATGTTTATATGAAATAAAGAATATTATTATTATTATTTGAGATTAATATTGTAGCAAATTTATTCATCAAAATATATGGTCTGGTCGATGAAGAAAATTTCCTTTACCCTTGGGTACGAACACTTAAATATCATCTCATATAAAGACACAAACATCGGCTACCAAATTGTATTATACTAGCTAACCACACAAAATTTTTATCGTTCTTTGATGGCCTAACTTCTCAATTTTATTGTTGTTATACATCAGGGAGCGCCTATTAATAATTGAAGGGGACGCAAACAACAAAAAAGAAACAGAAAATGTATTTTCCCTAAAATATATTTATCTCTTAAAGATATTTTTTGTTCTAAAGGAGATATAATTCAAAATGTAATAGTTATGGATAGTTTTTTGGTGAGTAGTGTTGATAAGATAGGATTTTTTTTCAAAAAGGCACTAAATTAAAAGAGGAATAAAAATAATTTAAGTTCATATGCTTTTAGTCGGAGTAGAATTGCAACTGAAGGAGTGCTTCAGTTGTTTTTGATGCATCTGTATACATGTGATGGTTTTTTAAAATCTATCAATAGTTTCTCTGAAGTAGTTCAGTATTAACGCTGCTGGATTTTCATCTTTATTGAATTTAGAGAGATCTGTAACTATTTTTTGTTTGCTGATGATCCATGGAGGAGGGCAGCTCTCGTTGGGGTGGTATATTGAAGGAAGAGTTATGGAGTATTGACAGAGTATGTTTAGTCGTTCATAAAAAGGTGGGTTGAATCTGGGATGAGTTGAGTAAGAAGTAAAACGATTACTGATGACATTATGGATCACTGCGTTTTCTGGTGCTGCCAAACCTTTACTGGTGAAGGACAGTGTTTGAATATCTCTTCTGTATTCTAACGGGACTTCACCAGATTCACTGGAAATGCTGAGTGTGGGACTTGTACAGATGACACCTAATGCAATGCGAAGACCTGTATTACGAAAGACGTCCAGCTATTTTAAAAGGTACTTACCCAGGAGCTGTTTGATAAACACTTCAAATTTCTGTCCAAGATTAGACCAAGGAAATTAATTTCTTCCACAAAGTTTAGGTTTTCAGAGTTAGTAACAGGTCGGCTGAAAAGTCCCCGGTCTACCATAGTAAAACACAATATTTTGACAAAATTCATTTTTTTAATTCAACATAGTTGCCTTCAAGGGCGATACAGCGATTATAGCGACCTTCCAACTTTTCGATACCATTTTTGTAGTACTCCTTCGGTTTGTCCTCAGAATAGGCTTCAGTTTCGGCGATTACCTCAGTATCAGAGCCAAATTTTTTTCCCGCGAGCATTCTCTTCAGGTCAGAGAAAAGGAAAAAGTCGCTGGGGGCTAGATTTGGAGAATACGGTGGGTGAGGAAGCAATTCGAATCCCAATTCATGCAATTTTGCCATCGTTTTCGATGATTTGTGACACGGTGCATTGTCTTGATGAAACAACACTTTTTTCTTCTTTATATGGGGCCGTTTTTTCGCGATTTCGGTCTTCAATCGCTCCAATAATGCACAGTAATAGTCGCTGTTGATTGTTTTTCCCTTTTTCAAATAGTCGATGAACAATATACCGTGTGTATCCCAAAAAACTGAGGCCATAACTTTGCCAGCTGACTGTTGAATCTTTCCACGCTTTGGTGGCGGTTCACCGGCCGCAGTCCACTCAGCTGACTGTCGATTGGACTCAGGCGTGTAGTGATGGAGCCAAGTTTCATGCATAGTCACATATCGACGCAAAAATCTGGTTTATTACGACTTAACAGCTGCAAACACTGCTCAGAATCATCAATTCGTTGCTGTTTTTGGTCGATTGTGAGCAAGTGCGGCACCCATTTCGCACAGAGCTTCCGCATACCCAAATATTCGTGAACGATATGTCCAACACGTTCCTTAGATATCTTTAGAGTGTCTGCTATCTCGATCATATTCACTTTACGGTCACTCAAAATCATTTTGTGGATTTTTTTTGATATTTTCGCCGGTAACCACCTCTTTTGGGCGTCCACTGCGTTCATCGTCTTCGGTGCTCATTTCACCACGCTTGAATTTTGCGTACCAGTCAATGATTGTTGATTTTCCTGGCGCAGAGTCCGGAAACTTATTATCAAGCCAAGCTTTTGCTTCAACTGTATTTTTTTCTTTCAAATAACAATATTTAATAAGCACACGAAATTCTTTTTTTTTCCATCTTTTTGAAAATAACAAAAGTTGCTTCACTAAAAATGCAATATCTCACAAACTAGTAATCCGACAGCTGACAAATTTTTACACGAATCTTTTGAAAGTTGATACTATCTAAAAATGAAATGGATTTAATTCTAGTGTCGTCATCTATAGGTCAGACCGGGGACTTTTCAGCCGACCTGATATATGGTTATCTACTCTACGTTTCTTGGAAAAGAGAATGCATTTTGTTTTTCGGTCGAAAAATTTAGTCCTGTTTTATTGGACCATTCCTCAAGGTTATCCAGTGCATCTTGAAGAATCCTCTATAGTGGTTTTTAGGTTTGTTCGTCTTAGTGTAAGAACAAGGTCGTCTGCAAATAGCCTTCCTTTAACAGGTAAGGTCACACTTAAGACTGATCCTTGTGGGACTTCGTTTTATTGGACTCTAGCAGTTGATATTGTTCCGTTTAAGCGCCTCTAAATGTTCTGTGTTGAAGGAAGTTTAGGTTGAAGTTGAAGCAATGTCCATTAATATCCCCAGGATTGAAGGTTTCTGCTGATTACGTATCTTCAGGTACAATCATATGCTTTCGTTATGTCGCCATACAATGGTGTTTGTTTATATGTGCTTTAAGTATTTCCGATTCAACATTAAATCCATTCTGCTCAGGTATAACGAGCTTTTTGTTTTCCATAAACCATACAATATTGTTGCATTGCTTTGTATTATATGTAAGTCATTGTAATTACTGTATATTCGTATTTTATTTGTTTAAGTTTGTGACAGTGACAAACAACTGTGTTTTTATATTAAACTGGACTCTCCTTAATTCCGGATGTGATATACAGGGTGTTTCTTAAGTAATCTAAAATATTATATGGGGCGCTTCGTTACTCAATTTTAAGACGAAAAGTTCATATAAACATGTGTGATAGGTGTTGTCGTTAAACATAAAGAAAAAATAATACATTTCAGAGCAAATGTTCAAAATGTCTACCTCCAGCTAAAATGCAAGAATCCGCTCGATGTTTAATGGATTGTCGAATACGTTCGAAGATACCAGGATTGTTACGAATAACATTACAGCCGTCTATGATACGATTTTGAAGATCTTGTACGTTTAATATCAGTGTTGTGTAAACAAGCGATTTTAAATATCCCCACACACAAAAATCCAGAGGATTGTGTCCAGGTGATCTAGGGGGCCACGGGTGTGGAGATCCTCGTCCGATCCAATGGCCTGGAAAAACATTATTTAAAAACTCGCGTACAATCACTGAAAAATGTGGAGGAGCTCCGTCATGCATGAACCACATGCGCCTTCTAATAATAATAGGTACATCTTCCAAAAGAAGTGGAAGTTCATTTTCTAGAAAATGTTGGTATGTCTCACCGGTTAACCGTACAGGAAGGAAAAATGGTCCAATTAAATAATCATCGATGATGCCAAGCCAAACATTGACCGAAAATGTTTGTTGAAATCGTTTTACACTTATGGTATGTGGATTTACATCTGCCCATATGTGGTCATTATGAAAATTCATAATCCCATGTCTAGAAAAGTTGGCTTCATCCGTAAATAGAATATTGGCCACAAAATTCGGATTGTTCGCGATTTCACGTAAAATCCATTGACAATACTGTATGCGTAATGGATAGTCAGTAGGTAACAAATGTTGAACACGTTGAACGTGATATGGATACAATAAATTATCTTTTAGAATATTCCAAACAGTTTTGTTACTAACATTTACTTCATCTGCAACTTTTCTTGTACTCGTTTCTGGATGTTGGTCAATAATTTGAAGAATCTGGTTTTCCAATTGGGGATTTCTCACAGTTCTTGGTCGTCCAATAATATTCTTTGATTTAGCAAAAGTTCCAGTTTCTTGTAAACGAATATGTAACTTAGTAAACGTATCTGAACATGGTAAACGATTATTTGGATAACGCTGGGCATACGTACGTCTAGCTTCTAAGGCATTACCATTCGCTAATCCGTACAAAAAATGCATATTAGCCATTTCAACATTAGTAAACACTGGCATAGTTATTAACTAAACACAGAGTCAATCAAATAAAAATGTACGATTTTTGCGTTGGTTTTCAAATTTGACACTTGTCAACATTATTTCAAAGGCCACTTAGAATAAGCATGTTTTTGCGTCTTACTTCTAAAAACCAGTAACGTCACCGGGAAAAATTAATTTCACGTACAATCAGAACTGACTTATTACAATAAATTCAACACCCTGTATCTCATAAACGACAACACCTATCACACATGTTTATATGAACTTTTCGTCTTAAAATTGAGTAACGAAGCGCCCCATATAATATTTTAGATTACTTAAGAAACACCCTGTATTCATATAATCAGAGAAATGATGAAAGAGGTTATGTTATTAAATTTTTCAAAGAGAGAAGGTAAATATAATAATTCTTTGTTTTTCTTCCAAACTATTTTTTCTTTAAGAACCGTTCAAATTGTAGCTGCTGAAGCTTTGGTACAATTGCTGTTAATAGGTTTATTTTAGTGAAAATTAATATTTACATAAACAATTGATAATAAAAAACAATTTACAATTTGTGTTAATTATCGGACTTGGTTCGTCTCTCCATTATTTGAACATCTGTCCCCAACAGCAGCAACCCTAGGGCATTATCCCTCCTTTTTAGATGTAGTAATCTATAACAGATCCGTCCGCTAAAACAATGTTGGGAGCCCCGAAGGTATATGTTGATGTTCCTGACAAGCTTCGGTAAAACAGGATAGCACTAATTAAATTTTTAATGAGCGAGCTGTAGGCCTAATATTACATAAAAATCATATTTATTGTATTAACCTTTACTTTGTGGAAGTCCATATTACTAGCAACATGAAAAATAAAACTTTTTAACAAAACTCAGATTGACATGTTGAAGTTAAATTTTGATTGTTTGTAGATCTAGAGAGTATGGTGGGTGGGGAAGCAAATAGAAGCCCAACTCGTTCAATTTGGCCATTGTTTTCATAGATTTGTGGTCTTGATAAAAGATGATTTTTTTCTTTTTCATGTGGGGTCCTTTTTTCACGATTTCGTCCTTCAAACGCACTAATAACTTAGTTCAACCGCGTTTGAAATCAGCATACCACCGACAAATCGTTGTTTTCGATGGAGCAGATTCTGGATAACAATTTTCAAGCCATTGCTAAGCTTGCACTGTATTTTTTTCCATTAAATAGCAATGTTTTATTAACACACGATATTCGTTTTTTCCATTTTTTAAACAAATGCAAAAGGAGCGTCACTCTCACCACAGTAGCTTTGTTGTTTATGAAATTTTGACACATGTCACTTGAAGGTTGGTACTTTTAAAAAATAAGGTTGATTCGACATGAATCACGCCATCTCTGGGTTAGTCCCGGGACTTATTGAACGATGCGATATACAGGGTGAGTCATAACTATTGGGACATAGACTAAGGACAGGTTATTTGGACCAAAATATGGCTATTGGGCCAAATATGCCTTAATATAATGTTGCTGAGAAAAAAGATACAGGGTGTTAAAGTTAATTTTTGTTTTTCGTTTTTTGCTAATAGTTTCCTTGTATATTTATAAATTGATATCAAAATTGGCACAGAGGCATAATCTTAGACAAGAAATAGTATTTTATTTACAATTCCACTATCAAATACCAAACTAATAAACAAAGTTGCAACTAACGTAAGGTTTCCGTTTTGACGAGAAATCAAAACTAAACACACTTTAACTTAAAAGAACTCACAAAAACTCAAACTAAATGTTCTACATGGTCTCCTCCGATTTCTATGTCTTTTCTAATTCTTTTTATAATGGATTTTCGGACGTTAAAAAAAATGTTATTCTGTCCCCTTATAAGATTAGCTGCATTTTGAATGTATCTCCAAAGTTCGTCTCGTGTATTAATTTCATTGGCATAAACTAAGGACTTCATATGTTTTTTATCACAGGTATGTAATATTTGAATGTCATTAGTGTGTATGAGTGAGTGTGGATGTTCAAGAACGTGTTTGGCATAGTTTGACTTATCTGGTTGTTGTAATCTATATGCTCTTAAATGTTCATTGAATCTTATTTCAAAATTTCTTTGTGTTTGACCTATATATACAGCATTACATTTTGGACAATTAATTTTGTAAACACCAGATTTTTTTAATTTAGGTAATTTTGTTTTTACATTTAACAATTTTGTACCAACATTATTGTGTGATTTGAATGAAATTATTGCAGATGTTGCAGAAGATATTATTTTTGAAATTGTATTAGAAATATTTCCACAATATGTAATACTTTTATAACTTTTAATTTCTTTTGGTTGTTGAGGGAATATTAGTTGTAGTGACACTTTCTGTTCTTTCTTATTAATTAATTTATTTATCAAATGTATTGGATAGCCATTAGATATTGCTATTTGTTTTATAATCTCAATTTCTTTATTAAAATTATTTTTGTTCATTGGAATTGAAAATGCTCTATGTATCATAGAATTATAAGCTGCTAATTTATGTGATATAGGATGATTTGAATGATATGGTATGGTTACATCTGTTTGTGTTGGTTTTCTGTATATTGAATAGTTTAATGAATTATTAACTTTTAAAACTGTTCATTCAGAATTGACTTCATATGTCCCCAAAAATAAAAATCTAGCGGGTTGTACTCAGGACTTCTTGGTGGCCATTGAAAATCACTGCCTCTGCCAATCCATCGTTGAGGAAATACGTCATTAAGATGATTTCTAACAGCTAATGAAAAATGAGGTGGCGCTCCATCCTGCATAAACCACATTTTTCTTCTTACATCCAATGACAGATCATCTAAAATATCACTAAGAGTATTTTCCAAAAAGAATAAATAAGAATCTCCATTTAAATTCGAAGGAAGAACATAAGGCCCTAGTAGTTGGTCGCCTATGCCACACCAAATATTCAATTTAAACTCATGCTGAAAATGTCTAGCTTTAATAGCATGTGGGTTTTATTCTTCCCAATAATGACTATTTCGCCAATTAAAAACCCCTCGTCTGGTAAAAGTTGCTTCGTCGGTGAACATAATATTCTTAATAAAGTGTCTGTCATTGCGATGTTTGTTCAGAATACGTTGGCAAAACTGTAACCATCGTGGAAGATCTGTTGGAAGTAAATTTTGAACAGGAGTGAAGTGATGAAGGTTCTCTTTTTTAGAATTCTAATTATAGACGACTGACTTACTCCTGTTGCTGCTGAGAGATGTCGTGAACTTATTTCAGGATTTTCATCTACTCGAACCAAAAGTTCATCTTCTTGATTAGGTGTGATTTGTTTCGGTCGACCACCCCGATTTTTAGTGTGAAATGACCCAGTTTCACCTATAAACTACGATATAATCTTGCAAAAGTTTTGTGATTTGGTTGCCTTCTGTTTGCGTATAACATTCCATACCTTCTGGCTGCCGAGCGACCGCAAAAATTTTCTTGTGCGTATACGCAAATTATATTTCGCATTTCTTCATTAGTAAAATGATTGTGACGAGACATTTCAATCAAAAAAAGTAATGATTACTTTTAAAAAATGCAACATTACACTACACTGTCACATCAAAAATAATTTACTCTAAACAAATGACATTTACCAACAACAATTATCTGACAGTCCAAAGCATACTTTTCATTAATGAATTAATATTTGAAATCCTTTTTTAAGACTCTAAGCAGTTCGACTGCGTTTTTATCGAAAACGGTTGAAATTATCATGTTTAAACAAGAGTACTAGTTTTACGTAAAAATGATGTTTACGTCATATTTTTTAATAAAAATTACTAAAAAATTTCATCAGAAAAAGTTTAGGCTCAATTTGATCATTAAGAATGATCCACGTGGCGCCCTCTATGACAAAACGTAAAATTGTAAATAAAATACTATTTCTTGTCTAAGATTATGCCTCTGTGCCAATTTTGATATCAATTTATAAATATACAGGGAAACTATTAGCAAAAAACGAAAAACAAAAATTAACTTTAACACCCTGCATCTTTTTTCTCAGCAACATTATATTAAGGCATATTTGGCCCAATAGCCATATTTTGGTCCAAATAACCTGTCCTTAGTCTATGTCCCAATAGTTATGACTCACCCTGTATAAAGACCAGGGAAAAACTACATCATACTGATCATTATAATAACCTAATATATTTGTGTTTCATTTATGTCTTATTTATGTATAAAAGAGTAAAGGGTTGTAAATAATTGGAAAAACTGTAGCTCCTGTTTTAAATAAAATGATATCAATAAAAATTGATTAATCTAAGTTTGTCAAGCACTCAACGAACAATAAAACTGTGCATTTCGCTGTCTCGATTTGATTAATGAATGTTTTTTCTTTGCCGGTAATTTAAAACAGCTATTGAGTTTATCAAATTCAACAGATGCTTTTCGTTTTGTCAGGATGTTCTCAGCAAAAACTATTTTAAGATTTATTTCGAAATTAAAGAGCAAAGAAAACATTTATCTAGATACTGCAAGAGGATATTTTAAGATGGATGATTAAAAATCGATAGAAGCATTCTTTAAATAACATCAAGTGATTTGGTTTTGACGCTTCAAAGGAACTTCAATTTGTTATTTTTTGTGTCATTTCAATTTATGTTCTAGTTTGAAGTAAACAAAAATAAAATATCGGATGTCTTACTTAAACGTTCGTCAAGATTCTAAATATTGATCTTAAAATTTTGATCGGTTACTCTTTTTTATAAATTTATCCAAACAAATACAACAAGTAATTTTCTAAGTACTATTGCGCCTGTGGCAATATACTAAACAGCGCCCCCTATTTATAAAGTCAATAAAACTTACTTTATTACTGCATTTTTATCCACGTTGGGCGCCAAATATGCGAGACTATTATAAATATGTATGCACTTTTTTTTCATGGATTATTTTAGTTTTTGTTTCGAAAAATAGTTGATTGCTTAGATTGATATTGAAAGGTATAACACAAAATACACAAAAGTCAATGAATCTTTAGAGTATACTACTTTTCATCTAAAGTACATTGAAATTATTGAAAAAAAGGAGAGCTGGCTTTTATTGTGGGTTCTATTTTTTGACGCACGCGCCTATCCTTAAATTATTTTAGTCTTTTAGTAACCAGACAAAATTAAGGCACTTTATTGGATAAAAAGTAGAGGTGTGAAATTTTCTGTACTAAGTGTTTTAAATCTAAATGAATTAATTAAACATTCATATGTTATGAATGAAATTTAGTAATCAATAGATAAAAGTGAGGGTTCTAGCAAAAATAGTGTACTGATCTTTTTGGAAAGTGAATTCGTTGGTTAGGTTTTCCACCCTTTTGCTAAACTTCACTGGAGAGCACACATGCTATCTCGTATTTATATATAAAAAAATCATTTTGACTTTCTGTACGTCCGGTTGTGTCGATTTATACTGAGAATGGATTCAGGTTAAAAAATAGTACATTATACCAAAAGGGAGCGAAATTCATTATTCTAGATGAGGTATAATTTGAAGCCCTGGGGCATCACCGTCTGGCTACAATACACCGAGGACAAAATAGCATCTCTTCTGAATGGTACACACTATTTTTTCTATGGTCTCATTAACTTAAATCTAAATGTCAATGAATACTTTTATTGTTATCTTCTGTTTTGCACGAAAAACGTTCTCCCTCAGAAATATTATACTCCTACTCTTATTCTGATGTCATAGAAACTGATTTCTACTGCCGACCGTGAAAAAATGTATTTTTAAAATAAGATTCATGGATTATTTAAATTTTTTTGTTCTACATGAGATTGTTGCTCATTTTATAGGAATCTTATCTGTTTTATGGCTCAAAACTACTTCCATTTGCATACTAACAAGTATTGGTAATTTGCGAAGAAATTATCGGTTTCATGTAGTTCTTTAACAGACACGTAATATCAGGTATACTAAAATATTTAATGACCAATTTAATGATTAAAAGGATTGACAATGTTTTGTTACTGCGATTTCTACATATCCTACAGGACCAATAAAAGTTTATTGATTTTTTTTATAATCTATATAGTATTTCATTTGCAGAACATTTTTAATTACGGATTATTAATTTTGTAGAAGACCATAAAACTTTATTTTATAATGCGATTTTATCGTCGAGTGCAGTACAACATTTTTTTCTATAGCAAGACTTCAAGTTCAGGTAAAAAATAGAATTTCAAAGAAAATTCTAATTTTGGGCACAAAAATCGCAATGGAGGGAAAATAATTGATACAAGAAAAGGAAAACCTGCCATCAGATATAGAAAATGCAGCGTTGGAAGCAGAAAGTTTATTTTAACCACAAAAATCTAGGATGATGTATGACAAAGAATACCAGTCTTTTAAAAAGTGGAAAAGGTTTAAGAATATCAATCAAAAAGTGTGACATTTCTAAATTCAGCAAATTAACCAGCTTAATAAAAAACTTAAGTGGAGGATACAAAGCTAAAAAGTCCAGAATCCTGGAGCTTCTGACAGAAACTCCTGATGACGTCTAGGTCACTAGGTTACTTCATCGGTTAGTGACGTCATTTTGGTATTTCCTTTATTATTTCCCGATTTTCATTGTGTTTGGAATAAAAAAAATGAAACAGTAAAATAATTGACCAAAAAATGAGTTTTGAGATTTTGTCAAGTCTGTACTTGAAATGATGAACAAAAAATAAGGAGGTAAAGGCTCAGAATCACACTAATCAATATTTTAAATTGTTTTCTGTGACTGTTCCATTAGATTTCGAAATAGCTGTTCATTTTTATATTTAAATAATAATTCACGTCTGATGCATTATATTTAAACATAATTTCTGGTGTTTACTTTCTTGTTTGTTAAATGTGTGGATTTTCACTACATTTGCCATTTTTACGTTTTTTAAAATAATTAGGTAATGTTGTTTTATAAAATTCGTTCAACAATTGCCAGATATCCCAATTATAACGGATAAAGCTATTTATTTTCCGTTTACTTTACAAAGAATAAACGATGAAAAGACCAAACAATTTACTTTTGTGCTATATAGAGGCAGATAGACTTTAAAAACTCCCAACAGTATTATAGTTTTTATTTCTCTAAGGAATTATACGTTAAGCATTTAAGGCAACTAAAACCGTATAGCGAGAAAACAGTTTTGGATTAAATACAAAACATTTGTGTTGGCTAACTGAAGGGGAAAGTTGGGAAATTGGCACTTGAAATTGTCACTTTTAAGGCAACTTAAATCAAGACTTCTCCATACATAAAATATGTCTAACTATAAATGTATATTATTCTTCAAAACGGTTTATGCGATCTTATTGCTATATACTCTATTCATAAATGGTTTTTTTTTTCATTTTTGTAAATTAGTAAGAGTTATCTGACTGTTCAAAGGATTAAGTAGCAATCGCCAAATGTTGTTTGTATTGTAATGATTTAAAAAAAAACTATAGAATATTAGTTATGGAAAATAACATCCACATATATTTCGAAACCCAAGGAATATAAATATGTAGAAATTTATCATGTATTAAGTGTTTCAGCTCATAATTATTTTTGAAATTTTCATTTTGATCGTATGTCTGTAGCTGTCACTTCGCTCCAATTCAAAGTTGAATTTAATAAGAAAAAAAAAGAGATATAATTAATGAAAGTTGAAGTGTTTATCATAATTAGACATAATCACCTTGAGTGGTGCAGAGAACGGTCACTCTGGGATCAGGAATGGAACAGTATTCTCTTTAGTGACGAGTCTCGATTTTGTTTAGGCATGCACGATGGTCGAGCGAGAGTTAGAAGACGATGTGGTGAAAGGAGAAATCCACGGTTTTTCGTTGAAAGGCATGTTCATCAAACTGTTGGAGTTATGGTTTGGGGAGCCATAGCTTATGGTTCGAGATCACCTTTAATGTTCATCAGAGGTCATATGAACGCGTAGCGTTATATCCAAGAAGTTTTAGAACCCCATCTTTTACCCTAACTTAACACCCTGGCCAATCCAACTTTCCAAGATAATGCCAGATCAAAAAAGTCACAATAGACTTCAACATAATGATGTCACATTGTTACCTTGGCCATCAACATCTCCCGACTTATCCCCAATTGAGCACGTGTAGGATATGATGGGCAGTAAATTCATTAACATGAATTTACTACCCATCATTAATGATGAATTTATTCCATTTGGCTTTTCCACACTGTATAATAAGTAATGCTTTTACTATAGAAAATTTTACTTCAGCCAAATATGCCTATTCTCAATTCCATATAATTTAAAAAAAAGTTAAACTATTCTCAATTTTATTAATGAATAATTATTTGATTATTTTTAGACAATGAGTAAAATATTAATTTAAACTATAATTACTGAGCCATATCAAACGCTTGGCTTGGCTAGCTAATAATTATTATTTTTATTATTTGGTTTAAAATAAAAAAAATTAAATGGCTGCATTTATATTCATAAAAGGAAAAGCACTTCCCAAAATTTAAATGTGAAAGAGCTTAAATTAAGTGCCCATTTTCTTGAAGCGCCTTTAATATACATACATAATTTTTCCTATTTAACCACCAGACTATACAGGGGGTTCTACTGCTTAATATTGTAGCTTTGTAATTCAGATAGCGCTTGACTTTCTTTGTTTTTAATAATATTTGAAAAAATGAATATGTCCTATAAGTTATCAATCACTTATTATATAGGTAAGATAGATACTATTTATTTGATAAATTTTTTTATTTGCCCGCTCAAATAAGTAAACTTTTTATCGATAGAGATGGTTGCAAGTATCGACGAAGTCGGTCGCCATCACGTTTTCTATTGGAATGTAATTCAATGTCCGTTGGGGCATATAGCCCAGGAAGTAGTTGTTTTTTTGATAGAAAACGGTCAAGCTTGGTATAGAAACTGTTAAGTTTCCTTACCCTGGGTGCAGGTGCAAACAATTTTCCACTTTTTCAGTATTTCTATTGTGTTCGGTAAATTCCTGCATGTAATAAATAATTGAAGAAAATTAATAGTTTTGTATCAAATAATTCCTTAATTATAATTGTATGTATTATAGAGTATTCAAATTGAGTTTTCTTGAATCCTACCCAAGATAAAGAGTCGGTTTTTAAAATAAAATAAATTTTCACTGAGCTAGCAAATATTTATTAGGGCGTTCATTAATAAAAAAATTTAAATTATACAACAATTAATAATTCAAACATCTCATTTTCCAAAAATACAATATAAAAACTAAATAAATACATAAAAATCAAACCTTTACAATATATACAATTTTAGTTTATAAAGTAGCAGCAAAAAATTTTTAAAATTAATCTCAACGCTGCTTAATTTATGAAGAAAAAATCCATAGCGTTTTCTGTCCCCATAAATTAGATTTGATTATCTTTAATTACTTTTTCATTGTATGCCAGTCAATTATAGTTATTAAGGCCGCTGGTTGCTGTTTAATTAATTGCGAAATGAGATCCTTCATAATCTGTTTTCTCATTTATTTGATTTTGACGATATTATTGCCTTATATATTATGATCCTTAATCCGCATTATTTTTAGCTTATATATTTCATTTTTTGTAACCGTTTAATAATTATAGTGTTCTATTTAAAACATTATAAAATTATCGAACCCAGACACTTAATATTAATTCATCTGTGGTTTATTGCGGAGTAAAATTTAATGGTGTTTTTATTTTCCTTGAAGGAGTTCTGGATAATTAAACTCATTTTTGTCTTCTGTCTCTATTAACGTGGTTACTCATAATCCAACTGTCAGTTAACAATTTAACCGTATTTTTATCCTCGATTTATATGTTTTTTTTATCAATAAAAACTTAAAATATCTAAGTTGACCTATAAATAAAGTTATAATTTACTATTCATCAGAAAATCAGAAGTAATAAAAATAAAATATTTTCACAGATACATTCACCCAAGATAATATTTTAAATAACATTTTTATTTATTTTGCTGGCATTTTGCTTAAATATTATTTCGTAATTCAAAGTCTTGATATTTCACGGAGTGCCAAATAATAAAATATCAAAGTTATCATATAATTTTAAAAGTTCAATGACTTTTTAGTTAACTAGAAATATAGGCGGCTATATAAACCTACTATATGTCTAATATAGACAACAAACTCAATATTGGAAATTCTGACTTTTTTATTGCGCCATCTGCGTGTTTAGGCTAAAAACTAAATAATTAAGGCGGCAATATTTAAATATTGCTATTGATTACCCGCTGTATGTATAATAATAACAATAAAGTCACAGAGCGGCTAACTAACCTTCTTCAGTTTTATTTGATCAGAGTGTATCATGAAAATGGAATATATTTGATCATCACTTTGAAAACTTTTTGCAATATTTTATAAATAGTGTTGGTGAGATGATTTAGTAGTCTGGTGGTCAGTATTATGAAAACCCCTTGTCCATGTTACCTCTAAAGTCTCAAAAAACATTAATAAAACCATTATAGTTATTTAAGTTAATTAATAGCTAAAAACAGAGTAAGTTATACTACAATTTTTATGTACTTATTTAAAATAAATACCAAAAGAAACTAATTAAATGAAAAAGGGCTTTTCTGCGCTTGCCAAATAACATATTTACACCCTAGAGTAAATCCAACTTTGTCAGAAAATGAAGGAAAGTTTCATTGAACCCGAGCTCAAGGGTCGACACGACACGTCGGTGAAAATAAATTTTACAGAAGACATCCCAAAAGGGAAGTTGAATCTCGATAAGGACACATACATTTATTCGCGGTCTAGACGAATTCAACAATCAATCACAAATAATACAATAATTCAATATCAGTAATAAGGCTATTTACTAAAATTAAAAGAGGGTTGCCCTTTATATTTCAGCTCTATCGTAAAGTTGGACATTTTTGAGGTTATACGTAGTTTGAACGTTTTGACATACGAGCACTATTTGTGATGTTTACAGTAGCTTAAAAGATTCATCTCGGCCCAAAAATGGAATTAAATCATGAACATTCTCGTGCACTTATTTTTCTTTCGATGTGGATTAACTCAGTAACAGTGTATAGATGAACTTATTCAATTTTTTCTGATGAAGCTCCATCAAAAACAAGTGTTTATCGATGGTATCGTGAATTCAATCGTGGAAGTAGTTCACTCCAAGACGAATTTCGTGCAGGTCGTCCAACATCAGTTGTTGATGCTGTGAGCGAACTGATATTGCAAGATCGTCAGGTGACCTATCGTGAGATTGAGACAACCTTAGGCATTGGTAGGACCAGCATACATTAAATATTGCATAAATATTTGACGGTCAAAAAAATTTGTTCTCGTTGGATCCCACAAAATTTGTTAATCGCTCAAAAAAAGGCTCCTGTCGATTGGTCGAAAGAAATGCTTAAAAAATACGATTGCGGTGCTTCGAAACACGTCTATGACATCGTGATAGGTGATGAATCGTGGATTTACACGTATGAGCCCGAAAGTAAACAGCAGTCGACTGTATGGGTGTTTCAAGATGAGCCCAATCCAACAAAAGTTGTTCGCGCACGAAGCACTTCCAAGCAAATGGTCGCCTGTTTTTTCAGAAAAACTGGACATGTCGCAACCGTACCACTAGAACAACGCAGAACAGTCAATTCTGAGTGGTACACAACCATTTGTTTGCCAGTTGTCTTCCAAGAAATCAGGAAAACCAATCGCCGAAGACGGATCACTCTTCACCACGACAATGCGAGCTCCCACACATCGCATCGTCTCAAACAACTGCATTTTTGAGCACCCAAAACATCGATTTGATGAGTCATCCGCCGTATAGTCCTGACTTGGCACCGAATGACTTCCTTTTATTCCCGTACGTAGAAAACAAACTGAGAGGTCACCGTTTTTCGATACCTGAAGAAGCGGTTGTTGCATTCAGAATGCATGTTTTGGAGATACATCAATCAGAGTGGCAAAAGTGCTTCGACAATTGGTTCAAACACATGAAAAAGTGTATAGATCTTCATGGGGAATATTTTGAAAAATAATAAAGTTATTTTCGATGATTAATATTTGTTTTTCTTCTCTAATCTCTAAATATAAAAGGCAACACTAAATTTATTTACATTTATACTCTTAACTTTTAATTTTAGATTAAATGGTAACCCAACAGACTATTTATATTCGCGAAAGTTTTTTGGAATCGTATTTTGTATTCCTCTAAACTCCATATATTTAGCGTTTTGTTGTACGTACAGTTTTTGCTCTATTTGTTCATATATTGAAGAGATACACCTACATTGAAAAGGTTTTATAAAGCAAAGAGAGAATTTTAGTCCTAAAGTGAATTGGTAAACACAGTTCGCTGCTTAAAATAATGTATGAAGTACTTTTGAGAATATAAAATGTACATAGCTTTGAGGTTGAATTTGTAGCAGCAATTAAATTGCAATATACAGTATTTTAAAATAATTTGTGCAAACGAATCCTTCGATTATATTATTTTTAGATAAATATTTGTCTATCAAGGCAAAAAAACTCGCAGTCTTGACTTTTAAATGAACGAAAAGTGGATGGAATAGTTTAAATTAACCAAATACATTTTGCAGCTGTTAATATGGGCCAAAAAAATGTATATGATAAGATAAAAAAAATTCACAATAATGTGTAACAAAACCCTTTGTAGACAGTTGCTAATGAGTTTCTTCTTAACGTTGAAATGCCAATTACTGGTTTATTTGAGTATTGAAAGCTCATATTCCATTATTTCGTAACGAGAGAGACGTGTTCAAGGCATTCTAAATAGTTTTAAATGCACTTCTGCAGTCGATTCTCATCCGGAAAGAGGTCGAGATACCGCTGAATGGATGAATAATTGATTTATTAGCAATTATTTGCGACCAAAATATAATTTTTTTACTACTGGTCATATAAATCAGTGAAACAGTCGTAGTTGTTAAGCATGTAAGTCCAGAACTATTAATTTTTTTAGTAATAAAGCTCTTTCTGCCATCTTTCAAAGTATGAAATTATCTTTTGGAAAAAGTTAAATGATAATTCATAAAATTTTATATGATGTTCATAGCATGGGCGTCGACGGAACTTTATTTATGATTGCCTACGGAATATTGAACCCCAATGAATACCTCTAAAAACAATTTATTAAAGCTCGTTTTATTCCCTAGGTTCTTAAAAATAAAAATGGTTTAAAAGTTTCAATGCCTTGTGATATTTTGTATTATTTATTTTTTTGTAGCACTATCTTATTTGAAATTTTATTGACTTTAAGTTAATTTTTAAATTTGATTTTTTAGAAACCTTTTTATATGGATATTGTAATGAATATTATGATTCTAAAGATAATTTATTGATTTATTTATTTATGAATTTGACTGATTAATACTTGATATTATTATTAGCAACAAGATCTTTTTTTCTCAGGGGTGTTTGGTCACGCCGGTTTCCAGTTGGATTATTAGGTATGTGAATGAAAAATTTGATTCAATTATAATTATAAATTTATTATAAAATACTTAAATCAAAACAGTAATATTGAAGTTTAATAAGGAAAAAGAAAGGCCTTTTAGTAATTATAAAAGAACTTACTTGATGTGAATTAAGTTAAATTAACCAATGTTGTTTATGTAATGGCAAATAAGATTATTAAATACACTAATTATTAAATATCAAGTAAATTCCTTTGTTTTTTTTTTAAATTATAAAATTCAACTAACTACTACAAAAATTTTTAATAAATTTACAATTTTATCTGACCTTGAAATAAAGTCCTGCTTCCTGATTGGTGGAAAAAAACTGTAGTTGATCTATGAAAAAAAAAACGGAGACGAACGAAGCGATACTTGGAACCTCCGACCTTGGCAAAATGTCGCCTTATTAGACGTTTGGACTCTCTTGTAATATTATTGTGTTTTGTTTGTTCCTCAAATTTGATACAATTTAGTGCTTGTTGGATTACTGTTCGTTTTATTGTATTAATAATGGTAAGTACACTTATATTCTTTTTTTTATCGACCAAAAACGTTTTAATTTCACTTTTGGATTCAATCTTAGTAATGTCACTTTTTGTCACTTTATTTTACTTTTTGATTGTTTTACTTTATTCTTAACGTCACTATTTAACACTTTATTATGATAACTACTTTAAAAACTGTTTGTTCAAATTGATTGTTCACACTCAGATCTTCACTGTTTGACTTCCAATAATAAACTCCCATTTAACGACCTCTGTTCAGTCTTTTATAGGTTTGAAACTTCTAGATTATTCGTTTTTGTTCTAGGGTTTAGACATTTCTGGAAAGAAGTATGTGTATCTCTTTCTTTCATATATATGACTAGACATACTCGCTTTGTCTATCATCGATAATTCCAGAATAAAATATAGTAAAATATATCTGTCTCCTTTTTACACATTATCTGTCCTTTTTTTACACATTATATAATCAATTTTCGCGAAATTTCTACTAAGTACAAGATATAATATCGATACATTATATAATAAAATAATTTCCAACTTAAAATTTTCTTACAAATACTCAAAATATACAATAAAATAATACAATATGATAAAATTATTGGATTTAGTTAAATTAAACAACTTCTGTTGATATTTTAATCATTATACTATTGTCAAATATTTAAACATTACAATCAGCCCCCGATTATTTAAAAATATTTGTATAGTCATATAGAAATTTTTTTAAATAATCTGTTAAACATTTTGAAATTCTAAGTATATCATACGATATTTTTTTATACTAACCATGGTACAAAAATTTGTTTCGTGAACATTTAATAAAAACGAAGAAGAATCCTTTTTACCGTTCCGTGCACAGAGTCTCTCTTTCTTAGTTCTATGATCAAATCAAATCAAATGTCAAATTTTAAAATCATCTGTTTATTAACTGCAAATTAAATTTGTGTATGCTTTAATTAATATGTTATGTTAAATTGATCTAAATATCATCTTTATATGTTTTAGGATTTTGAAAATATCTGCATCTGAGGATTTTTTTAAAATTATTTATTTTCTTGAATAAACAGCAACATTTTAACATTATATTTGATATGGTTTTGAACTGCATATAAATAAGATTGTTTTTCTTTTCTTAACTGAATCACTCTAAGTAAGTATTCATCTTAATAGATATTTTATCATCTTGTCTAAGTGTTGTTAGTTCTTAACTTCTTTTACTCACTTGTATCTGTTGTTTACAATTTAAATTTATTAAGTATGTTTTCCTCCAATGAAACTATTTATTGGATTACAGAGTTTATTCTTGTTAAATTGTATAATATTATTATGTCTTTCAATTGTTTATATTATGTTTAAATTAATTGGTTCCCATATATAGGCAATTTATAGCTATAAAGTTTAAAATTGTCATCATTTTGTTTCATTATATTACTTGGAGTATTTTGTAAATAGATTATAATATATTTCCCTCAACTATCAACTTCTTATCACATCATCTTTCTTCTACTATACATACAATTATCATAATCTTATACTTATCAGTTCATATTCATCATATAATCTTTATACCTTCTTAAAATCATCATCAATAAACATTTCATATCATCTCATATCATGTATCTTTCACATATAAATCATATTCATTTCCATTTATACCTCTAGTTCCTTAATAACTCTTATTTACACTGTTCTCCAAGTACTTATCTTCTAATATTTTATATTTGTTTGTATCTTCATATCAATTAATATTAAACTTTATATTTCTTGCATGTACTCATTTTGTTTTATTTATAGAATTAATACAATAGTTTCATTGTTTAATATTAGTTGTTTTGTTGATCAAATTAGTTTTATAATTATTGTTAATTTTTATTACTCGAACAATTATAATACTAGTGTTTGTTGAATATTTATGTTTTCATATATCCAATAGATTATTAGTTGTTCTTTTACTTAGTTTGATTTAGAGTGATTTATTAATTAGTTTTATTTTCCTTTTTTTTAGGTAATATTTTAGATAAATCCATAAACTTACTTGTATTATATATGAAAGATGTTTTGTCACCGATGCAGCATTTTTCTCAAAATCATGATGTCCAAGTTGTTGTGTTATGAGTGTTATCAATGTTTTAATTTTTAATCTTATCGTTAATGTTGTTTTGCTTATTTTGCTGTTGTAGTTGCCATATTAATATTGCTCAATATTATAGATACTATACTAATAATCTTAATTCTATATCTTATTTCTATTTCCTATACTACTATGTACACATGTGAAGACTCTTTATCTAGTTTCTTTTCTTTCTTACTTTCCAATTTCGTTTATTATCTTTAATTGATGTTGTATTTATCTTTTGGTATACCTTCTTATTTATTATATACTTTTTATTCAAGTTCTTATTGTCATAGTTATATGATGTTGTATTGTATTGTAATTGTCCTATAATTCTATTCTTATTGTCAATTCTTGAATTATGTTCTTGTTTATTTGTTCTGATGTATGTTTCTTCTCTTATTTTTGTTAAGTTATAGTAATTTGATGTTGGTTCATAATTTGTATGTACTTTTATTGTGTTATCATTATCTAGTCTCATTTTATAGTAATGTTGTATGTTCGGTTGTATATTTGTCACATTGTTGTAGCTTCTTAAATTATAATGTAGTTTCTTTGTCCTAATTTCTTCTTGTGTATTTTCTTTTACTGTCTTATCCTTTATTAATTTGAGTTTTAAATATTCTTTATATATTATATTTTTCTTGTACAGGAATTCCTTGATTAAACTATTTTTATGTATATCAATAGTATCTATGTTTCTTAAAACTTTTTCAAGTAGGTTTATGTTCCTTATAACTTTCATATTACTATCTTCTGTCTCAATTATATTAGTTTCTGTTTTTGTTTCAATTTCATTATTTTTGTTTTGATCAGTAAGTTGATTGGAGATAATTTCTTTTTCTACTACAGTTTCATTTTTATCATCTTCTAATGCTTTCTTCGAGTCAATGTTTTCATCATTATTATTTACATCTTTTTCATCTACTATCCGTTTGTATTCTAGTATTCTATCTTGCTCATTATTAATGTTTGTCTGTATTTCTACAATATCATCTTTTAAAGTTTCCTCTTCATTTTGGAATTGGTTTTTAATGTCTTCCTTTATTTCCTCTATCATGATTTGATTAAGTTTTTCCATATCTTCTTGTATTTGTCTCTGTGTATTTTCGATTTTGTTTTCTAAACTTTTATTTAATTCTTTGTATTGATATGTTATCTCTTCTTGTAGTTCCTTCTTTTGACTGTCCATTTTATCTTGTAGTTCTTTATTTTGACTGCTCATCTGTTCAAGTAAATGTTTCATCATATCCATCAATTGTTCATTATTGTCTTTTGTTTCTTTAGGTTTTTCTATACTATCATATCTCACGCAGACAAAACCACCTCTTTCCATGGTTTGTTGTGCTTGAGTAGAAGTTAACTGTTCTTCTGTTTGAAATATGTATTCTTCAGGATTTATTCCCTCTTCTATTAGTACTTCCTGTAGTCTTTCTATTAATGTTTCTCTTGATCCTTCAGTATCTAAATTCCTGGTTTCTAATTCTTTTTTAAGTTTTGATAAGCTTAGTTCTTTTAATGTCTTTCTTGATTCCATTTTGATTATTTATTGTTTAAGTATTTAGTATAATAATTTATTTTATTAGATTTGATTGTGTTATTATATTATAAGAAAATTGTACTTATGTTACAATAAAATGCAAAAGGTATGTTTATCTGAATAAAATATCATATTATGTTGTCTTTTAATAAGAAAAAACCTTCCTATAGTTTAATATTAAATTGTCAACTATTTTTCAACAGAAATTGTTTATCTAAAAACCTAATTTTCCAACAGAAACGAGCCCCACGTTGGGCGCCACTTGTAATGAATATTATGATTCTAAAGATAATTTATTGATTTATTTATTTATGAATTTGACTGATTAATACTTGATATTATTATTAGCAACAAGATCTTTTTTTCTCAGGGGTGTTTGGTTACGCCGGTTTCCAGTTGGATTATTAGGTATGTGAATGAAAAATTTGATTCAATTATAATTATAAATTTATTATAAAATACTTAAATCAAAACAGTAATATTGAAGTTTAATAAGGAAAAAGAAAGGCCTTTTAGTAATTATAAAAGAACTTACTTGATGTGAATTAAGTTAAATTAACCAATGTTGTTTATGTAATGGCAAATAAGATTATTAAATACACTAATTATTAAATATCAAGTAAATTCCTTTGTTTTTTTTTTTAAATTATAAAATTCAACTAACTACTACAAAAATTTTTAATAAATTTACAATTTTATCTGACCTTGAAATAAAGTCCTGCTTCCTGATTGGTGGAAAAAAACTGTAGTTGATCTATAAAAAAAAAAAAACGGAGACGAACGAAGCGATACTTGGAACCTCCGACCTTGGCAAAATGTCGCCTTATTAGACGTTTGGACTCTCTTGTAATATTATTGTGTTTTGTTTGTTCCTCAAATTTGATACAATAGTTGCGTTCTTTTTGACTGAGATCTCAGCTCACTTCACTTGAAGTGATCTGATATAAAGTGATGTGAGTAAGCACCAAAAAGAACGACAAACGCGCGACCTACGATTTCTTGCTCCCCACCACTTTATTTCCGACTCAATTCTAATTGATACCCCCGCATAGCACATTCAGCATCGGTAAAGGGGGAGGAAAAATCTCAGCTCACTTCGAAGTGATTGAATCGCTCATAACCGATGTGAGCTGAGATCTCAGTCAAAAAGAACGCACCTAATTTAGTGCTTGTTGGATTACTGTTCGTTTTATTGTATTAATAATGGTAAGTACACTTATATTCTTTTTTTTATCGACCAAAAACGTTTTAATTTCACTTTTGGATTCAATCTTAGTAATGTCACTTTTTGTCACTTTATTTTACTTTTTGATTGTTTTACTTTATTCTTAACGTCACTATTTAACACTTTATTATGATAACTACTTTAAAAACTGTTTGTTCAAATTGATTGTTCACACTCAGATCTTCACTGTTTGACTTCCAATAATAAACTCCCATTTAACGACCTCTGTTCAGTCTTTTATAGGTTTGAAACTTCTAGATTATTCGTTTTTGTTCTAGGGTTTAGACATTTCTGGAAAGAAGTATGTGTATCTCTTTCTTTCATATATATGACTAGACATACTCGCTTTGTCTATCATCGATAATTCCAGAATAAAATATAGTAAAATATATCTGTCTCCTTTTTACACATTATCTGTCCTTTTTTACACATTATATAATCAATTTTCGTGAAATTTCTACTAAGTACAAGATATAATATCGATACATTATATAATAAAATAATTTCCAACTTAAAATTTTCTTACAAATACACAAAATATACAATAAAATAATACAATATGATAAAATTATTGGATTTAGTTAAATTAAACAACTTCTGTTGATATTTTAATCATTATACTATTGTCAAATATTTAAACATTACAATATATTTACATTTATTATTATTTATTACTACTAGAAAATTGCCTAGATCTCTTTTCAGTATAATTTGGGTCAATGTCTACCCTACTTACAAAAATAATGTGGGTGGACATTCCAATGAAAGAACTGGAAATTGGCCACATATTTTAGATGCATTCAAATTAAACAATATGCAAAACAATATATGTACAATAAAACAAAATAACATTTCATGTTTAGTATAAAATATAGTATTTTATTTACGGGTAAGTCATAATTATTGGGACATAGACTAAGGACAGGTTATTTGGACCAAAATATGGCTATTGGGCCAAATATGCCTTAATATAATGTTGCTGAGAAAAAAGATACAGGGTGTTAAAGTTAATTTTTGTTTTTCGTTTTTTGCTAATAGCTTTCCTGTATATTTATAAATTGATATCAAAATTGGCATAGAGACATAATCTTAGACAAGAAATAGTATTTTATTTACAATTCACACTATCAAATACCAAACTAATAAACAAAGTTGCAACTAACGTAAGGTTTCCGTTTTGACGATAAATAAAAACTAAACACACTTTAACTTAAAAGAATTCACAAAAACTCAAACTAAATGTTTTACATGGTCTCCTCCGATATTTCTATGCCTTTTCTAATTCTTTTTATAAAGGATTTTCGGACGTTAAAAATATGTTATTCTGTCCCCTTATAAGATTAGCTGCATTTTGAATGTATCTCCAAAGTTCGTCTCGTGTATTAATTTCATTGGCATAAACTAAGGACTCCATATGTCCCCAAAAATAAAAATCTAGCGGGTTGTACTCATGACTTCTTGGTGGCCATTAAAAATCACTGCCTCTGCCAATCCATCGTTGAGGAAATACGTCATTAAGATGATTTCTAACAGCTAATGAAAAATGAGGTGGCGCTCCATCCTGCATAAACCACATTTTTCTTCTTACATCCAGTGACAGATCATCTAAAATATCACTAAGAGTATTTTCCAAAAAGAATAAATAAGAGTCTCCATTTAAATTCGGAGGAAGAACATAAGGCCCTAGTAGTTGGTCGCCTATAATGCCACACCAAATATTCAATTTAAACTCATGCTGAAAATGTCTAGCTTTAATAGCATGCGGGTTTTCTTCTTCCCAATAATGTCTATTTCACCAATTAAAAACCCCTCGTCTGGTAAAAGTTGCTTCCTCGGTGAACATAATATTCTTAATCAAGTGTCTGTCATTGCGATGTTTATTCAGAATACGTTGGCAAAACTGTAACCGTCGTGGAAGATCTGTTGGAAGTAAATTTTGAACAGGAGTGTAGTGATAAAGATGTAGGTTCTCTTTTTTTAGAATTCTAATTATAGACGACTGACTTACTCCTGTTGCTGCTGATAGATGTCGTGAACTTATTTCAGGATTTTCATCTACTCGAACCAGAAGTTCATCTTCTTGATTAAGTGTGATTTTTTTCGGTCGACCACCCCGATTTTTAGTGTGAAATGACCCAGTTTCACCTAAACTACGATATAATCTTGCAAAAGTTTTGTGATTTGGTTGCCTTCTGTTTGCGTATAACATTCCATACCTTCTGGCTGCCGAGCGACCGCAAAAATTTTCTTGTGCGTATACGCAAATCATAATTCGCATTTCTTCATTAGTAAAATGATTGTGACGAGGCATTTCAATCAAAAGAAGTAATGATTACTTTTAAAAAATGCAACATTACACTACACTGTCACATTAAAAATAATAATTTACTCTGAACAAATGACATTTACCAACAACAATTATCTGACAGTCCAAAGCATACTTTTCATAAATGAATTAATATTTGAAATCCTTTTTTAAGACTCTAAGCAGTTCGACTGCGTTTTTATCGAAAACGGTTGAAATTACCATGTTTAAACAGGAGTACCAATTTTACGTAAAAATGATGTTTACGTCATATTTTCTAATAAAAATTACTAAAAAATTTCATCAGAAAAAGTTTAGACTCAATTTGATCATTAGGAATGATCCACGTGGCGCCCTCTATGACAAAACGTAAAATTGTAGATAAAATACTATTTCTTGTCTAAGATTATGCCTCTGTGCCAATTTTGATATCAATTTATAAATATACAGGGAAACTATTAGCAAAAAACGAAAAACAAAAATTAACTTTAACACCCTGTATCTTTTTTCTCAGCAACTTTATATTAAGGCATATTTGGCCCAATAGCCATATTTTGGTCCAAATAACCTGTCCTTAGTCTATGTCCCAATAGTTATGACTCACCCTGCATAATAAATTTTCTAATCCTAATTTACCCGAATACTTTATTAATAAGGGCGATTAATGAACGAGAAACTTCAATGTTAGGGTTTACAAAACTTTAATAGGGTAAATTTACACATTTTACTTTTTACCTAGCTTTCAGAAAATTTATTTTCATTTATATACACTAATTTACATAGTTCGTGCCTAAGTTGCTGCCAATGCATAGATATAAACGAATTATTGTAAAATGCTTCTCAAGAAAAATGGTTGACTGCATTTAAGCTACCTGCTCTAATCCCATTGTGTAGGAAAGAGCGGTGGATTAATAAAAAGGTCACAGCAAAGATGGTTAGGTTATATCCAAGATGCACGCTAATAAAAATCAGGTAGAGATGATTCCAAAAGTATCGCAACAGCTCCGGTTCTGCCACCTATCTTCACCGTCGACTCGAACGCTAGCGATTACCCAGTTCGAGAAATAGATTCCAGTGGCCCAGCCGCCCCTGGGACTAACAAACACCGCACACGGAATCCGCTAAGCAATTGTTCTACTAGAATTATCCGATTGCGCTGCGGCGCGCGCCGAATACCCCCACATTGCCGAATTTTACTGGAGCTGTCGCGATATTTTTGGAATCGTCTCTAGCTAGATTTCTTGGCTCCTACTATAAATCCGAGCAAAAATGATGTGGCCATTATGCAAGCAGGTTGTCAGCGCAGAAAGCTGCCCCACCAAAGTAGGTACAAGTGAAATACAGAATAAATAAATGAAGCACAAAACAAATCTGGGAAACTAAAGAAGTGGGTACCTAATAGAAGATGGAGAAGGCCGTGGTTTAAATAAATTAAAGTAATAGTTTTACATTCCTAAATATACGTATATAGATCACAACTCGATACAAAAATCAAATTTGGGCAATGACAAAACATTGTGTCAAAGATATCTTAAACTAATACCTTTGGAAAATATTAAAAATATTTTGACTGAACAAAATATCGAATGAATTACTATGGACCCCAAAAAGTTCATAAAACATCAAATTTTGTTAAATGAAATCTGACATTTTTCATTTTCATGTTATATATTTCACTGATACAACTTGATGTGGTAATTATCATCGGTTGCTGATATGTACATAACTGATTTCACGCTGTTTGGTAAACATTTTCGAAATTGTATTTCATGTTTATTAATGCAGGCGGTAAAAAAATTATCAATATTATGCTTGGTTAATGCTTATTTATTGTGTTAGATAATCGCAATTTAGATTAGAACTATTAAATAATTCAAAACGTTGATACGTTTGCCTACGTGAAAATTTACTTTAGACAATAAAAAACTTATCAGACATACGTTGTGAAGCAAAGCAGTTAATAAAATTAAGTTGTACGCTTTCGATTAAGCAAACAAACTACACAAAAACTAAGGTGGAAAAGATAGAAACACCTTGTAATTAGTTTAATTAAACAACAAATAAAGAAGCTACTTAAAACAAAAGACCGACCACGCTACACACTTAATACTTATAGTATAAGGTATACGGGGTTGGGATTAGCATTAGGGTTTGTACCCTAAAATACGATTATTCCGGCAGAAAATGTTGCCATTCCCATTTTTCCAGTAGTAATATATCGATTTCTATTATCTGCCTCCGGTATATTACGACCAGTACAAAATATATTGATATAAAACAATACAGTGAAAGTAAGTTATGTTATTCGTTAAAAAAGCCAAAATTGGGTGATGCCTCACGTTGGGTGCCAAATTATTTTGAACTGTACATTATTGGATAGGGTTAGCTGTTTAATTTTATTTTATATTTTTTTTATTAGTTATTCGCTCTTAAAATGGAGGATTTTAAATTTTATACAAAAACTGCCTGTTTACCTATACTACCTGATTTAACTAAATTACCTAATCAATTAATCTAACTAATCTAAATTCACTAACCTAACTATCTTCACTAACCTTATAAACCGTAGTGTAATTTTTACTGTGTTGCCTAAATTTCCTCAATAATACCTAATTTATTTTTTAAAATAATGAAACAGCTATGGTCGCTTTTTAATATCTTCTTCTTTTAGCAATAATTTCCTTTTTTAAACTAATTTCTCTTTTTTAATAATCCATGTTTTTAAATTTTTTATTAATTAACACTTTTTCACTTTTAAAATTACATGTTTTACTCTCTTTGACTTTTCAAACTATTTTATCTCCCGACAGTCTATCAGCTATCCAATACTATACAATTCAATACAATTTGGCACCCAACGTGAGGCGTCACCTAATAAAATAAATTCTATTATCTGCCTCCGGTATATTACGACCAGTACAAAATATATTGATATAAAACAATACAGTGAAAGTAAGTTATGTTATTCGTTAAAAGAGCCAAAATTAGGTGATGCCTCACGTTGGTTGCCAAATTATTTTGAACTGTACATTATTGGATAGGGTTAGCTGTTTAATTTTATTTTATATTTTTTTTATTAGTTATTTGCTCTTAAAATGGAGGGTTTTTAAATTTTATACAAAAACTACCTGTTTACCTATACTACCTGATTTAACTAAATTAATTAATTAATCTAACTAATCTAAATTCACTAACCTAACTATCTTCACTAACCTTATAAACCGTAGTGTATTTTTTACTGTGTTTCCTAAATTTCCTCAATAATACCTAATTTATTTTTTAAAATAATGAAATCTTCTTCTTTTATCAATAATTTACTTTTTTAAATTATCTTATCTGATTTAATAATCCTTGTTTTTAAATTTTTTATTAATTAACACTTTTTCACTTTTAAAATTATATGTTTTACTCTCTTTGACTTTTCAAACTATTTTATCTCCCGACAGTCCATCAGCTAGCCCTATCCAATACTATACAATTCAATACAATTTGACACCCAACGTGAGGCGTCACCTAATAAATTCATTTTTGACATTTGACTTCAAATTTTAAATTTTTTAACTAAAACTATAATATTTTATCTAAATATACATGATTATTACTTATTTTATATGTTTTTACTTGTTATAGGGTTTAAGAAGTGTTAGCGAAAGTTTTTATTAAGTTAAAACACATAATTTCATTATAGAAAGTTATAAAGTATCCGTTTAAAGATCATCAGAAGTTTGTTTATGGATTAAGGCCTTTCGTAGAGAAGAAATTAGTTACATCCTCTAGAGTAAAAGAAAATACACGATTACAAACCATAATAATTTTAAAGTTTATAAGCGCTTACTCCCCAAAACTAAATTGTTAGCAATAAAAAATTTAAATGATTAAATTTAAGGATATATAAAATGAACAAAATTTTGTTTCACCGTTATAATTAGATTACCAATTTATATGTAGGGCGTAGTTATATGTTAAGTTGATTTAATTTTAGTTTTTCTAGTTTTTAAGAGCATCTAATAAGTTACATCAAGCATACTGCCTCGGTAGTAGAGTTTTCGTCAAGAAAAAGAGCAATGTATTGGGTGTATCGTAATTTATAGATAATGATTGACAATGGTTTCCGGTTGCTTGCGTTCATTTTAAGGGTTTTGTTTCAGGTGCGTTCCATTGTCAGTGGTAGGTTCGGTAGTGGTGGTAAAGGAATATTAAATATACGGTGAGTCAGGGTTGATTTTAAGGTTCGTAATGACGTTAATCTAAAGTAAGGTATCATGGCGATAGATATGTTACCACTTTTTCAAACACCTATTGTGTCTATCAAGAATTACACCTGTTTACATGATTTATATGAAAATATTGTTTTTTCCCTTACACCAATTCTTCATTATATAAAAAAATTAAATTAGCAAAGGAAAAACTGTAAAAATTCGATTGATTGTTGTTTTTGCAATATTTCACAAGCTTATCTACAATTTGTATAATAAAATGTTTCATTCCTATATGATTTGGAAAATTTATATAATTAATTTAAAATTTAATAAACGTTCATTCAGTTTTAATCATATTAAATGACAATAACACACGGTAACAGTAAATTTTGTTTATTGCTATACTATTTTATTGTGGTTTCTGCACCATTTTTATTTTCCCAGACCCATCCGAATTGGATGTGCATGCATCAAACCAGTACCTCCATGCATTGGTCCCATTTCCTCTGCTACTGTTTCAGCGACAGCAGTTTTTTGTACTATGGAATGTCCCATGGGACTTGAATGAGAACTTACGCCTAAAATTAAAATACATGTTTTATATTCAATAAATACTTAATTAAAACAAAAACAAAAACAAAACATTAAACCAACATTTTTAACTAAGAAAAACTTTTTTTCTTTATTTCAAATGATTGTATCCTCCGAATACGCTTTCTGAAATATTTGCATTATCCTCATAATTTCAACGTCCCTAAGTTATAGTCTTATGCCTCTGATGAAGCTCATCAGGTTCGTTGGCGACACTTACATGATGCAGATCAAATCTATTGATCCTTAGTCTCTCGAGCTCTCCGCAGCTACACAAGATATGCTCCACCGTTTCATCCTCAGCCTGCACTCAGTCCAATTCTTTTCATATGCAAGTTAAGGCGACTGTGTCCAGTCAGTAATCTTAACATAGGTAATTGGTAGGTCATGTCAGCTCTTGAGACCCCTTTTTAAATAGATATCTTACAAATGCCTTTGAGTGTCTTAAACCCCCTAACTCGAACCAGTAAGAACGTGTTCTCCAGTTTACCCGGTTCAATTTTGTTCCTCTGACTTCGCTATTCGCTATGTCTAGGAATTGCTCTGGGACTATAATTATTCCTTCAGCACCTTTTCCGCTTTTTCGTTCCCATCAATACCCGAATGCCCAGGTGCTCAAAGTAAGGTTACTGATGGTTTCAGAGTCGGAAAAGACAACTTAGAAAGACCACGGCAACTGTAATTAATGTAAAAACCTGACCTATCCAGGTAAACAATGCACACATTATCACATCCTGTAATGAATATCATGGCGTTATTTTCAATTCTACAGGAAGAGGTGACCTGGAAATTAAAAGACAATCACACAAGCACGAAGAAAAATTGGTTAGCTCATTGGTTTAAAGAAATAAGAAGTCTTCTATATGAAGCTAAGCCATGACGTTTTACGGAGAAAACCAAAAGAAAATTAGAAGCGATGGAAATGGAACTATATAGATCGTAAAGACGGATTTCGAAGTCGACAAAGGTAAAACGCCAAATGGGTAGAACCACTAACATCAGAAATATAAAGAATCCAACTTATATGGTAAGGACTAAGAGAATACCAGATACAGGACTACGAAAAATAGACACTACTGAATGGAAGAGTCTTTAAGTTTACGTTCTTTAAGTTTTCAATTTTGCGAGATCAATGAATAAATATCAGCAACCAATCGAGCTACAAAATTAAGGATGGCACCATTAGAGGCTGCTCTTTGTTGTTAAACTCTTTAATAAAACCCCTCAGACTGGCTAAAATCCACATTTATTGTTATTCCTAAAAAAAATATAAAGTGAAGAAATGCTCAGAATACCGGTTGAGCCACAACCTCAAAGTTTTCCCAAGAATAATTCACAGCAGAATGATTAGGCTCAAATGCGAAGAAAACATGGAGAAAACTCATTTTGGTTTTAGGAATTCAAAGAGTCCTATTCCAAAAATGGCCTCATCAAAGAAAATACCGTTTTTTATTACTTCATGGAATTTGAAAAGGTAATAACGACTAATAATAGATATGTAGAGATATTTGCATCATTAAGAATTTGTTCTGGAAACAAACTACTAATGTAAAGATTGGAAAGAGTCTTACTACAGAAATATTAAAATAACGAGGAGTTATAGTTGGTTTTATTTTATCCCAAACTCTATACAATTCAATAGCAATTGAGAATCATCCACATTGAATAAAAATAAATGATGAATTATTTAATGTAATAGAATATGCAGTGGACACAAAATCTTAAAGTACAACATCGTAAGTCTCTTACTTATTTTAAATTTCAGTAAATTTCCGTCGTTCTGGATATTCGATTGTGGGTGCAATATTGCTAGTCTGTGGAAAAAGAAGTTTGGTTCCTTGTTTTGGAGTCCTGGAAACCTGAGAGAGATCTAATGCTTCGAATGTAGTGGTAGTTGTCTTTCTAAGTATGCATGCAGAAAAATAGAGAAGAAGAAGCAACTAAAGAGCCTTAGTTTTGTGTTAAGATAACTTCAAGGCTCCTAAAAATGGAACTCATTGATTTGAAAAAACTTCTGGCCATTATACCTCCTGCCAGTCTTTATTTAGAGCTTGATTATGCCTTCCTAGGTCAGAATTCAGAGTCCTCTGATGATGTGCTTAGGATTTCAGAACCAGGAAATTGCCCTAGGGAGTCTCATCTCCTGTATTGTATTATGTGGTACCTTGGAAAGAATTTAATGGGGTGTAGCTTATTTCGAGCCTTTTGATGAATGATAGGTATAGAAAAGTAAATCTACACATTGAAATTGTAAACCCTGTATAGGTTAATTATTATCATTAACTAAAAGAACTGACCAATAAAGAGTGATTAATGTTTAATCAGGTAAGAATAAGCATAAATGAATATTATTATTTAAGATCATTTTATTTAAGATATAATTGTAAATAGTTAAGAGATAAATAGAGGACATTTGATTAACTTAATATCTTACTCACTGTGACTTTCTGAAAATGATTGATCGACATAACCAGGCTTACTGGAAACCAAAATTAAATTACATACTAACCACACGATGTATTTCATTATTTTTGTTATAAACAAGTTATTTTTCTTTAACAGACTGAATTAAACAAAGGGAATGTTTGTATTTTTATATGAACATGAAATTCTGCTTCCGGTGAACAATTGATCAATAGCAAGGACAGTAACAAAAAAATCAATCATCCTTTATGAATTAATTGTATTAAACTTAATTGTGTTTGCTATTGAGGTGTATTGTTTGTTTTTACATTATGTAATTTTCGTAGAATTTTAACAAAACAGTGTCATCATAATCCTTAAAAAATACTGAACATTTTTCATGCAATATTTTCTATACCCAAATGTCATAATTTCGGAGTTATAGCTTTATATAACTTTTTATTATATCCGCTAAATATAATAATGTTTAATAGTTTTTATCCTACGGCTTTGCTCTAAATTCAGGAGATGAAATTAGCCCTTTATGTCTTAAAATAATAAAGACGTTATATTATATTATTATTATCACTATATCTGAAAAGATTACCAGATTTAATAAAACGTTTTTGCAGCTCAATTTAATTTTTCCCAGAATCTAGCCGTAAAGAGTTCTTTTAAAATTTTAGAGATTATATTTTTATTTCAATTTTCTGTTAACGTTTGGCTATGTGTTGAATTTCCTTCAATCTGACTAGCAATAGCACAACTAAATTCGCTGTATTCACTTTTCACCTTAATTAAGTCAGATTTGTCCTTACAACTAATTTTCCCTGTGTACGTAAATTGTAGGTAGAACAATATTATCAAGACATATGCAAATTATTTATCTCTTGTTGTAGGTAGAGATTAAGAAATATATTACAGTACAGTTTCATTTAGAGAATACTTAAAATATCAAAGTCTAGACGTTATTAGCCCGAAGGAATTATCCTGAATATATTTTTCTCTTGGATCAGTATAATAGTCTAATGATAAAGAAAAATACAAGGTGTTTCTTAAGTAATCTAAAATATTATATGGGGCGCTTCGTTACTCAATTTTAAGACGAAAAGTTCATATAAACATGGATGATAGGTGTTGTCGTTTATGAGATACAGGGTGTTGAATTTATAGTAATAAGTCAGTTCTGATTGTACGTGAAATTAATTTTTGCCGGTGACGCTACTGGTTTTTAGAAGTAATACGCAAAAACATGCTTATTCTAAGTGGCCTTTGAAATAATGTTGACAAGTGTCAAATTTAAAAACCAACGCAAAAATCGTACATTTTTATTTGATTGACTCTGTGTTTAGTTAATAACTATGCCAGTGTTTACTAATGTTGAAATGGCTAATATGCATTTTTTGTACGGATTAGCGAATGGTAATGCCTTAGAAGCTAGACGTACGTATGCCCAGCGTTATCCAAATAATCGTTTACCAAGTTCAGATACGTTTACTAAGTTACATATTCGTTTACAAGAAACTGGAATTTTTGCTGAATCGAAGAATATTATTGGACGACCCAGAACTGTGAGAAATCCCCAATTGGAAAACCAGATTTTTCAAATTATTGACCAACATCCAGAAACGAGTACAAGAAAAGTTGCAGATGAAGTAAATGTTAGTAACAAAACTGTTTGGAATATTCTAAAAGATAATTTATTGTATCCATATCACGTTCAACGTGTTCAACATTTGTTACCTACTGACTACCCATTACGCATACAGTATTGTCAATGGATTTTACGTGAAATCGCGAACAATCCGAATTTTGTGGCCAATATTCTATTTACGGATGAAGCCAACTTTTCTAGACATGGGATTATGAATTTTCATAATGACCACATATGGGCAGATGTAAATCCACATACCATAAGTGTAAAACGATTTCAACAAACATTTTCGGTCAATGTTTGGCTTGGCATCATCGATGATTATTTAATTGGACCATTTTTCCTTCCTGTACGGTTAACCGGTGAGACATACCAACATTTTCTAGAAAATGAACTTCCACTTCTTTTGGAAGATGTACCTATTATTATTAGAAGGCGCATGTGGTTCATGCATGACGGAGCTCCTCCACATTTTTCAGTGATTGTACGCGAGTTTTTAAATAATGTTTTTCCAGGCCATTGGATCAGACAAGGATCTCCACACCCGTGGCCCCCTAGATCACCTGGACACAATCCTCTTGATTTTTGTGTGTGGGGATATTTGAAATCGCTTGTTTACACAACACTGATATTAAACGTACAAGATCTTCAAAATCGTATCATAGACGGCTGTAATGTTATTCGTAACAATCCTGGTATCTTCGAACGTATTCGACAATCCATTAGACATCGAGCGGATTCTTGCATTTTAGCTGGAGGTGGACATTTTGAACATTTGCTCTGAAATGTATTATTTTTTCTTTATGTTTAACACATGTTGCTTGTAATAAAATAATAAAAAATATAAATCAGTAGCGTCACCAAGAAAAATTAATTTCACGTACAACACCCTGTATCTCATAAACGACAACACCTATCACACATGTTTATATGAACTTTTCGTCTTAAAATTGAGTAACGAAGCGCCCCATATAATATTTTAGATTACTTAAGAAACACCCTGTATATATCCGGCTGATCTGTAAAATAACTTTAAATGGTAAATGAAGCCCAAACAAATATACTGACTATATCTAACAGTAATAAAGCCTATTATTACGTATGCTGGTCTAAATGTCAACAGAAGACCACCAAAGAAAAGATGAATAAGCTTCAACAGCATACTTATTCATAACAGAAGCTGTGTCTACTGCTACTTCCATCGCTGCTATAGAGGTTTTAATAGAGCTTCCTCCATTTTACATTTGCTTTTTTAACACAAATACTTTTTAAACATTTTACTGGATGGAAGCAAAAACACGGGACAATCTCATATAAATTTATGAAAAGTAAAACATTTCAAACAATATTAAATTAAACAAGCTCGTCTCAAATGGACTTAACATAACAGAAAATGTGACATTTTATTATGAATTTTATCTCAAAAGAGACGATAAAATTATATTATATAGGTATAAATACCTACTTATTAAAAATCTTTCTTTGTTACGAAAATGCTATTAAACCATAAATGTTATACTTGTCTTTCCCAACTGTCCAAGTATTTAATGTTCTAGTCTCTAGAAATCTTTGATATAGTGGGAGGCAGTCCTTTTTCTTTGTAATGAAATTTTTGCTTGCAGATCATGTAACAAATTTGTGTCAGGCTAACGTTATTTACATGTGACACAACTATTAACAAACCTAAAATTAGCGTTAGCTGAATTCTTGTAAAAGGTTAAAAGCAGATCTGTGAAATTAAATAAGTTTCATTTTGAGGATATTTAAACTGTTGTGGTATATTACAATTGTCACTCTTCTTGCAACAATTAGGTAGTAGAACACAGACGTACCAAAGTAATACTAAAGTGAGCTAAGTTTTGGTTTTTTTTGTGTTGACTAATTGATATTGACACTGGCATGTAAGAAAAAAATTAAAAACTATCGTAATATTTATTAATGCCAAAATAGTTCTTCTATTTTATTATTAACAAGACTAATATATAGCAAGCTAGATATTTTAGTATGCATACATAATAGTAAACTATTAAAAATTATGGATAGACTTTGACTTTTATTACTACGATTATCTGTATCATTCACATTTGAGAGATGGATTACCTTTTCAATTTTACAAATATTTTGCTGATAGTTCTTATTTTTTATATGAATAAAGTAATTTAATAAATGACTGGTAGTTGTACTTGTTCTGGAAATTTCCTTACATGTACTACCTTTAATGATTCAAACAGCTTTTTTGTTTCAGACAGCAATTTTGTGCTTGGTAACGCCCAAGTTCCAACCGTTTACCCAATCGTGTATTGTTCGGATGGATTTTGTGAGTTGACGGGCTTCACGAGGGCCCAGATAATGCAGAAAGGATGCGCATGCAAGTTCCTTCACGGACCGGAGACAAAAGAAGAGCACAAAGTGCAGATCGACAAAGCTTTAGAATCAAAGAACGAGCTTAAATTGGAAGTTATATTTTACAAAAAGAATGGTAAGTAACAAACTAAAAGTTAAATAACAACAAATACAAAATTATTACTGAATGTAGACTTCAAAAACTTTAAACTTTAATGCACTAAATATTTTATATAATTTAATATAATTTTATATAAATAATTACTCAAAACGAATATATATATTTACAAAAACAGCACTGGTGTGAATGAAATCATTCCTAAGTAAATATTTATTAGTTTGCAAAATCATGGTATAATTATATTATATACAGTCTGTTGTTTTGGTCGTGGTACTGGAATATTCTGTACTGGATGAGCCTGAAGGAATGAAATTGTTCATAAAACAATTTCATTTGAATAAAAATAGTTTAAAAATCTTCATAAACTAGTAAACAATTTTTGAATGTCCTCTCTTTAAAATCACTCTCTTCTAGAAATCACTGAGGGACCCTGTACTGTTTTCCGATTTATCCAGGGCTTAGGTTCTTAGGCTTAGGTTACTGGATATCACGCACCAGTTCATGAATCTTTTCGATCTTCTTTTTAAGTTCTTTGGCGTATTCTGCATCTGCCTCTACCTCACAATGTCTGCTTCCATTGGAGAAACTGGCTGTTTCAGCAGAAGTTACGGCTCTGGCTGAGTGTGTAGGTAACGGCCTATGTGGTCAAACTATCTGTAAAACCTCAAACAGCAAGGCAGCACTGATGGCGATGGCAGGGTACGATTTCACCTCAAACACAGTATGGAACTGTCAACAACGTCTGAAAAATCTGACGAAAACCAACAGAGTGACACTGCTGTGGGTTCCAGAGCTTGGAGAGGTTGTTGGTAATGAGGGGGTAGATAAGTGGGCCAATAAAGAAGCTGAAAGTTCTTTGGTAGGCACAAAACCAATGTGTGATGTGGGTGGAAAAAGAACACTGCAAGCGCTGGGAAGAAACGGACGGAAATATAAAATATTTGGTCTCAGAGAACGATGCTGGCGCCTTGCGCAGCAATTTCATCAGATGCACTAGAGGTGAACAGGGGTGCTATTCTCGAGTTTATGAGAATGATTTGCGTATGCGAATTTATTGGTTTTTCGTATGAGAACTTCAAATGCTCCATGAGAAACGCAAAAATCGAATACTGAGAGAGAATAAGCAACCAAAAAATATGGCTGGATTATACGAATTGAGTCAAATAGTGGCCATAAATATATTGGAGAATATCGAAGAAGAAGCAGAAGAAGTTTCACGTTCCTTTCCATAAACTCTACAAGAGTTTCTTTCTGTTCTTGGGATATATTAACCGTTCTAACCTTAGACAAGGAAAGAGAGAGGACGCGTAACCCGAGTCGTGAAACTGTTACCACTTGCCACATAATCGATGTGGTCAGTGGCGTAACATAATGTTTACAATACATTTTTCCCACATAATAGGTAATAATTGTATGTTTCTTAGATACAAATAATAGGTTGGTATTAAAGGAAGGAAGTGAATAAAATTCAGCAATGGTACCTACATATAGGTACATTTAATAGGTATGATAAAACAAAAAAATCATATTTATATTATAAAATACTAACTATATTATATTAATCAAGGAGTATATAAATAACAAATAAAATTTACTAGTAATTATAAAAAATCTTTATTTGTTATGAAAATATTAACATAATTAATCTATAACTACCTTAATATTAAATAAATACGTAAATTAAAACTGTTTATTTGCTGATATTAATAGTCTTGACTATAACATTTTTGTTCACCATTTAAACAATTAGACAAAAAATAGCCAAGTGGAAGCTTCCATGTGTCATTAATTGCAACTATCATTAAAACAACAGCTTCTTTGGCTAATTCCTTTGAATCATCATCCAAGTCAACCGTGGAAACTTTTACGCAAGTGCTGCCGAATTGACATCTCATCAATGATAAGAGAACAAAGTAATGGTTTATTTGAATTTTCTATAAGTTTACTCAGAGTATTGAATTATTCAATTGTGAAACCAGGAGCTGCATAGTTTGCAGCCATTTCCCAATAGTGCTTCTATGGGGCAAACACGTTTCAAATACTGTCCTGATATACTTGTAAGCTTTGTAGGAGAGAAAAAATTTAAAGTCAATGCAAATTTTCGTAATTCAGGTGGGTATTTTTTATTTTTAGACATTGCATTCTTTGTAACAATTGCTTATTTACACTACTCACATTTTCTAATAAAATGGCTTTTTCATTATCAATCAAGTTCTTATTTTTCAAACTGGTTATTAATTATTTAAGGGAAACAACTTTTCTTTTTAGCCTGTTTATAGATTGTTTTAATACCCTAATTTTTCTAGTCTTCTCTTAACTTCTAATAGTTTCTAGAAGTAACTTCCATTTCAGTATTTTTAACCAGGACAGTCAGCTGTTGGGTTTAATGACTGTGTTGAGGAAGTAGAAGGACCAGGTTCTGTACTCTGAATATATTCGAATTGTGCTCTCTATTTGGCCTAGAAAAAACAATATTTTTATATAAATATTTCCAATTCACAAAAAAAATTAAATTATGTTTTACTTAGAACTGCCAAGGTGTTTTATTGTTATTAGTTATGTAGGTACATACCTTCCTGGGTTGCAGGTATGTGGGCAACTGATGAAAAATTATTGGAACAGCTTCATGGAGCAAATGTAGTCTTGAATTTACATCAGTTTTATATAACCAACATTCCTCAAAGTGTTTTGACCAAAGCCTATCATTTTTAGTTGGTTCCCAAATCCTTAATTTTGGTGTTACCTATCCATAATTTGCGTTTTTCTACATCTGTAGGAAGGCTGTAACAAAAAATAAAAAGTTCATAAAATACCTACATGTTTTTCTAGAGAAAATTCTCCTATTTTACAGTGAATAATTCTTTTGTTGTTTTGAGTCAGTCCTTTTTGCATTAATCTCCTATTGAAATGAATAGCTAGATTTATTTGGAGAAACTTAATTAAAAATTGCTTACTTACGCCACTGATATAATGGCTGTTTTGAAGCAAGAAAATATATTATTTATGCAGATTTAGAATGAATATTATTAAACCGCGTTATCCAAACACTATAATTAGATGAATTAAAGACTGAATAATTACATACTTAAATATAATTACTCAGAGATAACTCTTTTATCTTTTAAAATAGAAAAATCTACAAAGGTCATTGTATATACAATCGTTTGTTTACCTGTAAAATGAAATTCCTATCTCCTTTTCTCGCTGCGACTTCGGCATCTGTAAGCACAACAATTCACCATTATTCAGTTCAAAAATAATTCACAATCTCAATAATTTTCACTTATAAATTCACAAATGAAGCACACGCTGTATTCGCTTTGTTTGCCACAGAAATAATGGCGGCTGCTAAAAATGTGTCACAGAACGCAAGCTCAAAATAAAGCGAAGTGCGGTATCCATATGCTTTCCTAATCTAAGGTTCTAACTTTTTTTGCAGTTGTCAGCATAATTAGAAACTCAACCAAATAACTTACACTATAGGTTTTATAATCAAAAATCAGTTTATAAGATTTATAATGTGATTTATAAAGTTTGACATTTGTATGTCGAGACGACAAAGTAAGGTTACGACTAAAGGTATGTTTACCGAGACAGAACAATCGTCACTGTATGGGCGTCTTAAAAATAAAAGCTGTCAAATTTAACAGAAAACGAAGATATTACCAACATCAACACCAACCTTTAAAGTAAAACTTGTTTTTGGGATGGATGCACTGCTTTAACACAGTGTTGTCAGATTAGTCACACGAAGGATATTCGTGTACGTAATCAAGTTGTTCTAGTGGTGTTCAAGAATACGGGTTTAAATTCGCATGCGCATATTTTTAAGAGAATACTTTCGTATGAGAAACTTTTCGTGTAAACTCGAGAATAGCACCCCAGAAGAGTTTATTACTTCTCACTGGTAATTCAGAGGTCATCTGAATAAGATAGGAATACCAGTTCCGAATATGGTGAGGAGGAAATATGGTGAGGATGAAGAAACTGCATAACATATAGTATTTAGATGTCTGGCACTTGATGTTTTATCGATAACCAATCTTTTGCAGACTACTTGTAATAGTTTACTTTTATGAAATATTCCGGATATCTCCAGATTAACCAATGGAATATTCTCCTTATTTCTAGATCGGCCAATAAAGACTTCCAGAAAATTACATCTTCCACTTTTTTTTTTCTTTTCTTTTCCGGTTTCTATCCAAAAAATGATTTCGAGGCCTCAATAAAACTCAAGTGAAGGATACCCAGAATAACTTATACAAATCCTGCTTTTATTTCTTATTAAATATTCAAGGTACACATTTGCTTTCTTATATTTTTAAGAGTTAAATGGGATCCAAGGAGATTTATGTATTCTCTCGCGTAGCTGAAATTTTGTAAACCTTTGTTTGCATTTTAACATTCCCCCTTTTCGTTTATTTCATTTTTAATTTAAGCAACATTTCGTATTCCCTAATTTTAAATAGAATACGACTTGAAAAATCGTCTCTATTTTATTAGTTTTTTCCATACGTTGTGTTGGAATTTACGCAGTCCAAAATTAAGGTTACGGTTACAGCTTTTCCAATCAAGGCTTCCCTTCATAGACTTTAGCTTCCTACTGTTTATTTCTCGCTGGTGCGGCATGCCTGCCAAATTTGAATACAGATCCTGGAATTAAATACACAATCAACTCCCAGGAGTTTATACCCCATGCAGGGAAAACGGTATTTGGTTAATGCGTGTATAAATATTAGGAGTTGTATTTTGACTTTGTAATATATTATATTTAAGGTAGAAAAGTCAACGGTGAAAAACAATTACAAAAAACTGTTTGGGAAACTCCAAATAAAAATAATGAGAGTAGGAATACTTTGCGAATGTTCCTTTTTAGTTGGTAATTGAATTTTATACAGTGTGGAAACCATTTATTGAATAAAATTAATTGTGAGGTTAGTTTAGAAGATTATAAAAAACGCTGGGACCCGTCAATTTTGAAATTCAAATGTGATTATTATTATTATTTGAATTTGCCCATTTTTGTCTGGTCTTCTTTCCTATGTAGGATTGTGATTTCTTTCTGTCCCGCTTTCGCACCGGAGTTATTTGGTTTTTTCCTTGTTGTGTTGTGAAGTTTTTCTATTTGGTTTCTTTAACCTTCTTTTTTGCGGCATTAGGTTGGTTTGCTTGGATTTATTTGTTTGTTGGGTTTTCTTGGGATTTCCCCTAGTGATTTTCTTCCCCTACTTCAGGATGTGGCGGATTTCTCTGTATTTTAGTTCCATGTTTGCTGGGGTTTGTCCTATGTGTTTTGTTAGTCTCGTTTTCCTGACTTTTTCCCCGTAAAACTGTTTTTGTCTTGATTTTATTGTTTCTTCATGTGGCTTCTTAACCGGCAATGCCCCCGGTTAATATTCCCGTTAGAATTCGGAGCCTTTTTTTTACTGAGGTTAAGGCAGCTAAGAGGTCATAGTTCCCCAGTAGTGTCTTAGATTGCCTCAGTCCTTCCAGCTTATTCCAGTACTTGGATTTTTCCTTCTCCATTTCTTCCGTAGTTTTCCTAAGATTACTCTACTGCTGATCCCACAAGATGGTTCTGGTTCCAAATGTGGGGTTTCAGTCCTTTTTTGCCAGCTTATCTGCTGTTTCGTTCCCCTCTATTCCTATGTGTCCCGGGACCCATAGGAGGGTGACAGTGTTCTTCTGACCTAGTTCATTTAGTTTGCCTAGGCATTCCCAAACCATCTTCAAGCTGATTATATTTGAACTCAGCGCTTTGATGGCTGCTTGACTATCCGACATGATCACAATCTCTTGTCTGCGGTAGTTTCTTCCAATATTGAATTCCACACATCTTTCTATGGCGCGGACTTCTGCTTGAAAGATGCTCGGGTGTGTGCCCAAGTTTTCTGAGTATTTGGCTCTCGGTCCAAAAACTCCTATCCCAGTTCCCTCGTCTATCTTGGAACCGTCCGTATACCATTTTATGGCATTCTGGTTTAAATTCTGTATGGTGTCTTCATCCCATTAAGATTGATTACTCAACTTTGTGATGAATTTTCTCACAAAGTTGAATTTCTTTGGCATATCATCTTGGGGCATTTCCCAAGTTTGATCAAAGTGAAGTGATCGAGGTTTTTCCCTGATAATTCCTTCTTTGATCATTCTATATATTGTTTTCTTCCTTACACTTTCTAGCAGAATGTGCAGTGGGGTCAGGTTTAAAATCACCTCCATTGCAGCAGTGGGGCAAGTTCCCATTGCTCCAGTGATACATGAACAGGCTAGTCTCTGAATCTTCGAGAGGTTTTTCCTCGTCGTATTCAGATTAGCCCTTACGCCCCAAGCCACTGCCCCGTATGTGATTAATGGTCTCACTATTGTTGTTTACATCCATTGCAGGATCGATACGCAGGTCCATTTAGTACAATCCTTCTCAGAATATTGCAATAAAAATATTTTCCTCCATAACTATTTTCCCATTTTCATAGAACAGTATTTTTTCAATAAAACTATCATAAAACATTCAAAGTGCAATGGAAGAATTAGCCAAACATTTTGCACGATTCTGTAACTTAGATTTTATATAAATAGGTATTTTTCTTTTTTAAAAATTGCAATACACTACTACGATAAAGCCATAAAACTTTTTGACATGTTTTTATTTAACTTTGTTTTATCTCTCTAAAATAGCATTGCTCCATAAACATTTATGGGATTAGGAGAATGCAAGTCAGACATTTTACGTCCGAGAAATCAATTTTCATTTCTGGCTTCAGTATTGTTTTTAAAACGCAATTTATTGCAGATCGTAAAGTGGAATATTTGCAACGCAATAAAGCTCTAAAAGCAAACGTTTTGCAAAAGTAGATATACGAATCATTAAAATGCCATGAATTTGCACATTATGGTGTACCGCAGTGTCATGCTTTTTAGTGGATCTTTATTGGCTGAGAAATTACCTATCACTAAATGATGGGGCTATTAATGGTAGAAAACAAATAAAGTATTTCGCAAAAACTGCAGTTTTCCCGTTTGAAAACCAGCTTTTCTAAACAGTAAACTAATATTGATTAATGATAAATTTTTAAAGTGGGTTTTGTTATTCGTTGTGTACGTAAAATATAAAATAAAATCGATACTTAAATAAAAAGTCTTTAAAAGAAATGAATTATGTCGTCATTTTACAAAAAAGTTCCATTATACTGGATGATACACATTAATTTATTTGTTTATTTCTGGTTCTTTTTATTCTTTAATAGATTCTCTGCCCCCCATAACAGAATCCAAAGGATTAAAGTCTGCTCACCTAGAGGTCCACTCAGCGTGTCGACCATTTTGTAACCATTTTGCCTTGGTACCTTCTCAATCCTTAGAAACAACGCTCAAGAGATACTGTACCTACACCAACAGATGGTTTGGGATGTGTAATTTATTTTAGATTTCTTCATTTAAATATAAAATGGGCTTTCAGTGTAGCTGAAACAGATCTCACAATATCGCAAAAGAGATTACCAAAAGAGACCTTACTGGTATCGAATTGCATCTGTATTTTTACGCATAGCAGACAGCACTACTAGCCGTAAAAAGGCTAATACATCAGGTCTAGTATCAGAACGTAACATGGCCCTTGCCGATGCCTGCAACAACAATGTTGTTACTCTAGGTTGTCTAAATGTCATGGAAACTGCATAGCTGAAGCGTTACTTAAAACGACTGCCTCCCAAACAATTTTGGAGCATAGCTCTCTTATCAGCCAACCAGCATCAGTGATGGTTGAATCTCTTTTGACAAATCCACCAAGGGTAGATAGGATTAAGTAAAAGATTGTAGCAAACTTCTGGGGTATTTAGATAGCAGACTTACCAAAAAAATACTTGGCCATGACTCGCCATTGTCACCAAGTATATGAACAGGTTGGGTTTATCTGACACCCCACTACGTAGAGGTTGTAAACAAGAGGATGAAACAGCTGAACACCTCCTTTTTGAATATCCAGCATTCTCTCTAATAAGGATTGAGATTTGGTTAACACATGACAACTCGAAGAAGCTGCCTACTGGCGATGTTATCAACTATCTCAAACAAGGTTGGTTGACGAGCTAATAGATAGGTTCAATCTCAGAATGACGCACAATAGGTAAGATGTGGCTTCACCGTCCTGTTGAAATCCTTATTAAGGTTTAATCTCACTCCAGGTTTAATTTTACTGTTGAATAAATTTATTATAGTAGACGAAGTTAACCAACCATCCATATCTCAAATGTGACTAATGGGAAACCAAATGAAAAACCCTATGTCACAGAATTTGTCCATAAACATAAAGAATAAACCAATATGAAGCCTTATATAGAATTGAAATGTAGGTTTAGTGTGTAGTGAGTGTCTACAAAAACAAGAAAATAATTTACAAAACGTAATTAGAGATACCTACTACAATATATGAATGTAAGACGTGTGCTTAATAAAGTCAAAAGAAAAAAATTGGAAAGATGAGTAAAGAAAGTAGCAAGTACAATCTACAGAGGAAATATCAAGGGTTATTTAAAATATATTTCGATTACAATCCTTACACGTAATTTTAACAGTCTAATTTTGGAATCTCCTGGGTATTTGTAATATCCAAATCAAGAAAAGGGAAATCTAATTAAATCAAATTTGATTTTTTTCTATATGCGAGTGAATAGAAAAATGAAAAATTTGCTAGTTTTGTCTAATTTTCCACCAACAATACATGATAAAATTTAATTAGTTTCTTTGTTGTACACTTCACAGCGTCAATATCAAAATAATTCGTCTAAAGGTGAAACAATAACAAAGAAGATTTGAGCCACTTGATTTTTGTCCCCTTTTCAGCATATTTAATTAAATCTAAAGATACCTGTAGGCCTCAACGCTAGTAACCTTTTCTGACGCAGTCAGGTGATATGTAAGATAAACGTTTTTTTTTTGAAAATGAATACTTATACTATAAATTTGTTGTACTAACCCTTAGTCTGTTCATTGAATTTTACTTCAAAATTTCTTTTTATTTGACCTATATATACAGCATTACATTTTGGACAATTAATGATGTAAACACCAGATTTTTTTAATTTAGGTAATTTTGTTTTTACATTTAACAATTTTGGAGCATTATTTTGTGTTTTAAATGATATTAATGCTGATGTTGCCGAAGATATTATTTTTGAATTTGTATTTCCACAATATATAATATTTTTATAACTTTTAATTTCTTTATTTTGTTTAGAAAATATTAGTTCTAGTATAATTAACTGCGCTTTCTTATTAATTAATTTATTTATCAAATGAATTGGATAGCAATTAGATGTAGCTATTTGTTTTATGAGCTCAATTTATTTGTCAAAGTTATTTCCTCATTATGCCGATGTGTCATTTTATTATAAAAGCTAATTTTTAATTAAACATGGGAATTGTTTATTATTTTTAATAAGATGGACTTCCATAAAGTAAGGGGTAGTACAATAAATTTGATGTGTTTCTTGGAGAATAAATCTGTACACCTAAGATTTAATCTCATTTTGTTTTCTCTGTTTATTGTATAAATCTTCTGAATATTCCCACACAACAGGTATCTTTATTTTCGACAGAAAAACAAGTTTAAATATTAGAGTTATATCAGTTAATGGTGAGTCAGTCGTATACATATTTTAGTTTTATTGCCGGAAGTTATAGCTGAAGTTAAAAGACACAATGTAGACCAGTGAACCGTTTCCATCATAACAATGTAAAAGTTCAACGAAATGCCATGTTTTTATGCTTGGAATTAATGCATTATTGCCGTACTTCTTAGATTTATCATTCAATAACGTAATCCTTGCTCAAACATTATAATAAATGATCCAAAACATTTCCATAGACGTTTCCTCATGTTTTGAGTGATTCTTTATGGAATATGAATGAGAAAACTGTACGCAAGTAAAACAAATTATAATATTGTATTTATGTATTTTTATTTTTGTTATAAATTAATGTAGGTGTATGATTTGCTATTGGTAATAGTAGTAAAAACAGGATGTGTCCTGTAGGTAAATCCACCATTAGGATGGTAAAGCCCAAAAAAAGTTTCATCCAAACTTAGACCACATTATTCAAACTGGGTAAGAATCCAATGAAATATCTATCCTAACTGACAACCAAGCTGTCATATAAGCCCTAAACTCAGTCTTCCTGATCGCAAAGGTGGCTATACAAGTCTTAAATGATTTGGCGACTAAAACAAGGGTCAATATTGTCTGGGTATCTGCGCACAGCGACATAGCAGGCAACTGTAAGGCAAACGAGCTGGCAAAACCTGGTACGATACTCACAGCTATATTCGCTAATATCTAACTAACCTTGGATGGCGAGCGGAGGCTTCCTGCACCTCGTCAAGAGAGGTATGGCCAGTGTAGATCACTTGGAGGATGCCATGCCGCACGTATGGGAATCCTTCAACATAATGCCTTCTGTAGAAGCTGTCTGGACGAGGAAAAGGAATGGACGATGGTCCACTAATTCTGTCACTGTTCTGCCCTATCCGGAAAAAGAAATTCTGCTCTGGAACAGCCCTTGGACTTGGACAGCCTAGCCAATTTACAGTCAGTTGGCATAAAAATCCTTATGCTGTTTATCAAAAGTAGCCACTGGTTCTCACGGTAGTGGTGGGGCCCACGGGCACACTGGCCAACGTGGGTTTCATCTCGAACCCCTTACCTACCTAGACCTCATTCGTTGTGTTGTGTCTCTTTAGTCTGTTGCCCAACCTACTATCGATGACAAGTGAGTGTCTCTTATATTGTCTCGTGTTTTCTAGTATCCGTTTAGTAAGATATGTTACTTATTTTCTTCCTTTGGGGATTCTAGTAACCTGTTAGTATCCCAGTCACTAGTTGTTTTCTGGTAATTTTCAAGAACTCGTTTGGATAGCTAATAGATCATTTTTTCATTGATTAAACGCGCTGCAACTTTAGTACAGTGGAAAAAATTGACCTTTTCCCTGACGTCAATAAACTTTACATACTGGTAGTAGAAACGCATCAAACAATTTTCTACACTTGTCTCATTGATTCATTTCTCGAGATTTGTAGGTATGAAGTCAGAGTAAATTTTTTCTACTGTAAGTATGGCGTTGATGACTACCTTCTTCTTTCCCCACAATTTTCTTCTATAATATGCCTATGCAGAATCTTCTCTAGTGTAAGAAGTAAGACATATCGGCCTGAAAAATATTGGTAGAGATCTCCATCTTACGTGTTGATATGACCCTCACAACCGATCATCCCAGTGAAATGTAGTTTGTCTTAAAAAGTTTGACTTGAAGATGAAGCAGTTCCAAATTCCAGTTTCGGTGGGAAAATGCTATTTACTCCAGGTGATTTATATTAGGAAAACTGCTCAAATAATTGAAGATGGAGTGATTACCTCTTATAAAACTGACACCAGTCGTTCTATCTAGACAGATAGCAGGAAAGCTTTCAGGTAGTTCTTCGGAGTGAGCATTCAATTGAAGAAACGTTGGGCTATCCAGAAGTTATCCAGGTGAGTTTCGATATCGTATGTCTATTTGCATATGTGCCACTAGAAAAAGTGATTAATTACATAGAAGAAATATTTCCAGAACACATAACTTTTTACACATGCGACGAAATTAAAATGGCAAGCCCTCTAGATCCACTCGTGGCAAATTTTTATTGAAATAAAAAACCACCGAAGCAACGGTTGTGGTTGTGGATGATACTTTTGAAATGGAAGAAATAAATATATTTTTTAGACTTAGTAGTAACACGAGAAAACAACAAATAAGACCCACACTGATCGTTGCTTACATTATGGATCACAAAAAAGACGAACCAAACCAGCGAAGTTTTCGAGGCAATAGAAATTTACAAAAACCCAGAGATCTTCAACAGAAAAGAAAGAAACTACACATTTACCAAAAACATTGGTACACAAAGGCATAAAAAAACCTCCAAGCCTAAAACGGGCGAAGGAATCGGGCGTAGAATTCTGTTTCAGTCAAGAAGAATACTTGGAACGCACTACTGAAGATGGCTGCGCAGTTGCGGTCAATGTCCTCCTGTGGCATCTCATTCCAGGCAACCACCAACTCCTCTCGAAGTTCTTCTAGAGTTTGAGGAGGACGTTGCAAATTGAGCAATCTCCTACCCATCATATCCCACACGTGCTCAATTGGGGATAAGTCGGAAGATTTTGGTGGCCAAGGTAACAATGTGACATCATTATGTTGAAAGAAGTCTACTGTGACCCTTGCGACATGTGGTCGGGCATTATCTTGTTGGAAAGTTGGATCTGCCAGGGTGTTAAGATAGGGTAAAAGGTGGGGTTCTAAAACTTCTTGGATATAACGCTCCAGAGCCCCTTGTTCTTTGCGTACGGCCTTCTCGAAGCCATGCCTGACAACACCTAACCACGGTGTCTACACTTCTTTGCACTCTAACTGCAATTTCCCGAAAAGAAAATCCAGCTTCCCGAAGTGTCCCACTATACGACCCCTATGAAACTCACTAAGTTGACGAAATTGAACAGGTCTCGGATATTTATGTCACTCAGTATATACTACAATCTTTCACTTTGAGTATTACAAAAAAATCGCCCATTTTCCACGTTTCCCTTATTTCCTATCTTCAGATCTGATGTATGTTTCCGTTTTATTTGGATCCTCTCGGCGATATAATACATGGTGACAATAATTGTATTTCTGACTGAAATATGAATTAACAATTGAATGGTATAGGAGAGCTCTGCCGCAAAGAACCACATTAATCACGGCAAACGGAAACCGGCTGTTCTCCTAAACGACACAAAGGTCGTACAATCTGGAATACAGCAATGTCATCTTTCTATACAAAAAATTCGTTGTTACAGAGTGAATCCATATATTTATTTTCTACAGCTTAAATGTAACAAGCATGTCTCCATTTATGCCTGGATCAGTTTCATTAAGCTATATTTGGACAATAATTTTCAGTAGTACTTATCTGCTTTAGTCGTGTGGTTCTTGAGATAAATCATGGTTTTTGGAAGTTTCAATTAAAAAATGGGTTTTACAGGAGGTTTTTTAAAATTACTTCAATAAGGTGCATCTGTAGAAGGTAGTTGATATGTGTAATATAGTTTTATACTCCTGATGGTGGAGTATAAAACCAATATTAGGATATAAGCGCGAAGAATAAAAATTATACAACGAAAAGGGAAAAAGTAAGTTCTACTAGATGGATAAAAAAACCAAAAGTTGAACAACGGCAACGACGCGACTTGTCAATCACGGCTACCAACTTTATGTAAACAAATTTAAGTATTTTATATTGATTTATTGCTTAGACTAGGAAAGGGAGAGGACAGCGCGTGGCAATGAAAACCTTATGCGTGTGAGTGAAGCCAAGTTTCAAACGTTTGGTGGTAAACAAATTTGGAACGTCGAATTGTATTTTTTTAGTTTTTTTATTAATTTTCACCTTTTTTAATTACCTGAATAGACATTTTAAAATGGTTAATTGTGCAGTTTATAAGTGCAACAGTCAGAGTGCTAAAAAAGAGGAAGGAATTTCATTTCATAGGTAAAAAGTATTTTAAAACTATTTCCTTGAAATTTATTTTTATTAATATTACAGCTTTCAGTTAATAGATGTTTAATTAAATCATATATGTTATGTATGATAACTTAAATTAATAGTACATACATTTTGAAAACTGTTTTCATTCAGTTTTAAAGATTATTTTTCAATTAATTGTTATTATTTTCTCATAGATGTAATAGTTTTGCAGTGGCGTGGAACAAAAACATATATTTAAAATAGATTAAAATTGTAATATTTATTAAATAAATATGTTTTAAAATGATTGTTGTTTTTTTTGGAGCAGTACATATTTAAAGACTTTTTTAAATTAGATTTGTAATACGAAATAATGAAAATGATTATTTAATAATCGTATAAGAAAAATCGTATGATACGCCTATGTCAATATTGTCCGCCATTAGTTTGGTGGTAAGTAAATGGGTTACATAAATTGATTCCAATGCGCAGTCCTCTCTCTTTCCTTGTCTAAGATTTATTGAATGGAACATTTTGAAAGTTGGGAACGATGCTTGGCAATTAAGACGAAATCAGTGACGTGAATCAAATTTTATTTTGCACCAACTATAAGAGAGAATTTAAAATAGTTTTACGGACTGTTATTTTTTGTTTCAGGTACGCCATTTTGGTGTCTATTAGATGTTGTGCCTATAAAAAATGAAAAACGCGAAGTTGTATTGTACCTGGCGTCCCACAAGGACATTACGAACACTAAAATGGCGGAAATGTCCGAATGCGAGCTGTACGATAGCGGTAAGAACCTCTGAAATAATTAGCTTAGTTAACAGTAGAAAATTCTGGAAACTAAAAGCTTATTTTTTATATATGCGGCGAAATATTTAATAATGTTATAAATTGTTTTTAATTTTTAACTCATGGTATGGAATGCTTCTTCTGGTATACAGTATGATGCAAATGTATGGAATAAATTCATTGTTTCAGAAACAGACGATGGCCATTCAAAAATTAAAATTGACGTGTTTTAAATTTATTCTATACATTTGCATCATACTGTATTTACACGTATGGGATAGAGAAAACATTCTTTATTGAAAAATTTAGAGAAATTCACTTTTTAAGAACCTGCTAAATTTTACCTATGGCTGATTTTATGTAAATCTTTTTGAATTTTTGTACCCTCCTGGATAAAATTTCGGTATAGGGGAATAGCTCCGATTTTAATGAATTTTATTTTGGACACTCCCTAAACATTCCTGAGCACTACTGTGAAGTTTTTTTTTCTGGAAATGAAACCTAAAATTTTGAAAAAATTTTGAAATTTAAAAATTTTTGCTCCAATTTGCACAGGTTAGGTTAGGTTAGGTTAGGTGAGGTTGGGTGAGGTTAGGTTAGGATAGGTTAGGTTAGGTTAGGTTAGGTTAGGTTAGGTTAGGTTAGGTTAGGTTAGGTTAGGTTAGGTTAGGTTTAAACTCACATTTTATCGGGTTCTCCAAAACAATTTTTGAGCAAATTGGAGCCAAAAAATCTTTCTGGAAAAAAATCTCAAAATTTTAGTTTTCATTTCCGGAAAAAAAACTTCACAGTAGTGCTCAGGGATGTTTAGGGAGTGTCAAAAAAAAATTCGTTAAAATCGGAGTTATTCCCATTCCCATTTCTGTTCGTAAATCTTTAAATAGTAGTTAATTACTTTGACAAAACTGTTTTGTCAAAATTACCAAATTCATTGTTTTACCCAACATCGGATAGACAATATTTTTTAGCAAAGCTATTTTTAAAAGTTAAACTAAAATGTTTCAATGACTTTGAACGTTTTTGTTTACATTTTATTATTTTATTTCAAACACGTGTTAGTTTGAATTGATTATCTCTGACAGTGTCATTTAGAGCAGAAAAATGAACATAGTTTCAATAATACAACCTAGAATATTTTATAAGTTTATTAAAACTATTGATTAGTTGTTTCGGAAATCCTTATTCACTTTTTATGTATTTTCTTCCTTTCTTTTTTAACCCCCTTCATGTTCTTTGTAGTTTTTGGTTTCCAGCCTCTTTTGTAGCCTTACAATCAATCTAATAAACTTTTTTATGTGTCAAAACAAATGACACTGAAAAACTAAAGCTTTATTAAACATGAAAAAATTTCAAATAATGCGAATTTCAATTATGATTCTGTAAAAATGTGCTCGCGATTGCGTTCCAAGCAGTACTCATAACGCTTAACAAGATTGCTTAGAATGTTATTAAAAATAGGCTGCTGCATTCTTCTGAAAAAAGTCAAATTTTTTCGCGGAGTTCATCAATAGTTGCCGGTAGATTTTCTGTAAAAATAGCTTGATTCAGCATACCCCATACGTAAGCATCAAGAGTTGTTAGATCAGGTGAATGTGAAGGGTAAGGAAAATTCTTGTTATGGGATATTACGTAGTAAGGGCCCAATAGTCCATTACCCGACACTGCACACCAAATCGTTATACTGTTACTATGAAGAGGTTTCTCTACGATAATGTCTGGTCGTTCAAAATCAGGAAAACGATTTGTCTGTCGATTAAGAAATCCATTCAGATCGATGTGACATTCGTCTGTAAACCACACATTAGATAAAAATAGGGATTGTTTATAAACCATTGCCAAGACTGAAGCACAATAACCAACTGTGGTGTGAACACCCCGTATATTTCGTATTTTTAATTAAATTGTTTATTAGAAATATTGATGGCCTAGACTACAGTAGTTTGTTTATAGGAATAAACAAGAAATAGTAAATAAATACACGGCAAAGAATAGACGAAAGGTTCAATGTATGATATTCATTATCAAGTTCACTATGTTGCTGATACAGCATTAATATAATTTATTTATAGTAAATAAGTGTTGTACTCTGATCCAGTCATTGTAAATATAATTTAATGTCTGAGTGTAAAAGTGTTTATTCCATACAACCCCCCACACAACTCTTGATTTCTTGATTTTGTCTTGTCAAGTGGTACCCAATCTGTATTTTATAGGGAAAACCATCAATCTTCTTAAACATTATTCGAGTAGACATTTCACTCAAATTCATTTTTAGAGATGTTCTGTGGAGACTTCTTTTGGGTGATTCTAACAACTATCGAAATAGCCTTCCTTGATTGGCATTTGTTGTCACGGTAAGTGGACGACCAGAACAGCTTTTGCATTAAGTTAGAACGCTTCATGTTCGTCGAAATTTTGCAACGACTCTTTTGTTTTATTTACAAAAAACCGCATGGACCAATAAGGTCATTAGCGGGAATATTCTACAATATTACATATTATATAACATGTCCACGTCTTTCAAAAAAGATATTAAGTTGTTTTTTGCTGATTTAATAAATTCGTGAGTGAATTGGGTAGATTGTATTTTTGCCTGTAAATATTGTACTTAGCACAAGGTTGCACTAACACATGTTTTACGGTGAACGGCGAACCGCACTCTGTACACACTGGAGGTTCTTCTTTCGTAAAAAGATGCTCGTGTAAGAACTTTGGGTGTCCTAACCGAAGACGAGATAACGTCACTTGTAGATGTCTGCATGCAACTAAAGTTGTCCAAGGTCCTGTCTTTGATTTGACTTCACGAAGTTTAGATGCTTTTGAATTCCATTGGTTATTCCAATTTTCCATGAGGTGGTTTTTGAATATATTTCTTAGATCACTGTTTACAGAGCATTTTTATCAGCTGTTTCATTACCTGCTATGCCTATATTTGAGGGAACCCAGAGAAATTTTATTTCGTTGTTTAGGTCTTGAGCTTTCTTTATTTCTTTTCTTATTAATATTACCAGAGGATGCTGAGAGTAGATTTGTTCTAATAGTTGGATTCAGGACATTGAATCTATTATAATTAGCAGCTTAGGTTCATTGGTTATATTTGCATGTGAAATGGCATACAGTTCTCCTGTTAGAACTGTTGCTGTATCCAAAAATCTCTACATCAGTAACTACAGCAGCTCCAACCCCTTTTTCCGTTTTAGATGCAGAGTATAAAGGAGGAAACTGTTTCCAATTTAACTGACTTATAGCGTTCTGAATTCTACTAGAAAATGGAAGATTACGTGTGGAATGGTCAACGATTATGGATTTAAGACTTATAGTGTATTTGAAAATCAAGAGAGAGTAAATTCCCAGAAATGTTTTGCAGTTATCAGTGTTAAAGGCAGTAAACCATAGACGTGCGTTTTCAAAATTAAATTAATATGGAAATAGAAATATTTAATTTGTTTTAGTTATTTATACCTAGATTACCAATTTTAGATAGATAAACATAATTCGTAAGTAGTAATTTAATTTGGGTAAAATGAAGAAAAATAAAAAATAAAAATCTAAAAATAAAATTAAAGTACATAAATTAATAATTTTAAAGTTATGGTTCCTCGCACTCTGTGTCAGAAGATTCACCATCTGATTCTAGAGAAATTACAATGGGCTCTATAGTAATATCAATTATGTTATCTAGCTCCCACATTTTTTTTTTCTATTTCTGTAACGTGTCTAATACATTTTTGCCAATTTTCACTTGTTACTTCAGATATTCCCTTATTGAAGAGATTTTTAACATCTGATAATTTAAAAGTAGTGTTATTTCTGGCAACATAACCTTTAACTTGAGTCCATATCAATTCTATCGGATTCAGCTCACAATGGTAGGGTGGTAAACGAAGGATTTCAATTTCTTGTTTTTTGGCTATCTCCTCAATATTATATTTTTTATAATTTTGCTTATGTTTTTTAGCAATAGTTAACAATTCTGCCCTCAGCATTGTATTGTCAAAGGCTAAATTTTTAGAAGATAACCATTTTGCAATTTCATCCTTTTTCCATTTAGTGGTTGGTAAAGGTTCAAGTAATCTGGAGTGGTAATTTGCATTGTCCATTACAACAACCGATCCTTTTGGTATGAATTGAATCATCTGTTCAAAATATTCCTCAAACACGTCTCCATTCATTTCTTCGTGATAATCAACGTTTTTTTTTTATTCAAATAAGTGTAAACCATTCTCAAGAAAACCGTTGGTACTGCCTATATGACAAATAATTAATCTTTTACCTTTTCCTATAGGTTCCTTAAAACCAGTAGTATATCCTTCTAGAAAAGCTTGATGGGATGATTTTATATTTTTGTCTTTCCAAACTCTTCCTACATAATGTCCTTCATTAACCCATGTTTCATCTAAATAATGTTTTTATTTTGAGCTTTAACTTGTTGTATTCTTCTGAGGTACTGTCTTCTCCAACATACAATTTCTTCAGAATCAATTAGCATTGAGTGTCTGCCCATTTTTTCAAATTTAAAGTTTAACTCATGTAACATTTTCCATAGTTTATCCCGGCTTATTGTGGGTAAATCAACATCATTCGTAATGGCTTGCAAAACTTTATCTAAAAATGGTATTTGCTTGTTTATAAAAAATAAGTGAACAAGCTTATGAATAGCATTTTTAAAAAACTCGTCCACGTTGACTTTTAATAGTTTTTGTCTACCTTAGAACAATTAATAACTGCACAGTTAAACTAAACTTCCACTATTTATTTGAAAAATTCGCTTTAAAATCAATTACAGCTGTTTCGCTATCACTCCTTATCAACATCAAGCACCTAGTTACAAACAAACAACATGTAATTTCAATATGTCAATCTGACGATGCTAGTGATAGCGAAACAGCTGTAATTGATTTTAAAGCGAATTTTTCAAATAAATAGTGGAAGTTTAGTTTAACTGTGCAGTTATTAATTGTTCTAAGTAAGATGAACTTCCAAAAAGTAGAGGTTAACACAATCAATTTCATTTTGTCTACCTGGTTTCGGCTTTGGTGAGGTTACTCCACCTGATTTTTCCTCCTTTAGAACTCTATATATTGTAGATTTTCCATTTCCCATTTCCTTAGATGTTGTTTCAACTACACTGTCAATAGTGTTTGAGGGATTTTGATGTTTAAAATAGTGGTACACATTCACTAAAGCACTCTTTTCATTGAGCGATAAATGGTCTAGTTTTAATTTTTTCACTGGCGTATACTCACAAACTGCTTCCATTTTTAGTCACTACTATTTGTCACGTTTATCGAAAATCAAATAACTGCATTTCTAGAAACTTAAGCACTATTTAAGTCAAAATATCTGTCATTAGAAGCTGTTGCCATTCGGAGGTCGTTAAATAACAATTATCCCTTTCTAATCTGGTTACGCCTATAACGCACGTTAATCCTCTTAGGCCTATATACTGTAGTAACAATGAAAGATCATAAAATAATGTGATAGTCCAAGAAATTTAATAAATTTTGTATTGAAATTAACAAAAACAATTTAGAATGCATTACAAATATTGAAGTTTTACCGCACGTACTGTACTATAGTTTTGCATACCGAATTAGTTTTTATTCTGGGAATTTACTCTCTCTTGATTTTCAAATACAATATAATATGATGCTATTTCTGACTGGAATTGATTTATTAGGAGCTACTTTTGAGGCATATGAGATGATTTAATGAAGGTTCATCTAATTCGAAGTAAATGCTGTCTATGGAAGTAGTCCTATATTCACCAAGTATAGTTCTGAGCGAAGTGTTATGCAGGGTGTCCAGATGTTTCAGGATTGTTTTACTTGCAACGACTCTTGACAAGTCCTTATTAGTCGGTGCAGGCTTCTGAAACTCTTCCCGAAATTGATTAGCAACCATTAACAAACTATGTCCATTTCATCGTCCATTCCGGTATAAGCCAATCGAATCTTTTTGGCAGTTTAAGTAAAAATACCATGAAAACTATTGTCACTTGTTTCATATTACGTTTTTTTTTACAGGCTTCCTGATTTCAGTGTCCTTTGTATTTGTATTTTCACAATAGAATGTTTTTGTCCCTATTTATATAATTGACCATTAAATTTTAAACATATTTTACGTAATTATTTGATACCGTTCCAGCTCTAAAATCTCGAGATAAACTGGGTAACTGTAAACAAGCATTGCAATAATTTTCTCATTCATAACACATTTTTAAACTTTTTAAAAACAAAACAGCTTTTGTACTTTTCCGAAACCTCAGTAGGCGTTACTTGGAACGCTCTTTTATACACCGATGTAATTAGTAATTACACAACAAGTGGGTAAACAATTTCTTACTAGTTGTTTTTATGGCTTCGCTTGAAATTTGAATGATGTAAAATTTGTATAACTAGGAAATTGCCGCAATGAAAAATAAAGCTTAGTTTCCTGTAATTTAAGCTTGTTGCGCCTTTTCTGTAAAGCATGCTATTGAGAAAATATTATTTGGAATAATACTACCAAAATACTCGTTAAATTTTTTGTTATGTTTTACATATAAATACCTAAATTTGAAAATATTTCCATTGGTCAGTAATGTATTCAACAAAATTGTAAGTGGCAACAGAATAAAAACGTTATCGATAAGTTTTGATTGATAAAACAATTTTATATAAAACTGGTAATATACTAAGTGACATAAACACCCAGTTTAAAAGATTTTATTTTAATAAAATTTTGTATAAGTACTTACTTCCATAGGGAATAAAAAATTAAATTTAAAAACTGTGTGTTCACATTTTTTAATAATGTTTTGAATTTTAGATAAAATTTTTATAGTTTCATAACTTTTAAGTTTGATGTGTCTTATATTTTGTTCAAAGTTTACCGAACATCCTTTATACTAATAAATATTGAAACTATAGATAACATTATCAAATCCTTCCAGAAAAAAAAGTAGCTGTAATTAAATGAAATATTCCACAATTCTACGTTTTCGGGAAATGGCATAGACAAATCTAAACTAATTTTGCCACAAATCCGGAATCAATTATACGCTCGATGATTTTAACAGGATAAACTTTGTTAAATTAACATTCATAGAATTGCTAAAATCTCTATAAAAACTGCGAACTTGATCAAATAAATAATTACGATTGATTAACACAAATTATTTATTTCTATAAGTTTGTTACTTGACATTATCCTCTTCTTTTTCAACGAATTCAATGCTCCAGTAACTATCCAAATACAGTGTGTAAAAGCCAAATGGAATGAATTCATTATTTCGGTTACTGTACATATTTATGAAAAATCCCGAAACACGTCAAATTTAAATTATAAGTATGTTATTGTTTTTAAATTTGATGCAAAAATTAACATAAAAAAAATTAAAATCATGTTGTTACCGAAATTCGCTAAAATATACTCGAAACTTTTTACAATATACTTAAAACTTATTTCCCGTTTAGGTCTTGATAATGAGAAGGTGAACAAAAACCACAGCAATGTGGTTTTTAGATGGTAACCATTAAAAAACTTTAAGGAATTTCCGTGGCAACGCTATTTTAACAAGCAGTAGTAAATTTTTTTTATTTAAGTTGTCATTGTTGTAATTTAAGTATAAAGTTTGTTCAATTCAATTCTGAAAAATGGTTAAATTAACGGAAATGCATAAAATAACAGTTTTACAAATGATTGGTTACGGAGATAACATCCGAACACAACAGGAAGTAACTCGCCTATTTCATGAGAAATTTCCTAATTTACCGCCTATATCCCAAGTAAAATAGAAAAGCAGTTTCGCGAGTTTGGTCATGTAAGGCAGATAAAAAAAGCAGCTGCCAATGCACTGAGTGATGAACTCAAATTAGATTTGTTACTTGATTTTCAGGAAAACCCACATACATCGAGTAGACAGGCATCCACTACATTCAATGCTAGCCATACATCGAATGCAAACATATTAAAAGAAAATAAATTGCATCCGTATAAGATGATACCTACTCAGGAGCTCATGGAAGACGATTTTGATAGGAGAACTTTTTTTTGTAAGCCAATGATGGACATGTTGGATAACAATATTATCCAATTAGAAGACGTTATGTTTTCTGATAAGTCTACTTTTTTATTTAACAGTCATGCTAATCGGCAAAATTGCCGCTACTCTTCCACGGAAAATCCTCATTGGATGAGAGAAGAACACACTCAATACCCTCAAAAGGTTAATGTTTGGGCAGGGATTGTAGGGAACAATATCATTGATCCCTTTTTTATTGTGGGCAACTTGAATGGTAACAATTATTTGGCACTACCTCAAAATTATGTCATTCCAACGTTGGCAAATATCCTGATCCAGGTAACCCTCAAGTTCCAGCGAATACGATATGGTTTCAGCAGGATGGAGCACCACCACATTACCAACTTAATGTCCGGCAGTACCTCGATACAATATTTCCCAATCGGTGGATAGGGAGGCGAGGATCGATTGAATGGCCAGCGTGATCACCTGATCTCACATTATTAGATTTCTTTTTATGGGGATATGTGAAGAGCCATGTGTACAAAACTAAACCTTCTGATTTAAATGACTTAAAAGAACGAATAACGCTTGCGATTAGGTCGATCACGCCTGATATGTTAAATAATGTTAGAAGACAGTTTTATTTGAGATTAGGATGTTGCCAAGACGTTCGCGGAGAACATTTTGAACATCTACTTCATTAACATTCATAGTTCTTTTTCGTGTTCTACATTTTATTACGTTTTACATTACATTTTAGTTTTTGATTGTATTGTAGCGAATTTCGGTAACAACATGATATTAATTTTTTTTATATTAATTTTTGCATTAAATTTAAAAACAATAACATTTTTAAATAGAGAATCAAGAGACCTTTCAAATGATATATCACAAGCCTATACTTCCCATTTAAAAAATTGCGGGTTGTAACTGTCATTATAAAGGGGTTGAAGGTAGAGGTTGCATTTTCACGTTAAAGAATGTCAATTTATAATTTAAATTTGACGTGTTTCGGGATTTTTTATAAATATGTACAGTAACCGAAATAATGAATTTATTCCATTTGGCTTTTACACACTGTTTGTAAATTGTGAAGAAATTAAATCATTTATTTTGCTTTGGTGAAAAAAGTTTTTTTTTAGAAAAATTTTAATAGTTTTTAAAAATAAATCTTTACGCATTGTTTTATGAGATCAACACAATGTTTCTGCTTTTACTGGCTGTTAGTTACTATTTTCAACGTCTAATTTATTGCTCCAGGCTAGTTAAAATTGGTACACTATGGTTTTTAATGGTAATAAGCATGATACTGCCTTAATTTATAATAATACTTCTAGATGGCGCTGGTTACACAGTTAAAATTTGATAAATCAGCGGTACTCTTTTTACCCCCTCCCCTGTATAATTTGCACTTTATTACAAAATAATAAAAACTGCATCATTTTGTAACAAAAAAGGTATACTTGTTCAATTCCCATATTTTAAGTAGTTTTCAAGATTTTGCTATTTTAATATTGCAGTGCATATCATAATACTGCAACTTAATTACTAGAATATTTTAAAGAGGGCTGTGACTATTAAAAGATCTGTCATTAATTAGTTAAAAGCGAAAAGTTGTCATTACTGTGTTTTTAACTTCTGAACTAACAATACGTCTTTCATTAAAAATGCCTAGAGGCAATGAATTTACAAATAATGAACTAAGGGATATGATTTGTGTTTATGCACAAGTAAATTATAATGCATGTGCTGCAGTTAGACGATATGTGCAGTTATATCCAAACCGAATTGTACCCAGTCGTAAAAAATGTCAAAGATTGTACTCCAATTTAGGTGAAAGCGGCTCTTTTCATAAGAAAAATTCTGGTGGTCGACCTAAAATAATTACAGCTGATATGGAAGATGAAATTTTAACAAGAATTATAGAAAATCCTGAATTGAGTACTCGGCGCTTGCAGGCAGCTACTGGTGTAAGTAAATCAAGTGTGTCAAGAATTTTACATACAGAAAAATTGTACCCATATCATATCACGCCTGAACAAAATTTATTACCCACTGACTTTCCAAGGAGACTACAATTTTGTTAATCAATGATCGGTAAGATCAATCAAGATCCAATATTTTTAAAAAAGGTACTGTTTACGGACTAGGCTACATTCACACGCAGAGGAGTATTTAATTGGAGAAATAACCACTATTACGATTTTGCTAATCCTCATCAATATAAAAGAAACTCATTTTCAGCATGAGTTTTCAATCAACATCTGGTATGGAATCCTTGGCGATCATTTCATTGGTCCATTTGAACTCCCCAACAGATTAAATGCGGTAATTTATTTAGAATTTTTGCAAAATGATTTAGGCATTTTACTTGATGAAGTTCCTTTAATTGCAAGGCAGGATATGTGGTTTATGCAGGACGGTGCTCCCCACATTATCCACTTATAGTCCGGGAGCATTTAAATAACAATTTTCCGCATCGTTGGATTGGACGGGGCAGTGAGTTTCCTTGGCCGCCTCGTTCCCCAGAATTTAATCCTTTGGACTTTTTATGTATGGGGATATCTAAAATCGTTAGTCTACAATAGTGAAACTCATAACCAAAACGAACTATTAGCAAAAATTCATGAAGTCGCAAATACTTTAAAAAATGGCAACGCGATGTTTTTTAAAGTAAGACAACATTTACAAAAAAGTTTACGAAAACGTATTGAAGTAAACGGTGGTCACTTTCAACATTTAATAAAATAAATGTAATTATTGTTTTTTTTTCTTTTCTTTTTCCAATTAAATTGTATTCTTTGAACAACCAATGTTTTATTTAGGTAATAATTTTTAAATGCCGGCGTGGCAAGCAGTATTAAAATAGCAATATCTTGAAAACGACTTAAAATATGGGAATTGAACAAGTATACCTTTTTTGTTTCAAAATGATGCAGTTTTTATTATTTTGTAATAAAATGCACATTATACAGGGGGTAAAAAAAGTACCGCTGATTTATCAAATTTTAACTGTGTAACCAGCGCCATCTAGAAGTATTATTATAAATTAAGGCAGTATCATGCTTATTACCATTAAAAACCATAGTGTACCAATTTTGAGACCAATACATTCAGTTGTTTTCTAAATATCACGAATTTTCAAAAAAATTTTGTCAACTTTAACGCCCCATATCTCGCTTACTGTTAACATTTTACTGGTGCATGTTTGTATCAAACGACTTATTTTTATCACCCCTTTCTACAGTTCTTATATTGTCCATTAGTTATGGGACACCCTATATAATAAATCTTCCAAAGAAGAGAAACTGTAAAACTGTATTAATCCTAATTCAAAACGGTTTTTTAGAGAAGATAATTACATTATTTTGCGTGAAAAATGTTTAATAACCAAATGAATAAATTGATTTCCTATATATATATGAACTACAGTGTATGTATTGATAATTAAAACATTGATTACCGTAGTATTTAAACAATACAGTACATACCATTAAAATCGTAATAAAGATATGCAATTAACATGAAACATTTCATTTAAACATACAATTAGGGAAATGCTGGTTGTAAATTCGTCGTTGAATTTCCATCGATAAATTGGAAAATTTTTATTAGCAAATGCCTTTAAATAAAATTTATTAATGTGGCTGTAGGGCATTTTACCTATTCAATCAAAAGAGGATTTACTACGTTACTAACAGCAATCTGATGTTTTGTTTATTTAATTAATTAATTGATTAATTAATGTTTTTGTCAAGTGGGTATTATTTATACAGGAAGAGCAATTTTTAACGTGAATTTTATCAAAAGAGGTGAAACTCGGATTTTTTCTTCTGTATGTAGGTAAATGGACTAGTTTAGTGATTTTTTTTTATATTTGCATCTTATAAAATAGGTTTTTAGTGGTTCAAATGTACAAATAAAATTTTTATAAATTTAATCCTCTAGCCATAATCGGCTTTTGAAATTTAAATTTAATGGTTACATACGTCATAAGTGGTAAGTGACGTATTTCAATAAGATTGGTAGAAAATTTGCGATGTTGTCGATATGCTTTAATATTAACCGAGAAACTTATCTCTCTCTCTTATTTGTTGTCATTAAAAAGAGATAAACATATTGATATTTTTGTTCTCTGATTGACACTTTATCAAATAAGGAGTAAAACACTAAACAAAACATTCTGTCATTTTCGTTAGATTAATTTGTTGTTTGGTGTGTTTGGTTTATGAAAAAAATTACTTCTATACTATTTTTGGTTCGAAAATAAAAATCCCTAACACCTCTTGGTGTTATAGCGGTTCCTTCAAAAATAACCAATAGAAGTAATTATTCTCTCGAGAAGCAACCCTTCTATCGGTACAGTGAGAGAACGAATTTCAAGAATACAGTTTTGGAATTTTCAATAGAACCACGCCCACTTTCTATTAGCTGTTCTATTCTATCACCGTCAAGAATGGGGGTCTTGTTTGTTTATTACAGATAAACACGATTTTCTCTCCTGTCATATATCTTGTCAACTGGTACAATCAGTTAGTCACAGAACACGGTGTTTTGTGCCGCCAGTTCTTTGAGAATACTTGAAACGAACGTAGCTAAACTGTGACAACGTTGACTTTTAAACACACTTCATTATTGGTTATTAGTTGGCGCTACGTTTAAAACTTCCTAATTATTTATTGCTAAATTTTACGAAATGAGAAAAATTAATTGCAAAATGAATACCAATATAAGTAAGTAGGTATCTTATCCTACTAAACTAGTCCATTGTTTGATTGGCAGATGTCACTTTTAATTATGCGATAATCACATTATATTTTTCTGCTAGGATTGCTCTAATTAATCTCAGTTTATGTATCTGGTGTATTCTGTTAATATTTCCAGCTTTGATGTTTAATATTAACTTCCTAAGCATATTCTGAAGGGTTAAATGTCTTTTTGGCAGCTTATATACGTTCTTGTGACTGTGTATACATTTTCATCTAAATAAACTTTATTTAATCTGCGGTATCATTTAATTCCTTGCAATTTATTAATAGTTATTTATTGTACAAGAAGATAAAATTGTACTTTATGCTCCAGAAGATAATGCGATTTTATCGTCGTGTACAATACAACATTTTTTTCTATAATAGGACTTCAAGTTCAGGTGAAAAATAGAATTTCAAAGAAAATTGTAATTTTAGGCACAAAATTGGACAAAATATGTTGCTTCGTTTATGATCTTTAGAATTATACAGTGCGGTCCATATGTATGGAATAAATTCATTTGTAGCGTTATTATGTACTATATGAAAAAAACATGAAACAGGTCGATTTTTATTCTTAAATTGACAATTTACAGTATGAAAATATTATCCCCCTCCAGCACCCCTTCGGAATTATAAGCACCCCCTCGAAAATTTTAAATTACAAAGGGGGTCGTGTGGCACCTCGTTGGAAAGGGATTTTAGTCCTCTGTTCAGCAATATAACGTTTTTTAAGTTTGGTGCAATCATAACTGAGAAAATTGATTTTTAAGATGTAAAATTTTGATAATGTCTTCAACACAAAACTTTACGTAGAATGAAGATAATAATGTCACATAATGATTAGAATGTGTATTTGAAATTTCAAAATGACCACCATTCACTTCTTGACAATAACTGAGGCGATATTGGAATTCTCGTACAACATTTTGTATGACCTCGGGGGTTATTTTGTTAATTTCTTCCGTTATCCCAACTTTTAAATCAGCAATATTGTTTGGTCTATTAAAATATACTTTAGATTTTAAATAACCCCATAAGAAGTAATCGAGAGGAGTCAAATCGGGGGATCTAGCCGGCCCCACGTCTTCCAATCCACCTATTGGGAAAAACCTTGTTTAAATAATTTCTAACAGTACGTGCAAAATGCGGTGGAGCTCCGTCTTGTTGGTAGTAAATAGATCGATCTCTCTCATTTGGATGATTAACATCAGGAAAAACTCTTTGTAATGTAGGCACTAAAAAGTTAATCAAAAAATCTAGATAAACCTCACCAGTAACTGTGCCCCCAAAAAAATAAGGGCCAATAATTTTATTGTTAATGATACCAGCCCAAACGTTAACTTTTTTAGGATATTGAGTGTGAGCCTCACACATCCAGTGAGGATTTTCTCTGCTCCAATATCTACAGTTCTGTTTGTTAACCGTTCCGTTTAAATGAAACGTCGCTTCATCAGAAAAAACTATTTTGTTTATGAACTGCAAATCTGCGTTCATTCTATCCATCATCAATTCACAGAATTCTTGCTTTCTATCAGGATCATCTTCATTTAACTCCTGAACCAACTGAACTTTGTAAGGGTGGTATTTTTCTTTATGCAGAACTCTCAAAATAGATGATTTACTTACATCATTGTCGGCGGCAAGTTCTCGAGTTGTCTTATGCGGATTTTCCTCAATCTCTAGAAGTACATCTAACTTTTTTTCATCAGTAAATTGAACATTTCTACTTGGTTTTTCAATATTTTTTACATGTCCATTTTCACGAAACTTTTTTTCAATTTTCTAACTGTAGACTGCGAAACGTGTTGACCAGGGTATTTATTATTAAAAATTTCACAAACCTCCTTTTGAGTTCTGGTTTTATTACCACAACCAATCATAATGAAAATGTCTATTCTTTGAGTCTCGGACAAATGAGCCATAATTAAATTTAATACGCGCACAAATATTATACTGACGTCTTTTAGTAACTTTAAATACCTAAATGACAGCAGCCTACTGGATTTATATCAATTGTTTATTTAGTTTTTTGACTATTATTTTAATATCTTCAAAGTTTTTTCCCAATATTTAGCAGAACAGATACGAAAATACCTGATTATTTCTAAAGTTATTTTAATAGACCAAACAATATCGCCTCGGTTATTGTCAAGAAGTGAATGGTGGTCATTTTGAACATTTAATTTAAGTGTCAAATACATTGAAAAACACATTGTAATCATTATGTGACATTATTATCTTCATTCTACGTAAAGTTTTGTGTTAGAGACATTATCAAAATTTTACATCTTGAAAATCAATTTTCTCAGTTATGATTGCACTAAACTTAAAAAACTTTATATTGCTGAACAGAGGACTAAAATCCCTTTCCAACGAGGTGCCACACGACCCCCTTTGTAATTTAAAATTTTCGAGGGGGTGCTTATAATTCCGAAGTGGTGCTGGAGGGGGATAATATTTTCATACTGTAAATTGTCAGTTTAAGAATAAAAATCGACCTGTTTCAGGTTTTTTTCATATAGTACATAATAACGCTACAAATGAATTTATTCCATACATATGGACCGCACCGTATGTCGGCAACCAGACTATATATTAGATCGGTTTGCGTGACGACAATTATTTAAATTTAATTAAATTGTAATATCTTGAATTCATACCAGATACATGGTCAGTTAAAAACAATTTTTTTTAATTTTTTTTAATTGCAGCAAAAAGTCGCCTAACAAAAAATGAGCTGTGCTTTGAAATAAGTTGAATACTAGGGATTACGAGGGTCAATTTAGCCTCATGGTGTTTAATAAAATGCATGATTTGTTTTTTCCATTTTAACTTGAAATTCAGAATGATCCCTAGATATTTATATTTTTTACGCAACATTTGTCCTTTATTTACACAAAGGATTTATCACGTTAATAATAAAATGAATTTTAGTTGATTTGTATTTATTTCTTTAGCTTTTTTTTGCAATAATCAGAGTACAAACGACAATAATTTTTGGCGTGTTGTTTATCTAATAATTGATAAACCATGCAAATATTTAAATGGTTGTAAAATTGTACACTTAAAACATATTAGCTGGAATAAGTATCGATTAAATGGTTAAGCTGGGCTTGCGGAATTCTCTCTCATTTTTCACGAGCAGCATCTTTCAGTTCTCGTAGAGTAATTGGGGGAGGGTTTCGCTTCTTAATGCGTGTTTTACGAATGTCCCAGGCATGTTCAATGACGTTCATGTCAGGGGAATTTGATGGACATCTTAATGTGGAAATTCCTTCGTCTTCCAAAAAATTTTGTACTGCAGCTGTTCGATGTGGAGGTGCATTGTCATGCATAAACACAAATACATCACGTACCGCTCCCCGGAATAGACGCACAACAGGATTTAAAACTTCCTCGATGTACACAGCACCAGTGATTCTTCTCTCCAAAACCAGGAGAGGCGTCCGTGTACCCCTCATAATACCATTCCAAACCATAATCCTTCCACCTTCAAATGGAACACATGGTTGAGCTGTTTCTAATCGGGCTTGTCGTCCTGGGGCCCTCCAAACTAGCGTTCTTCGCGAATCAGCCAATTCTTGATTCATCAGAGAACATCACGTAATTCCAGTTAGGACCATGGTGTAACATTTCTTGAGCCTATTGCAACCTTACAATTTTTTGTTGATAGGTTAGTTTGGGAACACGTAGAGGTCTTCTGCGATACAAATTTACCGCATTTAATCTTTGTGTAATTGTTTGCCTTGGGATATTCAGTCCTTCAAGTGATAGTGGACAGAATTCTTGTCCAGACTTCGATGAAATTCAAGTACCTACCTTTCGATCATATTATCAAAAACATGAAACAAACAACTTTGTGAAATAACCAAATTGTTTAATTTTTTAATATAGTAGTGGAAGTTTTGTTAGAAATTTATCATTCCGGTATTTTGATTTAGTTGTTTTGTGTATTAAAATGAAAAATAATATAAAACTATTAAATAAACGTAAAATTCTGTTGCCAATGACAAGTATATATTAAAATTATTTTGTTTAAAAAGTATTATACCCGATTGTGTTAGAACAAGAGTAAAAATAATGTTGAACATATATATGTGCAGGGTGTGTCATTTTGATGGTAAATTTGTAAATGTACTAAGACCAGATATTTTGATGAATTCGATAAAAGTATGTAATCTATAATTTATGATTTTATAGATCTATACTTCTGTAAAAATTATATTCATTAGAATTGTTTATTAAACATAAATCCGATTACTTATAAAACTGTAAAATAGTTGATATCAAATTTGTAATTAACAAATTGTTATTATTATTATAATATTTATTGTTACTTTAAGGCAAAAGTGCAAATAGTTTCGGTCCATCCTCAGCCTAAATGTAAAAGATGCAACCTAGAATCACAAAGGTAATAATTATATTGGGATTATGTAAAAAAGTAAATAAATATAAGTAAGTACAAGCTTACCTGAGCATGATTTCAATGCACCACGATATTAAAGTTAAAATTTATCATAATGTTGTGGGTAAAAAATTAAGTAATACGTGAAGAACATTAAACAACTAAACTTCTTAATAAGATGGACTTTCACATAGTAAGGGTTAGTACCATAAATTTTAATAAGTGAGGAAGTAAATTTTTTAAAAATTACTTAACAGCCAGAAGTTTAAAACTCAACCAGAAATGATCAAAGTAAAGAAATCAAGAGACCAAGTAACAATAAAAAAATATGCATCATCTTTACAATACCTTTTTTATCCAGTTTTAACGACCTTTTTTATTTAAATAGTAAAAAAAACGTTTTCATTTAAAAATGAACAAACATTTCTGGTATTAATTTTATTAAAATTCTAATGCAAACAAGATACACAAATAATAATGGAAGATTACGGTTTCGATTTGACCTCGACCTCGAAATTATAATGAGTCAATTACTTCGGAATTTCGCCAGTCTAAAGAAATAAATAAGGCAGTGAAAAGAACAGCAATCAAATAGCCCTTCGAACGAGGAACGAGAAAAAGCAGAATTCAATAATAACAAAATTAGATGTCGTTGCAACGACAGTAAGTAAACGAGGGAAAAAAACGTTTTAAAAAGATCAACGAACAAATATTTAACTGAGCTTATGTCGCAGTAGAATTCGTATATTAAAAAATTCACAGTACCAATAAGTGGGAATAGTATAATAAAATGGTGGTGTACTTATAGTCTATATAGAAAGGACAAGGAGTAATAAATCATTTATTTAAGTAGATTTCATAGACGTGCCAAAATATATTTTAAGAGGGTATACCGTAAGGTACATTTTGTATTGAACGAATGAGTTGCAGCTAAGCTAAAGAATATACGATTTAGGTCAGAGGTAACGGGATGTACTAATTTTAATAAAAAAAAGTGATAGAGGTACATAAATTTTAGACATACTTATAACCAGGAACACTAATACACACTTACTTGAATTTTCTATCTATAGGAAACCTACTACTACAGATCTAACCATTAACTATAACTCTAATCATCCTTTCTCACATAAGATAGCTGTTTTTAATAGTTTATTTCATAGAGCCTTTAATATCCCTTTGTCTTCCTATTCATTCAATCAAGAAATTAACATAATTAAACAAATTGCCATTAACAATAATTTCCCTTTATCTTTAATTGAAAGACTATATAATAAATTTTATTGTAGGTTTAGGCTGAGTTTTCATTTTGCGGAGTCTCAGGTTGGGAGCTCTTCTCATACTAAGTTTTTTGCTGGTTCCTTACATTATTTTGGACCTATTTCTTATATGTTTGGACATATCCTTAATAAGTATAATATTAACTTTGGCTTTAAAACCAATAAAAACCTTGGTTCTTTCCTAGTTAACACTAAAGATCTTGTCCCTTGTTTACGGTCTCCTGGTGTTTATAAAATTCATTGTGATGATTGTAATGCTGTTTATGTTGGACAATCGGGACGTCTTATAGACACTAGAATTAAAGAACATTTTAACCAAGTTAATAAATTTAAACATACTAACCCACCTGCTTCTCCATCAGCGTTTGCCAATCATATTATTTCTGAGAGTCATAAATTTTCTATCTCTAATGTTTCAAGATTACATAAGTGCTTTAAGGGACCTAGATTGAATTTGCTGGAGATGTTTGAGATCAATGAGGCTGTGCATGATGATAATCTTGTATGCCTTAATGAACAGCTGAAACCAAATGATCCTTATATTTTCCTTAACCTTCCTTTTTAACTCCTGATTATACCCCATTATCTTGTTGTTCACTTTTTTATTTGTCCTCCACAAGATTCTTTCTTAATCTTTTTTAAACTTTACACTTTGCTTTTGTTTACTTTCTGTTATTTAGTAAAACATTAATTAGCTATCAATTGTCAATATATTCTTCTTTTCTATTGTTAATGATAGATCATAGATAATAATTTTGTAAACAATTTTTATTCACTTATTTTGTTACATCTTTTTGCTTTATTGAACTAATTCTCATTACTTAAATATTGTAAGTTTACATTCATATGATGTGCTTGATTGTGTTGTTGTTGTTGCAATTTTCCTTACTAATTGCTCTATGTAACTTTGATAAGGTTTTTCACTAGTGTCATGTTAATTCTATGGTTCATCTCTTTCAATTTACGTTCCTTCAATTATGACTTATGTCTAAGTTGTCTCTGTGTTTCATGCTTGACTTACATCTTATAAGTTACTGTGGTTTCTCCATTTTATATTGTAGTTCACGTGGCGTGACTTTGATTTCTCAATGTGGGAATTCATCTTATTGTGGCTTCTAATTTTGCCATGGGTTACTGTACTGCTGTTATACATGTTTTTTAACATCTTTTTCTCATTATTTCCAACATTCTCCATGTTTATCTTAGAGAATGTTATTTTGGTAACATCTCATCGAGTTTACTCTCCAAGAGATTACTCCATTTCTCTTACTAATAACCATACAGTTTCTTACTGCAATGGTAGCTTTATGTTTCTTAAATCTTTAGACCTTCTCCTAATCTGGGAGGTAATTGCCCCCTTTTGTTGGAGTAATTGTCATCATGTTCATCTTAGGATGATGTTAAATTAATTCCTTATCTTTTTAACTATTAATTAATTAATTTTTATTCTTACTACCAATTAATAATTCCCAATAAGCTTATTGTGTTTACACAATTTATTATATCCTCTTTTTCTTTGATGTCACCTCAAATAATTTCAATTTATAATCATTATATAATTAAACCCCTACTGTTTTTATTCCACCCTTCTGGATAACTTTGTTGCTGCAACACATTCAACAGTTTTTTCTGCTTTATGTAATATTCACAGGTAAGATTAATGTACTTACTATCCTGTCAAGTCTAATCGTTTCCATTTGTATTCTAAATTTTAGCCTGATGATGGTCTTTAACTAGACCGAAACTAGTAGCTTTGTAACAACAGTTTAAAACTTTTGCATCAATAAATACTTGTGTGACATTGACATTGGTCTTTCCTTTCTTCACATAAATTTTAGTTTGATAAAGAAAGGCAACACAGTTTATTCATAATAGAAAACAAACCAATCTGTAACAATAATTATTTTATATATTTTTGTTCTTTTTGTAAGAAGATTAATTCAAACTTTGAATATTGTCACAAATAAATTACAATGAAATATATTTTTAAAAAATTAATTAAAGTCAAGATAGCAAGATATCGTTACAATTTTTATTAAATTCAAAGAAGCAAAATGAATATTTTTTATTTGTATTACTCCTATATGTAGTGTTTGGGGAATTTTTCTCAGAAATTTTAAATGGTAAGTGGCCTACTGTAATCGGCTTAATACGATTACACCTATTTACAGATTATTCGATTATTGAGAGGGATTTTCCAAACAACCCAGTTTTCTTAGAAACATTATTGGGAATATTATTTTAAAAGAAAGTAGGTACATTAAATCAGTACTTAGTATTAGTTCTTTGAGTAAAGTTGTATGAATTTGTATGGTTTTCATAATATTGTAAACAGTTGGAATATATTTAAAACATTTGTTGAATGTTAATTGTGCAAGTACCAAACAATGTCGATAAGCCGAGGACCATCTAAACGACCAAAAACAGGTCCATTACCTTTAAATGAAAACTCTGATATTGAATTGTTATATATCGTTGAAAAGTTGAAAAACAAGGATCCAAGTGCAAGTGTTGATGATATTGTGGAATTAACGGCTGCTATGTTGTGTGTTGCTAAATCAACAATTTATAGATTACTAAAAGAAAGCAAGAATGGAACTCTTCAACCCCCTAAAACTTCTTCAGGCCGAAAACCAATTGAGATCGATGAGTCATTAAAACAAAGACTAAGGCGTAAAGTCCATGGATTTTACTTACGAAAGGAAATTCCAACACTTGACAAAATTATGACATCAGTGCAAGAAGATACGGACTATACAAAATTCTCCAGAATGACTTTATGCAAACTTTTGAAAGATGTGGGTTTCAGATATACAAAACATAATAGAAAATCTCTCTTGATAGATAAACCGGAAATAGTTTTTTGGAGAAGAGACTATTTAAGAAGCATTCGACATGCCAGAGAACAAAATTTGAAAATCTTCTACTTAGACGAAACATGGATAAATGTTGGATATACAGTTTCCAAATCTTGGCAAGATGAAAACATTAAAAGCGGAAGGCAGGCATTCGTGGAAGGTTTGTCGTTAGGTTTGCAGCCACCATCTGGAAAAGGAAAAAAGACTTATCATTGTCCATGTTGGAAGTTCTGAAGGTTTTGTTGATGGTGGATTATTAACTTTTATTTCAAAACGCACGGGGGACTATCACGAAGATATGAATGGGGATGTCTTCGAGGAATGGTTTGTTCAAATGTTGGATCTGATTCCAAAAGGGGCTGTTATTGTTATGGACAACGCAAGTTACCATTCACGGTTACGAGAAGCATTGCCCACAAGTCGTTGGCGTAAAACAGAGCATTTGGAGTGGCTTATTTCGAAAAATATTAAGTTTCCAAAAGTTCCACTAAGGAAAGAACTTTACAGAATTGCAAAAATGAACAAGAATAAATACAAAACCTACATTGTAAAAGAAATGGCTTCTTCTCGGGGTATATCAGTTCTTCGACTTCCCCCTTATTATTGTGAACTTAATCCCATAGAATTAATATGGGCTCAGGTAAAGGGAGAAGTTGGAAAAAATACTACTTTTAAAATAAACGATGTTGTGAAATTGTTTGAGGGTGCTGTACGTTATGTTATCAAAGTAGAGGCAAATATGTGGAAAATTGACAATATTTGTGATGATTTAATCGACCCTATTATTATTAATGTCAACAACGATTCTTCCTCTTCCGAGTCGGATATAGAATAAATACAAAGGTATACTTGGAATAACCATCTTCAGAGAATCACAAATAAATGTACACATGTAGAAAAGTATTTCACCATTAAAATGAAAATATTTTATTTGCCCCAGTAAATAATTTTATTTATATTTTTTTTAGAATCATCCAAACCTTTTGTAATAGATATACACATTAAAATTTTTAACTACAGATAAAAAAAGTTTTATACAATTGGAGAATTGTTCTGATTGCAATTTAGGAACAAATTGCAATTCAATAGTATTGACAAATTTCCTGTTTTATTTTTACTTTTTTATTATGTTGTGCTGCATTCGAAATGCATTTCATGGTAAGTGCACGAAATAAAGTTTAAAATTTAAACACGGTTTATTTAAAAATTTAAATTTTATTCTTAATTACAGCTGCTTCGAAATTACTTTTATCGTCAAAAATATTTGGGGATTCTGTATTTTAAAAAATTTTCGGAGACAAATTTTAATATCTGAAGTAAGAACAAATATGCCCAAAGGGAAAAAATTTCGAACTTAAAATTTAAAAGGGAAAATGGCAAGGGGTAAAAGTTAGCAAATAACTGATTTATTATTCAAAGAAGTTGGACATTTTGGTAGAGAATTAAAAACGACACTGAAAAACTAAAGAACAGTAAACAACTAAAAGGTTGAATTAAACTTGAACATTTGTTGTAATTTAATTGTATTTAAGTAAACATTTATTCTAAGTTAATTGTATTAATAAACCAACAGTTTTGGTTAACCCTGTAGAAATAAATATTCAAATGATTACATTGTTGCAAAAGCAATAATAAGGAGACCTTTCAAATGAGCTGTCACGAGACCTCGGTTTGTATTTAAAAAAATCGTCGATAACGTGGTTTAAGATTTTTTTTTAAATCGTCTGTTTTTAAAATAATGAATTTGAAATAAGAACATTAAACAATCAACTTTTTAAAAAACTTTTTAAATTTATTGTAAAAATTAACTTTTTTGTTCTTTTTTGTCAGATTAACAGAAGTTTTCTAAAAAAGTTAGAGAGTAATAAAATTTGATTGAAACGTTTCTTAGAATAAAATAAGTTAATTTAAAACTTTATTGATATTCCCTTGTTTGTAATAATACTTCTTGCTTCTTGTCTTAAAATTTTTTTCCCACTGTACATTATATAATGTCAATCATAAAAATAGAATTGTTTCGACCAGTATAGACACACTTTATTTATATTTAGGGTAACATTAACTTCAAATGCTACATGTGAAACTTTGATTCACATGGTGTTTTTAGTCAATTCATTTTACTTTAGAAGAAACAGAAATTTAGTCTAGACAGTGGCTCAAAATTCTGGAAACGGCCAATATGGTCATAATTGTACAAAATAGAGGCAGTTGTTCACTTTCGGTTGAAGCTAACATGCAAATAAAAAAGTCTGGATACATTGTATAGACATGTTATAGACTTTTCAGATAATCCCATACTATACTTGTGAATAATAAAGTTAAACCTTATACATAATATAGATCTATCCCAACAATTTTTACGTACATAGATACATTTTTGCAAAGTGCGACAACACTGTAAGAATGTCTATCGTCGAATTATTACGTTTTACGTTTCAGGATTCTTATCACAGAACACAATATTTTACTTCATTTTGAGTATGGTTTTCACGCATCCAGTGTAATTTAACATCACTATAGTATCTTAAATTGTGTCGATTTACACTATCACACAGTATAAATTCTAATATATTGGTTTTAGTGAAAATTATATGCAGCAAGAAGAAGTTCTTTGTTCTATGACAATATTTGTGTTCTAAGCGTCGCTATTTGTCAATCACAAAACATATAAAGTTTTAGGTGGTTTATTCTGTGACATTTTTAGTTCAGCTTTGATTGTGTTGTTGAAATGAACTTCATGTGCCTCTTCATTTTGATTTTCAACTTTTTGGAAATTCTCCTAGCTATTGGGTTATTAAAACCATACAATGAGTTTCCCTGATCTTGGTTTTGACTTCTGGGCTTTCCTATTTCTTTCCAAAAAATGTTCTTCTTTTTTTTGTAACAACTTTCTATGTACTTCAGAATCTACAGTTTTTCACCGTTACAAAAACTTGTATAAAAACTTTTTCGCCAGTTTTCCACTACGGAAATATGGTTTTCCTTCTTTGTATTTTCATTCTAGCCTGATGATGGTCTCCGAAACTAGTCGCTATCCTGTTTTGCTAATTAAAGTTCATGTTGTGGTCTGACTTTGTATTTCATGGATAAATATTACATACTAGTTATTAAAATTGTGACTTCAATCTATTAATATCTTTATGGTTCATTAATCGAGCAATCAAGCATTGGCAAATTAGGTTAAATCATAAAAAAAAATTAACTACTGTTTATTTTATATAGTTGACCCGTTGGCTCTGTCAATGCCAAAATAAAACGACTAAAAAATCTTATCTGAAACGTAAAAGTTACGAAAAAATACATCCAAAGGTAACAAGCTAAATAAAAGTAAATAAACTATCTAGTTTCCTATTCATCTAGAGTAAAGGGATACTCAAATAAAATGCAATAGGAAAGTAGCAAGAAGAGACATTTTACCCTTTTAAAAAGAAAGATCTGAAAGTTATGTGTAGAATCCAGTGAAAAAACCTAATTAAGAATATAAAATACACTGTATATTTTTTATTTAAGGTATAACTGAAATTTAAATTAAAATATATATTTGTCTTTTAATTAAATAATCTCAAAATGTTCTCGGTAAGTTCATAAACAAAATTGTATCATGTGACACACCCTGATAGACCCTAATGAACGGTAAACCCAAAAAAGCTTGCACAAACTTTTATTTCTTGTCTAGCACTGTACTCTATGTTCCATAAATGTGCGCAAGTGAATTATATGTTGTGCACAGCGGCCGTTTTGGGGGCCCGCTTCCGAGGTTCTGCTGACTCTTGCCTCCTTGCAGACGCCAACGGGAATTTGGATCCGGAAGCTCCGCCAGCCAACTATGGACGACGACGATCCAGGGCCGTTCTCTATCAACTATCCGGACACTACAAACCCGATAAGTTGAAAGGAAAACTTAAGCTGAATAACGTAAGTACTCTTTTGTTATACTTTTTATTAGAAAGATTTCTAGTGGGACCCATCCATAAAAAAGAAATCATCTCCATTGTTGTACAAATAATAAGCTCAATAATTTCTATGTTCCTGTTCCCACTTTAAATGAGCGGCTATGTATCTGGGAAGTAAACTGGGTACTTTTTGTGGTATATTATGTAAAATAATGTTGTTTCCATGACTAATATTTGTTTACTTAATGTCACAACTTATCTGTTATATTTCTTCTTGCTTCTGAATCTGTTTGGTGCGTCCTTGCTGAGGCAAAGGCCTCATGTGTCCTATTCTAGATTTTAGTCTATAGAGTCTGCATTTAACCATAGGCACTCTAATTGTACGTTAAAAGTAATACTTTTTGCATTACTTGTTCTTGTTTCAAATTTTTTGTTTTCTAAACTGTTATACTGTATTTGAAAATCAAGAGAGAGTAAATTCCCAGAATAAAAACTAATTCGGTATGCAAAACTATAGTACAGTACGTGCGGTAAAACTTCAATATTTGTAATGCATTCTAAATTGTTTTTATTAATTTCAATACAAAATTTATTAAATTTTTTGGACTATCACATTATTTTATGATCTTTCATTGTTACTACAGTAGGCCTAAGAGGATTAACGTGCGTCATAGGCGTAACCAGATTAGAAAGGGATAATTGTTATTTAACGATCTCCGAATGGCAACAGCTTCTAATGACAGATATTATGACTTAAATAGTGCTTAAGTTTCTAGAAATGCAGTTATTTGATTTTCGATAAACGTGACAAATAGTAATGGCTAAAAATGGAAACAGTTTGTGAGTATACGCCAGAGAAAAAATTAAAACTAGACCATTTATCGCTCAATGAAAAGAGTGCTGTAGTGAATGTGTACCACTATTTTAAACATCAAAATCCCTCAAACACTATTGACAGTGTAGTTGAAACAACATCTAAGGCAATGGGATATGGAAAATCTACAATATATAGAGTTCTAAAGGAGGAAAAATCAGGTGGAGTAACCTCACCAAAGCCGAAACCAGGTAGACAAAAACTATTAAAAGTCAACGTGGACGAGTTTTTTAAAAATGCTATTCGTAAGCTTGTTCACTCATTTTTTATAAACAAGCAAATACCAACTTTAGATAAAGTTTTGCAAGCCATTACGAATGATGTTGATTTACCCACAATAAGCCGGGATAAACTATGAAAAACGTTACATGAGTTAAACTTTAAATTTGAAAAAATGGGCAGACACTCAATGCTAATTGATTCTGAAGAAATTGTATGTTGGAGAAGACAGTACTTCAGAAGAATACAACAAGTTAAAGCTCAAAATAAAAACATTTATTATTTAGATGAAACATGGGTTAATGAAGGACATTGTGTAGGAAGAGTTTGGAAAGACAAAAATATAAAATCATCCCATCAAGCTTTTCTAAAAGGATATACTACTGGTTTTAAGGAACCTATAGGAAAAGGTAAAAGATTAATTATTTGTCATATAGGTAGTACAAACGGTTTTCTTGAGAATGGTTTACTCTTATTTGAATAAAAAAAACCGTTGATTATCACGAAGAAATGAATGGAGACGTGTTTGAGGAATATTTTGAACAGATGATTCAATTCATACCAAAAGGATCGGTTATTGTAATGGACAATGCAAATTACCACTCCAGATTACTTGAACCTTTACCAACCACTAAATGGAAAAAGGATGAAATTGCAAAATGGTTATCTTCTAAAAATTTAGCCTTTGACAATACAATGCTGAGGGCAGAATTGTTAACTATTGCTAAAAAACATAAGCAAAATTATAAAAAATATAATATTGAGGAGATAACCAAAAAACGAAAAATTGAAATCCTTCGTTTACCACCCTACCATTGTGAGCTGAATCCGATAGAATTGATATGGGCTCAAGTTAAAGGTTATGTTGCCAGAAATAACACTACTTTTAAATTATCAGATGTTAAAAATCTCTTCAATAAGGCAATATCTGAAGTAACAAGTGAAAATTGGCAAAAATGTATTAGATACGTTACAGAAATAGAAAAAAAAATGTGGGAGCTAGATAACATAATTGATATTACTATAGAGCCCATTGTAATTTCTCTAGAATCAGATGGTGAATCTTCTGACACAGAGTGCGAGGAACCATAACTTTAAAATTATTAATTTATGTACTTTAATTTTATTCAGAACAATAAACAACTAAAAGGAGATTATCGTTTTAAATTGCTAAAGAAGATAGCTGTAGGTAAAGTCGTGACCTCGAAAGAAGTATTGGATAGACTCACAGTTTAGCATAAAGTAAAGGAATCAAAAGCACAAGAAAAAAAAAACAGAGAAAAGAAAAAAGGAACAAGAAAGAGACGTAAAAAAGCTCCAAAGTTAGAAGAGAGCTATAGCAGTTCAACTTTAGAAGATATGGTAGAATATGTGGACTCCGAAGACGATCTTGACCCTGAAATATGGAAAGAAGATTAAGTAGTTGTTGAAGAAGAGGAACAAGTTGTTGAAAGTGGAGAAGAGTTAGGAAAGGCCCAAATTGCAGTGGTAAGTTTGGTCGCTGTGGAGTATATTACCTCACCAAAACACGTGAAACATTTCATTGGAAAAATTGACTGTTGTTCCTTCAAGGAACAACAATTTTTTTAACAACGAAATTTATAGCTTTATACTACTAAATTAAATTTTAATGTATAAAGGTATAAAACCAATCAACAAAAATATAACGAAATGTTTATACAAAATAAAATAGAATTTTTCCTATACTATAACTGTGCAATGATATAGAAAAACCAGGAAAATAACTATATCATGCTGATCTTTACAATAACTTAGTATATTTGTGTTACATTTACGTCTCATCTATGTATAAAATGAAGACTCAATCAGAGTAAACAGTTTCAACACTAACAATTACACCCGTGAAACACAATTTAATGTTTAATTAAATTATCATTGTTAATAATAAAAGTATCTTTTGTTTAAAATAGTTCATTTTTTACTGTCAGCCATTATTGCAGTACACGCTTTTTATTTTGCACAGTTCAACAACCTGCGTTTGAATGCAGCCGTGTATCATTTTATCACGCCTGATCAAGTTGGTAAAAAGCGCAAAAATGGTGCAGTTTGTGAATGTTCCGACTATAGGAGCTTTCGGTTTAATTATCGTTATATACGTCCAACAATAAAATTCTTCTAATGGTTGCAATAAAAATTGGGTTTCATACTACTGAAATAAAATGAAAATAATAAAAAAAAAATCATCGCACACAATGCTACTGGTTTATAAATAATACAGTAACATTTAATTTCTTCTCAACGGAAAAAATAGATTCATCTTTCAAATACAGTTTTTGTTTAATTATCAAACAGTGAAATTGACATTTTGTAAACTATACCAGCTGAATTCTTGTAGTAAGTGAAATTTTTTTACATAAATTGTGAAAAAGTCTCCACAACAGTTTCAAAATTATAGTTATAATAATTATGGTTTTGTTTTTTATCTTTGACCCGTACTAACTTAGTTCAAGTTGATATGTCCCCTATATAGTATTTGTTCCGATTTTATCGAAAGTCATGGAATGTTCTCGTGACCCAAAGAACCTTCCAGTAAACTCAAGAAGTTAAACAAAATAACTGAAAGGGGGCAGACCAACTCAAAAGAAAAGAATCTAAACTATAGTGTATTTGAAAATCAAGAGAGAGTAAATTCCCAGAAATGTTTTGCAGTTATCAGTGTTAAAGGCAGTAAACCATAGACGTGCGTTTCCAAAATTAAATTAATATGGAAATAGAAATATTTAACTTGTTTTAGTTATTTATACCTAGATTACCAATTTTAGATAGATAAACATAAATCGTAAGTAGTAATTTAATTTGGGTAAAATGAAGAAAAAGTCAATATTATTTTGTTTTAGGCATATATTTATTTACAAAATATGTATATAATATGTACAGATAATTACAATTACTTATAAATTAATATGAGGAGCTAAAAAAACAATTAAGTAGGTATATGAGAAAAAAAAAACCAACCGCAAGGGATAAAATTTGACGAGCAACATGCAAAAAATACTACAATATTAAATCTTAAAAAATAAAATCTAAAATATAAATTAAAGTAAATTTATGGTACTAACCCTTACTGTGTGAAAGTTCATCTTATTCAGAACAATAAACAACTAAAAGGTTGAATTAACTTCCACTATTTATTCTATAAATACTTTAAATGCAATTACAGCCGTTTCGCTATCGGAATAGCATCGTCAGATGATATCGAAAAGGCTGTAATTGCATTTAAAGTATTTATAGAATAAATAGTGGAAGTTAATTCAACCTTTTAGTTGTTTATTGTTCTGAATAAGATGAACTTTCACACAGTAAGGGTTAGTACCATAAATTTACTTTAATTTTATTTTTAGATTTTTATTTTTTAAGATTTAATATTGTAGTATTTTTTGCATGTTGCTCGTCAAATTTTATCCTTGCGGTTGGTTTTTTTTTTCTCATATACCTACTTAATTGTTTTTTTAGCTCCTCATATTAATTTATAAGTAATTGTAATTATCTGTACATATTATATACATATTTTGTAAATAAATATATGCCTAAAACAAAATAATATTGACTTTTTCTTCATTTTACCCAAATTAAATTACTACTTACGATTTATGTTTATCTATCTAAAATTGGTAATCTAGGTATAAATAACTAAAACAAGTTAAATATTTCTATTTCCATATTAATTTAATTTTGGAAACGCACGTCTATGGTTTACTGCCTTTAACAGTGATAACTGCAAAACATTTCTGGGAATTTACTCTCTTGATTTTCAAATACACTATAGTTTAGATTCTTTTCTTTGAGTTGGTCTGCCCTTTCAGTTATTTTGTTTAACTTCTTGAGTTTACTGGAAGGTTCTTTGGGTCACGAGAACATTCCATGACTTTCGATAAAATCGGAACAAATACTATATAGGGGACATATCAACTTGAACTAAGTTAGTACGGGTCAAAGATAAAAAACAAAACCATAATTATTATAACTATAATTTTGAAACTGTTGTGGAGACTTTTTCACAATTTATGTAAAAAAATTTCACTTACTACAAGAATTCAGCTGGTATAGTTTACAAAATGTCAATTTCACTGTTTGATAATTAAACAAAAACTGTATTTGAAAGATGAATCTATTTTTTCCGTTGAGAAGAAATTAAATGTTACTGTATTATTTATAAACCAGTAGCATTGTGTGCGATGATTTTTTTTTTATTATTTTCATTTTATTTCAGTAGTATGAAACCCAATTTTTATTGCAACCATTAGAAGAATTTTATTGTTGGACGTATATAACGATAATTAAACCGAAAGCTCCTATAGTCGGAACATTCACAAACTGCACCATTTTTGCGCTTTTTACCAACTTGATCAGGCGTGATAAAATGATACACGGCTGCATTCAAACGCAGGTTGTTGAACTGTGCAAAATAAAAAGCGTGTACTGCAATAATGGCTGACAGTAAAAAATGAACTATTTTAAACAAAAGATACTTTTATTATTAACAATGATAATTTAATTAAACATTAAATTGTGTTTCACGGGTGTAATTGTTAGTGTTGAAACTGTTTACTCTGATTGAGTCTTCATTTTATACATAGATGAGACGTAAATGTAACACAAATATACTAAGTTATTGTAAAGATCAGCATGATATAGTTATTTTCCTGGTTTTTCTATATCATTGCACAGTTATAGTATAGGAAAAATTCTATTTTATTTTGTATAAACATTTCGTTATATTTTTGTTGATTGGTTTTATACCTTTATACATTAAAATTTAATTTAGTAGTATAAAGCTATAAATTTCGTTGTTAAAAAATTGTTGTTCCTTGAAGGAACAACAGTCAATTTTTCCAATGAAATGTTTCACGTGTTTTGGTGAGGTAATATACTCCACAGCGACCAAACTTACCACTGCAATTTGGGCCTTTCCTAACTCTTCTCCACTTTCAACAACTTGTTCCTCTTCTTCAACAACTACTTAATCTTCTTTCCATATTTCAGGGTCAAGATCGTCTTCGGAGTCCACATATTCTACCATATCTTCTAAAGTTGAACTGCTATAGCTCTCTTCTAACTTTGGAGCTTTTTTACGTCTCTTTCTTGTTCCTTTTTTCTTTTCTCTGTTTTTTTTTTCTTGTGCTTTTGATTCCTTTACTTTATGCTAAACTGTGAGTCTATCCAATACTTCTTTCGAGGTCACGACTTTACCTACAGCTATCTTCTTTAGCAATTTAAAACGATAATCTCCTTTACTGTGTATTTATTTGAAGGCAGTTTCCGAAGATTTTCAAGAGGGCTTTTAAATATTTAAAAAATTTTCAGTAGTTTTTCGCCGATTTGCAAAACGCTTTTACATTACCAATACCTCAAAATTGGCTCTTAAATCCAATATCTAATTTACCTAAAATAAATTCGTTCTATATAGTTTCTCTTTGTAACAGTCAAAGCTTCTGATTTGAAAATTATTTGTCTTTTAAAAATAATGTTGTAAAATTTACCATTTATTTTAAACCAGCAGTTAAATACTTTAATGTTTTAAAGGAAGCTTATTTTTTTCATAATAGTCAGTATTTTCTACTTTATTTTTCATTATTTACTAGTTTTATTATCTACAAGTAACAGGAAAAAGTTGTTCGGCATCACCTTCTTTATCTGTAAAAAGTTGTTTGAAAGTAAATTTACTTTTTATTGAGTAACTTTTTGTAAGCTAAAGTTATTTCATAATTAACTTCCTTTATTTAATGAGAGCATTTCGAAGAAAAAAATTTATTGCTAAAAGTTTTCTGGAAAGAAAGTTAATATATATTTAGTCTTCGTGAGCTTTAAGTTTCTAATTTTGTTATTTCGTAATCTAGACAAAAGAAAAAGAACAGAAATCATAAAAAGCATAAGGTTTTCTGTTCAAAACAGTCTCGATATTTATTGAGTATTCATGTATAATTAACTTATATCTTAATAAGAATAATAAAAAACTCTTCGTTTCAACGTAACTTTCAAGTTTATTTGAAAAAATATGTTTTAAATTACAATGATGGCCGTTTTGCTAAGAAGCATTTTGTTTGTTTGTAGCAAAATTAACTTTGATAAAGAAATTAGTATCATAGCTACGTCTAATGGCTATCCAATTCATTTAATAAATAAATTAATTAATAAGAAAGAACAGAAAGTGTCACTACAACTAATATTTCCTAAACAAACTAAAGAAATTAAAAGTTATAAAAATATTACATATTTTGGAAATATTTATACAATTTCAAAAATAATATCTTCGGCAACATCAGCATTAATATCATTTAAAACACAAAATAATTTAGGTACAAAAAAAATTACCCAAATTAAAATCTGGTGTTTACAAAATGAATTGTCCAAAATGTAATGCTGTATATACAGGGTTAGTATAAAGTATGGAACCCCCTAAGTATCTCCTGAACGGTTTGATATTTTTAAATGAAATTGCTTATCCCCTTCTAAGAAGATCCAAGGAATTCAAAAATGCTATCAAATTTAATGTACCATTTGCGGTTAAACCGGAAATGCATATCAACTTTTTTATTTTAAACCCTGACTTGGGTGCATTTACTACGTGATGTGTTCGTAAATAACGCCTTACAGTTTTCACAACTGTTGATTTTGTGATTTGGTGATCTGGATTAACTTCATTGAATAGGTTTAAAACTTCCTTATAAGAACGCTGTTTGTCTCCATATCCTCGCATAATTAAAATTTCGATACGTTTTCCTTCACTTAGATACACCATAATAGAAAAAACAATAGTAACAAATAACAGAGAGAAATATTATTGCACAACTTATACTACACTGATAGGTAGATTACTCAATAATTAATTTATTTGACAATTAAAGGTTTGACATTTCATCCATGGCTAACTAAGTCAAAAACGATAAATTATTGATTAAAGCCTCAATTATTCAATAACAATATGAATGGAAAGTTTTACTGTATGCAGAATTTCACAAGGAATTCAAAAATGGAAAAATATACAGGGTGTTCTATTTAAAATAAAAAAGTTAATATGCATTTCCGGTTTAACCGCAAATGGTACATTAAATTTGATAGTATTTTTGAATTCCTTGGATCTTCTTAGAAGGGGATAAGTAATTTCATTTAAAAATATCAAACCGTTGAGGAGATACTTAGGTGTTCCATACTTTATACTAACCCTGTATAGGTCAACACAAAGAAATTTTGAAGAAATATTTAATGAACACTTAAGAGCATATAGATTAAAACAACCAGATAAGTCAAATTATGCAAAACACCTACTTGAACATCCAACCTCACTCTTACACACCAATGACATCCAAATATTACACACTTGTGATAAAAAACAAAATTTAGATTTCCTTGAAGAACTAAAACTAAAAATTTCTTAACCAATTTCTTCATAAATCCTTCTTTTTTTAAATGTAAGATAAAATTTTATTTTTACAAAAACTATTAAAGGTAAAACATGGATATTAGTTTTTTTCTTTGATTAGTAATTAATTTAAACGATGGATAATATGAAACAGTTAATAGATTGGAAAATACGGTTGAGATAGGATACGAGTTCGATATCAATTAGGGTAACATATCTGGGGACCGTTATACCAAATAAGGCCCTATCTGAATGTAATTAAAATAGGATTGGCATATGGAAGAAAGGGTAAAAGCATTCTACCAAATAACAAAGGAATCTCGAAATTGATCTTGTAAAAAAAATGTTCAAAGTTCATAAGTTGTAATTTGGGATTATAATAGGTATTATATGTTCGTGAAGGTTAAATTATACAGTTTCAAGAAGCAGATGAAAAATAATAATGAAGTAGCATTAAAATACATAATAGATAAACGGGATGTTAATTTCAGTAACAATTTTCTCGAAAAAAAAACAGGACTTGTCAGGAAAAACAAATTGAATCACTACACGTTGAGATTTCTTAATTGATCGATTTGGAGTCAAGATATTAGAGAAAATTTGTTTGCCTAGCGGAAAACAAAAAAAACGAAACTTATTTATAAATAAGTTATAAATAATTTGGTGCTAATCACTGCGTAACAAGCTCGTTAAAACATTATCTGCAGCTGGATTCCCGTCACCACGAGAAGTTGATCGAGAATCACAGGACAACAAATGAAGCTGGACCTTCGAATTCCCAAATGTCAATAAAACACAAAATCAATCTTTAGTAGAAAAGAACGGGTGATTAAAGTTTGTCGCTTTTATGTCCATTATTTTCATATTGGTTTTCAACTTTTATGTCCACTATTTCCACATGGATTTTCACTCTGATGAGAAGATCTAATTTTACATACTCCATGCATCCTTGATAAATTGTGTTGCAATTTATCTCACTACCTACATTTTTTACGCCTGATGATGGTCCTATTGGACCGAAACTAGTTGCTACAATTTAATAAACAGTTTGTGGGATTGACTTTGTGTTTCCTTTGAACCTTTCTGATTGAGCCCACATTTGAGTTATGGATAACAAACAAGATTTTATAATTAAAAATGGAGTCTAACATTTGCCTGCTTCTATATAGAAATTTTAAACAAAACACTACAGTTTCTAAGAATTTCAAACATACGGCACCAAGATGTTGCCTAATTTGATCACTTTTTATGTAATTTTATGTCGATGAAAACTATCTAACACTATAAAAAGTTACTAATATGATTATTTTAAGACGACTAACAAAGTGTAAAAAGAAAACTGCACCATATCCACCAGCTGCTGCAATATTCCATTGAAACCATAAGAAACTCCGGAAAATATACCTATTAAAAAGATTGCAACACAAAATTGTACTTATTTCTTTATTCTTCAGTGACAACTGTTTCTAGTAAATACTGTTATAAATTGGAAGCTGAGTATAAGGAATATTAGGATTAATAAAGAAATTTATATTATAAAACTTGGAGTAAATTGCACCAAATCAAGTTATAATCACCGAAAGTTTTGTAATAAAATAATTTCATTTTTGTACGTGAGAAAATATTGTGTTTCACTTGTTGCATGCACTAAGTATTTGAGCGTGTTCCTGGGGTTTGTTGGCTTGAATAAATATCGATTTTCGCTATCAACTAGTTAGTTTGTATCTTGTATTCAAGATCTATATTATCTATGAAGAATAAGTACTGTTATTCAGGAATAAAAGAGGAATAATTGGGCATATAATATAGCTAAAAGGTAACATCTCTAATAAAAAAAGAAAGATTAAATAAAAATAGTCAAAACACAACAATTGTTAAGTTACAAAAATGTTTCAACCAGTTTTTGTCTATCAATAAAACAATCACATTTTTTTAATTGAATTGAGATTAATTTAAAATACTGTGAAAGTTAATCAAATGTTGCAGGCCATTTTAAGAAATAATACTGAAACACGTCCATTTTTGATTTTAATTTACACTATTTTAAAATAATATTCTAATGTATAAGGCGAATAATTACTTTTTAAATGGAACAACCCATTTTGTCTTAATTTTCCAATTACTCTAGCTGAGCCGATTCCAAAAATGTATCACATAATTCCAATTGGTATATATGGTGGACAAAAATTTTATAGTTTTGTGTATGTTGATAAAGTTACATTATCTATGAATTAAATTAACAATATTGCCAAAAATTGATAAGAAATAATTTATTTCATATTTTGTCCAATTCGTATAAGTTTTTGAACAAGTTGAAAGAAAAATTCATTTGGAAAAAAATTCCACTCATCAAATATCTGGTTTGGCAGAAAATGCTCACAGCTTTCCTTGCAAAAAATCTGTCGTACCAATTAAAAAGAATGACTCCAGGTTGGACCAGCGAATTCCAGAACCAGCCTTGTGTAAAAATTAAAAATTGTCATAAAATTTTTGGGACAAATACTCGTATTCGAAAATGTTTTTGATAAAAGATAAACCAACGTTATTGCTTTTTTGAACGTTAATTAAATGTGTTCAATTTTCCTAGAAGTTTAGAAGTATTAAACGGTATCAAACAAGATTGCACCTACTTTGACACCATCAAGATCCAGTTTAAGTTTTTTGATCACTCATTATCATCAGAATAACAGTAGTACTTCCCTTAGAGAGCTGAAATTTGGTACAGTATTAGGGTTTAATGGCCACATAAAAGGAGAACTAGGATAATCGAAGATCTGGAGTACCTGGTGACCCTAATTCGAAAACACAAAAGATTGACATACAAAGAATATTCAACTTGGTGGGCACTTCATTTAAATTTAAAAATCGAAGACCTGAAGTATCTGATGAAGAACCGATAGCTGGCCGATCTTTCAGAAATTGAACCAAAGGAATAAATAATGCAACCGGACAAAAATCAGACCAGGAAAAAAGGATAGAAAGATTTGCAATAATAAAAGATCTACGCTTAACAATAAACACTGTGCCAAATAAGACAATATAATAAAATAAATCAATAAGACTATGTTTCTTTTTAAAAGAAAAGTAATAGGAAATCATTTTAGAAAGCTCTCGAAACAATTTAGTGTATAATATTACAGTTAATGTCGTATAAAACGTTTTCATAATGAAGGAAATTTTAGATGAAACTAAAATGAGAGATCAAACATGATATAAAATAATATTGATCCCGAGAAAATAATAATTAAAAACGTTTATTTTATTATTATTTTTATTAGTAACAGGTCGGCTGAAAAGTCCCCGGTCTGACCTATAGATGACGACACTAGAATTAAATCCATTTCATTTTTAGATAGTATCAACCTTCAAAAGATTCGTGTAAAAATGTGACAGCTGTCGGACTATTAGTTTGTGAGATATTGCATTTTTAGTGAAGCAACTTTTGTTATTTTCAAAAAGATGGAAAAAAAAGAATTTCGTGTGCTTATTAAATATTGTTATTTGAAAGGAAAAAATACAGTTGAAGCAAAAGCTTGGCTTGATAATGAGTTTCCGGACTCTGCGCCAGGAAAATCAACAATCATTGACTGGTACGCAAAATTCAAGCGTGGTGAAATGAGCACCGAAGACGGTGAACGCAGTGGACGCCCAAAAGAGGTGGTTACCGACGGAAATATCAAAAAAATCCACAAAATGATTTTGAGTGACCGTAAAGTGAATATGATCGAGATAGCTGACACTCTAAAGATATCTAAGGAACGTGTTGCACATATCGTTCACGAATATTTGGGTATGCGGAAGCTCTGTGCGAAATGGGTGCCGCGCGTGCTCACAATCGACCAAGAACAGCAACGAATTGATGATTCTGAGCAGTGTTTGCAGCTGTCGTAATAAACCCGATTTTTTGCGTCGATATGTGACTATGGATGAAACTTGGCTCCATCACTACACGCCTGAGTCCAATCGACAGTCAGCTGAGTGGACTGCGGCCGGTGAACCGCCACCAAAGCGTGGAAAGACTCAACAGTCAGCTGGCAAAGTTATGGCCTCAGTTTTTTGGGATACACACGGTGTATTGTTCATCGACTATTTGGAAAACGGAAAAACAATCAACAGCGACTATTACTGTGCATTATTGGAGCGATTGAAGACCGAAATCGCGAAAAAACGGCCCCATATGAAGAAGAAAAAAGTGTTGTTTCATCAAGACAATGCACCGTGTCACAAATCATCGAAAACGATGGCAAAATTGCATGAATTGGGTTTCGAATTGCTTCCTCACACACCGCATTCTCCAGATCTAGCCCCCAGCGACTTTTTCCTTTTCTCTGACCTGAAGAGAATGCTCGCGGGAAAAAAATTTGGCTCTGATACTAAGGTAATCGCCGAAACTGAAGCCTATTTTGAGGACAAACCGAAGGAGTACTACAAAAATGGTATCGAAAAGTTGGAAGGTCGCTATAATCGCTGTATCGCCCTTGAAGGCAACTATGTTGAATAAAAAAAATGAATTTTGTCAAAATATTGTGTTTTACTATGGTAGACCGGGGACTTTCCAGCCGACCTGTTATGTTAGGATATTTATAAAAAAATGTAGAAAACAAAATATATAAAATTAATATAATAAATGGTAAAAAGGTAGAATAAAAGGCAAGATAATACGTCGAGTAAAAGGTCGACAACGATACACGAATCCGCATTATTTTCGCACCATTACTCCATTCCTGATCCCCTGTCTGTTTTATTAAGAAAAGTAAAGAGATTTGTATTGAGTGAGAAAATTGTAGTGGAAACTGTGATAAAATTATTATTCATCAAAAAACATCGTGAATGTGTTGGCGGAAAATGTTTTTGCAAACTCTAAAGTAAAGGCAGATATTTATTTGGTAAAAATAAATCTCTTCGTGATTATATACATTTCTTTGGTACAGTATGCGCCAAAACAGACGACAATAAAAAACTAAAGCTTTATTAAACATGAAAAATTCTACAAGGTGTCCGGAAAAGAATGGTCATAAATTATACCACAGATTCTGGGGTCAAATATATTTTGATTGAATCCCAATTACTTATATATAATAGTGCACTCGCTTCGCTCGGCCGTTAATTTAATTAATTCCTGTTCAGCAACACCTTGCTTAAACAAGGCTGTCACAGCTGAAGAACGATGAGAATGGTTTGTTATTTTATGTTTTTTTGTGTCTATTCCAATTTTTTCAGCTGACATTTTTGTCCACTTAGAGACGGTGTTTATTCCAAGTGGACAGTTTTTGAACCAAGATCAATTCTTCCAATTGGCGTGAAAGGTAAGAAAGAGTCTGTCTGATAAAATATTTGGTCCTCTTTTTTCCATTAATTTCAAGAATAGTCTAACTGGGCATAAATTTTTGTTCGATGAATTTCTTACCAACCATTTTGACCCGGATTGAGTTGTTTTCGAAAAAATGCTGTTGTATTCAATTCGACCCGTAAATTCTCCCATAATATTAATTTCCTTCTGACAAAAATTTAATCTTGCAGGTTACGGCCTCATTGCCTCTCCAAGCAAGTTCAAATGAGCAAAGGTGAAAAAACTTTTTTTGTGCTCCATCGGGGGTTTCTTCGTCGTAGCTTTTGATCATTTTTAATAGTTCTTCGGTGGATAATACTTTTGAACTGAGTTTTCTTTTTTCTGGACAACTTTGAAGCTGCCTTCGCTTGTTGTCTCTGGCCAATCTTGCACATTTAAAAGATATATCCGTGAAAGGGTCGATTTTTATGCCGTATTCCGTGAAATATTTTTCTTGTACCATTTTTGCTGTTATATTCCATACTGCCTTTACAGACACCTCTTTATAGTCTTTGCCGTTGCCTTTTTTCATATTAAAGGCGTAATCCTCGAGAATTTTTGCTAGTTCCGTTATGGTAGTACATTTATCATTTCTTACCCCTAGGAACTCTGAGAATTGCTTCCAAATAGAGCTTCTGGACTTCTGCGTGTTCAATGGGACATTTTCCGAAACCAATTTTCTGATTTCTTCGCCTGACCGCACCCGAATCTTCATTATTTCTTTTCAAAATTATGAAGACGCTTCAATGACGTTTGTGAAACTGACAACTATAGAAATACCAGACACCTTAGTAACGGATCTGTCATAATTTTGTCGCTGAGATATTACGTACTGTCAATATGAAACGTGTTGTTGCTATACACTTTTGTCAATTAAAAATAGTCAGTATAAAACGTAATGATTGGCTAGCATTTAGCACAAAACATTGAAGATCAAGCAAAGATTAAGAGTTTTGTACCTCAAAACCTGTAAGATAACTTCATTATATGCTGTTAACTCTCAGAAAAGATTTAGTCCAGGAGGAATCGGCGCATGAGTACCGAAAACTATTCCACCTGAATTTTTTTATGTGATCCTTTTCAAATTGCCCTCCTAATGATATATATGCATGTTGCCATGGCGCAACCCGGTGCCATATTGTTTAAACCGAAATTGTTTAAACAATTACAAGGAATTGTTATTTTTCAACCGGACAAATTTTTTTTATATTCTTTATTGAAATGCCAATAAAAAAGGTTCTATGACTTTTCACGATAAAGTTAATATTTTTAAAGATATGAATTTTTTAAGGTTCGAAGAATCTCAAATTTGGGTACTTTCGACCTATGAAAAATATATTAAAAAAACAGATAATGTGAAAGTAATAAATGTTTTTAATTCTCTATACAATAGTTAATAATATTGTTAATAGAGATTTAAAAAAATTTCATTGTTTATATCTTTTTTTTTAATTGTTAATTTGGCGCGCTCACATGCATCGCTTACTTTTAAGTATCGTTTTCTCTCTCTGACTCATGCGTTGCGTCGGCCTCTCTCTGTCTTGAATCATTATCATTTATCTTAAAAACTATCAACTTTATCAAAATTGTTAAAGAAAGCAATGTTATTAGATAATAATTAAATTGCCTACAATTTGTTTTTAATAATTTTATTTCTGAAATCAATTTTTCAAAAGTTCTTTAAGCATAAATCGGAACATGTCATTAAAATTACTTTTTTATCAGATTATATTACTTTTTGCTATTAAACGTTATTATTTATACAAAGAGTAACCTCGAAAGAATAAAAAATAAAAGAAAGAATTTTTTTCTTACTCAGACACACTCATACACACACTATGATACATATATACATAAAATTATTTTTATTTAATTTATTTGAATGTTTTTTCTAAATACCCAATATATTTTTATTATTTATAAATAATTGTGATTTCAAAAAATGTTCAAATACCATTATATCTTATTATTGTTGATATAAATGCAAAAATTACTATGATAATAACAAAAAAGTAATATAAACTAATAAAAGTAATTTTAATGACATATGCCTTAACTTTTGAAAAATTGATTTCAGAAAAAAATTGATTAAAAACAAATTGTAGGCAATTTAATTATTATCTAATAACATTGCTTTCTTTAAAAATTTTGATAAAGTTGATAGATTTTAAGATAAATGATAAATAATGATTCAAGACACAGAGAGGCCGACGCAACGCATGAGTCAGAGAGAGAAAACGATACTTAAAAGTAAGCGATGCATACTTATGAGCGCACCAAATTAACAATTAAAAAAAAGATATAAACAATGAAATTTTTTTAAATCTCTATTAACAATATTATTAACTATTGTATAGAGAATTAAAAAAAAATATTACTTTCACATTATCTTTTTTTTAATATATTTTTCATGGGTCGAAAGTACCCAAATTTGAGATTTTTCGAATTTTAAAAAAATCATATCTTTAAAAATATTAACTTTATCGTGAAAAGTCATAGGACCTTTTTTATTGGTATTTCAATAAAGAATATAAAAAAAATTTGTCCGTTTGAAAAATAACAATTCCTTGTAATTGTTTAAACAATTTCGGTTTAAACAATATGGCACCGGGTTGCGCCATGGCAACATGCATTTATATTATAAGGAGGACAATTTGAAGAGGATCACATAAAAAAATTGAGGTGGAATAGTTTTCGGTACTCAAGCGCCGATTCCTCCTGGACTAATTGGTGAATGCCTCAAAGAAATGTATCGTCTTGCTAGGGCATTTGTCGGACTGATATATTAATATCTTCTCATGGTGAATATGGATGTAAGAAAACTTCCACGATTAATACAAGGAAGTTTTCTTAAAAAGTTAATTTTTTGGTGTTCTACAAGATTTACAAATAAATCTACCTTATAGTTTCGTTACTATGTTATTTTAGTTGGATGTCGTAAATATGCTTGGATATTTTTTCAGAATCTATTGAGTTCAACGCCTGCTCCTCTTCCCGAATACAAAACGGCTTCAGTGAAGAAAAGCAGGTTTATCATTTCACATTATGGTATGTTCAAAAGTGCATGGGACTGGCTAATCTTAATGGCTACGTTTTATGTAGCCGTAGTGGTACCTTACAACGCCAGTTTCGAAACAGAAAGACCCTCTGTTGTTTTGGATGTATTCGTAGAAGCTTTATTTTTTATAGGTAAGTTTAGTATTTTATTATTACTAATTAATAAACAGTAAAACTGAAGTTTATAATTATTAAGCAACGTTGGTTAAGTTGCGTAGCAGAAAGCTTATTTCACTTTCCAACTTTCCACTTCTCCGCGTTCGGAGCATTTTGAAATAAATCAATATTTTGAATGGATCGAATTTTAAGTCGGTGAGTGTATATTAAAATAAATTAATTTTAACTTTATTAGTACAATTGGTACATAGATTAAACTTTCATTGCAATTTGATTATAGAAAGAAATTTAAGTTTTCCTATCTAAACGCACGTGTATGTTATGAAATCTCATTACGTGCATGTTATTGTTAAACGACACTTACAAGAAATGTAGACAGACAGTACGAGTTTTGATTTTTACAGACTTGGGGAGGAAAAATTGATATAAAATTTTCCTTTTCAAATGGAACATCTAAATTTGGTATCATTATTTACTGCAGTTGTGGGCACTTTTACTCACGTTCAACGTCAACTTTTTTTTCATATAAATTATCCTGTTGGATGAAGGCGGAGAATCCGGAAATTTTTCATGAAATAGGGCAGCAGCTTCGATCTGCGTTCGCCGTTTGTGGGTTATATTCATGAATGATTAATTATATTTCTTCTCAAATATTTTATGATTTGGTTGAAATCTCTTACGTCCTAGTAAAATGTAGATAATTCAATTTATCAACGGATTTAATTCATTAAAGGTATAGTATTTCCAATATTAATTGCTAATCCATTTAAAAGTATCATACAGAGTGAGTTACTAGGCTTCAAAGTAGAAAGAATTGCATGAAAACGACATATTATTATTTGTCCCGTTAAACATCCACTCTGTATCGTCGGAACCCAGGTCTATCTAGGCTAGTAGTTGTACAGCGCGAAAACAAGTGGGGCACGCATGCGACTTGTTAACGACTTGCTGCAGTTTTTTGTAGCTGGAGGCGGAGAGTCCAGATCTTTATTTGGGGCAGTTAAGTATTAACTTTAGATATATTGTAATAATTAAATATTCTATAATAGTATAATGAGCATTATCAACAGAAGTTGTTTAATATAACTTAATCAGATAATTTTTATTATATTGTATTATTTTATTATATATTTTGTGTATTTGTAAGAGAATTTTAAGTCAGAAATAATTTTATTATGTAATGTATCAATATTATATTTAGTACATAAATATGTTATTTAAAAGAAATTTCTCGAAAATTGATTATATAATGTGTAAAAAAGAGACAGATATATTTTACTATATTTTATTCTGGAATGATCGATGATAGACGAAGCAAGTATGTCTAGTCATAAATAGGAAAGAAAGAGATATACATATTTTTCCAGAAATGACTAATCTCTAGAACAAAAATCGAAGTTTCTAGAAATTTTGAAACCTATAAAAGACTTGAACAGAGGTCGTTGAAAAGGAAGTTTATTATTGGAAGTCAAACAGAGAAGATCAGTGAGTGTGAACAGTCAACTAGAACTAAGTGAACAAACAGTTTTTTAAAAAAGGTTAATACAAAGTATTAAATAGTGACATTAAAGATACAAATTAAAACAATCAAAAAGTAAAACAAAGTGACAAAAGTGACATTAAAAACTAATCAAAAAGTGAAATTAAAACATTTTTGGTTGATAAAAAAGAAGAATATAAGAGTACTTACTATTAATAGTACAATTAAAGGAACTGTAATCCACACTAAACCATATCAATTTGGAGATTTGATATTTAATAATTAGTTAATCTTACTTGCCATTACATAAACAACATTGGTTAGTTTAACTTAATTCACATTAAGTAAGTTCTTTTATAATTACTAAAGGCCTTTCTTCTTTTTAATTTTTCTAATTAGTTTCATTATTACTGTGTTCATTTAACTTTTATAAAAAATTTGTAACTGTAATTAATCAAATTTTATTCGAATACCTTCTACCTATAATCCAATAGAAACTTGCATCACCATACACCCCTGAGAAAAAGATCTTGTTGCTACATTACATTTAAATAATAATACAAATCAATTAATCAATCAATAAACTATCTCTCAAATTAAGGATAATAAAAAACTCTTCGTTTTAACAAAACTTCCAATATTTATTTAAAAAACTGCTTTTTTAAAGGACTCAATGACAGCCGTTTCGCTATGAAGCATCATCAGATTGACATTTAAGTTACATTTTGTTTGTTTGTAGCTAGGTACCTGATGTAACTTAAATGTCAATCTGATGATGCTTCATAGCGAAACGGCTGTCATTGAGTCCTTTAAAAAAGCAGTTTTTTAAATAAATATTGGAAGTTTTGTTAAAACGAAGAGTTTTTTATTATCCTTAATAAGATGGACTTCCAAAAAGTAAGGGTTAGTACAATCAATTTAATTATCTCTCAAATCATAATATTCACCACAATATATTTGTTTCGGTAAATCATTTTTAATAATTGGTTTACGTATTGTAATTTTTGGCCATATTAATTGATAACTTTAAATTAGTTGCATATATTATGGCAGCGTTTTGGAGACCTTTTGAATCAGAAAATGGAAATCCAGATCAAAATTTAAATTCAGAAGATAATATATCACAACAGGTTAGGTTAGTAGCGAATTTTGCAATCAAAATTTACACATTCAGTGTCTGAGTTACACATTCAGTGTCTGAGGGTTATTTTAAATATGTATCAGTATTTGAAAAAGGAAGATAATAAAAAATCAGATGCGGTTATAATAAAGCGAATTAATACCTTAACTAAAATTTCTATTTGCACTATTTCTCGGGTTATTAAGCGCAGTGACGCAGTGCAGTGCAAATGTTGACGATGCTACAAGTTTATAATTTATATCTAGAAAATATTGTACCGACTTTAGAAATCATTCAAGAGAAATTACGAGATTATCCTGATTATAATGATTAAAAAAGCTTCGAAACTTTACGCGGTATACTATTAGAATGCGGTTTTAGTTAAAAGAAATTAGATAAACGAATGGTTATAATGGAATCGCGGCGTATTGTTGTACTCCGTGAAGAGTATTTAGATAAAATAAGGTAGTATAGTGACATTTTTTTATAGATTATGCAGCGTCGACTACTAGGTCATTGGCTGCGTGGCTTTATACAATTCTATTTATATTGAATATATGCACATACATACACATACACACACACATATACACATATACATTAGAGTTTCCAGTAGAAACCAGTGCATTTAAGAAACGATATCGTTGCTCTAAGTAGATCAGGGTTCCTCAAGTTTTCTGCAAAAACTGTGGAGCGACCAAAACTGTTTCTAAAATTATTTAAAGCTTGACACTCCATTATGATCTGCATTACTGTTAACCGTATTTCACATGACGGGCAGAGTGGATAGTCTCGACCAGAAAGCAGATAGGAGTGTGTTAATACAGTGTGACCTAATCGCAGTCTATGGATCCGAACTGCTTCTTCTCTACTCATTTTGATATTAGGTGTCCATTTAACTACACTAGGTTTTATTGATCTCAGCTGAGTAGACTCAGCTTCCCATTGCCTTTGCCACAATTGCATAACACTTTGAGAAATGTTCGCCTTTATATCAGAAACTTTAACTGTTGTACAATCTATTGTATGGAAGGCAGCAGCCTGTCGAATTTATCAGCCTTTTCATTTCCAGCAATGTTCAGCCGACGATCATGAGGATATGACTGCAGATTTATTCGAAAAATAGTTTCAAGAGCAGCTTCTTCCTAACTTTTCTCCAAATTCAGTAATTGTTATAGACAATGCTTCCTATCATTCGCGGATATTAAATAAAATTCCAAATTCTAGTTCAGAGTACACTCTTACGATTAACTAAAAAGTGATGGTTTTTGCCGGAAAGACGCATTTTCTATAAGTAGTTAAGCAGATTTTGTAAATCTATAGAAAATGTACCTGACTAAGTGAGTTCTACTGGATTTTAGCTAATTTTTCTTATAAAGGTATTTAACAATTTTTAAAAACTGCAATCCTTTTGTTTTAAAAGTTTTTCTGTGCACCTATGGAGACAATGTTCCGACAAAGGATATTTTGCCGCTAGGCGGCACCCTTTGTAGCAACTGGGTCTGCAGCGTACAGGCATGGAGGAGGACGAGAACGAGCTACAACTCCTGCTCAAGACCGTTTTATAGCTGTAACTGTAATATCCACTTCAATTGTTGAGCAGTATATTTTAAATCACTGATAATAGGCATTCCAAACTGTTAACGGAAAGGTCATAACAACTATGAAAGAATCCTGTATCATATGGTCCAATAATGGACACTGAATAGGGCCACACAAAAATAAAACAAACGACAGAAGGACAAAGGACAAGTAGAATTTCCTCCAAGGATGGCTCCCGCATGGAAAGACGTCAGGAGCGGGTGTTCTGATAGAAGACATAGGAGTTCGAAAGAGCTGTGCTCTCGGTAAATACTCCACGGTCTTTAAAAACAAAACGTTGTTATTCTTTATGGAATGTTCAATTATAGTTTATACAGTGCAATAATTAGTCTAATTCCTCCTACCTAGTTTCCATTATGCAAGAAAATAAATCCATTATTGACAAACTTGTTCTGCTAAATATATTTATTGTATGCCTTATTATTGTACACACCTCTGTACAACTCATACTGTATTTGAAAATCAAGAGAGAGTAAATTCTCAGAATAAAAAACTAATTCGGTATGCAAAACTATAGTACAGTACGTGCGGTAAAACTTCAATATTTGTAATGCATTCTAAATTGTTTTTGTTAATTTCAATACAAAATTTATTAAATTTCTTGGACTATCACATTATTTTATGATCTTTCATTGTTACTACAGTAGGCCTAAGAGGATTAACGTGCGTCATAGGCGTAACCAGATTAGAAAGGGATAATTGTTATTTAACGACCTCCGAATGGCAACAGCTTCTAATGACAGATATTTTGACTTAAATAGTACTTAAGTTTCTCGAAATGCAGTTATTTGATTTTCGATAAACGTGACAAATAGTAGTGACTAAAAATGGAAGCAGTTTGTGAGTATACGCCAGTGAAAAAATTAAAACTAGACCATTTACCGCTCAATGAAAAGAGTGCTGTAGTGAATGTGTACCACTATTTTAAACATTAAAATCCCTCAAACACTTGTTACAGGTTTATTTTGGCAATTTACTTTATACCTACTTATTCAGTTGTAATTAAAGGATATTTCATCTATAAACTTTACAATTTATCCCAATTTTGTTTATTCTATTAAATTATTTTAGTCACTTACGTAGTCTTTAAGAATAAAAATAAGGAGTATGCCTTGATCCAGAAACATTTAAGGATTAAATTCACTTATCACTAATATTTTTTTAAACTAAAGAAAATAACATAAAAATAACTCTAAATATCATTAATAAAAGTAGAACCAAATAAACAAATAAAGAATTAACTTAAAAATGTATTCCCATAAAAGTAAAACTTCCATCCTAAAAATAAATAAAATATTTTGTTTACAAAAATCTAATTACAAGTCAATCTATCAATTGTCTACATTGTCAGTGTCACCTAATTAGGCATACTTTCAAAAGTATAATAAACCAATAATCATAACTGATTGCTAAATTAACACTAGCCAGACCAACTGATAACAAATTATACGTAGAAGTTTTTTTAACAAAAAAAAGGTTCTTTTTGGATTTTTCCACGTGAATGGAATGAAGAGAATTTCGTATTTTACGGATTTATAAGGAGATTTTCCAAATATATTTTAAAGTCTTTTAGTGATAGGCTCACTAATATTCCCTGAAGGGGATAACTATTTAAAATATTTAGGAAACTCAAAAATAAAGGAAAAATTTCTAACAAAACTTGGAGGTCACCCAACACCAAAGGTATGTACTTGATAAATTAATTATAATTTGCTATGCCAGACACTGCATTAACTAATCATCTTTAAATACTATATACATAAAACTAAGTAGACTTATAGAGACATGCTTAAATAAATGTACTTTTAGAAGTATATTTATATTAACACTTACAGTTTAAGTATGGATAATGACATTATTAATTCTTTTAGACCTCTTTATTTCTATTTACTATCCACATTTGATGGTGAAAAGCTGCCAGCTCATATCTTAGTGGTACATGGTTCCAGTTCTTCGTGTTGGATCACTAGCCATCATTGAAATCCTAGCCACCAAGCTGCTTTATTGGATACTCTCCTGGCACAATCAGACAAGGAGTTGCCTCAGCACACAACAGCTAAGCATACTTTTAAGTTAATATTTTATCAGTTGCTTTGTAACAAGAGATACCCCTTTACTTGGGTGCTCTACCGCTCACCTAACATCATTGATTCATGTATATCACTGTTTCAACGTAATTTCATCACTTGCAGACTATCTAAAGCAAAATAATTGTCTGTATATAAGATCATTACATATAGATATATCAATTTTGGTTAACTAAATATAATCAATGCATATAGTATTACCTGTGGATTGTAAACGCAAAGTATACTCTGCGGTATATGAACTAATAAGTAAAAGAGCTCTTAACATTAGGATACCAGGTACTTTCATTGTTTAATTATTTGTTTAACACAATTGTTTTATAACCTAAAATAATAATTAAAGCGCGGACTGTGGACGGTTGACAGTGTTGCCAGATGCCGGAATACAAAAAGCGGGAGCTGCGCTTAGAAAACGCGGATTTTTTAATGAAAAAGCGGATTTGTGGAATAATAAGTATAATCATAGTAAATATAATATATATATATATATATATACAGTGGAGCCTCTATAGCACGTACCTCTCGATAAGACGAAATCCTCTATAACACGTAATAAAATGCCATTCCATTCCCTTCAAGCCCCAAAACCTCCACGAGTCGAAATATTTTACCTCCATAAGGCGACCTTTGTTTCTGAGTACCTATAATATGCTGGAATGGTAATATTGTAATAGCCCTTAAGTCAGTGTGAATAGTACAACTCGTGTTTCCGATGCATTGTAAGCGTTTCTTTCTTCGAGGTTTTGTATTTACCACGATTTTTCACGAGCAAGGGGTAAACTTTAAAAATGGTTTGATTATATTTTAAAAAAGCGGATCCGCGTTAGCATAACGCGGAACGTGGGACAAGTGGCGAAAACGCGGTGTAAAAAGCGGAAAAGAGGTGTATCTGGCAACACTGGTAGGTCGTACCCTCAGTTCAGTGTTGCCAGATACACCTCTTTTCCGCTTTTTACACCGCGTTTTCGCCACTGGTCCCACGTTCCGCGTTAATATAACGCGGATCCGCTTTTTTAAAATATAATCAAACCATTTTTAAATTTTACTCCTTGCTCGTGAAAAATCTTGATAAATACAAAACCACGAAGAAAGAAACAGCCGATCGCTTACGCCGCATCGGAAACAGAGTTGTACTATTCACACTTAATCGCTATTACAATAATACCTTTCCACTCACACAATAGCATATACTCAGAAACAAAGGTCGCCTTATGGAGGTAAAATGTTTTGACTCGTGGAGGTTTTGGGGCTTGAAGGGAAGGGAATGGCATTTTATTACGTGTTATAGAGGATTTCGTCTTATCGAGGTACGTGCTATAGAAGCTCCACTGTATATATATTATATTTATTATGATTATACTTATTATTCCACAAATCCGCTTTTTCATTAAAAAATCCGCGTTTTCAAAGCGCAGCTCCCGCTTTTTGTATTCCGGCATCTGGCAACACTGCCTCAGTTAGCCTACCGCTCTTCTGATTAGAATAAGTTAAAGACTATTGGAACAGCTAATCATTTGTAGTCCCAAATAACCACCTCCGAACTCATCCCTGAGTTTTGAATAAAGTTAACTTGACAATAAAGCATTTTATTTCTAATTTTTATCCTCTCTCTCTCTCTTTTCTTTCTTTCTTTCTTTTATTTTTATAAATAACACACTATTGACAGTGTAGTTGAAACAACATCTAAGGCAATGGGATATGGAAAATTTACAATATATAGAGTTCTAAAGGAGGAAAAATCAGGTGGAGTAACCTCACCAAAGCCGAAACCAGGTAGACAAAAACTATTAAAAGTCAACGTGGACGAGTTTTTTAAAAATGCTATTCGTAAGCTTGTTCACTCATTTTTTATAAACAAGCAAATACCAACTTTAGATAAAGTTTTGCAAGCCATTACGAATGATGTTGATTTACCCACAATAAGCCGGGATAAACTATGGAAAACGTTACATGAGTTAAACTTTAAATTTGAAAAAATGGGCAGACACTCAATGCTAATTGATTCTGAAGAAATTGTATGTTGGAGAAGACAGTACCTCAGAAGAATACAACAAGTTAAAGATCAAAATAAAAACATACATGGGTTAATGAAGGACATTGTGTAGGAAGAGTTTAGAAAGACAAAAATATAAAATCATCCCATCAAGCTTTTCTAGAAGGATATACTACTGGTTTTAAGGAACCTATAAGTGGATATGTTAAAAGAATATTTGATGTTTAACACTTTAGGCACAAGTTAATCTGCCTTATTTCTTATGTAAATATCTTACAGAACTCTAGTGAACATTACAATCAACAAGTTCCTTGTTAAACAAGAAGTTTAAAGATTGAAGGTCATAATAAATGAACCCTTTTAATTAATAATAATTTCTGAAAATGCTCTTGTATATAGAATTTCGGACAAAATTTAAAATTCAATTCCAAAATTATTGAAGCAGAATTAATACCCTATTAAATATTTCGATTTGCATAACCAAGAAAGAAAACAAACAATAAAAGCATCTGACGCTTTAAACAGTATAAAGTATTTGAAAAGACGACAAGTGTCTCAACGCCGAACAAAATTAGAATATATAAAATGTAATTCAATTTCGTAATATCGCAATATCGCACGCAGAATCTTAAAGCCATACATAGGGTTTTTTATTGTTATGCAAAAATAATTAAAAGACTTAAAGACGAGAATGTCCATTATTTTATTATTAAAGTATAGAATTATATAAGAAACGTTGTCGTATTACGTAGACTAAAAAAATTAACCAAATTCACCGAAATTATCAAAACTATAGTCGCAGTTGACAGTCATGGAGAGCGCAAACAATTGGACTGGAGTCAGAGAGGTATAAATTAGAAATTTATCAAGTCAAACTAGCTTGATTTTACTCACAAACTTGATTTGACTTGAAAATCAAACTTTTTACGTAAAAAAGTTTGACTGGACTTGATTTCTGTATCTTTAGGTTTGACTTGAAATCAAACTTCTTCAAACAGTTTGAAGTTTGAATGTCATATTGCGCAACGTGTTTATTTCGAATTCTAATAATTGAGAGCTTACCGCCTACCCCTACCACCTACCCCTACTGCCTATCCCTACCGCCATTTGTTTTCATGTCTGAATTTGTAGTCTGCCAGAGACAACCAAAGAGACGGTCAAGTACATGAGCATTTTTGTTCGATTGTCCAATAAAATAGTCCTGCTAGCTCTATCCTTGTTTAGTTCACAAGTTTATGAAATGTCACATCTCTGTCTTATTTTTGGAAAGTAAGCGCAGGAGCATGGAATTTTTGACACAACGGCAAACCTTAGAACATAAAGTTTATTTCATATTCTGTGGTAAATGTGAAATGTGACGTGTCAACGCCCAAAGTATTCAGTCGCCATTATTGTTTTAACGAGTTGTATTAACTGTGTTTTTGTGGCGTTTTTAGAATAAATTCAATAATTTGAGTTCTTATTTATAAACTGTGTAACAGTGGGTTGTAGAACAATTATTTTAGAGTTTTGTTTAGTGATTAGTTTGTGTAACGATAGTTAAAAAACGATGTATTGTTTTATGCATCCTTTTAGTCTATATCTTGTCATTTCTTTGAAAAGTTAAGAACCACTTCCATATTCTACGTTCAGTATGTTTTCATTGCTCCTGTAATTTGTCCAATAGGCCATATATTATTTCGAGGACTACAATCATGTTAACTAATGATAATTATAATATATTGTTTACATCATTTATGTTTCATATAAAACCACTTTTTGTATTTTTCGATAAAGTATGTTTTTTAGTTTTGTATTTAATTTTTAATGAAAGAAATAAGAAAATAAACGAAAAAGGGTTTGTCCGCGCTTTTTTAAATTTCCTGAGAAGCGCGAGCGCCATCTCAACTCACTTTCCGATTCTGGTGGACCAATTCATTACTGTAGAACAAAAATTTAACATGTACTTGGGCGTCTCTTAGTTGTCTCTGACTCTGCTACTCCACAAATTAGTTAGAAGGATACGCTTGGCTTGTTACGTTTGTTCTGAAGTGTGTGCGTTGTGCGATAATTTAATGTCTGAACCTGAACCTTTTTCATGTAGCGGCTCGGAATACGTACTAGAACCAGAACAAAGTGAGTCTGATTTTGAAGATCCCCCCCTGCAAAAATTATGAGAAAAAAATTTGTAGACGAGGCAAAATTAATCAACAAGAAAAGGAAATATACAGATTTTTTTGATGTTGCGGCAGGCGATTCCAAAACAATGAAAATTGCAAAGTACAAATTATGTAAGAATAAAGAACAACGGTATAAAATGCCAAATATAGTGGAACTAGTTCTTTAAAACGACATTACAGTAGGCCTAACTGGATGTATTGTATCGTTTTGATTTTGGATCCTCGTCATAAAATTGAAACGTTTTCTTTAACGACATGGGGACAATCCTTAAAAGATGAAGCCATCAAGAAATTTGAAGAAATTTATAAAGAAAATTATTATTTATAACATAACATTTGTCAGTAACATTTGTCAGTGACAAATTTTGATATAGACTTGTTTGGACTTTTCCAATCATCTCCAAAAATAAATAGTAACGAAAATTCATGGAGATACGAAATCGACAAATACGCAGCTGACAGTACCGAGGATATACTAAAGTGGTAGAAACGGCACGAAACTGCATTTCCAACTTTATCAAAAATGGCTAGAGACTTTCTTGCCACCCCAGCAACATCAACCTGCATAGAACGCTATTTTTCGAGAGCTTCTTTGACAGTCACAAAAAAACGAAACCGATTAAATGACCAGTCTATTAGAACAATAATGTGTTTAAATTCGCGGCTTTGACAAGAATCCTTAACAAATATCACAAAAGGATCGCAAGAACAGGTTACTATCTAACATATTGTTGCTTTCACTTAACTTGTAAGAAATTTACTTTTCACTAAGGTGACAAGTTGTGTTGATTAAAATAATGTATTTTCTTTTTGTTTTAAATAAATGTATTTGTTGTATCTACTTATTATATTTAACATAAATATTTTACCCATTTAAGGTATATCTACTAAATAAATTATCTTTCAAACTCTTTCAAACTAGTTTGACAAACAGTTTGAATTTTTAAACCTAACCATTGTCCAGTTTGATTTGACTTGAATTAATTGTCAGAAAGATTGACTTGAATTTGACTTAATTTCAAGTCAAACTCAAGTCAATCTCAAACATTCAAGTCAAACTTGTGCAACTCTAGGTATAAACAATATAAACATAGAATGCAAGAATCAAAACAATTTAGTTTTTGGAGACGATATTGCTATTCTCGTATTTTAGAGGAAATGCGACCAATCTTGAAGGCCATACAAGAGGTGTGTGGAAAAGTCGATCTTAATATCAACATCTTCATCTTATAGTGCAACTTCTAACGGAAGTTCGCTATCCTCACAGTAATCTAGACTTCCAATCTTTCCCTGGACTATCAGTTGTATTTCTGTCCTCTCATTATATGGCCTAAGTATTGAAGCTTTCTTTTTTCTTTCAGACACTTTTTGTCATACCCCAAGTTCTCCCCTATCCCCCTGTATCTTCACTCGTTCGGTGGACACCCGAAACCACCCTAACCTAACTTAAGCCATGACATTCTTGTGGAGGAGTGGTGTGTAAGTCTTCTTCCTCCAGGTTCTTCCAGTTTAAACAGTCTGGGTTTTTAACTACACCTTAGAGTGGAACATTTTTTGACCCCAGCATCTATGGTATAATTTATGACCATTATTTTCGGGACACCGTGTATAATACACCTTAACCTCTATATCGACCTAACCGCCAATGGACTAGTTTAGTAGGATCATATTAATCAATATATATTTAGGATAAGATACCTACTTACTTATATTGGTATTCATTTTGCAAGTAATTTTTCTCATTTCGTAAAATTTAGCAATAAATAATTAGTAAGTTTTAAACGTATCACCAACTAATAACCAATAATGAAGTGTGTTTAAAAGTCAACGTTGTCACATTTTAGCTACGTCCGTTTCAAGTAGGTATTCTCAAAGAACTGGCGACACAAAACACCGTGTTCTGTGACTAACTGATTGTACCAGTTTATCTGTAATAAACAAACAAGAACCCTATTCTTGACGGTGATAGAATAGAACAGCCAATAGAAAGTGGGCGTGGTTCTATTGAAAATGCCAAAACGGTATTCTTGAAATTCGTTCTCTCACTGTACCGATAGAAGGGTTGCTCCCCGAGAGAACAATTACTTCTATTGGTTAGTTTTGAAGGGAACCGCTATAACACAAGAGAAGGTGTTAGGGATTTTTATTTTCGAACCAAAAATAGTATAGAAGTAATTTCTTTCATAAACCAAACACAACCAAACAACAAATTAAACTAACGTAAAATGACAGAATATTTTGTTTAGTGTTTTACTCCTTATTTGATAAAGTGTCAATCAGAGAACAAAAATATCGATATGTTTATCTCTTCGCAAATTTTCTACCAATCTTATTGAAACACGTCACTTACCACTTGTGACGTATGTAACCATTAAATTTAAATTTCAAAAGCCGATTATGGCTAGAGGATTAATTTTATAAAAATTTTATTTGTACAGTTGAACCACTAAAAACCTATTTTATAAGGTGCAAATATAAAAAAAATCACTAAACTAGTCCATTGAAAGTTGCAGATAAATATTTGACATTTTAGCTGTCGGATAAATTTAACCTGTTGTTGATAAACCGACCTTTCCAAAAAAACTGGTAGTTAAGCATTAACTGACAGATAAATTGCTATTGATAAATGTGCTAATTATAAACCTTATTATTACTACAGAGGAGAACAAATTGCTTTATAAACAAAATATTTTATCATTTTTCTTTCTTTTATTCCGCTAATGTAAAATTTGTTTTAAGGATTTTCAGTAAAAATGACAATGTATATTTAGATATAACTTTCAAAAAAAAAACAGATTTAGCTCAAAGAAAATTATAAGTCTGTGTTATCCAGTTTTTCTCTTCACCTTCATTTCCAAGTTAATCTGTAACGTTAGATGAACGCTTCACGCCTGAGGTTATAATATAAAAATTAAACTGAATGATAATCCAGTTTGTTCTGCTCTCGGATTTTGGTTGACATGACATGACGAAATTTTATTTTGTTATATTTTAATTACATTAGAAAGATGCAATTAAGATTATGAGCTAAATTTGAAGGCTGCGATCCAGAGGTATTTGTATTGTCATTTTATGAAGTAAAATTTTGTCCTTGAAAATATGGAAAATGGGGTTTTTTAAGACGCTTAATCGACTGGTAAAAGCAGTTGTTTGATAGGATGTGTAGCACACTGATAAATCTGGGTGGGAATGTATAAGGGGTAACATTACGTAATGTTTTGAAATTTTAATGTTCTTTACGGACGTGTATCGTACTATATTTTTTTCCATACTGCCTTTGGTTTTAAACGCAATAAAATATGAAACTGAAATGACATATTTGATGATTTTATTAGGAAGTCATGTAGACTGCTGTGAAAAAATTATGTTACTTGATTTATTCTTAACATGGTTGATTTGCTTTATAAATAAAAAATATACAGCGGTTACCAAGTGACAATGTAAGACATATTGAATTTTTCTGCACACACGAAATATATGTGGAGAAAATGAATTTGAAATTAGATGAAATTGCTGAGAAAACTGCGGAAGCAGTCCAAATACTCGATGGTAAAATCAATGATTATGGTTAATGAGAATGTCAACATATCAAGATTCCCAAAGTTGATAGCTTTTTTGAAAAAACAAAATGTAGACCATCAGCCAAACCAGTCGAACTGACAAAGGAACAAATTGAAAGCTTCATGAGGGACGCTCCAGATAAGGAATATCTATTACTCAAAGTGATAGCATTACTTGGAGTTGCTGGAGGTTGCCGAAGGGAAGAGATCTATAATTTAGAAGTTAGTGATGTGGAGGATACGGGTACTCAGCTAGAGTAGTTAAGATTAACAAGACAAAAACGCATATTCGGCGAGCTTTCACTGTGATTAACAGTGATGAGGTTCACTATTTGGATGTGTTTAGAAAATGACTGTCTCAAAGAGCTGGTATACATCCTGTTGGCGGAGCACTTAAAAAAATAGCTGAGTTCTTAAAACTACACCAACCAGAAAAGTATACAGGTCATTGCTTCAGAAGGACATCCTCAACGGTATTGGCCACTGCTGGAGGTGACCTTTAAGTATCAAAACAGCACGGTGGATGGAAGAGTTCTTCAGTTGCAGTTCTTTAAGCATAAATCGGAACATGTCATTAAAATTACTTTTTTATCAGATTATATTACTTTTTGCTATTAAACGTTATTATTTATACAAAGAGTAACCTTGAAAGAATAAAAAATAAAAGAAAGACTTTTTTTCTTACTCATACACCACACACTATGATACATATACGTACAATTATTTTTCTTCAATTTATTTGAATGTTTTTTCTAAATACCCAATATATTTTTATTATTTATAAATAATTGTGATTTCAAAAAATGTTCAAATACCATTATATCTTATTATTGTTGATATAAATGCAAAAATCACTATGATAATAACAAAAAAGTAATATAAACTGATAAAAGTAATTTTAATGACATATGCTTAACTTATGAAAAATTGATTTCAGAAAAAAATTTATTAAAAACAAATTGTAGACAATTTAATTATTATCTAATAACATTGCTTTCTTTAAAAATTTTGATAAAGTTGGTAGTTTTTAAGATAAATGATAAATAATGATTCAAGACACAGAGAGGCCGACGCAACGCATGAGTCAGAGAGAGACAGCGATACTTAAAAGTAAGCCATGCATACTTGTGAGCGCGCCAAATTAACAATTAAAAAAAAGATATAAACAATCAAATTTTTTTAAATCTCTATTAACAATATTATTAACTATTGTATGATGAATTAAAAACATTTATTACTTTCACATTATCTTTTTTTTTAATATATTTTTCATGGGTCGGAAGTACCCAAATTTGAGATTTTTCGAATTTTAAAAAATTCATATCTTTAAAAATATTAACTTTATCATGAAAAGTCATAGGACCTTTTTTATTGGTATTTCAATAAAGAATATAAAAAAAATTTGTCCGTTTGAAAAATAACAATTCCTTGTAATTGTTTAAACAATTTCGGTTTAAACAATATGGCACCGGGTTGCACCATGGCAACATGCATTTATATCATTAGGAGGACAATTTGAAGAGGATCACATAAAAAAATTGAGGTGGAATAGTTTTCGGTACTCATGCGCCAATTCCTCCTGGACTACTGGTGCAATTAGATGTTTGATAGGATGAATAGAACACTGTTAAATCAGGGTAGGAATGTATAGAGGGTAAAATTATTACGTAAAACTCAAAATTGGTCAATTCCTTCGCAATTTTAACGCTATTTTCGTATTCTACGTGGTCGATTTGGTAGGTGTAGACTATTTTCATAAAAAATAACATGATTAAAAATTAGTTTTTTCTCTAATTTATTTAAAACTTTCAAGCATAAATGTGGCTTTTCTGTGGAAGACCATTTTCGATAAATATTTTGTTATCAAGAGTAAAATACTTTATAATTGATAGTTTGATTTTAATTCTCTTCGAAAAAAACCTTAATTACGAATGATAAAGAAATTGATGTACTGCATCCGGTGAAAATGAATTCCAAACAGCTGTTATTCACCAAAACAGTCAATTTTGCCAAACCTAACCTAACCTAACCTAATCAAAACAGTTAATTTTTCTATAAATACTGGACGAATTTTTTATTCTGTATTAAAACCTAACCTAACCTAACCTATCCTAACCTAACCTAACCTAACCTAACCTAACCTAACCTAACCTAACCTAACCTAACCTAACCTAACCTAACCTAACCTAACCTAACCTAACCTAACCTAACCTAACCTAACCTAACCTAACCTAACCTAACCTAACCTAATTTAACCTTAATTAACCTAAGTTAATTTTTCCATAAACACTGGATGAACTTTTTATTCTGTATTAAAATGAATCAAAATAGTTTTTGTATAGAATTTGCTGTATAACCTATTTCTTTACATTGTAAAAATTTAATTATGTGTTCTCTTTTATTACAGATATTTTACTCAACTTCCGTACAACGTATGTCAATACAAAAGGAGAAGTGGTTTCGGCATGGAAAACCATAGCCATCAACTACTTAAGAACATGGTTCATTGTCGATTTATTAGCTGCGCTTCCATTTGATTTTTTATACGCCCTGTACGGCGCTGAAGTAAGTTTTTCATTTGTTGAACTAAAAGTTTAAAACAACTAAAAGTGCAATATATATCTCCAAGTGCAATTATAGTTTTTTACGTGATACTTCGGATTTAAAAACTCCATGTCAACTCCTGGTCAAATATTATACCGAGGTATTTAGCCTGACGTGCACATGGCACCTAACCTAAGCCTTGTAGTAATATTTTCCATGGGAAGGCAACCACTGCTGATTTTTGAGGACTGAGGGATAAACCCTTATCCTCTTACTTGTTCACTGTAGCATTTTTGAAATTTGAGCACTTTCATGGAAAAATTATTAAATTAAAATTAGTACGGGTAATGATTTAATGTGCATGCTCTATCAAATTGGGTTCCTAATATTGCATCAATACTAAAAACTCCTTTAAAATTTATGTTCAATTTTAAATTTCTTATGTCCGCTTAAATACATTTCTCTAGCTCATCTATAAATTATGCTATAATTGCGACCAATGTAATAAAGCATAATTATGGTTCCAGTGATTGTAGTCGTATATAATTAGCAACTGACATTGTTGGAAGCTTAGAATGCACAGAAACTTCATTAACAAAATGCTTAATCACTTCACAGCAGATAAATCAATCGCGTATGAAAATTTCATTGCCTAATCTGAATTTATGGTTAGTTTATTAACCATCTATTTTGCATATATAAACGATGTTATATTTAGAATCCATGTAAAAAAATATAAATCAGATGAAAAACGTTATAAAATATAATATAAGTAATATTCTGTCGGATAACAAAAAATATATGTAGAATTATTATTTTGGTTTGATGTAAACAGTTTTTTTTTCTAAATGAATTGTACAAATTGTTGTTATAACGCCGCTAGCTAAAAGTAAATACCTTCTGAACAACAAATTACTTACTCTAATAAAACCTACAGAGTAAACAAAAAATAGCCATAAGGAAAAGAGATTGTTTAATAAAACTACACTGCTCAACAATTGAAGTTGATATTACAAAAATCTGTCATTTTCTTTTGGCATTGGTTAATAATAAATCAAAATTTGATAAAATTAAGTGAGCTAAATATTGCCATGCTAAGACTTATTATTTGTTATTAAATTCAAATTTATTTGAAATAACCTGTAAATTTATTAAACAAATAACAAACATGTTTATAGTATAATTTCTAAACAATTATAAAAATAAAAGAACCAAAAAAATAAAAATTGCCAACTGGCAATATTTGGAACCTAACAGGTCGGCTGAAAAGTCCCCGATCTGACCTATAGATGACACTAGAATTAAATCCATTTCATTTTTAGATAGTATCAACCTTCAAAAGATTCGTGTAAAAATTTGACAGCTGTCGGACTATTAGTTTGTGAGATATTGCATTTTTAGTGAAGCAACTTTTGTTATTTTCAAAAAGAAAAAGAAAAAAAAAAATTTCGTGTGCTTATTAAATATTGTTATTTGAAAGGAAAAAATACAGTTGAGGCAAAAGCTTGGCTTGATAATGAGTTTCCGGACTCTGCGCAAGGAAAATCAACAATCATTGACTGGTACGCAAAATTCAAGCGTGGTGAAATAAGCACCGAAGACGGTGAACGCAGTGGACGCCCAAAAGAGGTGGTTACCGACGAAAATATCAAAAAAATCCACAAAATGATTTTGAGTGACCGTAAAGTGAGTATGATCGAGATAGCTGACACTCTAAAGATATCTAAGGAACGTGTCGGACATATCGTTCACGAATATTTGGGTATGCGGAAGCTCTGGGCGAAATGCGTGCCGCGCGTGCTCACAATCGACCAAAAACAGCAACGAATTGATGATTCTGAACAGTGTTTGCAGCTGTTAAGTCGTAATAAAGCCGATTTTTTGCGTCGATATGTGACTATGGATGAAACTTGGCTCCATCACTACACGCCTGAGTCCAATCGACAGTCAGCTGAGTGGACTGCGGCCGGTGAACCGCCACCAAAGCGTGGAAAGACTCCAACAGTCAGCTGGCAAAGTTATGGCTTCAGTTTTTTGGGATACACACGGTATATTGTTCATCGACTATTTGGAAAAGGGAAAAACAATCAACAGCGACTATTACTGTGCATTATTGGAGCGATTGAAGACCGAAATCGCGAAAAAACGGCCCCATATGAAGAAGAAAAAAGTGTTGTTTCATCAAGACAATGCACCGTGTCACAAATCATCGAAAACGATGGCAAAATTGCATGAATTGGGCTTCGAATTGCTTCCTCACCCACCGTATTCTCCAGATCTAGCCCCCAGCGACTTTTTCCTTCTCTCTGACCTGAAGAAAATGCTCGCGGTAAAAAAATTTGGCTCTGATACTGAGGTAATCGCCGAAACTGAAGCCTATTTTGAGGACAAACCGAAGGAGTACTACAAAAATGGTATCGAAAAGTTGGAAGGTCGCTATAATCGCTGTATCGCCCTTGAAGGCAACTATGTTGAATAAAAAAAATGAATTTTGTGAAAATATTGTGTTTTACTATGGTAGACCGGGGACTTTTCAGCCGACCTGTTATACCCTTAATATTGCCACGGTACTGGCAATAAAAGGAACAGGTATTTTGTTAATAAAAATAAGTAATAATATTGAACCTCAACATTTAACAAACTAATAAGACATTTATTATTTTTAAGAACAATTGGGGCCTATGAATTTATCCTTATCATGTTTAGTCAGTCCCACATACTCTTCATACACGTATTGGCCACATGCAAGACATAATCTCATATCTCATAATCTCATATCTTCATTACGTACATGACAGAACCATGATTCACTACTTTTTAAATTCTTGTTTATTTTCTTTGTTCAGATTGTCTTGTTCTTTTTGATGTTTGTTTCTCTTCTTCCTGTTCTTTGTTTTTGTCTTTTGATTTTTCTTGTTGATTGGAAGGTTCTTCGTTACTTTTACCTTTGGGTGGTTTTTCTATCGCTGTGGCAAATAAATCTTCCGTAACTTCTTGAGCTTTACTATTAATTGCTGGTTTTCGCTTTGTAGCAGTTATCTTGATTAGGGGCGAAATTAGTAAGTCCATACCTTTAAAAGAAGTGTCTAGTTCTGGAACTTTACTGGAGTGAATGGTAGCATATTTTCATCTTCGCTATTTATATCATCAGATGTACTATCATGAACACTGAAATCTGATTCAGAATGAGACGACTCGCTATAAAAACGAAGACGTTTTGTTGATTTTTTTATTACTTATTCCACTTGTGCATTTTTATCAGCTGTAGAAGTTGATGGCTTCTTTACGTTGTTATCTAGTGGTTCTAACACATTTTCTTCAATATGCGTTATAAGACTTGGTGCAAATGCTGATTCAGGTGTGATGTCTGGGTTAAAAGAAAATATTTCAGTTGCTTCTAATGCTGCAACGAGATTCACCTCAGACCACATGGCTTTTTTTCTATTCGGAAGTCTGTTGAAAAAAAAGTTTTTATTAATAAAAAGTGAATTTTCATGTTAGGTACCAAATATTGCCATGATAATATTAGAAACTATCTCATGTGGAAAGATTAGGATCATTACTTCTGCGGAACAAAAATATTTTATTCTTTTTTATATTTCTTAAACACAATATGGATTAATAAAATACTAAAATGATAACGCTCTCACCCTTTTATAATCGGTATTAGCAAGCTTATAACAATCATTACAGTTTTCCCACGTTTTTTATAAACAAATCGCACGAACTACACGCTTCTTTGCCGTGAACACCAGTATACTGTAGGTAACATTTGTTTGTTTGTTTTAATTTGATATTTGAGCTTACATGACCATCTGCGAATCAAGGGACAAATTAATACATTTACGGGGAGTGGCAATATTAGGGGTATGGCAATATTTGGCGCACTCACCTTAAGTTAATCTTTATTCTTTCACGTTACAATATTTATTAAAACCACTGAATCAGTGCGGTCATCATAAGATATGCCTCCCCACACGCAAACTGAGCCACCACCAAAAAGAGTGGTTGGCACCATCAAACGTTCATTGTATCGCTGTCCTCTTTTTCTCCACACCAATATTCGACGTCACCTTGGTAAAAATTAGGTAAGAATCTTGGAATTTGAGATACCTAGCTGTAAACTTGTATAAACTTTTATTTTGGCATCCTAAAACTTGTCTCAAAACCTACATATTGTAAGTTGTCCGCGTCTGTCAAAAATTAAAGTCAAAGGTCACAAAAATCGACTTTTTGGACATTTTTTGCAAATATCTCGTGTCCTTTGGGGTTTACGCTATATTTATTTATTATCAATATTATAGAAGATACAATTCTCTACAACTTTTGTTCTAAACATTTTTTCATACATTGAATCCTTTTCGAGATAGAGGGCAGTAAGCGCTCAGTGCTTAAATATGTAGAGTATCATCAACCGTTAGTCCCGATCAAGCAGAAAAAAAATATTTGAAGTCTAAAAGACATATTTTGTTTTTGCACGCATTTAGTGGCTGTGACACGACTTCTGCAATCTTCAAAAAAGGAAAAAAAAACTTTCTTAAAACTATTTGAGAAACTGACGAATTTGGATCAAATTGCTGTAGCATTTGAAGAAGAAAACTGTCCGGTACCAAGATTATTTGAGAATGTAATGAAAACCTTGTTGGCGGTTTATAACGCTCCAAAATCTGTCAACAATAATGAGATTTCATTAGTGTACTAGTAAAAGAATAGGCTATTTATACTGTTTGTGTTGAAGAACATAATACAGTTTTTATTATACTCTTGAAGAAAAAGCTTATTATTGTAAAATATTCAAACGCCATTTACCTTAGAAATTGAAAATTTGACTTCAATTATTTATTATATTGATGTTTGATTTTTTTCGAATCTCAACTAATAAAGTCGCCAGTAATACACAAATAGTGAAAAAAAAACAGAAAATAAAAATTAATTTAAGCAATGCGCGCTTACTGCTCTCTATCTCGAAAACGATTCGCAATGTATGAAAAAATTTTTGGAACAAAACTTGTAGGGAATTTTATCTTCTATAATATTGATAATAAATAAATATAGCGTAAACCCCAAAGGAAACGAGATATTTGCAAAAAATGTCCAAAAAGTAGATTTTTGTAAACTTTGACCTTAATTTTTGGCAGAGACGCGGACACCTTACAATATGTAGGTTTTGAGACAAGTTTTAGGATGCCAAAAAAAAGTTTATACAAGTTTACAGCTAGGTGTTTCAAATTCCGAGGTGAGACTACTAAAGTGACTGGACTATCATCCGTAAAATCTGCTGAATTTTGAATTTTTTGTTTTCAGGACTTGCTACAAACATCTGGAACTTTATCCAGCTCCCATACACACTTGATAAAACTGACAAGACTGTTACGATTAGCCAGGCTTCTTCAAAAAATGGACAGATATTCGCAATATAGTGCAATGATACTAACTCTGTTGATGTTATTTTTTACGCTAGTAGCGCATTGGTTGGCATGCATTTGGTACGTTATTGCCGAAAAAGAAGTTGACACAGACTTGGGTAAGTAAGACATTTAAATACATTTGAAGACTCGCTATACTTATACAGTGTGGAAAAACCAAATGGAATAAATTCATTATTTTGGTTACTACTTTACAAAAATCCCGCAACACGTGAAATTCAAATTATAAATTGACATTTTTTAATGTGAAAATTTGATCGCTACTTTCAACCTCCTTTGAAGGACACTTACAACCCCCAATTTTTAAATGGGCAGTATGGGCTTGTGATATATAGTTTCTCTTCATTCTTTATGCAAAAATGCAATTGTTTTTAAATTTATTTATTTTTCGTTGAGGGGAATTTGAACGGCGGTAATTACCCCATATAAATGAGATATAGGATTTTTACGATAAGTTGACCATGACGTCATTCCTAGTTAATTATATTGCCAACAAAGTACCTTAAAAATAACTGACAGTAGATGAGATTTACATGTAAGAGCTAGGAAAATTAAACGTGTACAGATTGGTAACAATTCGCGCTGTTGCCACGAGCCAATTGCCACGCGTCATTATTGTATTGTACACGTTTGACATTTAGAATTAGCACAGCACTCCCAGTTAACCTAGATGAAGGAAAACAACTCTGCGTGACAACACCGCAAAATTTTATGCTCTGACGTCATTGTCAACTTATCGTAAAAATCCTATATCACAAAATAGTACACTACGCAAGGTAAAAAATATATTTGAATCAAAATACAAAGAGAGTATTTCTATATATTGAGATTGATATCTAATAGTTAAAAATTTAATAAGTAAAACTTACCTTATAATTTACAATAAAAGGATATATTAATAAGTTTTATAGAATCAGCATTTACTTTTTCTTTTGTACATCTAAAGTTTCCAAGTTCATAATTTTCACAAGACATACCTACATTTAAAATAAACAAAGAATGTAATGGGCATTTTATATTGAATAGGATCCATATTTTGCTATTTAATAACAATTAATTATTTCCAATCCATAATAAGTACACTTTTACATAACAATTTTTTTTTGTCCTAGTTCTCTTTTAAAATTCTAAGTTTAATCTGAAACAATAAAAAGAAAATAAAAATCAAAAGTATTAATGGTTTTCACATGTTTAAGAAATCAACATGTAATTTTAGTTAGTAAAGTATTTAAATGAATATTATAAAAAGGAAGTACTTACAAAATTATAAAAAGACAAATTATAGTCTTCGAAATTGTACAAACAAGTATACCAATAGATCATGAGTACCTAAAAAAGACACAAGAACAATTAAAAACATGTAGCAGGTGTGGTGAAATATAGTAAACTAATTCTCATATCAATAGTGTTGGTCTTAATCACATAAATTTTTTTTATAGAACACTTAAAGAGTACACAGTGAAAAAACTATTGAAAAACTTAGTTTATAAACATTAACAAAGGACATTTTATGTAACAAAATGTATGTAGGATAAGTGAGGAAGGTGTTTATATAAATTTTAAAATGTTAATCTTTGTTAACACAGAGACTCTTATCTTATATAATGTGTAAGAGATACAAATAGCAAAATCTTTTAAAAGTTTAAATTTTACTTGTTAGGGTTTAAAAATAGTAATTTTTAGTTAAGATAGGATTAGTTTAATTGATTTATAGTAATTTTAAGTACAATTGATAGTTTTATTTCAAATTTTAAAGTCTAGAAAATATGACAGCTCCAGCAAACTGCCTATTTTTTAATAATAAATTTACAAGGAAAAAGTCTAAAATTAAAGAAATAAATTTTTTTGGTAAATATAAGGATGAGATCTCATTATAAGTTAACAAAGATACTATTATTTTTGTAATTTCATTACCTTCATATTCAAGAATTTTGGTTAGAATTTTGCATTTAAACAATGGAATTTCGTTTTTTTGATGTCATACTTGTCATTTTTCCTGGAAGCCTATAAAAAGGCCGGAAAATCGATGATTCACTCTCTTTTGATTTTGGTAGCAGAGCAATTAACATCGTATGTATTAATTGATTACTAACTAGAAGAAAATTTTTTGCATTAATTAAAAGCTGTTTATGTTAAATTAATACATGTAACATTAAAAATACATACAGTAAAGTAATCAACCATTATTAAATTACTTACCAAAGTAATAAATTTGTCAAATCAGAGACTGATTCCAAAAGAATTTGAAAGATTAAATTTGAGCATTCTTTCTGCAACTGGTCCTTAGCCGCCATATTGTGGTATTACTGTTCCGAAGGCAGACGAGGAGAAGCCGATCCGAATTTTTCGTGCCATTCCATTTAGACAGTAGCAATTTTTAGAGAACGAACTTTATAATAAAAGGTACGTGTCATAGTTAAGGTTTAGTATTTGTGTATTTGTTATTTTGTGACTGTAAATTAATTTTATTTGTATGTATCATCTCCATTCTTTTCATATAAGGCTATTCATTTATTTATTTGTACTAAACATATGAAAACCAATTAACAGTTTTTGTAAAATTTCTTTGAAATACTTGACATTAAATTTATTGTGTGTTAATTATTAAATAATATTTTAATTTGAATCCTACCCTGATAAGAGTCAGATTTTAAATTTAAATTTCATAACAAATAGTGTGAGTTAGTTAAAATTTTGATAAGGCGCCCAACCATAGAATTACAGAAGAACAAGTAAACTTTATATAAAATTAAATAGTATTTAATCATTAAAATCAATCAAAACATTTGACAAAACCAATAAAACAAAACAAAATTATAAATTATAATAATCAAACCAATTAAAACATATCAAATTAATAGAACTAAGTCGGGATATTGATAAATTAACTATAAACAATTTAAATAATAATAATCATTAAATTTAAATCATAATAAATTGACAATACCAACGTGGGATATTAACAAATAAATTATAATACATAAAAATAAAAATTAAAGAAAAATTAAATCATTGTAATATCAAAAATCCTAACAAAAACAATCAAACTCTTTGGTGAAAGATAAAGAAGACAAAATAAAAGATACAAATAAAAACGGTCAAATTCTTTGACGAAAAACAGAGGACCCAAAAAGTATTTCACTCGGTGTATACTTAGGAGCACATTTCTTGAAGTTCTCTCTGGAGTTTCTTTGATGTCCAAGCATAAGATCTTTGAAAAGTTGTCTGAATTTGATTATATCAACTATAGTGTCGGAACCTTTCTCGGTAAATAAACAAGATTTTAGCTTTGTTGTAATACCAGTTGGTACACACAAAATAATTTATTGTTTAAGACAAAAATTTATCAGATCAGTTTACGTTGCTCTCCTTCGAGAATCAACATATTCTTTATTTTGTGATGACACGTCCCAGCCTTGAAAAATTGTTATTGAATTTCTACGACAGTTTACTTTACCGATTCGCCCGATAGAAACCACGAAGGAAATTGAATATCAGAGATTTACATTCAGTTGTTCTTTTGGCAAAGCTGCTTTTTCACTGAATTCAATCTAAGAGTTCATTGTCGTCACGCACGGAAACGAACAAATAGGTTAATAATATTGCGACAAGCTGTACAACAATATATTTGTTTAAAAGAAAAAAAAAAGAAAATCAATATCCGAAGTAACGACTGAACAATGGCAAAAATGTATTAATTACACAGTATAGAACCTATCATAATTTCTCTCGGATCGGATGACAATTCGTCTGAAACAGAATATGAGGAAGCATAACTTTAAACTGTAGCTCAGAAGTTTATTTTACATTTTAACTACTTGACGTCAATTTTATTGTTTATTATTTTTTACATAGCCTATGAACCACTATTTATACAGGGTGAGTCATAACTATTGGGACATAGACTAAGGACAGGTTATTTGGACCACCAAAATATGGCTATTGGGCCAAATATGCCTTAATATAATGTTGCTGAGAAAAAAAGATACAGGGTGTTAAAGTTAATTTTTGTTTTTCGTTTTTTGCTAATAGTTTCCCTGTATATTTATAAATTGAAATCAAAATTGACACAGAGGCATAATCTTAGACAAGAAATAGTATTTTATTTACAACTCCACTATCAAATACCAAACTAATAAACAAAGTTGCAACTAACGTAAGGTTTCCGTTTTGACGATATATGAAAACTAAATACACTTTAACTTAAAAGAACTCACAAAAACTCAAACTAAATCCAGTGACAGATCATCTAAAATATCACTAAGAGTATTTTCCAAAAGAATAAATAAGAATCTCCATTTAAATTCGGAGGAAGAACATAAGGCCCTAGTAGTTGGTCGCCTATAATGCCACACCAAATATTTAATTTAAACTCATGCTGAAAATGTCTAGCTTTAATAGCATGCGGGTTTTCTTCTTCCCAATAAATGACTATTTCGCTAATTGAAAACCCCTCGTCTGGTAAAAGTTGCTTCGTCGGTGAACATAATATTCTTAATAAAGTGTCTGTCATTACGATGTTTATTCAGAATACGTTGGCAAAACTGTAACCGTTGTGGAAGATCTGTTGGAAGTAAATTTTGAACAGGAGTGAAGTGATAAGGATGGAGGTTCTCTTTTTTTAGAATTCTAATTATAGACGACTGACTTACTCCTGTTGCTGCTGATAGATGTCGTGAACTTATTTCAGGATTTTCATCTACTCGAACCAGAAATTCATCTTCTTGATTAGGTGTGATTTGTTTCGGTCGACCACCCCGATTTTTAGTGTGAAATGACCCAGTTTCACCTAAACTACGATATAATCTTGCAAAAGTTTTGTGATTTGGTTGCCTTCTGTTTGCGTATAACATTCCATACCTTCTGGCTGCCGAGCGACCGCAAAAATTTTCTTGTGCGTATACGCAAATCATATTTCGCATTTCTTCATTAGTAAAATGATTGTGACGAGGCATTTCAATCAAAAAAAGTAATGATTACTTTTAAAAAATGCAACATTACACTACAGTGTCACATCAAAAATAATTTACTCTGAACAAATGACATTTACCAACAACAATTATCTGACAGTCCAAAGCATACTTTTCATAAATGAATTAATATTTGAAATCCTTTTTTAAGACTCTAAGCAGTTAGACTGCGTTTTATCGAAAACGGTTGAAATTATCATGTTTAAACAAGAGTACCAATTTTACGTAAAAATTATGTTTACGTCATATTTTTTAATAAAAATTACTAAAAAATTTCATCAGAAAAAGTTTAGACTCAATTTGATCATTAGGAATGATCCACGTGGCGCCCTCTATGACAAAACGTAAAATTGTAAATAAAATACTATTTCTTGTCTAAGATTATGCCTCTGTGCCAATTTTGATATCAATTTATAAATATACAAGGAAACTATTAGCAAAAAACGAAAAACAAAAATTAACTTTAACACCCTGTATCTTTTTTCTCAGCAACATTATATTAAGGCATATTTGGCCCAATAGCCATATTTTGGTCCAAATAACCTGTCCTTAGTCTACGTCCCAATAGTTATGACTCACCCTGTATATTACATTTATTACTAGTATTTTAAAATTATATGATTCATTATTAAGTTAAGAAAGAAATTTTTCTATCCAGATTATTCCGAATTTTTAAATATTTGTCTCAATTTATAACTCACACTTAATAATCCCATACGTGTAACTGGATCACTGATGCTCTACGACTTCCTGACTCCGGGTTACATTGTAATGAAGGATTCTTAATTGATCACAACAAATAAAAAACAATATAAAACTCGTCACAATGTGTAATTGATAGCTTTTATATGTCAACAATATCGAGATAAGGTTATAATAAAAAAAATGTGCGTTCATTTCTAGCTGTTTCATTTTTTATAGTATGTTATTGTTAAGCTGTAAATAATGATTTTTATTTTTATTTATAATTATAATGGTTTTGTTTTTTTTTCTACTGTTTTTATCACGCCGCATATAATGGAAAACAAATTCATGCCCACATTTTCTAACAAAAAAGTTGCCGACGACGCAAACGTGAAAACATTTTTATTTTATAAAACTTATATTTGTTTGATTTGGGATTATGTTTGCCGTGGCGCTTCAAATATTACTGAGAGCTATGAAATTTACCCCTACAGATCCTTTTCACGTTGAAGCTTTTCAACTACATTCAAAATACGACAGAAAACTTTTATTCATGATGTGGATTTTCAATGTTTACGTGTACATTTTATGGAAGTAAAAGTTTAATTATTTTTCGCTGAATTTCCAAGAGCTTTTTTATTCAAATTTTATTGGCACGAATCATCGATATCAAAATTAATGAACCGACAGTTTTTAACCGCCTACATATTTAACATGAAAAGTCTTTACCAAAGATTGATGGTTACTCCATCTTGCAACTTTCATCTGAAGCCTTTTGTAGAGGTTTCAATCTGTCTTCTCATGTCTCGTACTTCTAACTCTTTCTGATCCACCTTGATGATCTTCCTCGTCTTTCAGAACAATAAACAACTAAAAGGTTGTATTAACTTTCACTATTTATTCTATAAATTGCAATTACAGCTGTTTCGCTATAACTAGCATCGTCAGATTGACATATTGAAATTACATGTTTGTTTGTAACTAGGTACTTGATGTTGATAGGTAGTTAAGGCTAGACCAAGTAAGGAAGTAATAAGACATAACAATATTAAAGCCTAGATGTTATTAGCCCTAAGGGATTATCCTGGATGTATTTCCCTCTAAGATCAGTATAACTGTGCAATGATATAGAAAAACCAGGAAAAAACTATATCCTGCTGATCTTTACAATAACTTAATATATTTGTGTTATAATTACGTCTTATCTATGTATAAAATGAAGACTCAATCAAAGTAAACAGTTTAATAGTGGTGAACTTCCAAGATTTATTTGTTCATTAACTACTTTATATTGTTGATCTGCTAGATGTCTTTTGATTTCAAGTTCTTCGAGGAAATCTAAATTTTGTTTTTTATCACAGGTGTGTAATATTTGAATGTCATTAGTGTGTATGAGTGAGTGTGGATGTTCAAGAACGTGTTTGGCATAGTTTGACTTATCTGGTTTTTGTAATCTATATGCTCTTAAATGTTCATAGAATCTTATTTCAAAATTTCTTTGTGTTTGACCTATATATACAGCATTACATTTTGGACAATTAATTTTGTAAACACCAAATTTTTTTAATTTAGGTAATTTTGTTTTTACATTTAACAATTTTGTACCAACATTATTGTGTGATTTGAATGAAATTATTGCAGATGTTGCCGAAGATATTATTTTTGAAATTGTATTAGAAATATTTCCACAATATGTAATACTTTTATAACTTTTAATTTCTTTTGGTTGTTGAGGGAATATTAGTTGTAGTGACACTTTCTGTTCTTTCTTATTAATTAATTTATTTATCAAATGTATTGGATAGCCATTAGATATTGCTATTTGTTTTATAATCTCAATTTCTTTATTAAAATTATTTTTGTTCATTGGAATTGAAAATGCTCTATGTATCATAGAATTATAAGCTGCTAATTTATGTGATATAGGATGCTTTGAATGATATGGTATGGTTACATCTGTTTGTGTTGGTTTTCTGTATATTGAATAGTTTAATGAATTATTAACTTTTTCAATTCTCAATTTTCAATTACCTAGGTAAATTAAAAAAATCTGGTGTTTACAAAATTAATTGTCCAAAATGTAATGCTGTATATATAGGTCAAACACAAAGAAATTTTGAAATAATATTCAATGAACATTTAAGAGCATATAGATTACAACAACCAGATAAGTCAAACTATGCCAAACAAGTTCTTGAACATCCACACTCACTCATACACACTAATGACATTCAAATATTACACACCTGTGATAAAAAACAAAATTTAGATTTCCTCGAAGAACTTGAAATCAAAAGACATCTAGCAGATCAACAATATAAAGTAGTTAATGAACAAATAAATCTTGGAAGTTCACCACTATTAAACTGTTTACTTTGATTGAGTCTTCATTTTATTTCATTTTATTGTAAAGATCAGCAGGATATAGTTTTTTCCTGGTTTTTCTATATCATTGCACAGTTATACTGATCTTAGAGGGAAATACATCCAGGATAATCCCTTAGGGCTAATAACATCTAGGCTTTAATATTGTTATGTCTTATTACTTCCTTACTTGGTCTAGCCTTAACTACCTATCAACATCAAGTACCTAGTTACAAACAAACATGTAATTTCAATATGTCAATCTGACGATGCTAGTTATAGTGAAACAGCTGTAATTGCAATTTATAGAATAAATAGTGAAAGTTACTACAACCTTTTAGTTGTTTATTGTTCTGAATAACATGAATTTTCACACAGTAAGGGTTAGTACCATAAACTTCCTTGTCTATTTTGCAAATTGGAAAATCTATATCCAAAGACTACATAATTTCTTTATTTTTTTTATGTTCGCCCAAAACTGCCACGCTGCCGATAACCTTATTGAGCACCCCCTTTTCCAGGACGTTATTCCCTAGCCATCCATGTTTTCCCATATAAAACTGATGGTTCTATGCCGCCTGACATCAAGTGCCGTGCATCATCCTCATCCTCACCATATTTCCTGCACAAGAAATTCGGAACTGGAAAATTTACATCACTTTCGAGTTTCCAGTGACCAGTAATAAAACAAACTACTCTTTCAATTCCCTTCTACTCACATCTAGAACATCTGATGCTATTACTAAGCATCATTATTTCTCTGTTTCTTTCCAAAGCTAACGGTATTCTTTTTCCACCCACTGATTAACATCTCATCATGCCAGGCAAGAAACCACTCACCTAGGCCACTGTGGCCAGCGTTCCTAAGCTTATAACTTAAAATATACAGTATTGTCCCCAATAAAGCAACTTCAATACCCTAAAATTTAAAGAACCCTGCTGAAATAAATAATTATTTTATTAAATCAATTCCCCAAAGAGAACCTCCATCAGAATTGCTTTCCTGGTATAAAAATCATAAAACTGTAGATACAAAGTTTAAATTCACAGAAGTCAGTGATTTGCTAGTGTCTGAAGTTATAAATTCTATTAACACTAATGCTGTTGGTGAGGATAAATTAAATATCAATCTTTTAAACCATTTTGTTCCCTAGGTACATAACTCATATTATCGATTTCTGCTTAAATGAATGTATATATACTGAGTCTTGGAAAAGGGCCGTTGTAAAAGTATTGCCTAAAAAAATAAGTCCACTTGAATACAAAGACCTATTAGTATATTACCAACGTTATCAAAAATTCTTGAACGTGCTGTAGAGGTACAACTGAAGAAACACGTGCAAAAATATTCGATAATACATCTTCCGCAATCTGGATTCCGCAAAAATTATAGCTGCAAAACTACTCTTCTTCATATCGTGGATGATATAGTGTGAGCTACAGATCAAAGTAAATGTACTATTTTGGAGTTACTGGACTTTAGTAGTAGTCCAGGAGGAATCGGCGCATGAGTACCGAAAACTATTCCACCTGAATTTTTTTATGTGATCCTTTTCAATTGCCCTCCTAATGATATAAATGCATTTTGCCATGGCGCAACTCGGTGCCATATTGTTTAAACCGAAATTGTTTAAACAATTACAAGGAATTGTTATTTTTCAACCGGACAATTTTTTTTTTATATTCTTTATTGAAATGCCAATAAAAAAGGCCCTATGACTTTTCACGATAAAGTTAATATTTTTAAAGATATGAATTTTTTAAGGTTCGAAAAATCTCAAATTTGGGTACTTTCGACCTATGAAAAATATATTAAAAAAACAGATAATGTGAAAGTAATAAATGTTTTTAATTCTCTATACAATAGTTAATAATATTGCTAATAGAGATTTAAAAAAATTTCATTGTTTATATCTTTTTTTTAATTGTTAATTTGGCGCGCTCACAAGTATGCATCGCTTACTTATAAGTATCGTTGTCTCTCTCTGACTCATGCGTTGCGTCGGCCTCTCTGTGTCTTGAATCATTATCATTTATCTTAAAAACTATCAACTTTATCAAAATTGTTAAAGAAAGCAATGTTATTAGATAATAATTAAATTGCCTACAATTTGTTTTTAATAAATTTTTTCTGAAATCAATTTTTCAAAAGTTCTTTAAGCATAAATCGGAACATGTCATTAAAATTACTTTTTTATCAGATTATATTACTTTTTGCTATTAAACGTTATTATTTATACAAAAAGTAACCTTGAAAGAATAAAAAATAAAAGAAAGAATTTTTTTCTTACTCAGACACACTCATACACACACTATGATACATATACATAAAATTATTTTTATTCAATTTATTTGAATGTTTTTTCTAAATACCCAATATATTTTTATTATTTATAAATAATTGTGATTTCAAAAAATGTTCAAATACCATTATATCTTATTATTGTTGATATAAATGCAAAAATTACTATGATAATAACATAAAGTAATATAAGCTGATAAAAGTAATTTTAATGACATGCTTAACTTTTGAAAAATTGATTTCAGAAAAAAATTTATTAAAAACAAATTGTAGGCAATTTAATTATTATCTAATAACATTGCTTTCTTTAAAAATTTTGATAAAGTTGATAGTTTTTAAGATAAATAATAAATAATGATTCAAGACACAAGGAGGCCGACGCAACGCATGAGTCAGAGAGAGACAGCGATACTTAAAGGTAAGCGATGCATACAAATTAACAATTAAAAAAAGATATTAACAATGAATTTTTTTTAAATCTCTATTAACAATATTATTAACTATTGTATAGAGAATTTAAAAAAATATTACTTTCACATTATCTTTTTTTTAATATATTTTTCATGGGTCGAAAGTACCCAAATTTGAGATTTTTCGAATTTTAAAAAATTCATATCTTTAAAAATATTAACTTTATCGTGAAAAGTCATAGGACCTTTTTTATTGGTATTTCAATAAAGAATATAAAAAAAATTTGTCCGGTTGAAAAATAACAATTCCTTGTAATTGTTTAAACAATTTCGGTTTAAACAATATGGCACCGGGTTGCGCAATGGCAACATGCATTTATATCATTAGGAGGACAATTTGAAGAGGATCACATAAAAAAATTCAGGTGGAATAGTTTTCGGTACTCATGCGCCGATTCCTCCTGGACTATAGAGCTTTTGACACAATCAATTTTAATTTAATGTTGGAAATTTTAAACTTCATAGGTCTATCAAAAGATGCTGTTCAGTTTTTTAAATCCTATCTTTGTTGTAGCAAACAGCTAGTAGAGATTGAAGGTGAATCATCTACCTATAAAAATGTGTATTGTGGTGTTCCACAGGGTTCCATTCTGGGACCCCTACTCTTTGCTATTTATACATCCAGTCTAATAACTAACTTGCTATTCTGTAACATACATACTTATGCCGATGATACTCAACTTTATTACAGTTTTAAACCAGACGAAATAGTCGAGTAGTGTAACAAAATAAATTAAGACCTTAAAAATTTCATTAAAGCTGCTGAGGATCATTGTTTAAATATTATTTGTAATAAATCAAATATTATAATAGATATAGATGTCATATTTTTGTTAACACAAGCTAAGAGTTTGGGCGTGATGTTGGATTCCAAGTTAAATTTTGAGAAACAACTTTTACAGCAATCCTATACCACAATTAAAACAATATATGGTAGTAGATATCTTCCTGTACGGTGCTTTTCTGTCTAGCCAGTATCGTCAGAAAGTGCAAAAGGTTCAAAATTCTTGCTTGCGTCTTATATCGCATAAGCTGAATGATGCTAATTGGCTAAATATGGAAAACCGAAGAACTCTGCATGCTGCCACACTTTTTCTTAAAATTATTGTAGATAATATACCTTCAGACTAGAAATATTTAGACGAAGCTGTACATACCAAATCTGCCTTATATACAATGATATCCAGACTTCCTTAAAAGTTTTACCTCCTCACATATTTAAGGTTGGTTGTATAAAAAGGTTGTTGCTAAGACAGCTGTAGAGCTTAAGTCTGACAAGGTTTTTGTATATTTTATATTTCTTTGTATATTGAGATAGATATCTAATAGTTAAAAATTTAATAAGTAGAACTTACCTTATAATTTACAATAAAAGGATATATTAATAAGTTTTATAGAATCAGCATTTACTTTTTCTTTTGTACATCTAAAGTTTCCAAGTTCATAATTTTCACAAGACATACATTTAATAGAAACAAAGAATGTAATGGGCATTTTATATTGAATAGGATCCATATTTTGCTATTTTATAACAATTAAATATTTCCAATCCATAATGAGTACACTTTTACATAACAATTCATCTTTTTCCTAGTTCTCTTATAAAATTCTAAGTTTAATCTGAAACAATAAAAAGAAAATAAAAATCAAAAGTATTAATGGTTTTCACATGTTTAAGAAATCAACATGTAATTTTAGTTAGTAAAGTATTTAAATTAATATTATAAAAAGGAAGTACTTACAAAAATATAAAAAGACAAATTATAGTCTTCGATATTGTACAAACAAGTATACCAATAGATCATGAGTACCTAAAAAAGACACAAGAACAAATAAAAACATGTAGCAGGTGTGGTGAAATACAGTAAACTAATTCCCATATCAATAGTGTTGGTCTTAATCACATAATTTTTTTTAATAGAACACTTAAAGAGTGCACAGTGAAAAAACTATTAAAAAACTTAGTTTATAAACATTAAAAAAGGACATTTTATGTAACAAAATGCATGTAGGATAAGTGAGTAAGGTGTTTATATAAATTTTAAAATGTTAATATTTGTTAACACAGAGACTCTTATCTTATATAATGTGTAAGAGATACAAATAACAAAATCTTTTAAAAGTTTAAATTTTAGTTGTTAGGGTTTAAAAATAGTAATTTTTAGTTAAGATAGGATTAGTTTAATTGATTTATAGTAATTTTAAGTACAATTGATAGTTTTATTTCAAATTTTAAAGTCTAGAAAATATGACAGCTCCAGCAAACTGCCTATTTTTTTTATAATAAATTTACAAGGAAAAAGTCTATTTAAAATTAAAGAAATAAATTTTTGGTAAATATAAGGATGAGATCTCACTATAAGTTAACAAAGATACTATTAGTTTTGTAATTTCATTACCTTCATATTCAAGAATTTTGGTTAGAATTTTGCATTTAAACAATGGAATTTCGTTTTTTTGATGTCATACTTGTCATTTTCCCTGGAAGCCTATAAAAAGGCCGGAAAATTGAGGATTCACTCTCTTTTGATTTTGGTAGCAGAGCAATTAACATCGTATGTATTAATTGATTACTAACTAGAAGAAATTTTTTTGCATTAATTAAAATCTGTTTATGTTAAATTAATACATGTAACATTAAAAATACATACAGTAAAGTAATCAACCATTATTAAATTACTTACCAAAGTAATAAATTTGTCAAATCAGAGACTGATTCCAAAAGAATTTGAAAGATTAAATTTGAGCATTCTTTCTGCAACTGGTCCTTAGCCGCCATATTGTGGTATTACTGTTCCGAAGGCAGACGAGGAGAAGCCGATCCGAATTTTTCGTGCCATTCCATTTAGACAGTAGCAATTTTTAGAGAACGAACTTTGTAACAAAAGGTACGTGTCATAGTTAAGGATTAGTATTTGTGTATTTGTTATTTTATGACTGTAAATTAATTTTATTTGTATGTATCATCTTCATTCTTTTCATATAAGGCTATTCATTTATTTATTTGTACTAAACATATGAAAACCAATTAACAGTTTTTGTAAAATTTCTTTGAAATACTTGACATTAAATTTATTGTGTTAATTATTAAATAATATTTTAATTTGAATCCTACCCTGATAAGAGTCAGATTTTAAATTTAAATTTCAAAACAAATAGTCTGAGCTAGTTAAAATTTTGATAAGGCGCCCAACCATAGAATTACAGAAGAACAAGTAAACTTTATATAAAATTAAATAGTATTTAATCATTAAAATCAATCAAAACATTTGACAAAACCAAAAAAACAAAACAAAATTATAAATTATAATAATCAAACCAATTAAAACATATCAAATTAATAGAACTACTTCTTCCCCAGTTCTTCTTTTGCCTTTTAAACCATGCGATCACCTTTTTCATGTATTCAACCATTCACTTCAGTAGGACTGCTTTGAACTGACTACTTTGAAAGCTTTTAACACTTTTACCGGTCTAAAATTCTTTAATTTCTCATTTAATTAGACTCTTTTGGAATAAAACAGCTGTGGACAAAGCATCGGCACTAAATAAGCGAGTAATAGCTATTTACGTGGAAAATAAACTCTTTCTGTTTTTCTTTCAGCTTAATCCAATTCTTAACACTGGGAATTCAGTTGCTGAAACTGGAAATACGTATTTTGTAAACCGATTTTTCATTCCAATGCACGTGAAATAAATAATGTAAAGGCTAATGTAATTGGTTTAGAAAAAACCTCTTATATTCTTACTATTGTCGTTTAGTAAATATAGTGTACAGTTTGTTCAACCATCCTTTGCCGTTACGTTATACATTGTACAACTTTATCTTTCATTCATGAAATGGATAAAACGGAATTATAACGTCTTTAACGTATTTCCTATTAAATATCGACGTAAATCTTATGAAATTAGGAATTATTTGCCCTCTAGAACGCTGTTTAACTTCTCTAGAAGTATTGGCATTCTAGAGTTCAAGTAGATTAAGGTAAGCAGCAACTGATCTTCATAGGTATAATTGTCTTTTATGACCTGAGACATTCTAAATATTTTACAAAGTTAATAATTTAGAACAATAATACCCAAGACAAGTTTACAGAACCCTTTGTTGAGAAATCACGAATGTCAAGAAGAGTCCCAAAAATGTAATAAAACAGAGTTAAGTATTTCACACCCTATTCTGTATATTTGAAAATATTTTCGAAAGATCTCCATCCATGTTTTAAGTTTTATCTAACCAAATTTTTCGTATCCATTCCTAGAAATTCTTCCAGTGTGATAAATCATCCCACAGGTAATGTCTTTCTCTTAATTACTCTTTTATTTTTGGTGGAATAAGTGTGTATTTTTAACCATTGCCGTAACATGGGGCTTTAAAAGATCCTATACGATGCATTTTTACTATTCTATTACGTATACTTGTTTTTCTAGTACCTCAATTTTAAAATTAACCATTACGTATTTCACAGCAGGTAAATAATGGCACATAAATAATTTGGTGCTGTAAACAAGTAAAAGGTTGAATTAACTTTCACTATTTATTCAAAAATATGTTCTTAATAAATTTAAAATGTTTCAATTAATAAATTATAACATGAACGTCAACTGCAAGATATATCGTAATAAACATGTTGAACTAACTATATTTCAAAGTGACGTCTTCAAAATTTACGACCCAAGAGACACTTTAATAATATTATTTCTGAAAAGACATAATCCTTATTAGAAAATGATACGGTTTTAATACTTTTTATTAAATATTCCAAGGGGTTACTAATTTTTATTAGCTATTATGTAATTGATAAAATAAATAATTGATAACTTTTATAATTGAATATTAGACATACACGAATATGAATATTCAGGACTAAAATCTCAAGCAGAGAAATTTGATTAAACAAAATAACCCCTGAAATAAAATTCCGGGGAAGGTATATAAAGTAATCTAATTATTGCTGTTTCCGAGGCAATATAGCCCAAAAACAATAAAACTGTAAAAGTCGGAAAAGCTTTAAAAAGAGTATATTAAATGCAGAAAAATAATTTAGGAGGAAATTCAATGCTGTTAAGTCGGCAGAAAAAATTTAAAGCGGTTTTTCTTTGGGATTTAAATTAAGATTAGTATTTTTATACCTGTAAACTGGATTTTATCCTATAAATTAAATAAACAGAAATTAAAACTATTTATTTTCATATATAAGTTAAAACATTTTCCCATATAGGGGTTGTAATAATATTAAGCATCCAGCGTCAATTTGTGATATGATTTTTGAGAGTGAATTTATAAAACTATTTAGTTAACTTTTAATAAATAACAATGTACCAAAAAAAATGTAATTTACAATAAAACAACTATAAATCTTAATTTCGTATTTAATTAGTTGTAAAAGATATTTTAATAATTAACAAAATTTATAAATGTTTATCACAGCAAAAATTGTGATAGTTAAATACCTCGGCTAGGGATGAGTTAAGGGCGCTACTGATATCTTTTTATTTTTTATGATACTGTTAAGGAAAGTTGTTTTAAATTGAGTGATTTAAATAAGTATCATAAGATGACAGAAAGATGTCAGAAAAAACTGTCTATGAAGAAAAAATTAAATGAAAATGTACCAACCGATAAAAGATAAATAGATTTCCTTATATTTAGGATACCAGGTGCTTACAATGTTAACAGATACTGTAACAGGGTTGAAATTCCAATGTTAAAACCGTTTTAGCCGATTGCATAATAAAGGACGAACTTTTATACAAACTTCAAACTACAAATCAAAGATCATCATAAATTATTCTTTTCTTCGTATACAAGAACAAGTCACGATAAAGTAATTGAAGATTTTATTAAAAAATTTTAGCTTGATCTCTTTTACATAAAAATGTTTTATTCTGCTTTAAATTTATTCCAGGAACTAATAGATTAAGTTTTGCTTGTAATATTGCTGCATCAGTCAACAAAGCAAATAATAAAATAATAGAAACTTGTATTCTACTCTTTTCCAAAGAAATCGAGAAAATTGTAAAACTTTAAGTGCACTTTCATATTCCTGCAGGATGTACATTCACTTCTAATACAATAAAGTAGATTTTTATTTGTTATTATTTATTTGTTTAGTAAAATCCAATCCGAAATTCTAACCTAACTTTAGTTGTTTTCTGCTCCCTCCATTTTAAACTATTCATTACGTATTTGATAGCAGATAGGTAATGGCTCTGTATCTGTATGTGGACAATGAAGAGGATGAAGTTCATACTTAGACCCCATCAGACCAATTATGTTTCCTCCTGAACCTGTCCCTGTAGTTCTTCGTCCTGCGTTTCCTGCAATCCTGCGATTTTAAGTTTTCGACGACTTCTTTCAGGGGTTAGGTTAGGTTAGGTTCTATGTGAGTGGTCATTTAACGTCCCTTCCACTTGATGTAGTTGATGCAGACTAAATTCCTTATTCTCTCGAGCTCTCGGCTGTTACACAAGATATGCTCCACCGTTTCATCCTCAGCCTGACAGAATCTCCTACAAATTCCTTCAGCACTTTTTCTGACTTCTAGGGTCTCTTTTAAGTTGGCTTGTGTTGACCTCAGTGACCGATTAGTATTTCTGTCTCTAGTCTCAGTTACTTTCTGATTAGTTCCAGAAATATTTAGCCTGTATACTCATTTGAGAAGTTAAGTAACTCCTTTGAAAGTCTACAGCATTCTGTGTCGTCCCACCTCTTGGTTACACAGCTAACTTTGATTTTATTATCCTTAGTTGCAAAGTCGGGGCTCGGTGGCATTCTAGCACTGATGCTAAACTATTAGAAGTGGCAATGTACCTTTATACCCATTTCTTACCATTTCCTCACCCATGCTGCCCGTACTTTCGCCTTCTGTGCTGCCTTCACCATATGGTGCTTGAAGGATAGTTGGCTATCCAACTACACACCTTGGAATTCCACCAACTCCTCTATACGAATGATTTTTCTTATCCTTCACCATCAGGTGAACCTTTACTTTCAATCCGTATCGCTCTTCCCCACAATTTTCCTACACATCTTCTCCGCCTTTATTAAGAGGTATTCAAAATCGAACGCTTTGGAAGATAAGTTTGAATATTTGGTCCAAGCCACGATACCGAAATCCCAAGCCTAGTGGCCAAAATTATGTTAAAGCTTTAGAAAGTTGGAGTCCACGTTTTGGCAAATATGAACTTCTTGTTTAATTTTATGTTCGACAATTATTAAAACTAGTTCTGGCAAATTTGCGAGTTAAACCCAGTTTGAGTACCCTGTTTGATAACTTGAATCGCAACTTAGAGCTCTAGAAACTTTAGGGGTGACGTCTCAGAAATATGCCGCAAATGCTTTTCCCACTCGTAGAATCTTGCTTACCAGAAAGTGTTTTAAGAACATGGCGAAGATCTGCTAATGAAGCTGGAGAAACGGCAGAACGTTTAGAAAATTTGATGAAATGTTTACGAAGAGAAGTTGAAAATGAGAAAGGAATCTCCCTTGCTCTCTCTGGTTTTGAACTGAATTCAAAGAAGAAAGAATGTTATACTAAAGCGATTCCTACTGCTTCTGGTTTGTTAAATCACAAATCTGTTTGTTGTGTTTTTTGTAAGAACAGTTGTTCCAGTGAAGACTGCAATAAAGCCTCCAAGATGAAGAAATTATTATCAAATAAAGTCTGCTGCCATATGTGTCTGAAATTTGGACATATTGCGCGTAGATGTAAAGTAAAAATAGAATGTTTAAGATGCCAAAAACGACATTTTACTTTGATGTGCCCCGAGGATGAAGTTTTAGAATCGCCAGCCTCTGAAGCTCCAGTAATTGGTTCTCAGTCTCAATCAAAGGTTGAAAGTCTTTGCAATCACACTTATCATCAAGTGTTTCTGCAAAAACTTGTAGAGCAATAATCGATAGTGGTTCGCAACGATCCTTCATCCATTAATTTTCTATTGAAGAAATAGGTTTTCCAGTCGTTTCACAAGAAACATTATTTTGATGCTCTCCTGCTAATTTTAAAATATGAAAAATTTTCCTTATTTTTCCAAATTTTTTTGACGGAAGATCATGTACGCGTAGTATTTGATCTTTTTCCTTATAATATTGATATTGTTTTAGATTTTTGTGCTTTATAATTTATAGAGTTTTGTTTGAGACAAACTCTCACTTTGTGGAATTGGTCGACATTTATATTATTTCATAAAACTGTCAAATCCAAAGTATTCTTTTCAATGCTAGAATAAAATTGTGGCGTTTTGAATTTTTCACCCTTGGGGGGATAAACAATACTTTTAACCCTATTTTTAGTGGTCATATGATCGGTTTTTCTGTAAGGTAGTGGGAAAACATAATATAATGCATTTAAGTAGTATAGAATAAAGTCGATAATATCTATATACAAACATGATATTTTGTATCTTTGGCGTTGTTTTCCAAGGTGTAGTTTTTTCTGTAACATAATTTCAATATTCTGGAAATGTATGCATATATATTCTTTTATTTTTTAGATACAGAACTGGTAGACATTTTACTGATATTGTATTTACTGAAATGTTTGGTACAAGGTAAAACCGAGCATACTTTCAATTTCTTTTGTTATTTGAAGTGATAAATTTGACCACTCAAATGTTCCAAGTAGGTTAGATGAAATTGACAAATTCGCGGTAGCTTATTTTCGACAAATTGTAAATTCTAATAAAAAAAATGAAACTATTTCTATTTTATTTTATTTTTTGTCGATACAACATCATTTCTGTGCTCTACAGAGGAAAGGAAAAATAAATGAGAGAAGGGAAAATTCCTTTACTTTAAGTAAAAATATAAATGCAAACTCCTTTTTTTTACAGTTTTCAAGTATGCTTGAAATTACACTGATTGTTAAACTAAAAAGTAAAATTAGTTCATAAAATTGTTTAGAAAGAAACATTAAATCCGGTTTTACAATCTCAGGCATACAAAAAAATTATTTTAACTTTCTCACTCCCAGTCTACTTTCATAAAATTTTAATTATCACCAAAGCCGCTCAATCCCGAGGGATAACTGCTAGCGCTAACGCTTTTTTCAATCCAATTAACGATCTGGATTACTCCTCCTGTAAACGTTCGTCTACAATATTTTATCTGTCTTGGTCTTTTCTATTACTAGAGTTTTCATTGTGTCATTGCATAGGGTTTTCCAGTCTTTGATCCTCAATAATTTTCCATCTTCCTCCACTTAATCCCACCATCTACTTCTCGGTTTTCCTCTAAGTTTAGTCTGTAAAGTTTTCTCTTTGTCATAATATGTCCTATCAATTCTAGCATTCCCGCTTTTATATACCTGATTATATTTTCTCCCCCTAATTATTTTTCTATTTCTGTATTCATTTTTAATCTTATTTCTCTTTTGTTATAGAAGTTCCAAGTATTGATCTTAATATTTTCCTTTCCAATATTTTTACATGGTCTTTTTATACCTACATATTGATTTTAGAGCAGTTTTATATTTTACTACCTATTTATAACGAAGGCTAGATTTCCTTTCATCTTTTTTTCCCTTTTATCTTTTCTTTTTTTACTTTGTCCTTTCAATATTCCCAAGTAGCTTGATAAACTAGAGTATTTTAATTTGTTTTTGCTTTTAAATCCTTATCAAAATTTTAGTTTTCTTTTTCCACATTTGCCTTCATTTATCTGTAATCTGGATTTTTGAGCTTCTATCTCCAATTTATCTATCGCTTTTAATAAATTCCTTTTTTTCTGTTTTGGCTGCGATTGTGAGGTCCTCAGCATATTATTCTTTACTAACGTTGAATTGTTCCTTTAATAAATCTTAGAGTCTCACTTTTCCTGTATTGCTTTGTAATATCGTTAGTACTCATTCTATTAATTTCGTTGGGACTTCTAGTTTTTCAATTTCATCTGTTATCTTGGATCTAACTATTGAGTCAAATGCATTTCTGAAGTCAATAAAGATAACACGCAGTTCCATACTATTTCTATAACTTTTCCAGAATCCGTTCGATCGTATATATTACAGTGAATGTTTCTTTGTCTGGTCTAAATCAATTTTGATAGCTCCCTAGTATTTTTTCGGCAGAGACGTTCAATGTATGGTTCATTTTATTTGCAAGTATCGAAGAAGCTCGGACTAATTGATCAATCAGTAGGGTTATGGGTCTATATTTTTTACATATTACTTTATTTCCCATAGCCCATGAATATTGGTAGTTACATTGTTGGTTGAATATTGGCAAAAATTGGTATCACTACGTTGGACCAATTTAAAATGTGAACATTTTGCTTTGTACATTCAACATTAAAAAATTTGAAATTGATTGTGTTAACCTCTACTTTTTGGAAGTTCATCTTACTAAGAACAATAAATAACTGCACAGTTAAACTAAACTTCCACTATTTATTCGAAAAATTCGCTTTAAAATTCAATTACAGCTGTTTCGCTATAACTAGCATCGTCAGATTGACATATTGAAATTACATGTTGTTTGTTTGTAACTAGGTACTTGATGTTGATAAGGAGTTAAGGCTAGACCAAGTAAGAAAGTAATAAGACATAACAATATTAAAGCCTAGATGTTATTAGCCCTAAGGGATTATCCTGGATGTATTTCCCTCTAAGATCAGTATAACTGTGCAATGATATAGAAAAACCAGGAAAAAACTATATCATGCTGATCTTTACAATAACTTAATATATTTATGTTACAATAATGTCTTATCTATGTATAAAATGAAGACTCAATCAAAGTAAACAGTTTAATAGTGGTGAACTTCCAAGATTTATTTGTTCATTAACTACTTTAAACTGTTGATCTGCTAGATGTCTTTTAATTTCAAGTTCTTCTAGAAAATCTAAATTTTGTTTTTTATCACAAATGTGTAGTATATGAATGTCATTGGTGTGTATAAGTGAGTTTGGATGTTCCAGTAGGTGTTTTGCATAGTTCGACTTATCTGGTTGTTGTAATCTATATGCTCTTAAGTGTTCATTAAATCTTACTTCAAAATTTCTTTTGTGTTTGACCTATATATACTGCATTACATTTTGGACAATTAATTTTGTAAACACCAGATTTTTTTAATTTTGGTAATTTTGTTTTCACATTTAACAATTTTGTTCCAATACTATTTTGTGTTTTAAATGATATTAATGCTGATGTTGCCGAAGTTATTATTTTTGAAATTGCATTGGAAATATTTCCACAATATGTTATACTTTTATAGCTTTTAATTTCTTTAGTTTGTTTTGGAAATATTTCCGATCAGCATGATATAGTTTTTTCCTGGTTTTTCTATATCATTGCACAGTTATACTGATCTTAGAGGGAAATACATCCAGGATAATCCCTTAGGGCTAATAACATCTAGGCTTTAATATTGTTATGTCTTATTACTTCCTTACTTGGTCTAGCCTTAACTCCTTATCAACATCAAGTACCTAGTTACAAACAAACAACATGTAATTTCAATATGTCAATCTGACGATGCTAGTTATAGCGAAACAGCTGTAATTGAATTTTAAAGCGAATTTTTCGAATAAATAGTGGAAGTTTAGTTTAACTGTGCAGTTATTTATTGTTCTTATTAAAAAATTTATTAATAAAATATAAGTAAGTAATATTGGTCCAATTTAGAATTTTAGATACTTTTCAATTAAGTATTATATTGATTATTTGTGTCCAATATTGGTAGAAACTTGATATTGTATTATAATATATTATTCAATAAAAATCAAATATTTAAATTTCTCTTTCATAATACAAAAATAATATTGCACAAATGTTGTTAACAATCAATTAATTATACATCCTATCATAACTTCAGGTATGTTTGCCCAATGTTTGCCGATGTAACAACTACAGTGTAATTAGTGTAATGGATTATTATTGATCTAAAAAAATATGAATCAATAATAATAAATAACTAATATAATAAACGTTGTATTTACTTTAAATGTTGAATATCGCATTTCCAAAGTAAATCAATATTGATAATATATTTATTTCTTAATACATAGATTAAATCTTGTAAATATAATATAGACAAATATTGGTAAATACATATTGTGCCAGCAATATAATATAATGTTGGCAAAATCTTAAATTATGAACTTTCAATGTTTATACAAAGTGACGCACCGAAAACGAAACAGATGCATTTAGTGGCAGATGATTCTTTTTAAAAAAAACAAAATTGGCATAAAATCACATTAACATTTGCAGCCCCCTAAGCGGTGGTGGCACCATCCCTAAAATCTTATATGGAAAGGGGGGTCGAATGATCCATCATTTAAAAGGTCTTTCAACTCCCTTTACAATGATGTAAAATTCATGTACTTCAATTCAGTAGTTTTGTAGATTTATTGATTTAAAGTTTAAATACATCTTCGTAAGAGGAGATCAATACATAGTAGCAAAGTTGTTAAAAAATAAAGAATGAACTGACCTGTCAGCCGAGTAAATGTTGAAAATGACCACCATTACTTTCCATGCAATAATCGACGGGTCCGAGCGTTTTTTCAAAAAAGGAATCATCTGCCAGTAAATGCCTCTGTTTCGTTTTCGGTGCGCCACTTTGTATATTATACCAATACAGATTTAACCTATTTCAGTGAACTTTTAATTAGCATTTTGTTTTCTGTTAAAATTTGTTTTATTAATTTACAATTTTGTCTTCTAAAGTGGTTTTCCTCCACATTTTAGCATCTCCGTTGTTATTATGTCGTCTCATGTGGCTTTGCCGTTGTGCCCGTTACTTCTTCTTCACACAACAGTAGAGAACACAAATAATGTGTTAAAATTAACATAACCTAAATATGTACAGCTGTAGAACAGAATCTGAGTAAATATTGTTTCTGTTATGATATGAAAAGAAAATTTCAGAAATTACTTAAAACCATTAATTTAAATGTCAAAATACAAACTGTTTCTTTGGAAAAATGAATTACCCCACAAAAGTTAAAAAAGTTTGCAAGTTTTACGATTACTTTAAAAGTTTTTCTTTATCGGGAAATTTTTATATTTAAGAAATTGTGTTTTCATTCTAATCTGCGTTGTTTTTTGTCCTTTTCTTTATAATTAGTTCAGTTTGAAACACAATGTTTTTGTAAGGGAATATAATATTATCTGAACTAAACCCTGATTCTTCAAGCTATCATGATTTTCAAAATGTTGAGAAATCAATCAATGAGTGTAATATAAAATTTTTACACAGAACTAAGTCTTATTTTTGAGCAAATCGCAGTAAAGCTTGCAAAAACGTAGATTGGCGTGATCCACAGCATCAAAGTTATGAAGAAAATAGTAAATACAAATCAACTTCATTGTAGCAGTTGATTTTTATACTACTAAGATTAAAAATATTGATAGTTTTTATATTAATTTATTTTTTGTAGAGATAAAATTCCTTGCCCAGCTATGATTGATTAAAATAGTACGATTTTTCAAAATTACCGCCGTTCCAAAATGACAGCTACGCTTGCGCACATCGTATAATAAAAAAGCCTATTGGATATACACGTATAGGTACTGAGATTTGTAATCTGCAATGGTGCCAATAATCTAAGTTGGTAAATAAAAATGAATAATTCCAAATCTGTGATCTTCCTTAACTCTTGCAGAGCAGTTTATGTGTTTGATACTTTACTTTAGGGTTCGTTTATTATAACATGTTAATGATATTAGTTTAATGTTTACTATTTCTATTTAACTGATCTTTAAAACAAAGATGATACGTAACTGAGGAGTGAGTAGTAATTAGGTATTATATCTATCAAAATAAACCAGATTAGTTCGCTATTTAGATGGACGTTTCTATTAACTAATCTAATTATAGTTTATATAGTTATAGTATATAGTTAATTATAGTGCAGTAAAATTAGGATTTGATTATGCAATTAAACAGGAAAAGATGGGATTTTGTGTCGTCCTACCCCTTGTAGAAGCAATTTAACCGAATATTTTTTTTAATTTTATATCTATTAAGAATGGAATTTAAAATTTGAATCTCTTGTTTTTAATCAAAGTTATCCGCCGGCGTTCTACGCTCAATAAAAATACTAATTTTAAAAAAGCAATAAAAAAAATGTTTCCTTTCATGAATTTGAAATTGGTAATTAAGAATAATATGAATTTAAATCTCTGCAAATTTGTAGATATTTTCTTAAATTGTTTTCTTTTCGTCATTATTTTTGTTTTCTCTGATGCTTTTGGAAATCCACAAGTATTTGCCTATGTTTAATATATTAAAATATATATATAAAATATTAAAATCTCATTATTTTTTTCATCTGTCAAAATATCACAGTTTCGTCCAAAGAAAACGCTTAATCTTCAATGTTTTGTGCTAAATACTAGCCGATCAATCCATTTTATAATGATAAAATTACTTTGGTCCTTTTACTCTCGGGAGAGACATCATGTCTCAGATGAATGCACAGAACAGAATGAAGGTACTTGCCAGAAAAATGTAAATTACATAGAACATGAAATTATCTCTAATCAAGTCTATGGTACATAGGAAGCTAGTCAAAGATGAAACAAAAATTACAAATGACGGAACGAAAAAGAGAACAAATGCAAGCATAGCAGAATAAAACAATAAATAATGGCAACAAATGTAAAGTTTAAACAAATTAACAACCAAAGTGAGTCTAACAATTAAATGAAATTATAGTTTATACAGTAGATTATTACAACGTTAATATTAAAAAGAAGAAGAAATAGGTTAAGAAATACAGCAAGTTCTTGACCCGGCCACTGTATTTGATTCCATTGAAATTAACACTGAGCTTCTTTTTTTACAGGTTGGATACACACACTTGCTGAGAGACTTCATCTTCCACACGCCTACAACGTATCTAGTTTGGATGCATACGTGACTGCGCTTTACTTCACATGTTCAAGCTTAACCAGTGTTGGGTTTGGAAATGTTAGTGCTAATACAACAAATGAAAAAATCTTCAGTATATGCGTCATGCTTATCGGAGGTAAGTAAAAAATTTGTCGAACGACGAATCTTGAATGATCTTCGTCGAAAGTCCCAAACTGTTTGGAATCCAACCATCTTCTGATCCAGCATGAATAATCGTGATCCGTTTTCCTTTGTTCGATGGAGCTTTTGATTGGTATCGCACTGTTCCATCGGTCCATCCTTTTTCCGGCGTACCGTGGGTATCATACCAGGTCTCATCCAAATAGATTATTGGTCTTTTTAATCACTTATGGCAGTCAAATATTCAAAATGCCGTTGCTTAATCCGTTGGGATTCCATAATAACTTGCCTTTTGTCAATTTTGCAGTATTTGAAACCTAGTTTGGATAAAAGTGTCCATAGGTTTCCAATTGATATCCTTATCTCAGTGGAACTCCTTAGTCTTGTTTGCAATGATCTGATAGTAGGCACCAAGTTTTCTTCGTACATAGAGTAGATAGTTCTTCTTATAAAATCTTTATCACCGTCATCAGTGGTTCTGGAAACACCACTATCGTTTATTTTCGTCTCGGATGAATTTGTCTCGAAATGTGAACTCTCACTGATGATTCCGGTATCCCTGTCAAATCGCTGGTTTCTCTTACAGCAGGAGTAAAAGCCCAACCCCTTTGGACCAACTTCTAATGAACATGTCTGACGATTTCTTTGACATCAAGGGATAAAACTCGTCGTCGAACAGGAACAGTAACACAGGGCGCCGCTGATGCAGTTTTCCAAGGACAAAAATTATTAAACAGCACAGACTAACTCTCACTACGGGAACATAAATATAAATGATTATACTCAACCCAAATTATACAAATACAAGATCCGTTCCTGTGTGCAAACTTTAACCATAAGCAGCAATAAACCGTGACAGACGATCGCAATAAAAGTGGTTTATTACCATCAGTCAACTTGTTGAACACAGTATACAAATACAACTATTATATAAAGTACGTTTCACAATAATTCGTTGACTCGGTACCTGACCTTAGGGGATTAGTAATGAAAGGTTATAAATTTCTCACTGTACAGTAAACATTAACAGATCCGTAATCCGGTTTTCAAAATATATTTAAATAAAACTCAGTAACATTTACTAAAACTTAAATTTATTTTGTAAAAAAAATCACGAAATTTTTTAAAAACAAACAAACAAATTTTAAGTTTATTTATTAATTGAAATTAAACAAAACTGTTGAAACTTACGTATACGTATACGTGTATATCTTCCTGGACAAAAATAAATAATACCTTTCTGTAAATGTTCGAAGAAATATTAACCACCTTTTATTAGTAATCCCTTAAGAGCAGTTAAGAGCAGGTACCAAGTCAACGATTTATTGTGAAACGTACTTTACAAGATACTTATTTTTTTTAATATTCCAAAAATTAACAGTGTCTGTAATTTCAAATATAATCTATTAGGAAAATGAAAGAAAAAACTGTAGGTGTCAATCATAGAGCTAATATTAGAGGAAACGTAGCCATTTATTTTTTTTTACTTGCTCAAACATTAATTTGTTGTTGGGTTTGTGATTGTTATTGAATCATCTATAGTATTTGTTGACTACATTTGCAAAAATATTGTGATCATAATACTATCTCTTATTAATATTTTATGGATTATGACAACGCGCAGAAGCAGTTATACTATGAGATTTGACAAAGTCTCTTTAATTATTTCAAGCATTGTTGCCGAAGCAATTGTGAAGAGATTTTGAAGATATACTGGTGTTTTTTGGCGAAATTATAGGTAATATCAAGCGAAATTTAGTGAAATAAATGGTTTTTTCTTGTTTCAAAATACTGACCTGTTCTCTAATTTTATCATCTAGACAGTCAAATTCTACAGAATGCATTGAATAAGTTAATTCTGAATTAACAGTTTTAATGTAAATGTCTAAAGAATCTCTTATTTTAAACCACCTTCTACTTTCCTCTTTAATCCACATTTGTTGGGCTTTTTTAACTACTTTTTGTGCTTCTTTTGATTGAGTGTTACATTTTATATTTACATAATTTGGTATTAAATTTTTCTTCAGACATTCTTGGTTAAACCAGATGTTTTGGGATGCCTTACACCTTTTCTCATGTAACTTCTTATACAATCGGGTTAATTCTTCTCTGGAAGATGTTTTAATTAAATTTATTGTACTAACCCTTACTTTTTGGAAGTCCATCTTACTAAGAATAATAAAAAACTTTTTGTTTTAACTCATCTTTCAAGTTTATAGTGTATTTGAAAATCAAGAGAGAGTAAATTCCCAGAAATGTTTTGCAGTTATCAGTGTTAAAGGCAGTAAACCATAGACGTGCGTTTTCAAAATTAAATTAATATGGAAATAAAAATATTTAATTTGTTTTAGTTATTTATACCTAGATTACCAATTTTAGATAGATAAACATAATTCGTAAGTAGTAATTTAATTTGGGTAAAATGAAGAAAAAGTCAATATTATTTTAGGCATTTTGTTTTAGGCATATGTTTATTTACAAAATATGTATATAATATGTACAGATAATTACAATTACTTATAAATTAATATGAGGAGCTAAAAAAAACAATTAAGTAGGTATATGAGAAAAAAAACCAACCGCAAAGATAAAATTTGACGAGCAACATGCAAAAAATACGACAATATTAAATCTTAAAAAATTAAAAATCTAAAAATAAAATTAAAGTACATAAATTAATAATTTTAAAGTTATGGTTCCTCGCACTCTGTGTCAGAAGATTCACCATCTGATTCTAGAGAAATTACAATGGGCTCTATAGTAATATCAATTATGTTATCTAGCTCCCACTTTTTTTTTCTATTTCTGTAACGTGTCTAATACATTTTTGCCAATTTTCACTTGTTACTTCAGATATTGCCTTATTGAAGAGATTTTTAACATCTGATAATTTAAAAGTAGTGTTATTTCTGGCAACATAACCTTTAACTTGAGCCCATATCAATTCTATCGGATTCAGCTCACAATGGTAGGGTGGTAAACGAAGGATTTCAATTTCTCGTTTTTTGGCTATCTCCTCAATATTATATTATTTATAATTTTGCTTATGTTTTTTAGCAATAGTTAACAATTCTGCCCTCAGCATTGTATTGTCAAAGGCTAAATTTTTAGAAGATAACCATTTTGCAATTTCATCCTTTTTCCATTTAATAGTTGGTAAAGGTTCAAGTAATCTGGAGTGGTAACTTGCATTGTCCATTACAATAACCGATCCTTTTGGTATGAATTGAATCATCTGTTCAAAATATTCCTCAAACACGTCTCCATTCATTTCTTCGTGATAATCAACGGTTTTTTTTTATTCAAATAAGAGTAAACCATTCTCAAGAAAACCATTTGTACTGCCTATATGACAAATAATTAATCTTTTACCTTTTCCTATAGGTTCCTTAAAACCAGTAGTATATCCTTCTAGAAAAGCTTGATGGGATGATTTTATATTTTTGTCTTTCCAAACTCTTCCTACACAATGTCCTTCATTAACCCACGTTTCATCTAAATAATAAATGTTTTTATTTTGAGCTTTAACTTGTTGTATTCTTCTGAGGTACTGTCTTCTACAACATACAATTTCTTCAGAATCAATTAGCATTGAGTGTCTGCCCAATGCTTTTCAAATTTAAAGTTTAACTCATGTAACGTTTTCCATAGTTTATCCCGGCTTATTGTGGGTAAATCAACATCATTCGTAATGGCTTGCAAAACTTTATCTAAAGTTGGTATTTGCTTGTTTATAAAAAATGAGTGAACAAGCTTACGAATAGCATTTTTAAAAAACTCGTCCACGTTGACTTTTAATAGTTTTTGTCTACCTTGTTTCGGCTTTGGTGAGGTTACTCCACCTGATTTTTCCTCCTTTAGAACTCTATATATTGTAGATTTTCCATATCCCATTGCCTTTGATGTTGTTTCAACTACACTGTCAATAGTGTTTGAGGGATTTTGATGTTTAAAATAGTGGTACACATTCACTACAGCACTCTTCATTGAGCGATAAATGGTCTAGTTTTAATTTTTTCACTGGCGTATACTCACAAACTGCTTCCATTTTTAGTCACTACTATTTGTCACGTTTATCGAAAATCAAATAACTGCATTTCTAGAAACTTAAGCACTATTTAAGTCAAAATATCTATCATTAGAAGCTGTTGCCATTCGGAGGTCGTTAAATAACAATTATCCCTTTCTAATCTGGTTACGCCTATGACGCACGTTAATCCTCTTAGGCCTACTGTAGTAACAATGAAAGATCATAAAATAATGTGATAGTCCAAGAAATTTAATAAATTTTGTATTGAAATTAACAAAAACAATTTAGAATGCATTACAAATATTGAAGTTTTACCGCACGTACTGTACTATAGTTTTGCATACCGAATTAGTTTTTATTCTGGGAATTTACTCTCTCTTGATTTTCAAATACAGTAAAATTAAAAAATTTAGGTTTAAAATCACAATTACAGCTGTTTCGCTAAAAACTAGCATCGTCAGATTGACATAATCGTCATTGGTCTATGTATCATACGCTCATTTTATTGAAAAATAAAAATTGACCTGTTTCTGCGTTTTTCATAAGCATTCTTAGTAACGTAGAAAATTAACTTACATGTTGCTTTAGCACAGCACTGCAAATACTTACGAAAGATATTGAGTTTTTCAAGTAAAATGCACCGATTCAAAAAATACCTACATCTTTTTAATTTCCAGCTTTGATGCACGCTGTGGTGTTTGGTAACGTGACTGCAATCATCCAAAGAATGTATTCCAGGCGATCTCTTTATCAGCAAAAATGGCGAGACCTTAAAGATTTTCTCACCTTGCATCAGATTCCGAAAGAGTTGAAGCAAAGAATGCAGGATTATTTTCAAACTATGTGGTCTCTGAATCACGGCATTGATATCCACGAGGTAGAGTATAAAATTTTTATTTCATTTCTCATTTATACCATTATAATTTTTTAAGGAATATTAACTGATATTTCGGTATAGTTTTCACAATAAATGGTATTGACTGAAGGATTATAATAAAACCAATCCACAAACCACATCATAAATGTAAAAGGACCTGATTCAGGTAATTTTGTTTCTCAGAGAGGGATTGTAGAGGATTACAGCTTACACTTCTTGTTCATTTTAGTCTTTGTATTTCATTGGAAGTGTTCACTTGTGTTACGGAGTGCAATAATTTTATAACATTTATTTGTTATTACAGACATTAATAGCAAAGATTTTATACCCCAACGTACAGAATAGGCAATATGTGGCGTCCGTGGATAAAAAGTAATAGTGCTTCTTCCAGTGGTTCGTTAAAGAAGATTCACTTGTGACGCGAAAATCATTATAAAAAATGTGAATAGTTCCTTACTTCAGCAAGGATATAACGCGGGTGCTGCAACAAGAGTAACCAGTAATTTGACGAAGGTGCCTCTTACTTCAGTTAGACGAATTGTTGAAATTTCCATGGAATCAAGAAAAAAGCGTAAAGATTCCGGTGTCACAAAAAGTTTAGCCGACTGGGAAAAAGATTTGATAAGGCGAAAAATCTACACTATGTACCGGGTGTCCGAATAAGAACGGCTCTCGGCCATATATCAGTAACCATTGATAGTACAGCTTCGGGAAAAAAAATTTTATAATAAAAATGGCCTCGAGAAACACCTGGAAATTATTTACAGACTCGTAGGTCTACCGCTAGAGGACGTAATTTAATACTAAGAATTAAGAAATCAAAATTTTACAAAAATTGCCTTATTAAAGGGCATTTTTAATGCGATAATCAAATTCTACGAACAATTCTGTGTATTTTTGGTTCAAAAGTTTTAGTCTATCTTTTCAAATATAAGGTGGGGGAGAGTCGGAACATTATTTTAGAAAAAGGTCTGTAAGTCAGGTCCTGTTTAACCGATCTTTGCAAACTTGGTCTTGTTGATAACAGCTTTCTTCCACCAATATTATAGTTATCATTTCCAAACAACCTAATAAGTGACGTGCCCGCTAGAGGGCGAAACTTTTTTTCTTTTTTTAATCTAGTTCTCTTTGAAAAATATTAAATAGAAGCATGCAATTTTAACCATGAATTATAAAATTAGACCAAATTAGCAACAAAATGGTGAAAACCGCATGTCAATATCTTTTTCCTATCCCGAGATATCAGAAACATGTTAATTTTAAGTATTTTCCTTTGAATATTAGAATACTCTGGTTATACTGAACGGCATTTAATAATTTTACTTTAGTTTGTTTAATAATTTGACACATGTCTGCGTGCTTTGTTTTCCATGGCCCACTACTATTTTTATATTTTTTTCCATTTCAACTACCTTACAGGCGTTTACCGGTGACAGTAACAGTGATATTGAAATATTTAAAAACATCATAAAGAGGACAAGAACATTCAATTTTAGGAAGTCCAAAATTATTAAATGCCGTTCAGTATAACCAGAGTACTCTAATATTCAAAGGAAAATACTTAAAATTTACACGTTTCGTAAGATATCTCGGGATAGGAAAAAGATATTGACATGCGGTTTTCACCATTTTGTTGCTAATTTGGTCTAATTTTATAATTCATCGTTAAAATGCATGCTTCTATTTAATATTTTTCAAAGAGAACTAGATTAAAAAAAGAAAAAAAGTTTCGCCCTCTAGCGGGCACGTCACTTATTAGGTTGTTTGGGAGTGATAACTATAATATTGGTGGAGGAAAGCTTTTATCAACAAGACCAAGTTTGCAAAGATCGGTTAAACAGGACTTGACTTACAGACCTTTTTCTAAAATAATGTTCCGACTCTCCCCCACCTTATATTTGAAAAGATAGACTAAAACTTTTGAACCAAAAATACACAGAATTGTTCGTAGAATTTGATTATCGCATTAAAAATGCCCTTTAATAAGGCAATTTTTGTAAAATTTTGATTTCTTAATTCTTAGTATTAAATTACGCCCTCTAGCGGTAGACCTACGAGTCTGTACTATCAATGGTTACTGATATATGGCCGAGAGCCGTTTTTATTCGGACACCCGGTACAGTGTCCCTACAATCAAAAGTCTGAAACAGCGGCTCATCAATGACGAAACTCACATCAACTGTGGCCTCACTAATCTTTGGCGAGCTCTGTCTGCAATGGGCTTTAAATATCGCAAAATTGACAAGAGACAATTGATAATGGAATCCACACGTTCTGAATATATAACGTCAATAAGAAAATACCGGTCTGAAAATCGGCCAATACTGTACCTCGACGAGACGTGGTTTGACACGCATGACACCCCTTCCAAAGGATGGTCTGATTCCTCTGATAAGTGTAAAACAAAATCACCATCAAATAAAGGGAAGAGAATCACAATATTACACGCAGGATCAGTAAATGGTTGGATCCCAAACGCTATGTGGCTTTCTGCTAAAAATATCAAAGACTCTTGTGTTGATTATCACGAAGATACGACAGCAGAGGTTTTTGAAGATTGGTTTAAAAATTGTCTGTTACCCAACATTCCGCCAAACAGCGTTATAGTAATGGACAACGCAATCTATCATAGTCGACAATTGCAAAAAATTCCTGCCTCAAAGAATACGAAATTGGAGATTCAAAACTGCAAATGACATATATTTTGAGGAAAATTATACAAAAAAGGAACTTTTACAAGTGCTGCAATCATTTTCTTTAAAAAAACGAATGTTTGTGATACAATTGCAGAAGAATTGGGACATACAGTGTTACGACTACCTCCCTACTACTGCGTGTTCAATCCCATAGAGCTTATGTGGCACCAACTTAAATCGAGTGTGCGCGGAAAAAATACTTCTACGACTTTAAGTGGTAGTGTGGTAGAATTAATTAGGAACTGTATGAAAGACATTCCTACCGAGAGTTAAAAACGTTTTGTTAGTCATGTTATGAATGTTGAAATTCGTACCTTTCTGTAAAATCAATTATAATTAATTTAGATGAAGATAGCGATAGCGACAATGAACTAAATATAGAATAGAATTGTAACATTTAAATAAATTACTTGTATATCTCCTATATTATGCAAAATTCAAATTTCTTAAGTTCGTCTCTGTAGCACATTTGCATCTTTTACCTGATGATTTTCTACACAATGAGATTAAATCGGGCAGTTTATTGCAGTTAATAAGCCAATACCAATTACTGTGAAAAATACTATAAGTCTCACATGTTTGCTGTTTCATACCATAAACTTTTATTTGTGTTTTTCTCTACGTGGTATGCAAAGTACACTCAATTTCATTAATGCAAAATGCATGAATGTCACGGATCTCAAAAGCAAGCATTTACTGGTAATATGCATTTACCTTGTCCCTTTGATTACGACTCCGTAAGGGTAAATGTTGAAACAACGGCTTTATTTTCAGGAATTTCAAAATTAAGTTAATTTAATGTAGTAACGTGAAATCTGACTATAATTAACTATTCGTAATTGAGATAAATATCCGAATTTACTGTAATCCAAACTTAAATATTTAAATAAACAGTTAAATAGTTTATTATTATATTAGTTCTTAACATTAAAAGGATTATTAGTTAGATTAGATTTGCGTAAAGGTACATATTCTAGTATCAGTTTCCAAAAACAATAACATTATTTTAATAATAGATGATAAACAAAAATCAATTTTATCAAACTAACTTCTACTATAATAAAAATGTTAAAGCGTGATTTAAGTAAATATTACTATGTAACCGGTAATATTTTTATTACGACATAATCTATGATGGAAGATATCGTAGAAAGTACTATTAATATTGATTTCACTATTATACTAAATAAATATTAAATACTTAATCCAAGAAAGATGCTAGAATTAGCTCCAAGTTAGTATATAGGTAGTGGGTAAATATTTTCTAATAATGTCTCAAGTAAATTGTGTATTAAGTATGTTCTTTAGAACCGAAACACTTAACACCTTGTGTTAAGCAAAGATAGAAGTGTTTTTAAAAGATATTCGAGTAACCTCTTAAGTCAAATCATTTCAGAATAATGAAATAGCATATAAAAGAGTTCTTTGATAGAGGGCGGGCTATCAGTATATCAAGATATACGAGGGTTGTCTGAAAAGTTTCCGACCTCAACATGAAGATGGCAGCACTCGTAAACAAAAGTTGGGGAATGTGTTTGCGCATGCTTTGAAAGGTACCCACTAAAATTTCAGCCATTTTGGACGTTTGACAATCATTTGAGTGAGTCGATGTGAGTGTTTTTATGAAGATGGATAAAATCGAGTATCGGTTTTTATACTGCTTTTTTTGAAATCCACTAACAATCCAAAAATGAATATAGCCGTAGTATAGATCCAAATTTTGCGGATTTTGGTTCTTGACATTCTTTACGATTGGTTACGATGTCTAGGGTACGGAGACCTGTACGATTTCGTCAACTTAGTGAGTTTGATAGGGGTCGTATAGTGAGACTTCGGGAAACTGGATTTTCTTCTCGGGAAATTGTAGTTCTATGAGTGCAAAGAAGTGTAGACATCGTGGTTAGGTGTTGTCAGGCATGGCTTCGAGAAGGCCGTTCGCAAAGAGCAAGGGGCTCTGGACGCCCTTGTAGAACAACAGACCGTGAAGATCGCCGCCTAAGATTATTGGCCTTAGGGGACCGTTTCTCCACTACCAGGTCCATTGCAAATGAATGGTTTGCAGAACACGGAAGACCTATTGGCATGCGAAGTGTTTACTGACGAATAAGACGTTGTGACCTGTTTCCATACCGACCACACTGGGTCCTCCCTTTAACTCCAGAACACCGACGTAATCACCTTGAGTGGTACAGAGAACGGTCACTCTGGGATCAGGAATGGAACAGTATTAGTGACGAGTCTCGATTTCGTTTAGGCATGCACGATGGTCGAGCGAGGGTTAGAAGACGACGTGGTAAAAGCAGAAATCCATGGTTTTTTGTTGAAAGGCATGTTCATCAAACTGTTGGAGTTATGGTTTGGGATGCTATAGCTTATGGTTCGAGATCACCTTTAATCTTCATCAGAGGTAACATGAACGCGCAGCGTTATATCCAAGAAGTTTTAGAACCCCATCATTTACCCTATTTTGACACCCTGGCATATCCAACTTTCCAACAAGATAATGCCCGACCACATGTCGCAAGATTCACAATAGACTTCTTTCAAAATAATGATGTCACATTGTTACCTTGGCCACCAAGATCTCCCGACTTATCCCCAATTGAGCACGTGTGAGATATGAAGCATAGGAGATTGCTCAATTTGCAACGTCCTCCTCAGACTCTAGAAGAACTTCGAGAGGAGCTGGTGGTTGCCTGGAATGAGATACCACAGGAGGACATTGACCATCTGATCAGAAGCATGCTTAGGCGCGTTGGAGAATGCGTAACACATCGGGGTGCATCCATATATTATTAAAGGTAAAAGGGATTTAAAGCAATGCAATCGTCTTAGTATAATAAAAATGATTATTAAATAAAAAATATCGTTACTAACTATATTATTAAAAGAGAGAGGCTGGCATGTAGGTTGCACTTTAGCTTTTACTTGAATTATAATAATATCAACATAATAAGCTCTTGGATGAGCATTTTTAAAGCAATCAATATGTTTTTGTTGGGTGATATATACGAATATTTACTTTTAACAAATATATATTTCAAATTTATGGGATTTCGACCCTTGCCCTTCGGTGAACAGTAAGTAAATCATGCACCGGTTAGAAATCTGTAAATTCAATTTACTGTCATGGATACAGACGTGTTACAATTTCAATAAACGACATTTGTATTATTACTTGGTAAATATTCGATGTCACCATAAATAATAATCAATATGAAAAAAAAAATTATAAAGATTTCTGTTCTTTTTAAATGAAAACTGAAACTATAAATATAATAACTTAAACAGTATACAATGCGGTCCATATGTATGGAATAAATTCATTTGTAGCGTTATTATGTACTATATGAAAAAAACCTGAAACAGGTCGATTTTTATTCTTAAATTGACAATTTACAGTATGAAAATATTATCCCCCTCCAGCACCCCTTCGGAATTATAAGCACCCCCTCGAAAATTTTAAAATACAAAGGGGGTCGTGTGGCACCTCGTTGGAAAGGGATTTTAGTCCTCTGTTCAGCAATATAAAGTTTTTTAAGTTTGGTGCAATCATAACTGAGAAAATTGATTTTTAAGATGTAAAATTTTGATAATGTCTCTAACATAAAACTTTTCGTAGAATGAAGATAATAATGTCACATAATGATTAGAATGTGTTTTTCAATGTATTTGACACTTAAATTAAATGTTCAAAATGACCACCATTCACTTCTTGACAATAACCGAGGCGATATTGGAATTCTCGTACAACATTTTGTATGACCTCGGGGGTTATTTTGTTAATTTCTTCCGTTATCCTAACTTTTAAATCAGCAATATTGTTTGGTCTATTAAAATATACTTTAGATTTTAAATAACCCCATAAGAAGTAATCGAGAAGAGTCAAATCGGGGGATCTAGCCGGCCATTCGATCGCCCCACGTCTTCCTATCCACCTATTGGGAAAAACCTCGTTTAAATAATTTGTAACAGTACGTGCAAAATGCGGTGGAGCTCCGTCTTGTTGGTAGTAAATAGATCGATCTATCTCATTTGGATGATTAACATCAGGAAAAACTATTTGTAATGTAGGCACTAAAAAGTTAATCAAAAAATCTAGATAAACCTCACCAGTAACTGTGCCCTCAAAAAATAAGGGCCAATAATTTTATTGTTAATGATACCAGCCCAAACGTTAACTTTTTTAGGATATTGAGTGTGAGCCTCACACATCCAGTGAGGGTTTTCTCTGCTCCAATATCTACAGTTCTGTTTGTTAACCGTTCCGTTTAAATGAAACGTCGCATCATCAGAAAAAACTATTTTGTTTATGAACTGCAAATCTGCGTTCATTCTATCCATCATCAATTCACAGAATTCTTGCCTTCTATCAGGATCATCTTCATTTAACTCCTGAACCAACTGAACTTTGTAAGGGTGGTATTTTTCTTTATGCAGAACTCTCAAAATAGATGATTTACTTACATCATTGTCGGCGGCAAGTTCTCGAGTTGTCTTATGCGGATTTTCCTCAATCTCTAGAAGTACATCTAACTTTTTTCATCAGTAAATTGAACATTTCTACCTGGTTTTTCAATATTTTTTACATGTCCAGTTTCACGAAACTTTTTTTCAATTTTGCTAACTGTAGACTGCGAAACGTGTTGACCAGGGTATTTATTATTAAAAATTTCACAAACCTCCTTTTGAGTTCTGGTTTTATTACCACAACCAATCATAATTAAAATGTCTATTCTTTGAGTCTCGGACAAATGAGCCATAATTAAATTTAATACGCGCACAAATATTATACTGACGTCTTTTAGTAACTTTAAATACCTAAATGACAGCAGCCTACTAGATTTATATCAATTGTTTATTTAGTTTTTTGACTATTATTTATTATCTTTAAAGTTTTTTCCTAATATTTAGCAGAACAGATACGAAAATACCTGATTATTTCTAAAGTTATTTTAATAGACCAAACAATATCGCCTCGGTTATTGTCAAGAAGTGAATGGTGGTCATTTTGAACATTTAATTTAAGTGTCAAATACATTGAAAAACACATTCTAATCATTATGTGACATTATTATCTTCATTCTACGAAAAGTTTTGTGTTAGAGACATTATCAAAATTTTACATCTTAAAAATCAATTTTCTCAGTTATGATTGCACCAAACTTAAAAAACTTTATATTGCTGAACAGAGGACTAAAATCCCTTTCCAACGAGGTGCCACACGACCCCCTTTGTAATTTAAAATTTTCGAGGGGGTGCTTATAATTCCGAAGGGGTGCTGGAAGGGGATAATATTTTCATACTGTAAATTGTCAATTTAAGAATAAAAATCGACCTGTTTCAGGTTTTTTTCATTACATAATAACGCTACAAATGAATTTATTCCATACATATGGACCGCACTGTATAATTGAAGTACACTTTTCAATTTTATATTTGTGTGGTGCTCTAATGTTTACTTGTAACAATTTAGTTCCTTTCTTCAGCTACAAAGACTACAATATTTATTTACCAATATCGAGTTCACATCTTTGGATAATTTGAAGGTAGAAGTTAAGATAAATTTAAAATGATCGTCGTATCTACGTTTTCAACCTTGTCACGTTTGCAAAGTTATAACGAACTCGTTAAGAGCAAGTAAAATTTTCGTATCACGTTATATGGAGCTGCCGAAAATAACTTTGAAAGTGGTTACAAGTATGTAACATTTTGATACATTGTGAGTAACATTTGACTGACAAATTTATTAATTTTGCATGAAATTTGCTATTAAGTATGCGTTAAAATCAATCGCAATACACAAGTATAGGTTAATATAAGCACGCAAGTGATCTAGAAGTGCATTTTATGTATGTAATAAAGTACAACATTATCGACCATTAATTTAAAAGTTTACAGTAGCGGATTAGACATGCGGCAGTGGTAAAATGTCACCGAGTATTGACTAAGGCAAATCATAGCTGAACGAAGGCGTACGCTAGCTCACATAGTTAGCTCTTTTGGCAAGAGAGGCTGCTCGATTCATATTCTTTGGACCAGAACTCTCCATAGGGCTAAAATAATAAGCGATGACTAACACACAGCGAGTATACGGCCAAAATATTCGAAGATATGACCAAAAAACAACTTTGACTAGTATCGGTGATTCTAACCAGTCAGAGGATGTGAACAAGAAGAAGCAACAGTCGGTTTGAGATTTTTCCACAAAATATCAGGAAAAGCTTCCACAAACGAGACTAATGATACAAAACTAATTTACTTCATGCTAATAGATGTTAAAGATTATTCTAGTTAGACAATAAATTATTACTGGAACCATAAAAGTGACAGATTTCGAAAACATCCCAATTATTTTTATATTTCAATTTCGCCTTCGTCCTCGTGTCGACTGTAATAAAACATTTACTGAAGTTCGAAAATGTTTTTCTTTTTTACTGATATTCACAAATATCATAATTAATATCAAATATCATAAGAAAAAAAGAGAATAACAAAACATGTTGCCAAATTTCTAACGAGTATTTAGAGACGTTGTAATATCAGTTGGTCGTTAATTTGTAAACATATTATTACGTTGGACGTCAATTTGTAATATGATTTACCTGTTGATAGTGAATTTATAAAAATATATAGTTAACTTTTTTGAAAAAATAACAATATCTATACCAACAGAAAAAATGTAATTTACAATAAAACAACCATTAATCTTAATTTCGTCTTTAATTAGTTGTAAAAGATACTTCAATAATTAACAAAATTTATAAATGTTTATTACAGCAAAAATTATGATAGTTAAATACCTCGGCTAGGGGTGAGTAAGTTCATCAGCTCTGACTATAGTACAATATTTGTTTCTTTAAGAAATTATAAGGGCGCCACTGAAATCTTTTTATTTTTTATGATACTACTGAAGAAAGTTGTTTTAAGCTGTTATTTAAATAAGTATCATAAGATGACAGAAAGATGTCAGAAAAAACTGTCTATGAAGATAAAAAAATGATATGAAAATGTACCAAAAGATAAATAGATTTCCTTGGTGCTTAAATGAATGAAATTGAGAATACGTTACAAAAAAATAATCCGCAAACAGTTCTTTACAAAAACTTATTCTAATACAGTTGGGGATACTAAAATGATTTTTATATTACGTTTAAGAAATAAAGAAAAACGAGACAGCTGTATAATATTATAAATGCATTTACGTTGGTCGACTTATCTTTTTGACATCTGTTCCATTGGTTGATCCAGGAGAGGGCGGTCCAGTGAAGGGCACCAATGTAGAACCAATCAGTGTAATGTCTTTGGAATTTGTAGTGTCTTTTAAATTGAAATTTGTCACGTCTTTTGAATTGAAATTTGTAACGTCTTTTAACTTGAAATTTGTAACGTCTTTTGGTATTGTATATTCCAATGCTGTGAAAAATTGTCAGCATCAGCCACGTGTTCGTTTATTTTTTTTTCGTACAAAAAGTACAAAACAGCGTATTCCGAAATCTACATTTATCATTAGGATATATTACAGAAAATACAGTAGTAACAAAAGATAAATTAATATAACAATTAGAATTCCAAAAAAGTACTCAACTCGCCATTTTGTATTTTTTTATAAAAAAATTTACAATTATTACTTTTAAATTGCCCTCAAAATATACTTGAAATAATTATTAATATGAAAATTCTCATCTGATTATATAGTAGGTACTGTCAAGATTTATAGAAATTATATTTAAAATCTTTTACCAAAAATAAAAATCAAAAAACATACTTGTGTATAACACCAATGACAATAAGAGAATGAATTGTGGTTTAAGGTATTGGACTATGCCACATTAAAGATCGTGTATAAAGTTGGAATTACTGACAGGAATCGTTTATAATAATTAACATGTTAAGAACTCTATACAATAGATGGTGTTAGTGTTAGCCATATAATTAATTTAAAAATACTACGTTTTTAGTTAACATATCATGTTACAACATTTCTTATAAAAAATGAAAATTCAGTGTATTTATTATTATTATTTTTTTCTTCACCTAAATGAAAAGCGATGTGTCTGGTTTTTCAGACGCTTAAAGAATTTCCAGAAGAACTTCGAGGTGACGTGTCAATGCATCTGCATAGAGAAATTTTACAACTTCCCATATTCGAGGCTGCCTCCCAAGGATGTCTGAAACTTTTGTCCTTGCATATCAGGACCAATTTCTGCGCTCCGGGGGAATACCTCATTCATCGAGGAGATGCATTGAGTTACATTTATTATATCTGCAATGGTTCGATGGAGGTAGTGCAAAACAATATGGTGGTGGCAATATTAGGTGAGTACATAAATATTTTTAATAAACTGAAAGATTGTTGAATAAATTAACTATATTTTTTCTACAGCTACTGTTAAAGTGTTGCTATAACAACTATTTTGAAAGTAGTCGAATATCGATCACTTAAAAAATATCTAAGATAAAAGAAAAACGTTAGAAAAATTACATAGTTTTTTGTATGGAACGTAAGGTTTATTAACTTTTTTACATATTAACATAAACAAATTCTCTATATATTGATAAACTAAGTTATTATTATTGAAAAACAAAACTATTCGCTGATCGATATTATCCACCTACAGTCGAGTAATATCGATCCTTAGACGCATTCACACATTTAGCGAAATGTTTCAGCCATTCTAGGAATAAGGCTTCTGAGATCCATCCTGATTTGGAACAGCGGTAGATTGCATCAACAGGACCGTTTTTTTTTTCCAAAGCATTGTTCATGCGTTCGCGTTTGAAAATAAACATAACAGGTCGGCTGAAAAGTCCCCGGTCTGACCTATAGATAACGACACTAGAATTAAATCCATTTCATTTTTAGATAGTATCAACCTTCAAAAGATTCGTGTAAAAATTTGACAGCTGTCGGACTATTAGTTTGTGAGATAATGCATTTTTAGTAAAGCTACTTTTGTTATTTTCAATAAGATGGAAAAAAAAAGATTTCGTGTGCTTATTAAATATTGTTATTTGAAAGGAAAAAATACAGTTGAAGCAAAAGCTTAGCTTGATAATGAGTTTCTGGACTCTGCGCCAGGAAAATCAACAATCATTGACTGGTACGCAAAATTCAAGCGTGGTGAAATGAGCACCGAAGACGGTGAACGCAGTGGACGCCCAAAATAGGTGGTTACCGACGAAAATATCAAAAAAATCCACAAAATGATTTTGAGTGACCGTAAAGTGAATATGATCGAGATAGCTGACACTCTGAAGATATCTAAGGAACGTGTTGGACATATCGTTCACGAATATTTGGGTATGCGGAAGCTCTGTGCGAAATGGGTGCCGCGCGTGCTCACAATCGACCAAAAACAGCAACGAATTGATAATTCTAAGCAGTGTTTGCAGCTGTTAAGTCGTAATAAACCCGATTTTTTGCGTCGATATGTGACTATGGATGAAACTTGGCTCCATCACTACACGCCTGAGTCCAATCGACAGTCAGCTGAGTGGACTGCGGCCGGTGAACCGCCACCAAAGCGTGGAAAGACTCAACAGTCAGCTGGCAAAGTTATGGCCTCAGTTTTTTGGGATACACACGGTATATTGTTCTTCGACTATTTGGAAAAGGGGAAAACAATCAACAGCGACTATTACTGTGCATTATTGGAGCGATTGAAGACCGAAATCGCGAAAAAACGGCCCCATATGAAGAAGAAAAAAGTGTTGTTTCATAAAGAGCAATGCACCGTATCACAAATCATAGAAAACGTTGGCAAAATTGCATGAATTGGGCTTCGAATTGCTTCCTCACCCACCGTATTCTCCATATCTAGACCCCAGCGACTTTTTCCTTTTCTCTGACCTGAAGAAAATGCTCGCGGGAAAAAAATTTGGCTCTGATACTGAGGTAATCGCCGAAACTGAAGCCTATTTTGAGGACAAACGGAAGGAGTACTACAAAAATGGTATAGAAAAGTTGGAAGGTCGCTATAATCGCTATATTGCCCTTGAAGGCAACTATGTTGAATAAAAAAAATGAATTTTGTCAAAATATTGTGTTTTACTATGGTAGACCGAGGACTTTTCAGCCGACCTGTTAGGTGGCATAAAATCACCTGCCGCACTCATACAACACACAACAGTTATAGTCTGGTCTCTTTCTCCACTTGTTATTGCACCCACCTGTTTTCTGCCCTTTTCTGCCAAAATTCAGAGGGGTTTATGCACTCCACTAATTTCACTCTCATCTACGTTGTGTATCCGTCTTGCAGGGAACTTATATTTTTCATAGACCATTCTAAATTGTTTTAAAATAGGTTCACGTCATTTCGGTTAAATGCGATTAACCGATTGAGACTCGTAGCTTCAGGACGTCGTAAAGACATTTGAGAATTTCTCGCTAAAAATCCACGTAGCCAATCCTTATCGCAGGTTTTGAAATATCTACCCTTGACAACTACATAACTTATCTTACGACTCCGAAAAATAACAAAACAATTGCACAAAATCGTTTTGTTGCCGTTCACAATGGACGTTGCGATATAACTGCCCGCAGATGATGTTGTTGATTTGTATGTACCTTAAGAGATGGCAGCACTTATTCTATAATTTTGAAGCTCGCTTAGGTTGCATATCTGACTCCAGGATTTTGGACTTTTTAGCTTTGTATCCTCCATTTAAGTTTTTTAGTAAGGTGGTTAACTTGCTGAATTTAGAAATGTCACAATTTTCATTCACCAACAACGTAATTTCAGCATCGAATAATACGATCATAATAACGATGGCATCGCTTTCTTCCACATTTCAAAAAAATACGCCAGAAGTATTTTTTCACCCACCCCATTGATATTCTTAATGCTTTTTCACTTTTTAAAAGACTGGTATTCTTTCTCATACAGCATCCTAGATTTTTGTGGCAACAATAAACTTTCTGCTTCCAACGCTGCATTTTCTACATCTGATGGCAGGTTTTTCTTGTGTCAATGTTTTTCCGTTCATTATTTCGTATTTATCCACTTTTTACGCAAAACGCAACAATATTCCCTGCAAAAACTAAAACTTAACATTTGTTGACAAAGTAATTCATATCCCTTGAACGGAGCAACACACAATTGCGATTTTTATGCCCAAAATTACAATTTTCTTTGAAATTCCATTTCAATCATTGCTATAGAAAAAATGCTGTGTTGTACACGACGATATAATCGCATTATCCTCTAGAGCATAATTAACGTCTCGAAGATAAAATACAATTTTATCGACTTGTACAATAAATAACTATTGATCAATTTAATAATGTTTTTCTATTGAATTTCTTTCTCTAATCAAATTAAATTTGTACTTATATTATTTTTAATTTAGTTATTTAAATTTTACTTTTTTAATCAATAAAGAATTGTAGTTTAAAAATCTTTCTTACTTAAACTATCATGAATTTTAATCAATTTATCAATCTATCTTGTGATTTAATTGCCAGTTAATTACAGACGTAACAACAATGCGAATAAAAATCAAGCTATTCTTATAAAAACCGTTCATTTCCTTTTCTTTACACCCGTTGTCTGCACTAACATTTTCCTAATTACGACGCGATCCAAAGACCTTGTAAAATGTCTTTATTTTCCTTTCATTCCGTTTCTTTAACACGTCTCCTATAAAAGATTCCCATCTTCTGAAGGTCTTTTCTCAAATGACAAATTGTAGTGGTTCTGTGTCTGTCGCTTCCCCCAACAAAAATGTCTGAGACTTGTTTTTGATCACAATACAAAATTATTTGGATTCGAACTCGATTTTAGCCTAATCATATATTTAATTAATGATAATGTGTGGAAAATGAATGAATGTTTTCTTCACAAGGTATATTTTTTATTATAGGCCAGACAACAGGTGGTTTCAGATAGAAAAAGGTCGGAATTTAATGAAACTTGGAGATGTTGTTCAGGGACTGTTAATTAACATTTTGTCAAGTTTTGGACCTCGAGGACCCTGTGCAAAAAGAGGAGGGGGGGGGAGAACTGCAAAAATCTCGAACTTTCGTCAGTTTTTCGTCAATTACCTTTTTTCTTTACATCCTACGACAAAAGCGTTCAGAAACATTTTGTAGTACGTGAAATTATCTACAATTTGAGTACTCATGTCTGTATGTCAATTCCTTACTGAGATATGGCGCTTCGCAGAAAATATTATTTTCCGAAATTCGCTAAAAATACCTTAAAAAAGCAGAAACCATCCTTATTTCTTATTTTAATAATAATAATTGTTGTTATTATGGTCTCTTGTTAGAATAACTAATTTTGACAAAGTATACACTAGAGGCAACAGAGATATTGTTGAAAGGTCTCTCATACATAGTAGGTACGCATTTGTACTCATTACAGTTCCTGTCGAGATTTTTTAGCCGTTGGTTCTGCTTCTAAGTGCTCGTCGTCCTCCTGTACAATCAGGCTGTTAAGGACGTCCTCGCCGTCGTCGTATTCGTCGATTATGTCTGACGAGCCCTCCTCGTTCAAATCAGTTGCAGGGGCGTTTTCGCAGGAGTGGCCTGTGCAGTACTTGCACATAGCTGAACATCTAAGACCTGCTTTCTTGTAGCTGCAAGCTCCGGTGCTACAGCCTTGCTGCACTTGCAGGAAACAATTTGGAGGATGTTATTTGGCGCAGCATTTTTCGTTGTGGGGATTGGTAGTACCCCTCGCGTGGTTAGGCTCCAGCCCCAAACTGATGGGCGAAGTTCATTACCTAACCACGCTTGTACTTGCGGAGGGAGTGGTAATTGGCAGCGTACCTGTCGGTGGTAGGCGGGCTAGTTCCAATTTAGCCTTCGTCACTGATCGTGTAAATAATCGGTACCGCAAGTCGTCAAGGTTGTCATTGTCAATATTGCCTCCATAAACTACTACCAGGAACTTTTCTCCAGCGTCCTTGATTTGCTGAGGAGTAGCGTTTGATGTAAGAAACGGAGCCACTACTGCAGAGAGGGCGGTATTCTTCATATAGGTGCTGCAAATTTTGTTCTTCCCCAATCCATACGGTGCTGACGTGGTATCACACCCACTCACTACGTGGAGAAAAAGTATATCTTTGGGAGGAAAGGAACAGGAACTTGGTGAGTAGAGAACACTAGGACCACCACCCCTTCCACTTTTCTGAAGATAGGATATGAAGGGTGAAGTAAGAAATAAGGTTGGTTTCTGCTTTTTTGAGGTATTTTTACAGAATTTCGGAAAAAAATATTTTCTGCGAAGCGCCATATCTCAGTAAGGAATTGACATACAGACATATGCGAGTACTCAAATTATAGATAATTTCACGTACTACAAAATGTTTCTGAACGCTTTTGTCGTAGGATGTAAGGAAAAAAGGTAATTGACGAAAAACTGACGAAAGGTCGAGATTTTTGCAGTTCTCCCCCCCCTCCTCTTTTTGCACAGGGTGCTCGAGGTCCAAAACTTGACAAAATGTTAATTAACAATCCCTGAACAACATCTCCAAGTTTCATTAAATTCCGACCTTTTTCTACCCAACTCCACTTCTTGCAACTTGTCGACCGGACTATTAAGAAAATTGTGAAGTACTGAGTACTGTCCTGGGAAACGATAAGGAAATACGGCGCGAAATCCCAAACCCATTAGGCGGAATTCTGGTGAATATTCCCACTTGTAACTTTTTCTGCATAATATTATTTAATTATTATAATGTTCTCTTTGTTCGAAAACCAACGAATATGCAGTTTAGGGTCGGAGTTAATTACTCAACACTCAGGATAAATTGATTAAAATTTATAAAATTTACAGGCAACGACCATACCACACTGAATATACCGGTTCTCGTCCTCAGCTGCTGGATCAGGTTGACAGTAGCATTGAGCACATCAGAGTGCGTCTGAAGAACAATCTCCAGCTGGTCTCTGTATACAACAAACCGTTGAACCAGATGACACAGATGGACTTGTTCAATCTGACAGCTCCTGCCAATCGGGTTTTGCTATTGGGAGACTTCAATGGAAGACACCGCGAGTGGGAATGTATCAAACCGAACAGGAATGGTGTGACACTGAAGAACTTTGTTGACGACAACGGTTTGTGTCTCCACCATACTGACTCTCCAACATATTACCCGTTCGATGGAACTACACCGAGCAGGCTCGACCTCATTGTTGCCAAGAACTTTACCAACATTCACAATATACGGACGATAGACGAGGGCACTTCGGACCACGTCCCTGTGTTTTTTGAGATCCTTGGTCAGGGATGTGTTCGGGATCTGACAACACGTCAGATTTATGATTACACCTCGGGGAGCTGGAAGCAATTCAGAAACACTCTGAATTCCTTTCAGCTCAAAACGAGGATTGATAATGCACAGGAGCTTGAAGAAGAATTTGCCAGACTTACAGACGCAATCAGACAGGGACGCGACAAAACTTTCAAAAAAGTAAAAATCTTGAAGCACAGAGACAAGCTGCCGCAAGACATAGTAGACCTTATAAAGGACAAGAACAGGACTCGAAAACTATGGCAGAGACATAGACAAGCACAAGACAAAGACAGACTGATGGATCTGGGACGACAAATCAACGACAGAATACGAGACCATAAGAACGACAAGTGGAAGGATATACTGACGGACCTAAAACCTGGCGACAATAATCTGTGGAAAATCACAAGACATCTAAAGAGGAAATACGAACCCATGCCGACAATCCAGCATGATGGTCGAGCATGTTTTGAGGATTCAGAGAAGGGTAATGTATTTGGAGAATACTTACAGACCATTTTTAAAACAGACGAAGACAAAGACCCAGAACAACGTTACGTCACGGACGTAATACACAGACTGGTGCAGACACGAAACGCTGTCGCCAGCGAAGAATTAGCTCAGTTAATCACCTCTCCTCGTGAGGTTCAGGGCATAACACAGGGTCTGCCCAACAACAAGGCCCCCGGCCCAGACGGTTTAGATACCAATCTGTACAAGAATCTTCCTATGAAGATTTTTGTGCAAATAATGTATCTTATTAATTGGATATTTGCTCTTCAAGTTTATCCAGAACACTTGAAAGTTTCCAACATAGTGCCGGTGCCAAAGCCTGGAAAAAATCGAACAAGGATTGATGGATACCGCCCCATCTCTCTCATTAACATATTGGCCAAGATAGTAGATAAGGTATTGTTGAGCAGGGTTACAGAATGGGGGGATAGACTTAACATAATTCCTAACGAGCAGTTTGGATTCCGAGAGGGACACTCTGCTGTTACTCCGATTATCAGACTCGTTCATTACGCAAAAGAAAACTTTAGAAAAAATTGGAGTACGGTAGTAGTGTCATTGGACTTGGAAAAGGCCTTCGATAGGGTCTGGGTAGAAGGATTGACATACAAAATGTACAGGGCTGGTTACCCCGTTCATATCGTAAATATTATCTATTCTTATTTAAAAAACAGGAAGTTTTTTATTAAAATTAATAATTCTGTTTCAGGGCCTTTCCTGGCCGAGGCTGGCGTTCCCCAAGGCTCGTCGCTGTCTCCTCATCTGTACACTATCATGACTCACGACTTCCCGAGACATGATAGTATACAGCATTCCATGTACGCGGATGATATCAACATGTATAAAGCCTCGTTTATATCTGAGATCGCGAACAGACAGATTGACATCCATCTGAATAGGGTCGTGGTGCCCTATCTGGAGAGAAACAAAATGAGGATTAACCCAGATAAAACAGAACAAATAAATTTGACTAGAAAATACACAAACATTAAAATCTTCAATAACCTTAAAATCAAGAATAAAATAATAAAACCTAAAACACAAATAAAATATCTGGGTTTCTCTCTAGATAGGAGACTCAACCTTCATTCACATCTGTCGATGTTGGTGTCGCGGGCTGGATGTGCAATAAAGGCTGTGTATTCTTTGCTTTGCAAAGACTCAGTCCTAAACAGGGATAACAAGCTTTTGTTGTACAAGCAGCTCGTGAGACCTACTCTGACGTATGGATGTCAAGCTTTTTGTTCGCTCAAAGATTCTCCTCTGCTTAAATTGCAGAGGATACAGAATAAGTGTCTCCGACTAGCCTTGGGGAGGGACAGGTTCACTAGAATCGCCAACCTGCATGCAGATGCTCGGGTGGAAATGGTGGGAGATTTCGTGCGAAGAATATCCAATAAATTCTACAAAAATAAATTGGGAAATCCTCTGGTTGCAGATGTAACCAGAGCGAGAGCACGAAATCATCCCAACATGAAGCATGGGTATTTGCATGAAAGGTTGCCAATTTTCCAGGAATAAAAAATAAATTATATAGATCCATATATATCTAGCCAAATCTCAGTTTTTTTTTTTTCGTGGTTTTTTCTGAGGCCTAACCAAAATTAAAAAAAAAAAATTTTTGTATACTTTTTGTCATCTTTTTGTTTTATTTTTGTTCTTAACAAAATGCAACCCTGTTTTTTCCATATTGCTTTTTCAGGGAATCTATACATAAGGTATAAGCTATTGGAGGTGATCTTGATCATTATCAGACTCAATTTTCGTTCATTGATATCCACTTGTGTTGGCCAATGATGGCAGTTCTGTCAAGGAGTGGCCGAATGTCGCTGGCGACTGACGATGGGGACTTAAAATAAGGCTCCTGTCGCCGGGAGACAGTGACATGTAACTTCAAAAACATAACCAAACAATATTTTTCTTCTTTTTCTGGGAACAACATCTACCCAGGCAGGTAGGCAGCCCTCTTGTACAGCAAGAGAGACCTATTTGTAAATAATTTGTGAATACTGTTATTTTAAAAAATTATTGTTTGGAAATTGAAAAATTGTAATTTGTTAAATAAAGTTACTTTGGATTTGGATTTGGATTTGGTTCTCGTCCGATCACCGCAGTCAAGCAGTGTCGGGTGCGGTTAGTACTTGGATGGGTGACCGCTTGGGAACACCGCATGTCGTTGCCTTTTTGCATTTTCTAAAAGAAATACAAGTAGTTGTGATATTGGAATAGTTGTTTACGTTACAAGTCCGGGCAGTGACTTAATTATGTTACTTGATTTATTCTTAACATGGTTGATTTGCTTTATAAAAAAAAAATGACCAGCGGTTACCAAGTAACAATGTAAATAAAGGCAGACATATAAGAGACATATCGAATTTTTCTGCACACACGAAATATCTGCTGAGAAATTGGATCTGAAATTAGATGAAATTGCTGAGAAAACGGAAGTGATAGGGCAAATCATTCCAGTTAAGTCTGCGAAAAGATATGGAAAAGAATATGCGCTGTTTTGCAACTGGCGTGAACAACACACTTTGAAAAGTAGTGCTGATGAAAATGTGATGTTGGATAATTGATCTTTATTGGTAAATCCTATGCAAAACACTCTAAGCAAGTAACCATCAGACGTCTTAACATCAGCAGATGCTTCAATTGACCATGGACCTCAATTTGTCTGTTGTTAGGTCCATTCCATGGAAATTAGTTAGTACATTCCTACCTTGAACATCTTCGGCTATCAAACGAAACTTTCTAAAAGACCTTTCAGCGTCATTTTGTAAATCAGCTAAAGAAACTTCAAATACTCTGAATTTTAGCCCTTCAGAAGCAATTTTAGTTCCTTGAGTACGGTTAACCAATGTTTTGCCGACTTGGCCAGTGGCGAACATTGATGGGGCTTTCACATCGTACCAGTCTTTCCTCGTGAAAGGGTCAAAGACCTTCTTTTTAACTCCCTTTTTACCTCCTTTCGATAAACCCTTATTTGTACCGACGGCCATGATTGCTGTCGTATTTGCAAAAGAAAATGATGTTGGCTTTTTGAATGTGGTAAGAACAGTTTTTTAAAGAATATTCTTTTTAACAGTTTAAATTTTCATTCAAAAACATTCAACCCTTCTTCATTATGGTCCAAATACTCGATGGTAAAATCACAAAGGAACAAATTGAAAGCTTCATGAGGAACGCTCCAGATAAAGAATATCTATTACTCAAAGTGATAGCATTACTTGGAGTTGCTGGAGGTTGCCGAAGGGAAGAAATCTATAATTTAGAAGTTAGTGATGTGGAGGATACGGGTACTCAGCTAGTAGTTAAGATTAACCAGACAAAAACGCATATTCGACGAGCTTTCACTGTAATTAACAGTGATCAGGTTCACTATTTGGATGTGTTTAGAAAATACATGAATTTACGGCAACACTGAAAGCTCTTTTGGTGGGTTATAGACAAGGAAAATGTCTATCTCAAAGAGCTGTTATACATACTATTGGCGAAGCACCTAAGAAAATAACTAAGTTCTTAAAACTAGACCAACCAGAAAAGTATACAGGTCATTGCTTCAGGAGGACATCCTCAACAACGTTGTTGGCCAATGCTGGAGGTGACCTTAAAGTTCTAAAACAGCACGGTGGATGGAAGAGTTCTTCAGTTGCAGAAAAGTATATATAGAAGAATTGATTGAAGGCAAAAACAAGATTGTAAGAATGATCCAAAGGGGCCAAACTTTTGTTGAAGTGCTACATAACAGCCACACGTCTTCCGCGATTACTGAAAACACTGTAAATCCATCAACAACTCCATTAATACATATTGCTGGCAACAGCAGTTGTACAATTAATGTCAATCTTTAAAAACTAGAATAAAAGCTTAGTTTTGTTGATTCACTTATTATTTCAAACAACATTGGGAGAATTGTAGAGTACTGTAAAGTACAAGTGTACCGTAAAGTGGCACTTTACCGTACAGTATGAAAAAAAAATTATTCAGTTATATATTTAATAAAATCCAAGACACACTTTACGTTTCACGAATGCAATACCCAGATTAATTTTATGGAGATTCGGTCAATATTCAACAACAAAACTACAAGCTTTTCTACTTATACATTCAATCACTTTTAATTTTCAGGCAAAGGAGATTTAGTGGGTAGTGACATCAACATGCACCTTCAGTATTCATCTAACGGCCCGTCAAACGAAAATCAACGAGAACGTTCTGCCGATATTGTAATAAAATCGAGCAGCGATGTGCGCGCTTTGACTTACTGTGATTTGAAATGTATACATATGCAAGGATTAGTTGACGTTCTACGATTATATCCGGAATATCAACAGCAGTTTGCTAATGACATTCAACACGACCTGACGTTTAATGTTAGAGAAGGATATGAAGCTGAGGTAAGTACGTACATTTAACCAACAATGATAATGGCGATTAACAATGAGTGCATTGATAAGGGCGATTAACAATGTTTGTTACAAAACTTTTCAGCTAGTTTAGCAGAGAGTATTAATTTAAATAATATGACGCCACTTATTTCTCGTTGGCAGATTTGTCAGACGACCAGAGAAAACAGAAAGCTGATATAGTGCAGTCGAATTACCTTTTTTTCATGACTTAAGTCCGAATTGAGGTAGCTAAGTGGAAAGGGGTAGGTTTGATAATTACAAATCGAAAGGCGACCATCCAAGATCTTAGATGCGTGCGAGGGGTGCGTGGTAGGGGTGGAAAGGTGGTGAAAACGGTTTTTTGCAATTTGCAGCGTAAATATGCATTTTATTGAAAAAAGTTAAATGGAAAAGTTGTACATAATAAAAAAATCGACAACTTTTGTCTGAAACATTTTTTCACATAACCTAAAAATAAAGGCTAAAAAAGCGAAAAACCATAATTTTCGTTTTTTATTTTTTACTCAGCGAAAAATCAATATTTTGTTATGAAATTCAGTACATTAATAGCTTTTTGTATCCCAAAAAAGTAGAATTTTTTTTTACGATAACTCAATTTTTTTTCGACATATTAACGATTTTCGAAAAAAAGATCTCATTTTGTAACGGCTCCCAAGGTCCGAATTTTTATTTCAGACGTATCTTGAAGGTCTCATTTTTTTCGTAATGACTTTAATTTTCATATACAATAATAAAAAAATACTATTTCTAGCAAAAAAAATCGTTTAAAATCGAAAAAACTGAAAAATTCATAATTTTTCACGCGTATCTTTTTCGTACCCTTCTACACGTTATATTACTCTCAAAAATATTTCATGTACATGCATTTAATTTATCACACCTTATTGCAGTTGTAGGATTAAAATAAAGGTAATTATGGACATCTATATTGATTAAAAAAATAAAAAAAATTATTTTATACGTTCATACGATGAATTATACAAAGAAAGTACAATTTTACTGTTTCTTATTTTTAATTATATCTCGCCCTTTTGACTTGCGAATTACATTCTTCTTCCTCTTGTACTTCTACTTCATCGTCATCTTCATCATTTTCGTCTTCATTTTCATCATCTCCGTCTTCATCTTTATCATGTTCGTCTTCATCTTCATTATCATTTTCTGATTCTTCTTCGTCAGATTCGACATTTTCTTCCTCTTCTAGCATGCGATTCTCATCTTGAAATGCATCGTTTTGGTCAACGTGTTCTGAAGGATGTACATCGGCAATTTCTGTGATTGATTGCTCGATATTAGTACAATCATTAACGCCGTAGCAATTCGAGCATAAATTCGTACACTTTAAACCGTGTTTTCGACAACTGCATCTTGAAGAACTGCAACCTTTTTTGCAACTGCAGGAAATTTTTTTAGCAGACTGTCTGGAATTAACTGAAATATTTTTGAGAGTAATATAACGTGTAGAAGGGTAGGAAAAAGAAACGCGTGAAAAATTATGAATTTTTCAGTTTTTTCGATTTTAAACGATTTTTTTGCTAGGAGTAGTATTTTTTTATTATTGTATATGAAAATTAAAGTCATTACGAAAAAATGAGACCTTCAAGAGGCGTCTAAAATAAAAATTCGGACCTTGGGAGCCGTTACAAAATGAGGTCTTTTTTTCGAAAATCGTTAATATGTCGGAAAAAAATTGAGTTATCGTAAAAAAAAAATTCTACTTTTTTGGGATACAAAAAGCTATCACTGTACTGAATTTCATAACAAAATATTGATTTTTCGCTGAGTAAAAAATAAAAAACGAAAATTATGGTTTTTCGCTTTTTTAGCCTTTATTTTTAGGTTATGTGAAAAAATGTTTTAGACAAAAGTTGTCGATTTTTTTATTGTCTACAACTTTTCCATTTAACTTTTTTCAATAAAATGCGTATTTACGCTGCAAATTGCAAAAAACCGTTTTCACCCCCTTTCCACCCCTACCACGCACTCCTCGCACGCATCTAAGATCTTGGATGGTCGCCTTTCGATTTTTAATTATCAAACCTACCCCTTTCCACTTAGCTACCTCAATTCGGACTTAAGTCATAAATTGTTCACTTTTTCACGTAATTCGACTGCACTAATATTCTATCTTTAATAATATTTGTTAGCTTTGTCACATCTATTTTTTAATGTGATTATTTCTTTCACCTGTCAAAATATCACAGTTTTGTGATTTCGTCCAATGAAAACGCTTGATCTTCAATGTTCTGTGCTAAATGCTAGCCAATCATTCCGTTTTATACTGATACTGACTTTATTCGCGATATTACCTTTGAAAAAATATGAAAAAATAAAGAAATCAATTTTAATTAATAAAATTAAGTTAAAAAAAGTTGATTTTTCACGCTTGATAGTAACAAATGAATGGATCAGACAAGGATTACATTAAGAAAATTAAATTCTCATCATTTTATATAATAAATGCTTTGGAAAATGAGTTTTCATTTGTAAGGTAATTCAGTCTCGAGATTCCTCTTGGGACAATTTGTTGAATGGAACTGTTACCTGTCAGACATCGCTTTAAGTAATGTAATTTATTATTTATCATCTAAACATACAAATAATGGTTAAATTCATTTTAAACAAATTGTTTTCTTTGGAAAATGTATAATTCATTTTAATTATCAGAAACTTAAAAATTGAGTTGCTTTATACAGGGTGAATCGCACAAGAACCGACTTAGAGCAAGGACATGTAGGGGAACTCAAAATAGGGCGATTTAATGCAACTTACTTCTATGCTAAGTTGCTTCCCTGAGAAGTTTTAAATTTTCCTTGTATACTTGAATTTAGAAGAACCAAATTTGGTACATATTGTGGGCGACCAAGAGCAGTAAATGGGTTCTACTTAGGCTGAGTAGTTCTGTAGTTTTCTTCCTGGATGGACCTGTTATGAATAGTTAATCGATATTCTGAGGTATTCTAGCTGTTCTTAATCCTAACTGGCTTTATCCTAGCTGTATCTTGGCTTTACTTTAGCTGGCAGTATCTGGGCAGTATCTTAGCTTTATCTTGGCAGTACCTTAGCTGTGTCCTAGCATTATTTTAGCTGTATCCTAATAATTGTATCTTAGCAGTATCTGGGCAGTATCTTAGCTGTATCTAAGCTGGTTGTACCTTTCTACAAGTTTTGGGTTGGAATTTGAAAGGAAATTAGAATGTTATGGGGCAAATAATGCTTAGTGTTCTCGTTTCGGCCACCCTTAACCTATATTTCGTCTTGGGCAGAAAAGGGCATAGAACATAACAGTTCATATTACATTTGCTTCATCTATCTGACTATGGCGTTCGACAGTGCTCGTTTAGGAGATATTCTCCATGAACTCAACGTCAATAAAGTAACCAAATTAACATATTTTAATCATGCAGTAATAGATTTATAATAATACAGATTTTAATAATAATTGAGTTAGAAAAAATTGAATTTGAAATTAGTTTAGATTGATTTTGACGTTTAATTTCATAGCCAACTTTTGAATTTTCGATGATTTTGAAAAACATTCCTATAGCGCGCGTTTTTAGTTATTCGATTTTTTTTTTGAAAACGAATAGGAATTTCAAAAAATAACTAGAGTAAGGAAAGTTTTAGAATTAAATAGCCCACAAAACAAAGTAAAAATTTTTTAAATCCGTCAAAGGGTTAACAAAATATCTGTTATTTTAATGTCTCCTTATTCCCCATCCACCCTGTAAAATACTATGATTGATCTCTAATTACTGTAATTTACTGCTCTCGGTACACCCAAAAAATTTACAAAATTTGGTTCTTCTAAATTCAAGTATAAGAGAGATATTGTTAAGTAAAATACAGGATTAAAACTTTATCATGAAGATTTTTTTTTATATTTCAAAAACTTGACAAATATATATCAATAAAATTTTTTTACGTAGCAACCAAAGCACAACCTGATAAGATTAAAAATAATACAGAATCTAACGATGAATATTACGTACATGAGTACAATTTAAAAAAAAAACTTATTCTACAGTATAGTCAAGACCCAAGTCTTTAAAAAATTTTTATGTCTGCCACCTATTCACCAGTAGGTTTATATCTAATCACTAGTTCGCCATTTTCAACACTTTGACAAAATGATGACAAACATCAACAAGTTTGGTTCTTCTATATATTTGACTTTTAATAATTTTCTGTGTACTCTGATTATCGTTATAAATCGTAATGGACTAGTTTAGTGATTTTTTTATATTTGCATCTTATAAAATAGGTTTTTAGTGGTTCAACTGTACAAATAAAATTTTTATAAAATTAATCCCCTAGCCATAATCGGCTTTTGAAATTTAAATTTAATGGTTACATACGTCATAAGTGGTAAGTGACGTGTTTCAATAAGATTGGTAAAAAATTTGCGATGTTGTCGATATGCTTTAATATAACCGAGAAATTTACCTCTCTCTCTTATTTGTTGTCATTAAAAAGAGATAAACATATTGATATTTTTGTTCTCTGATCGACACTTTATCAAATAAGGAGTAAAACACTTAACAAAATATTCTGTCATTTTCGTTAGTTTAATTTGTTGTTTGGTTGTGTTTGGTTTATAAAAGAAATTACTTCTATACTATTTTTAGTTCGAAAATAAAAATCCCTAACACCTTCTCTTGGTGTTATAGCGGTTCCTTCAAAAATAACCAAAAGAAGTAATTGTTCTCTCGGGGAGCAACCCTTCTATCGGTACAGTGAGAGAACGAATTTCAAGAATACGGTTTTGGCATTTTCAATAGAACCACGCCCACTTTCTATTGGCTGTTCTATTCAATCACCGTCAAGAATAGGGGTCTTGTTTGTTTATTACAGATAAACACGATTTTCTCTCCTGTCATATATCTTGTCAACTGGTACAATCAGTTAGTCACAGAACACGGTGTTTTGTGCCGCCAGTTCTTTGAGAATACTTAAAACGAACGTAGTTAAAATGTGACAACGTTAACTTTTAAACACACTTCATTATTGGTTATTAGTTGGCGCTACGTTTAAAGCTTACTAATTATTTATTGCTAAATTTTACGAAATGAGAAAAATTACTTGCAAAATGAATACCAATATAAGTAAGTAGGTATCTTATCTTAAATATATATTGCTATCATTCTGATTAATATAATCCTACTAAACTAGTCCATTGGTTCTTGTAAATTAACTAAACTTAACTCAGATAAAAAATTTCGAATAAACTTAACCTCTTTTACATAAATCGCCCTATTTTGAATTCTCCTACATGTACTTGCTCTATGTCGGTTCTTATGCGAATCACCCTGTATAATTCGATGTTTTCCATTTTTTTCAAAATCATGCAGGAAGACAGAGCAGCAATCAATTACACCAAAAACCAAAAAAACTTAAATTAAAAAAATTTTGTAGCATAGTTATTCCATCCTCAAATTCAAATTCTAAAATTTGCCGCGTAAACGACTGTTGACGTCACTACTCATATGTGTCATTGAAAGCGCCATCATTTTATTGTAAACAGTGTATCTGCGAGATTGTGCGAAGTTTTTTATTTATATTTATTCTCTTTTCTTTATTTTTTGTTGATTTTCATAAAAATAAGTCAGTTAGAAAAGCACAATATAAGTATTTACGCTGTTGCTTTTACATTTCGAAATTCAGCTGCATTCAAACCTAACCTAACTCAACCTAACCTAACCATGAAAATGTCTAATGATGGTAAATTGTTTGACAATGCTTTCACAAACCCTACTCACGACATTTTATGATTGCATAACACAAATAAAACCAATAATTCACAATAAAATCAAAAATAAAAGTCCAACTCTCTCAATTACCACAAATTAAATATAAACAAACTGTCATCGATATGAGTTTTGACGTCACGACCAATGAAGGTGCGTTTCGACTTATATTTGAATTTATCGATTTTAACTTACTTTTAATTTGATATTATATAAAAAATAACCAGAATTGTTGCGTTGCAATGAGTTTAGGATTAAATATTTATAATTTACTATATGATTACAAAGGAATTTCATTGATTTATTTCTAATGAAAACACCGAATTGTCCTACACATAGGATTCTTGTTTTTGTACCAGTTAGCTTTTAATTTATTAAATGTAAAATCTACTTAAATACTTATAAATTTAGTATAAATGTCGCAAAGAGAAAACATCAAACTGAAAGACCTACATCTAATCCTTTTCCACTGACTTTGTGTACAAGAATATTCGCGTTAAGCAATTTATATGATTATGGGATTCACATGTGTGCTAATTTTAAGCCGTCCTGCATTTTCTACTCCATACTGGAACTTAGGAGGTATGCGACATAACGTTAATTTAATAAACGATGAAATGCGAATTGGTAATCCTGTTAGATTATAGCATAAAGGTACCAGCAACTAGATTCGGTTTTAATATTAAGTTAGTATTCACTCTTTTAACCAGAATATTGACGTAATAAAAAGACTTAACGTAAATAGTAAAAAAACTGGTTTTTACTTGTTTTCCCCAAAAGCACTTTTTGCAGAAGCCGTCGTACCAAAAGTTTTTTTACTAGTGCGAGTAGATGTTTTAGTAATAAGTATATCTAAAAATGGCAAAGAATAATTATTGTAAATTTCAATTTCAAATTTTTTAGATTGTTCTCCTTCATTTATATTTGTTAAAAAAATCATCCAGAGATACTAAGTCATTAGGCCATATTGCGAAAATTTCATCTACATATATCTACACCAAACAATTGATTTTAATTTTTGATTTACCTACTATTTGAGCTTCAAAATGTTCCGTGTAAAAATTTGATAAAATTGGCCAGAAGCAAGAGCCCCCGTCAAATAGGATCTTTGGTATGGATCAAAGAAATTTCAGCATCACCTATGAATTGGCAAATGGGAAGAATATTGGAACTTCACCCAGGTTCCGACAATGTAGTCAGAGTGGTGACTATTAAAACATGCACCGGAAAAATAAAACGAGCTGTCACCAACATTACTTGTATATTGCCTATCGATTCTTAAAGTTGTATTAACTTCAAGGGGGGCGACATGTTCAGTGTAGCTATGCTATAAACTAGTTTTAGTAACGATGGAAATAAATGTTTTTTGATATTAGTGTAATTAATAGAATTGTCAATCAATTTTTTGAAAATAAAATTATCTAACTATGTGTTGAGGGTTAGATAGATAGATAGATGTTTAAGAGGTGGCCAGAAGCCTATTCCACTGCGACCTTTTCAGATCTATTGTGGTCCTCGAAAAACTAGATTACATCCCCCAGTCCGACTCTCTTAACGAAGTCTATAAGCTTTGAGACTGTAACCTTCATGTAGTCCCTTACCAATGGATATTCTTCTCCTAAAGTCAGGAACCGCATATTTACCAGTCCGTCGCACTGACATAAGATGTGCTCTGGTGTTTCCTCTTCTAGGTGACAGAATCTGCACAGATCCGTCTCTGTCAACCCCATCAGCTTAAGATGCCTGTTTAGCTTACAGTGCCCCGTCAATAGACTTACTACAGTTTTGACCGTTTTCCTGTCTTTACTCAATAAGTCTGACGTAAACTTTTGCGAATGTTCCATTATGAACTGTTTCGCATGCCTTTGTCCTGGTGAATTCCACCACCATTCCCGTGATTTTTGTGCCACCCATGTTTTCATGGCCGTCTTTATTATATTTTTTGCAATGCCGCAGAAGGGTTCCGGTCCAATAAAAGGCATTGATGAGCCTAGTTTAGCCATTTCATCTGCCTTTTCATTGCCTTTTAGACCCCTATGCCCTGGTACCCAAGCTACCGTAACCTTGCTACGATCTCCCAGAGTATTCAGAGCATGCACACAGTCCCATACTAGCCTAGAATTGACCTCTACAGAATCTAGTGCCCTTAGCACCGCCTGACTGTCTGTGAAGATGGCTATTGAACGGTACGTCCTATCCAGCCTTTTAATTTCTTCTACACAATAGTGAATTGCCGTGATTTCTGCTTGAAAAATCGTGGCATTTTGGGATAGACTTACTGGGAATGTTATCCCTTGTTTCCTTCCGACTACGCCGGCTCCCACGCCATACGGCGTCTTTGAGCCGTCCGTGTAGCAGGTTGACTCCGCCTCTACGGGTACACCTTTTTCCCAGTCTTCCCTACCTGGTATAACTATTTTAAATTTATTGGCAAAGCTATATCTCGTGACTGTTGCGTCAATGGGTTGCCCCAAAATGTTATCCGCTTTTAGTTCCTTGATTAGCTTACCATTATCAGCCCCATGCGATTGGCTTATGTGCTGCTGATTATGTATTAATCTGTGCATGGCTGCTCTCGCTTCGCCCTGTATACATATGTGTAGTGGTGGAATGTTTAACAAGACTTCCAGTGCAGCTAAAGGAGTAGTTTTTATGGCCCCCGTAACGCACAGGCAAGCTAACCTTTGTATGTTACTTAATAGCCTTATGTGTTGAGGGTTGATCAGGAGCAGTTTTATGTTAAACACTACATTTAATTTAAGTTATTTTAATTACTTATTTAGATGATACAAAAAATTACAGTAATAGCGAGTCATCAGTTTTACTATATAGAATCAAAAGTGAATGCTTTGTTTACATTGTACAGTATTTATATTCCTATCTATGTATTCATAACATTAAACAATTAATGGTACTCTCGTTACACTGACCTCATACCAGTTAATGCACGCCCGCTCATGACCCTATATGTGATATTTAATTGTCGAGGTCAGGTCGTGTTAATACAAGGTAAGAACGTGCATAATAAGCATTCTTAATTTTCTTAGAGTATTTTTAATAATAGAAAAGGCGTTATACCGGTTGTCCCATTACAACTAGTTCAGCAGTTATTCAACCAGTACATTCCGTTTCTTGGTTTCACGAGAAGATATATTATACTACAGCTTTAATTGAATGTTAAAACGTATTTTTCGAATAAATAGTGGAAGTTTAGTTTAACCGTTCAGTTTTTTATTGTTCTTAGTAAGATGAACTTCCACAAAGTAAAGGTTAACGCAATCAATTTCATTGATTCCACTTATTAAAGAGTCAAAGTTTTCTTTAATTGTAGTTTATTTATATTCTCGTTTACCAAAATTATCATACAAATTTTAAACATTTGTTTTTGAACACTATTAAAAGGTATTATCTTGCAGAATATTTTCCGCGATTTTGAACGGTAAAGCTATTACTCTATTCTCTGCAAGCCCTAACAATAACAGTTACTTTAATGTTTATTTCAGGTCGAGTCTGAAGGAAATGGTCTTCCGTCTCTTACTCTTCCGAGCATTAGCGAGGACGACGAAAACGCTCATGAAGACGGCGAAACGTCTCCTTTGTCACCCAATAGATCTCCTTTACATGCTCTGTCCAATAGCCCCAGGCATGCTAAATTTAATTTAAGGTAAGTAAACTTTCTTTCGCAAGATATTCTATAATAACCCGTTTATATTTAATAATAATACAGACGGAATGTGTTTTAGTTTGTAAGGAATTAATTAAAATACATGTTTTTTGTCCTAATTATTAATTTTATAATCAAACAGTATTAATTAACTTTTATAAAACAATAATTTAGAAAATTTCATTTAGAAATACGACGTAATTAATGATTTTTATGTTATTATCATTTTAATATATATTTTTATAGGTTATGTCATGTTGTGCATCACTCGCAAATGTAAAACTTTTATTTATTTAATTATTTTAATCCATATCCAAAATTCGAACAAAATTCGTTTTGAATATTTCTAATTACACTGCTCAACAACTTCTCGCGAAGTTTTGAGTTGTATTTAATACCTCTTACGATCTATCAGCACAGGTTAGCACCTCTTTTACTTAAAATCTTACATAAATTCATGTTTATTGATACGTTATTTCATGTACAATGGAATTAAAGCAGGTAGCTTGACTGCAGTCAACCATTTTTCTTGAAAAACACTATTGGCCGGTTCCATAAACGCTTGTCAAAGCTCTGTTAGCTAACAAGTTGTTAGTACCAGAGCTTTGACAGCTCTATATCTGACTGGCATGAAAATGTCTTGAAAAATGTGAAATTGTATCATCTTAAAACATTGGTTCCCTATTAGGAACAATGGCAAATACTGGGTTAAGAAAGAAAGTGCAGCATCAATTCCTTTGACAATAATTTAAAATATCGTACTTCATTTAGAATTTCGTCAAAAAATATTAGTCCCATAACTTGATTTACTACAATATCTGTCTAAATACTCACCTTTTCTGGTTGTTAGGTACGGCCTTTAACGTAGTTTTATTTTAAAACAGAATTTTATCTACGGCTATGTTGTTCATCCAGTTGACTCATAAATTGTTGAAAAGGCTGCATTATTGTTCTATTAGAATCATCTTCCAGTACTATCAATAGTGCATTTTATTGGTGAGCATTCGTTTTACCAAAGTTGTTTTTGTAATGTTCTTACTCTATATTCATATAACCAATGATTTGTTAAATTTCAATCCAAAGTTGCTTCAAAAAGTGGTTTTTAATCCTGATATGAATTTTTGAATCATAATTATTCACTAAACAAAGAATTTTTAACAAAACATTCAAGGTTTATATAACAATTACAAAACTCCTTCCATTTTTCTCGGTCCCTCACTATCTCTTGCTCATAAAAAATCCTTCCTGCTCCTTTTAAGTCATTTTTAACTTCTTGTATCCTTTTTCCTTCTTCCTTCTTCCTTCTTCCTTCTTCCTTCTTCCTTCTTCCTTCTTCCTTCTTCCTTCTTCCTTCTTCCTTCTTCCTTCTTTCTTCTTTCTTCTTTCTTCTTCCTTCTTCCTTCTTCCTTCTTCCTTCTTCCTTCTTCCTTCTTCCTTCTTCCTTCTTCCTTCTTCCTTCTTCCTTCTTCCTTCTTCCTTCTTCCTTCTTCCTTCTTCCTTCTTCCTTCTTCTTCCCACAGGTTTCCAACCTTTAGTCATATTCGTTAGGTATGTCTTCTTCAACAGTTCGCAATAACAGGTCGGCTGAAAAGTCCCCGGTCTGACCTATAGATGACACTAGAATTAAATCCATTTCATTTTTAGATAGTATCAACCTTCAAAAGATTCGTGTAAAAATTTGACAGCTGTCGGACTATTAGTTTGTGAGATATTGCATTTTTAGTGAAGCAACTTTTGTTATTTTCAAAAAGATGGAAAAAAAAGAATTTCGTGTGCTTATTAAATATTGTTATTTGAAAGGAAAAATACAGTTGAAGCAAAAGCTTGGCTTGATAATGAGTTTCCGGACTCTGCGCCAGGAAAATCAACAATCATTGACTAGTACGCAAAATCCAAGCGTAGTGAAATGAGCACCGAAGACGGTGAACGCAGTGGACGCCCAAAAGAGGTGGTTACCGACGAAAATATCAAAAAAATCCACAAAATGATTTTGAGTGACCGTAAAGTGAATATGTTCGAGATAGCTGACACTCTAAAGATATCTAAGGAACGTGTTAGACATATCGTTCACGAATATTTGGGTATGCAGAAGCTCTGTGCGAAATGGGTGCCGCGCGTGCTCACAATCGACCAAAAACAGCAACGAATTGATGATTCTGAGCAGTGTTTGCAGCTGTTAAGTCGTAATAAACCCGATTTTTTGCGTCGATATGTGACTATGGATGAAACTTGGCTCCATCACTACACGCCTGAGTCCAATCGACAGTCAGCTGAGTGGACTGCGGCCGCCACCAAAGCGTGGAAAGACTCAACAGTCAGCTGGCAAAGTTATGGCTCAGTTTTTCGGGATACACACGGTATATTGTTCATCGACTATTTGGAAAAGGGAAAAAACAATCAACAGCGACTGTTACTGTGCATTATTGGAGCGATTGAAGACCAAAATCGCGAAAAAACGGCCCCATATGAAGAAGAAAAAAGTGTTGTTTCATCAAGACAATGCACCGTGTCACAAATCATCGAAAACGATGGCAAAATTGCATGAATTGGGCTTCGAATTGCTTCCTCACCCACCGTATTCTCCAGATCTAGCCCCCAGCGACTTTTTCCTTTTCTCTGACCTGAAGAGAATGCTCGCGGGAAAAAAATTTGGCTCTGATACTGAGGTAATCGCCGAAACTGAAGCCTATTTTGAGGACAAACCGAAGGAGTACTACAAAAATGGTATCGAAAAGTTGGAGGGTCGCTATAATCGCTGTATCGCCCTTGAAGGCAACTATGTTGAATAAAAAAAATGAATTTTGTCAAAATATTGTGTTTTACTATGGTAGACCGGGGACTTTTCAGCCGACCTGTTATATATATCCCAGCCATCTCGCTCTTTGCTGTTTAATTTTGCTTACTGCATCTGTATCTTCCAGAGCCTCCAGTATCTCTTGAATATGGGTTAGTACTATAAATTACACTAACGTGTATAATGTTAAAATATTGTTTAAGGTTACAAGAATTCCAAGAGAGTGTTAGACGTCCCAGAATGGGAGGAATTGCAACGAATCATCTGGCGATGCTCAGACAAAGAGTTGAAAGACAACGAAGTGTCGTCTTGCCACACCAAGCGAAACCGAATTCGATAGAAGATCTTAATTGTGAATCGAAAAGTGATATAGAAAATACTAGGAATGGGGTTGATAAACTGGACGATCACATTTCTACTCTTCATCAGGATGTAGCGGCTCTTAGTATAGAGGTAATCCAATTTTTTTTTAAATTTATTTCTCCAAGCTAACAAGTAGAATTCCATGTGATCTAGATATATTATTTAAATTGCTATAAGGTGGCACAAACATGAATGTGGCACTTCCAAACCTTTCGTGCCATTAGCAATGTATAAATTACTTGCCTATTTGGTTGTAAATAAAATAATTTTTACCGATGAATTTTTCCTGATGATTTAGATACTTTAAATTTCTCCTAGCTTCAAATAACAGCTTCTTCAAAGGCCAATTGCTAACCTTGAATTGATGCAAACTATTCTCGACATACAAACAAAAAGTCCTGTGATAATAACAACATTATGGTTGTTAGAAGACCCATTATGACCTACGGCTGGTGGGTATAGTTTGATACCAAAGACAGAACAGGTTGGAGTCATCAGAGCTCTCAATAGCATACCAAGGCAAGTGCCATGCCAAGTACTCCAGCAGCAGCTCTATTAAACGTAAGGCTCTACTCCTGTAGATTCAGGCGGTGACCAAAAATCCGGAAGGCGCCTGAATGAATTGGTGAGGAAATATAGAGCGTTTAGAAAACTTGTGAAACAATGATTACAGGCAGAGAAACTTGGGAACATGGAGACTGCGAATCGTGTTGACCAATGTGTTTATTATTAAAAAATCAAAAGATACAGAGAATGAGGAATAAGTGGGCAGCATCAACAAGCTCTCAATTGTGTGGGTACCTAGTCACAGGGAATGCAGAGGTAGATCTACTAGTCCGACAAGGCAGACTCTTAACTAAGCATAACCCTTCTGTGTCTTAACAAAATCGACCGTGAAGTTTCAGGCATTGTGGACAAGAGGTAGGCGAAGGAAAAGGGGCAGAGTAATCTGTTGAAGCACAAAACACAGAGTACTAGAACACTAGTAGATCTTTTAAGAGGATAAAACAGATTCATCAAGCATATGCTTGGGCCAAAAACTGAAAGATAGCTCTTGTACAATCACCCATTGAGCTGTTGTAACTGTTAATAACAATAAAACTCACTTCTTTCTTGTTCTCTTTTGAATGTATTCAAAACCTTTCATTATTTCTACGACAAAAAAATATCTCGCTTCCATAATTGTCAATCGCTCTCTTTTAAATGTCATACAATACAATTGTTAGCTTTGAATTCGCTGTAACTGCAATTAGTAATCCTCTCGCTTCCGATCGGATTAAACTGTCTAACTTTGACGACCTTTCTTGTAATCTACTAATTAAACAAAAACAATGATAATAACTCACAGTGTTATGTAGAGAAACACACGGTTTAACTACCATTTACATTCGTATTTGTAGGAGTAAATAGACAGGCAATATCCGAAAGTTATACAATCGAGAAAGTATATATCAATAAAACACTAAGTCAAACCACAATAAATTTAATGGTAAACCTATAAAAATGCGCGACTAGTTTCGGTCTTAGACCATCATCAGGCTAAAAATAAAAATATACAATAAGGTAAAGACAAGAACTGTAACAATAATAAATATAAAGTTAGACAAAAATAGTAAAATGAATGAGGCACAAAAGTAATAAAGAAAAGCTTACCTATCATGTAAAAGTCAATACATTTGTACAATATTAAAAGTAACTTCTACCTTTTAATATATATACAGGGTGAGTCATAACTATTGGGACATAGACTAAGGACAAGTTATTTGGACCAAAATATGGCTATTGGGCCAAATATGCCTTAATATAATGTTGCTGAAAAAAAAGATACAGGGTGTTAAAGTTAATTTTTGTTTTTCCTTTTTTGCTAATAGCTTCCCTGTATATTTATAAATTGATATCAAAATTGGTACAGAGGCATAATCTTAGACAAGAAATAGTATTTTATTTACAATTCCACTATCAAATACCAAACTAATAAACAAAGTTGCAACTAACGTAAGGTTTCCGTTTTGACGATAAATCAAAACTAAACACACTTTAACTTAAAAGAACTCACAAAAACTCAAACTAAATGTTCTACATGGTCTCCTCCGATTTCTATGCCTTTTCTAATTCTTTTTATAAAGGATTTTCGGACGTTAAAAAAATGTTATTCTGTCCCCTTATAAGATTAGCTGCATTTTGAATGTATCTCCAAAGTTCGTCTCGTGTATTAATTTCATTGGCATAAACTAAGGACTTCATATCTCCCCAAAAATAAAAATCTAGCGGGTTGTACTCAGGACTTCTTGGTGGCCATTGAAAATCACTGCCTCTGCCAAAAATGTCTAGCTTTAATAGCATGCGGGTTTTCTTCTTCCCAATAATGACTATTTCGCCAATTAAAAACCCCTCGTCTGGTAAAAGTTGCTTCGTCGGTGAACATATTCTTAATAAAGTGTCTGTCATTGCGATGTTTATTCAGAATACGTTGGCAAAACTGTAACCGTCGTGGAAGATCTGTTGGAAGTAAATTTTGAACAGGAGTGAAGTGATAAGGATGGAGGTTCCCTTTTTTAGAATTCTAATTATAGACGACTGACTTACTCCTGTTACTGCTGATAGATGTCATATTTTCTAAAAAAAATTACTAAAAAATTTCATCAGAAAAAGTTTAGACTCAATTTGATCATTAGGAATGATCCACGTGGCGCCCTCTATGACAAAACGTAAAATTGTAGATAAAATACTATTTCTTGTCTAAGATTATGCCTCTGTGCCAATTTTGATATCAATTTATAAATATACAAGGAAACTATTAGCAAAAAACGAAAAACAAAAATTAACTTTAACACCCTGTATCTTTTTTCTCGCAGCAACATTATATTAAGGCATATTTGGCCCAATAGCCATATTTTGGTCCAAATAACCTGTCCTTAGTCTATGTCCCAATAGTTATGACTCACCCTGTATATGGGAGGTGGCCTTATTTGTCCAATTCCTGATCCTTTATTTGCTTCCATGTTGTTATTCTTGTTCTTCTCGTTTCTTTGTTGTTTTTGGAATGTTTGAAAATCTTCTATTTTCATCACTTAGTTTGCTGCGTCGTTTTCGAGTTGGTCGAGGCCCTGTTCTTCTTATTGGACCTCTAAAGCTCCTTGATCTGGTTTCTTCATCTTCCCATTTTTTCCTTTGCTTTGCTTTTACATCTCTCAGTGCTTTCCTAAGGTTTTGAATGGTTTTCTCGTTGTATTCATTTTCTTTCCTAAGTTCGTTGGCTTTCTTAATTTCTTCTAATATTTTCAGTGTTTCTTCCGTTTGTTTTTGTATTTCCTTCTCGAATTTGGCTTTAAAGTCCTTTAAGTCTTTGAGCTCTCATTTTTGACATTTAGTGGTGAGTTCTGTTTCTGGCTCTGAGTCGATAGTTTCATCATCTGCGTCCATCATTATTTCTATCACCTCTTTGTTTTTCTTCGGTTTTGCCACTGCTTTCTATAGATTACAAATTAACTAAATAAAATATTACTTGAATACTTTGTTAAAATTATTTTCATCGGCTTAACAACTGTATTTTGTTATTCAAATCGAAAAATAGAATTTCAGTGAAAATATACCTTTATTTGGCTACCGAAGAAAATTCGAATCGACAGCAACAAATAGCAAATTGATTTTAAATTTGGAATATAAAGAAATCAAATATATATAGAAAATAAAAACGAGTTTCTCTAAGGGATGTAAATTTTTCCCAATTCCAGAAATATCATAAAATGCAAAAGGTTATGTATCCTTTAAATAAACCTTAATAGAAGGATATAAGGATAGGTGTATATTTCCTCGTAAAAAAATACGAGTAACTATAAAAGTATCTACTTGGAAACGGCACGTTAAAATTTACATTTATCCAAAGCTACACTTGTGAATTTCTCTGGTATCTAATATTATACAGAGAGGACGCTGAAAGTTGCATGAATTCAATGTTTTTGTAACTAAATCTTCGTTTTATGATGTTTCAGCTTAAAACATAAAATAGTAAGGAAGTATTGCTCGTTCAAGGACAGGTGACCGGGATGGTTATCCAAGATGGCTACCGGAAGTTACTTTTTAACAGTGGCGTCTATATTTTTATTTGTAGAAAAATAATGTCCTTCTTGAAACATACCTATTATTATTCAGTATGGACACTAATCATTATTTATTAAAATAACCATTTTAATAAGGAAAGTAGAGGAAAAAAATAGTATAACATTGCCTAAAATGGGGGTACTAGATTTAAGGAAATAAAACCAGTTATATACTACACAATTTTTATTAAAATTTTTCATTCTACCACTATTGGCCCTTAAAATGAATTTTGTGTAAACATGTCTAATTATTTATTTTACTTTTACATATATAATAAATTCTTGTTTGTAAATATACTACACAGATGCTTTTTATAAGTTGTTTCCTACGAGGACTTTCAGAAGTAGATGGTAGAGTTTCAGGAACAGGAACTGGTGAAATAGTTTCACTGCTAGTAGTTATTATCTCTTCAGCATAAGGGTCGTTAGTACTTACCTGCATAGAAAAGGTATATATTAGTGAAATATATGTTTAAGTAAAATATCTGTAAATAGATTTGAGAAAAAATATAGATTTGGTCAATGTTATTAAAGAATTTGTGGATGTAATAATTACTTACATATTTTATTCTTGCGATTTTAATTGTAGGTATAGCATTTGGTACTAGTAAAACAATTACTGAAGAAATTCTATCAAATGATTGTTCTGTAAAATGTTGTGAGCCTAAAAAGCTTTTCTTGCCTGGACTCCAGTTATCTTTATACACAATATTTAACAATTTCCGTCTAATATTTTCATCCCGTGGGAAACTGTGAATGTAATAATGTGTTAACTAATACACAATAGTATATTAAACAACGCATATGGAATTCTGTTATGACACGAGTTCAAGTTTAAAAAACGAATCGCGAAGCGATGAGTTTTTTAAAGAACGAGTGTTACAACAGCCATATGAAATAAGTTGTTTATAATATTTTTTATATTTTGCCCTTTTTACCATTTTTTAAATTATTTTTTTATTTTTATGTAATTACGAAAATTTTTATTTTAAAAAGTATGTCGGCAGCACTGTGTAATTTATAAAATTTGACAGTTGTGACATTTAGATTATCAAATGTTAATGTTTTAAAATATTTTAAAATGAATAATATACCAATAATAATATATTATATAAGTAAAATATTATATTCATATTCACAGATACTTTCTTAAAGAACAATATAAAATTAATAAATTGCTATTAGCCACAAATGTCATTGTCAATAGTCTTGCCTTTAGAACTATGAATAAAGAATAGAAAGGAAGGAATGTTGTCATATTTTAATTTAGCAAATAATTGCGACGGAAGTCGGCCATATTGAAGAACCAAATATGACTCATTCGAATCGTGACATTTGACATGTATAGTTTTTTCATGCTGTTTTATATATTATTTTCTGATTTAAGTAGTTAACCCAACTCTTGAATGGGAATTACTTTTCATCTGTAGGGTTCTATTTATCTGAATTATTAAAAATTAACAAAATATTTTAATGACAACCACATTGTTATAATAGACGTTCCTTTATTTTTTATAAAGACAAACCAAGTCAACTATTTATTATTACCTGCTTAGAAGTTTTTAATCTAAATTTATATTACTACAACTTTATGACAATGTATATTACTGTACAGATAATTACAAGCGGAAAACAGTTATTTTTTTTAATAATTAATACGAGACATAAGTTTATAATACCCTGTGTGTGACACCACTGGTAACCGGAAACTTCAAGTCAGCCATATGCAAGAACCATTGCGGACATTGTCAAATCGTATTATACTCCTTCCTTTTTATTATTTATTCGTAGCTTTAGAAACTTCACTCATGTCGCCAACCATTTAAAACAAAAATTTGCGTGCGTAAAAGTTACATTACGATACGCAAATGCGTTTTATAATGAAGATTTTTATAAGTGCAAAATATAAAAATACATTTATTGTACAACTTTGCTTTAGAATACTCCATAGACATCAAAATAATTGACATATACAGTTATGAGATTAACCAAAAAATTGTGAATTAATGATAATTAAAATAAAATATCCTCTTTCCATTATTGATACGCCTATGTCACTTTAAGTAGATAGGTAAGGGATCAATACAAAGTATTAATTTAATTTAAACATAAAAATATAGTTTACGTATATATAATGTATATTTATTATAATAATAGCTACTTACCAATAAATAATTAATCCGAATTTTTAACAGAAAACTAAATTTTTATAACTTGTAAACAAAGTATGAGTCATAAATGGTTATCCAATATGGCCGACTTCCGTCGCCAGATTTTAACATTGTAGATATAACACAAACTCCTTCCTTACTATTTTATGTTCTAAGTGTTTCAGTGTTCTCTATGGTTTCAGCTGTCAAAAAGTTTCCACACGTAGTGGCGCAACGAAAATATTTCCGGATTTCTCTTTGAATAACAACAAGCTTTTATTTCAGGTGCGCAACGCAATTCAGGCTCTCCAAGAAATGGCAACGCCGTCTTCTTGTGGAGCTTCAGTTATCAACTACTCCGCCCAATCCAATCCAAACATAGCACACCTTCAACATAGCCCAACGAGTATATTGAACAATGGAATATTAGCCAGAAGTAACTCGCATCCACCTGAAATGTTTTGTTGGGGTGGTCCTCCCTCACCTCCGTTTCATCCAATACGAACGTACGCCGATTCGGAAACTCAAACCGATTCAAATCTGGCCGTTATGCGGCAGTATATCATAGAAAATCCAAAACGCGTTTTAGAAATCTTAGGTCTGGATCCAGATAAAATTCTTAATTCTACGGAAATTAAGAAAAGTAGGAGTATACCTGAATATACAAATAGATTGATAAACTATTCCGAGTTTAGTGAAAATGGACATAGTGAAAGAGACTCGTGTCTAGTAAATATGGAGACTGAAATAGTTATGGGGGAACACTGTTCGTTTTCGTGGAACAAAGGCGGTAGAAGAGTTCAAATATTTGAAACGTTAAATTCGAATAAGACGCAAAACGCGTTGCTCAAACTCAGGAATAATATCGATTAATGTAATCAATTATTTTAGCAAAATTTATTACATTGATCGAAAGTATTCCATTCAATTTTTTAACCAAGTTTGATATGTGTGGCATGAATTCTACATCTACATTTGGTTTTTAAAACGAATTATCAAGTAGGCCTACACAAAAAATAATTTAAAAACATTTTGCACCGTAAATTTTTTTTATTTTGCTGTTCCATACCGTTTTTTCTTCAAGATACGTTTTCTTTTAGCTTTTATCAATCTTTTTCAGCCATTTTTAACTAAAACTGTTCATTTATTGAAAAAAAAATAGTGAACTGTTCAATTTAAATACACCAGTTAATTTAGAGATTACCTACATTGGTAAACTATAACCAAGGTTGGTGGTTTTGCTGCCCTGAGCAAAGAATACACCTATCTCTTTATTGAATACTCTTGCGCAAATATTTTTGAATTTTCCCCTTCAACTGCTAAAATATGACTACTTCTTGCCATAGAACACAAAGTATTGCTACCCAGGAATACCACAATTTAAAAGAAAAAATCCCTTTTAGCTTCTGTTTGCCGTATAGCCCCGGCAGCTCAGGCCATAAACCACAAAGAAAAAGAAGAAGTTCTAATTTTTATTTCGTTCGTGTACGCCGCTTGCTAGTTGTTATTGTGTTTTTCTTGTCTTTGTGTATTAAATATTAACGACTTGTGGTTTCCGTAGATTTTCCTGCTTGGTACACATGCATGACGGGGGTGCAATGGCACCTGTTCCAAGATTTCTGTTCTGATATAGTTGTCTACAGCTTTTTCCATCGTTTTTAAGACAAACGGTGTGAGGCTGAACGGTCTAAGGGATTTTGGGTGAGTAGTGTCCCCTTTCCCTGATTTAAGTAGCTGTTGATTGATTGAATTTGTAGCATCGTCTGCTTTTAGACACAGCTTTGCAGGTAATCCATAAAATAAAAACTTCTTCAGATGATCTTTATCTCATAGTCGATCGAATTCTTGAATATTCAAGTACAACATTTCTGATTTTACCATATCGTTCAATTGTATTGGTCCAAACTTAAGATAGTAGGTATCCAGATATTTTTTCAGGTTGTTCTGAGAATGCTCTTCTATCAACCGGTGAGTATACCAATTGTTTTGATTATCAAAAGGATTTTTTATGTTAATAAATGAATTTTTGACTGTTAAGATTTTTTTTAATAACAAAAAGCGAAAAGTTTATAAAGAATGATAAAAGTTAACAACGATTTTGAAATGGATCTAAGCTATCTTTTAAATGTCAGTAAAAAAGTTTATTAATCTTCTTGAAACACATAAAAACTTAAAGACAGAATTCTCACTAACAAATAAAAAGTATGGCAGGAATGTACAAAAACAAGCAAATGCCACTTCAAATGAAAAAGCTATCAAGTGTATATTGTAGTAGGTAGTTAAAACTTTTTTAGAATTTATAAAAGCAGAAATTTACTGCAGTCAATTACTATTCAATGTTTTATTAATATATAAGATTTTGCTATTAAATTGACTAGTAACGCGCGGGTCGCATCAGTGTACAGATAAATTAAATGAATTTGTTTTTGTTTAATATCTATGATAAATTCTATTTTTTGTAAAGGTTTATTCGAATAAGTTATGAATAAGTTTTTTTACCAGTGTTTTAGTTATGTTATTGTATTTATTACAAAAAAAAGGTAAATGGTAAAATTAGAGGCACTTATAATAACTATTTGTGGATAATGTACAGAACATCAATCCTTAGTACCCGCGAGAAGTTTTATAAAAAGTTACAGATGGTGAATTATATAACCTAACTGAAATATAGAGAAACTAGGTATCTTACACTGAGAAAAATGAGTCACTATAAACTATTGTGCATGCACACTTTTTTCAACAATCGTGCCTACACATAAAGTTATTCTGCCGTGGTGCACATAAAATTATGGTTCCTCCGCCAATTAGCGACGTCACAAACTTATTTGCTGCTCGCACTATAAGATATAGGTCAAGACATCATATTGTATAACTCTAATGAACGAAAATATAAAGTGCACTGTTTAAAATACGTAATTGACAGCATTTTATATTATAATGCATTCATAATCCTATTATGTGCCTTTGCATTTTACTTTTTGATGCGTACCAGGTCGTACCCTATAATATATCGTGCCTGCGCATGATATTATTTGCTGCTGGAAGCATATCTTTATATGCGACTGCACTAAATTTCATAGTGCTTTTTTAGCTGGGCATGATCCTTTTACGTGCCCTAGTATTTTTTTCCGCACTATTTAATATCGTGACGGGATTGATATTTTTCAGGATCAGCACTTAATCTCTACACGGTATTTTCGGACGATTAAATAAATAATAAAGGGTGTAAGAGACAACTTTCCGAAAACTTTAACAATGTCTTCAGATCATCGTCCTGATTTTTTGTGGGAAACAAAAAAAACTTTTGGCTCTTCATACAAACTGATTTGTTTTATTTGTATGGAGAGTCGATTTTTTTTCGTTTTCGACAAAAAATTCTTGCTGTACGTTGTTTGGGATGATGGCCTACTAAAGACATTGTTAAAAATTCGAAAAGCTTTCCCTTACATTACACTCTGTATAATCAAATAAAGTGTTCGGAGAGGTATTCTGTGTCAGTCAGAAAAGATAGGTAAAACAAAAAAATTTGGTAGTTTTTTTTGACTTCACCGAAAAATACTCGTAGTGAACGATTTGTTTAAGGAGAGTCAAAAAAACGCCCGATTTTTTGTGTAAATTTTTTTTTTGTTTGGACTATCAATTTTGACTGAAGATACCTACCTGTCCAAAGACTAATCTGATTATGAATATAATTTCACCGTTTAGAAACACCGTGCAAATATTTGTTGCTAATCCTAAAAAATATCCACACATGTCACAGTACAGTGCAGAAAAAAGTGCTGAAATTCACATAGTAATAATCTAATCACACAGAGTCTAGAGCAGGTATATATGTACTATGTAGGTAATTTAAAAAATCATACAAACATTTATTTTCCATAAGAAAGTTAATCTTAATCTAGATTAAACATAAACTTAATTAAATATAACTTTCTCAGTAACTCGTCCAGTTCACACAACACAACACAGCAAAATTTAATATAGAAGTATTGAACGACACTCACGCGCGGAGGTCACAGCACAGAATGGTGTGTGGTGTTTGGTTGGATCCGGCGGCGCGGTGGTGTCGATGTCGGCGCGCGCGGGGACAGATTCCCCCCCGGATTCCCCCGACTTGTTGCATGCATGTGATGTTTATATGCATACGCACCATATTTTTGTATGAATTCTTAAAATGCACGTAATGTTTAGTGCATACGCACAATACATTTTAGTGAATTTTCAAACATTTTTGTGCTAAGCAATAATTTTTTCAACCTGGCACGATTCTTCAACGTGCATACGCACTAAATTTTATTGTTCCTCAGGATTAATGTACTTATTATGCAAATAATCGGGAATGTCACTATAAAATTTTCTGCGTAGTTTTAAATATATACATGCATTGCATCGAATTTTATGGTGCAACTCTTTGCACCGTAATTTTCTATGCAAAAAACTATATTATATGGTGAATTTAAGACGTCATAATTTATTGTGCTTTGATCACTGTAAATTATGATGTTAAATCCATAATTTTACTATGCATAATAGTTCTTGCACGATAAAAGATACGACATTTGAACATAAAGTTTTGATGAGGTTTCTTGCATAATGAAGTTTAATGCCCTGCAGAATAAATATACATTCCTGTCACTATTTAGAGTAATGCGCACTGTTTTATTAGTTGTAAGCAGAGTATTTCACAGTGTTTGCATAATATTTTATTACGTCGACTTCAATCCATTTTTCTCAGTGTATAAATATATAACAGGCATGCAACTCAAAATCATACTCGTTCGGAAAATAAGAAATATCACACAGGTGTGATAGCTGTCTATCCTTGTCTAAAGTAGTTTTTGTTTTTATTTTATTTGTAACCCAGAATAATAAAATTCATTGTTCTGTGTTTGTCGTTTTAAAGAATTGTATTTTTCACCATTATTCTTATATTATTTAAGTGTTGTCTTTTTTCTTTAATCTGTGTAGTAATAATGGAGTATGTTAATTTTATTATAAATGGCAAGAAGCTGTCAATTTGCGAGAATAGGTAGCTATACGAGTGAGTCATATATTTAATAGTCAAATAACATATCCGACAATATTTCTTTCTCTCTCGCCTTCATAGCTTTTATCCATACTGCGCATGCTTGAGATATCTCTAAAACACATTTACCCTAGTTAAATTTTTTTGTGTTTCGCTACATGCGTACAAAAGATGCGCAGAACTGACTAAGTCTACATGCGAGAGAGCAAACGGTACATTTATCTGTTTCACCATCACTTATAGAAACTAGAAATTAAACAATGACGAAGTCACTCGAAACTTCGTTTATTTCAAATTATTCCATTACTAGAACAGTTTTTAAATATGTCTGAAACGGTTCTTTCTTGGAAATGAATTCTCGATGTTTCGGCCAATTAGGAGAACGCCCACTATTACGCATTCTTAGATAGCAACCATATCGTAAAGAGAACGTTTGATGTTTTTGTAAGAAAAACAAATAGATTTTCTAAAATTATTTGAAAAAAAGGTGATATGTAAATAATTTTAATATGTTTAATTATTGTAGATATGTGTAGTATTTTCCATAATTACCTATAGTACCTACACCGAAATTGAATATACACTTTTAGTGTTACCTACTTACATTACTTCTTCAAAGAAACATGTCTCCAAATATTCTGTTTTATTCTACATATTTTATTATAAATAATCAAAATCAGTAACTCAGAAACACAAACAAAGCCAAACAAACGAAACTGTATAATGAATAATACCCCCCTAAAACCTTAACGATACGTTTATGTGTTGACAGCTGACATTTAGTTTTTCGTCAACTGCAAGATGTAAAATACTCCAATTTAAAAATATCTTAAAATACTTCCATACTTTTCGGGCACAACATGGGTGGTAAAGGGGCACAAAATATATAAGAAAAACCAAAAATGTACCGCTTCCTTACGGGATTAACCTTTTTCAGCATTTTTTTGTTCGTTTTGTTGGCAGCATTTACCCTTGTATAGAACTCATCAATCGGAAACCAAAGCATGATAGGTATTTAAATTGGTATTGTGTTCTTAGAGTACCTAATTTGACTTATTTTTCTTAATATTAATGAATTAATTAAAAGAAAAAACGCCCTAAAATAGTAATATATTCTCCTTGCTTATTTAAATGGAATCAACTTTTTAACATCGAAAAAACCAATTCACTTTGTAAATAACCATAAGATGTAAGTTTTTTGCTATTTTGTGTTAATTTTTATATGTAAGTAGGTACCTATGCACTTTTCCTCTGAAAATATTTTAAAAATTATAATTTATGAAAACTGTATGTACTTTTTATAGTTTAATTCATTTGGATAACGTAAGTAAATTAATTTTGACTCTGTAAATATAGTTACTACGAAACCTATACCTTAATAAATGATCATTACATAGGTACGCTTATCCAATAAATTAAAGAAAACCAATTTGTTTCTTTACTACATTTTTGCAACAATAGAAAATTAAACAATAAATGCTCCAATTTTCATAACTGCTGTCCATACTAAGATTTAAAACAACAATATTCCAAAATAATACGGAAGAAACTATCTAGGGGTCCATTAAAATTATTTTATCAAAAATCAGTAGTAAAATCCTGGAAATCATCAATAAAAGAAAACAGATGAATCGATAAAATGTCATTTTGCAGCAATTTTAGTGAATGATATGTCAAATTTATTATGTATTACTGGTTGCTTACATTCAGTACTACACGCGTTTTACCTAATTGACTAAACTCTTATTAACTGAAGATATTTTTGATTTATTTTGAATTTTGTTACGGCCCAAAATCACAATAATATTAAAAATAGTTAATATTAAAGTGTCTACTGAAATATGTTACAAATGTAAGCTGCGGTTAGTGTAATGTTGGTTGCATATGTAAGCATGTTAGTTAAAAAAATACCATTTTTAAGTTAATGCCTAGATATACAAATAAACTAGGTAATGCGCTGCACACTAAAGTTGGTAAACCACCTATTGTCAGAATAAATTGGTTAAGAATGTCTAGTTTTTTTTCCGACTACAAATAAAATTGTGTAGCTTTTATTTATTGGAAAAGTGTATAATCTCATCTGATAAAATTTTTAAATATTTGCATATTTATATCAATGTGATCTTACAAAAGGTAGTGCCTCTATTGTGATTTTATCTATCTAACAAATTTTACACTACACAATCACACTAGGTATTTAGTTTTCATATTATATATGGTCTGCAGCAATCCTTTAGACCTGTCAAGGAAAGTTAAAAAAAATTCTAGTTTATAAAAACTTTTATTAAACAGAAATGTAGGTACATCGTACATATTATTATCATTTTATTATTTGTATATATGTATGTATTTATACTCTGCTAAACTTTTAATAAGTTTATTTTAAATAAATGAGTTAAATTCACAAATTGATAAATCCTTGACTGGTCAACAACAACACAAATAATGTATCTATTAATTCAATTTGTTACACACATTCCATTATATAATAGTAAACATAGTGATATAAACAAAAATAAAATTATATATTTGTAAATTTCTTAGGCTGTATTCGTTTAACTAATGATAGAATAAATTAATGGTATTATCAACAGCAATTTTATTTCCTATACCTTATAAAATCTATCTTCTAAATGTTACTAAATGCTCACTAAGTGGTGAATCTGAAATAACTGGACAATTAAAACTTTCAAATAAGAGATTTTATTAATTAAACCTACGGGTGTGATATAAAGAGCGGAATGTTGTTATGACAGACAGATATTACCTATTATTCTTAATAAGATGGACTTCCAAAAAGTAAGGGTTAGTACCATAAATTTTATTAATTAGGACTTACTCAAAAAGACAAGAAGAAGAGTTTGATAATAGGCGACTAACTGCGACAAGGGGAATAATCACTCTACAGTTTAAATGAGTCTATAATAAAATAGACAGAACAAGATCTTACAGAGTAAAAAGTACTAGGTACCACAATAGATCTAAAGAAGTTCGAGATGGAAAAATATAGAATTTGCATAAATTTAAACGTATTTTTAAAATTCGAATTGCAACTCCAGCAAGTTTTATTACATACTCCGTCCCACTACGAAAATAGCACTTTGCCATAAGATTATTGATTAATAAAAATAAAATGCCAAACGAGTAGGTACACGATTTAAATTTGTATGTTATATTTTCAAATTTAATAATTCTACTCGTTTCATTTGTAAGATGTAAAATTTGTTGCCTATCTACTGTAATAAAATCTAGGATCTAGAAAGTTATGAGCTAAAAAGCAAAAACATCACATAAATATTCTTGTCACAAAAATGTCATATGTCACTGAAGAAAAGTGGTGTAAGCCCTTCCACAGAGTATATAATACAAACCAGAGTATCGACTCGCTGTCGGCACCTTTTATGTTTATAAGACAAGAGCAGCCATTTTTTGGGAGTATAAACCACAAAACAGAAAATTGGTTAGTCTGTTTTGTGGTATAAGCTCAGGGTAGTACTAAAAAAATTGTTATTATAAATAATACCCATACTTGAAATTTTTCTTTATTGTTGAGGAAAGTTTAGAAAAATAGAATTTGTTTTCAACAAGATTAATAATATTAACTAAACGTTGATTTATTTGTTTTTAAAAAAAGTAAAATTGATTTTTTAGGTTAAATAATTACATATAAATAGAATTTCTACACAAAATAAATGACCGAATATGTATGTATTACATGCAATTTTCCTCGTTAGTAAGGAAGGATACAAAAAAAACACATCAACAGCTTTAACACTTATTTATTTCTCAAAATTAACAATTTATCTTTATTTTCATTACTTTTAAAATTTCTGTTGATACATTTAATGGTAGTGTATAGTCTTAACCTAAAATATAATTTTTTTACATAAAGTAATGGAAAATTTGTACAAGGATGTATAAAAGTTTCATTACTACTAATATTTAATATAGTTTGAAGAACATGATCTTTTATTGCCAATTCTTCAAATAGTTTTTCAAAAATGTTATTTAGTTTAGCAATAAATATAATAAAACTATTACCAGGCATTTAAATATTTCCATAGACACTATGATCTTTATTTCTATATGCTTTAAATAAACAGAATAAAGCTGAATCATCTAAATTTTCAATGGATTTAGAATAATGCTCACATTGTATGTTGTTGTAAACATTTTTTTTATTAAATATCCACTTACAGAACACTGAGAAGTAGTATTTATTTTAATGTCATTTAATGTAAGTAACATTTATTCCGCATCTCCTTCGCAGTTTTTTGTACTTGAATTAAATAGTTTAATTCACTATTCCACACAATACAAACGCTACCACTGATTTATTCAAATACAACCAACCAAAGACATCAACCAACTGCCTACCTTAACCAAAACTAATGGGGACGGCTATGGATACTCCCAAAGTGTCATGGCGATACCTGCAAATGGATGCTTACTCCCTCCATATAGAGTCGATACTCTGGTTTGTATTATATACTCTGTGGCCCTTCTTATTGTTCTTTAATCTGTGGTGGTTACTGCAGTACTATCATTGGGTGCGTTCAGAGAACACAACTAATAACTCAACCGTTGAGTGAGCGCTCGGTGAGCAACGAATGCTTGACGTATGTCTGCTGAACGACTATTTTTTGGAAGGTATAGAAGTAGATCATATTTATAGTTTTTGGAATTTTGAGAAATTAAAATTATGACTAGAAACAATTTAATTCTTGCATTATTAGATGATATACGATTATAACGTGAGAAAACGAGATATTCGAGAAAAAAACAGAAATTACTATGAAGAAATAAATAATCTTTGTTTACCAATACTAATACCATAGATAACCCACAAAAACATTACAATCTGCAACGTGTTGTGCTCACTGATCGCAATTGAAAACCGCTCAGAAAAATGGCGTCCGCTCACCAAACATGTTGAGCTTCGATCACTGATCAAATTGCGTTCACAGAACATTCACTGAACAGTTGTACAACAGTTGTGTTCTCTGAACGCACCCATTGTATAAAGCTTAAACTAGGAAAGAGAGAGGACAGCGCATGGCAATGAAAACCTTATGCGTGTGAGTGAAGCCAATTTTCAAACGTTTGGTGGTAAACAAATTTGGAACGTCGAATTGTATTTTTTTAGTTTTTTATTAATTTTCATCTTTTTTAATTATCTGAATAGACATTTTAAAATGGTTAATTGTGCAGTTTATAAGTGCAACAGTCAGAGTGCTAAAAAAGAGGAAGGAATTTCATTTTATGGGTAAAAAGTATTTTAAAACTATTTCCTTGAAATTTATTTTTATTAATATTACAGCTTTCAGGTAATAGATGTTTAACTAAATCACATATGTTATGTATGATAACTTAAATTAATTGTACATACATTTTGAAAACTGTTTTCATTCAGTTTTAAAGATTATTTTTCAATTAATTGTTATTATTTTCTCATAGATGTAATAGTTTTGCAGTGGCGTGGAACAAAAACATATATTTAAAATAGATAAAATAGATTAAAATTGTAATATTTATTAAATAAATATGTTTTAAAATGATTGTTGTTTTTTTTTGGAGCAGTACATATTTAAAGACTTTTTTAATTTAGATTTGTAATACGAAATAATGAAAATGATTATTTAATAATCGTATAAGAAAAATCGTATGATACGCCTATGTCAATATTGTCCGCCATTAGTTTGGTGGTAAATAGGTTACATAAATTGATTCCAATGCGCAGTCCTCTCTCTTTCCTTGTCTAAGGTATAAAGACTAACAATGGTGCTAATGCACTAATATGGAAGGTACGAGAGGGTACTAATACCCTTAGTGCTTGATAATATTAGGTTCGTTCCAACAAACAATCAGGGATGCGTTTTGGATTGTTTTCAAATTTGTTTCTACGCATGCGCGCATTTTATGAAATTTTAAACTAGTCCAAAACTGTTCTGTTGGAACACTGTAGTACTAGTTTGACATTTAACACATGACAGTGCAACAAGTGGAAAATATTTTCCCATTTTGAAATATTGGGGCGAACACCAATTTCCTCAATTATTTACTCGAGAACATGACTGGATTCGTCTTCATTGTGGAATGCACCAATACTTTCGTCTAATAAATCGCTGTTGCCAATATTTTCATCCGAGCCACTGTAACTCATATTTATATTAAATAGATCTCCTCACGATATAAATATATAATACACGAAAAAGGTTAAAAGTTGAATTAAATGGACAAACACGTGGTTTCGAATGATCAAATTTCCTTTGCGCATGCGTCTGATTTATAGTTCCTAACAAATTCACAAACTCTTATGACAGTTTTCAAACCGTTTGCATGTAACGTTGGAACAGCTTACTATCAGTCAGCAAACTGTCACAAATTGTTGTTGGAACGCTAAAATGCACATGCGCATGCTCATAACAATCTCTGATAGTTTCCGACTCTTGTTGGAACGAACCTAATATTTATGTATGATAATGAGACAACACAACGTTAGACATTCAAACATTTTTCATGAAAATGTGGACATACCCAAGAATGATAAACATAGCCCCACCGGATATTGAACATTTTATTAGAAAACGGGAAAATCTGCTTTGTAAATAATACAAGGTTTTAATGTTTGTAAATTATTAAGTTATAACATTATCAAACATTGTTAGTATTATTTATATCCTAATTTTAAATTTTGTTAGCATCGTTCTTTTTACATTAAGAAAAACTCCATATTTTTTGTAGATAGTCTTACCTGTGACAATGTTAGAATGAAAACCACAATTAGATCAGATTTTCATTCTAACCGAATGGCACACTGTATTTCATCCACGACCCAAAAGAGCAGAATTTTTGCGGTGGCAGGTTCTCAGAGATATTATTTGTGTAATTTGTTATCTCAGGTGGAGTATTATCGAATTGTAATAATTCGATTTTTGATTCACCCGATTTATCATTCAATTGTCGCAGTTGGTAATCACTACGAAAACTACAAATTAAACACGTTTTTTTGTGGACGTTTGTTATTAACATTTATTTACAAAATTGTTAAATGAATGACATAAATTCTGTTGAAACAGTGACAGGATACAAAACAAATTACTATCTAAACTTACAGCTACTTATCTAAACTAAAACGTATTTTAATGTGAACTATTTTGTACAAAATTTACATACAGTCAGTGTGGAAACCACCAAATTGTTAATCCAATTATTATTACAGAAGGAAATGTGACAGCAGAAAAATATTTAAATCTATTTACTGACAAAATTTCTCCAGATTTGACCAACTTATTTCCAAATGTTCTAGATAGAAGGATGTCTAATAGAAATGTTACTTAAATGATGATGGATTTTTTTTGTGGGGTTACATACAACACATCCAACTAAAATTTTCATAATAAATTTAAGGAGGAGACCAAATAGATTAGGTTTTTGCAAACAAGTCAATGGAGAATATTTATTCTGTCGCTGAATTTAGTTTCAAAAAATATGATATGATACAGGGTGTTCCATTGAAAAAAGACAGGAGCTGCGTTGCACTCAAGTGAATAACCCTGAATATTTATTTTTTTAAATTCTTAAATTGGTAATCATACGTCATGTCAAATGTGGAGCGAAAATATTTAAATTTTGGGGATACTTGCCATTTTTGTATTTGGTGTATGCTTGCCAGTCACCACTTTAGGCTTACCGATAACGTCCGGATTAAAAACATGTTTATAGAGTCTGCGCACAATTCCGCGTCAATTTTGTGAAGTTTTTAGAGCAAATTCTATAAAATTTGATCGTCGTAAATTTCATACATATTTTTCCACAAAATACGTTTGCAACACAAAGAAATTTCACGTGAAATATTTTTTCGGAAAATTTGTATAAAATTTCCAATCTTGTAAATTGGCTCTAAAATGAATTTTATAAATAAAGTTAAAAAATTCATTATTATAAAAATTTTGTGGTTGTAGAAAAAATCGTGTACAAAGCGCGTTGGAAAGTGTATTTCTTGCTCCCGTTATGTTCCCGTCCGCGGCTCGTGCGTAATATTTCACTTTCCACACTTGTTATGTAATATACTATTTCTGACAGGCAAAAATGTTAACAAATATTAGAAGAGTGTTCGTCCGTGTGAATATGGATGTGTTTAGTTAAACCTGATTTATTTGCAAACGATTTAGAACATATTTCACATGTGAATGGTTTTTCGTCGGTGTGTAATAAGCGGATGTGCCTAATTAAATTGCTTTTTAGGGTAAAATATTTAGAACAACAATCACATTGGAATTGTCTTTCGCTGGTGTGTGAGCGCATGTGGCTAACTAAATTACTTTTTGAGGCATAAGATTTAGAACAAACATCACATTTGTATGGTTTTTCGCCGGTGTGTGAGCGCATGTGATAAACTAAATGACTCTTTACTGCAAACTTTTTAGAACAAACATCACATTGAAATGGTTTTTCGCCGGTGTGTGAGCGCATGTGTCTAACTAAATTACTTTTTTCGGCACAAGATTTAGGACAAACATCACATTTGTATGGTTTTTCGCCGGTGTGTGAGGGCATGTGGCTAACTAAAATGGTTTTTGAGGCATAAGATTTAGAACAAACATCACATTGGAATGGTTTTTCGCCGGTGTGTGAGTGCATGTGATAAACTAAATTACTTTTTTTGGTATAAGATTTAGGACAAACGTTACATTGGAATGGTTTTTCGTCGGTGTGTGAGGGCATGTGGCTAACTAAATTGCTTTTTGTGGCAAAAGATTTAGAACAAACATCACATTGGAATGGTTTTTCTCCGGTATGTGAGTGCATGTGATTAACTAAACTTTGTTTTGCAGTGTAAGATTTATGACAAATATTACATTGGAATGGTTTTTCGTCGGTGTGTGAGCGCATGTGACTAATTAAATGGCCTTTTAGGGTAAAATATTTAGAACAAAAATCACATTGGAATTGTTTTTCGCTGGTGTGTGAGCGCATGTGGTTAACTAAAATGGTTTTTGCGGCAAAAGATTTAGGACAAACAACACACTGGAATGGTTTTTCTCCGGTGTGTGAGTGCATGTGATAAACTAAATAACTCTTTAGTGCAAACTTTTTAGAACAAACAACACATTGAAATGGTTTTTCGCCGGTGTGTGAGCGCATGTGGCAAACTAAATTGCTTTTTGTGGCAAAAGATTTATAACAAACATCACATTGGAATGGTTTTTCGCCGGTGTGTGAGCGCATGTGGCGATATAAAATGCTTTTTGTGGCAAAAGATTTAGAACAAACATCACATTGGAATGGTTTTTCGCCGGTGTGTGAGTGCATGTGAAAAACTAAATAACTCTTTAGTGCAAACTTTTTAGAACAAACAACACATTGAAATGGTTTTTCGCCGGTGTGTGAACGCATGTGGCAAACTAAATTGCTTTTTGTGGCAAAAGATTTAGAACAAACATCACATTTGTATGGTTTTTCGCCGGTGTGTGAGTGCATGTGATTAACTAAACTTTGTTTTGCAGTGTAAGATTTATGACAAATATTACATTGGAATGGTTTTTCGCCGGTGTGTGAGCGCATGTGATGAACTAAATGAATATTTACTGCAAACTTTTTAGAACAAACATCACATTGAAATGGTTTTTCGCCGGTGTGTGAGCGCATGTGGCTAACTAAATTGCTTTTTGTGGCAAAAGATTTAGAACAAACATCACATTTGTATGGTTTTTCGCCGGTGTGTGAGCGCATGTGATGAACTAAATGAATATTTACTGCAAACTTTTTAGAACAAACATCACATTGAAATGGTTTTTCGCCGGTGTGTGAGCGCATGTGGCTAACTAAATTGCTTTTTGTGGCAAAAGATTTAGAACAAACATCACATTGGAATGGTTTTTCGCCGGTGTGTAAGCGCATGTGGCTAACTAAATTGCTTTTTATGGCAAAAGATTTAGAACAAATTTTACATTTGAATGGTTTTTGGCCGGTGTGTGAGCGCATGTGCCTCATTAAATCGCCTTTTAGGGTAAAATATTTAGAACAAAAATCACATTGGAATTGTTTTTCGCTGGTGTGTGAGCGCATGTGGCTAACTAAAATGCTTTTTGCGGCATAAGATTTAGAACAAACATCACATTGGAATGGTTTTTCGAGGGTGTGTGAGCGCATGTGCCTAACTAAACTGTTTTTTTGGGAAAAAGATTTAGAACAAACATCACATTGGAATGGTTTTTCGCCGGTGTGTGAGCGCATGTGAAAAACCAAATTTATTTTATGGGCATAAGATTTAGGACAAACATTACATTGAAATGGTTTTTCGCTGGTGTTTGTACTTATGTTTTGTACTAAAACGTTTTTTGACGATTTGGTAAAAACATCTTTATGTTCATTGTTTGCCTTAATCCCTGTCTTACGCGTATGCCTTACTTTTTGTACCAAATGCTGTGCAGCATGAAAAAACATTTCAAATTTTCTGTTGAACATATTTCCACAAAATTTACACATTAAAATACCTTTATGTGAGACCCAAGACTTCATATGCTTCCTCCTTTCCAAATATCCTACAAACAATAATTATGATTGTTTTAAAACTATATCTATTTTTAGGAAAGATAGAGAGAGAGAAAGAGTAATAATACCTAATTTCAAATGCAAACATAGTGCAGTCATTTTAAATATTACAAAATATTCTAATTATTTCTCAAAATTTCATAAATTTACCTACACTAATACAATTTGTGGGTCTTTTATATAGCTGTCCAGAACAACAGTAAAAGTTTTGAACAGATCAAAATCCTAACAAGTTATAGATTACATAGCCATATTATCATAGGATTTTTATCAACAAGTGCAAAATTGCAAACTAAAGTTTTATACTTAATATTGTTCTGCAATAATTTTTCCTTGTAATCCAAATTAAGTAGAAAGAATCTTCTAAACGTATTTCACAGAAAATGTGATTATAAGCTTTTCCATTTTGTAGGAAAGTTCAAGTTGTGTATTCTTAAGGCAAGCCACACATCAAGGAAACTAGAAACGTGAAATGTGAAACGAGAAACATGAAATATGAAATACGAAACAGAAAGTTTGTGCTTCATCGATGCACAAACCAAATTAACTTAATTTGTTTCAGTTAGCAATGGACACCGATAACGACGCAGTAGTTGGGGTTGTAACCACATTACATCCGTATAACCACATAAATCTTAAACATGGTTCTTATATAGTGTCAAAAGAATTAAGTGAGCATCCGGACAAATTTAAGTCTTTCTATAGAATGTCTGTACAGACATTTAGTAGATTAGTTTCCCTTGACTTTTCCAACTTGTAATTATATAGAACCTCATGTTTTTCAATAACTGACAAAAACTCTACATTAAATTCTTCGTCGTCTTTCATTTTGAAACTGATTAAATATTGTCTTCAACGCGAAATAACGAGCAACAAGAAACAAGAAACAAAAATATAGAACAGAACCTATTTCATGTAAACACGTTTCTACAAGATTTGCTTCGCTATGACGTCACATGAAATACATTTCGCTGATGTGCATATTCTCATTTACGGCAATGTATCCTTATTTTATGAAACGTGTTTCATGTTTCTCGTTTCACATTTCACGTTTCTAGTTTCCTTGATGTGTGGCTTGCCTAACAGTTTACTTAAAGAAGTTTCAGTCTATTATGAATTCTAGTGTTATGGAAACTTCAGTAGTTCTCTATAAAAGCCAAAAAATTGGTCTTTTAAATTTACTGAAGAAACATTGTTTTAAACCATTTACAGATAAACAATTATGTAAAAGCGTTGATAATCCAATGAAGTTATTTAGTTGGTAAAGCTCCAGGAAAACCAAAAACTCAGTATACCATTTAAAAAAAGGACTGGTAAAGGTTTATTTTAGGTCACCCCCCTAGGCGCATGCGCGACCATTTCAAATTTATTGACTTTTAGACAAAGTTGACGGTGCAGTGTTGTCGGCTTAAATAATTTTTCCCTTAAACCGAATAGTTTGGGTTTAGTAAATTTGATTTAAAAAAAAAGGTCGTAAATATTTTTACCTACGACCACCCCTCTAAACCGTCAATAACACACAATCTACAACTTATGTAAAGTATCTCTTTACGCACGGTAAAATAAACGCACGGCTTCCTTAGCAACCACTTCGCAACAATAGACGTCGCTATTTTATTCAAAATTTCCTATTTACATATTTGAAGGTGAATTTTATACTACATATAAATGGCAGATAACATTTATTAGATATAAGATTGCATTTAATATATATATTTAGAGTTATTTGAAAATATATATTTGATTCGTTTCCATCAACCCTACTTTCTGTCTGTATAAATGGATCATATGTGTACTTAATTACGTTTCCCAGATTAATTTACGTTATTTTTATGTCATTAAGTTAATTATTTTAACATTTATAAAATTATTATTACCGAGATACTTTTTAAAAATACTTACAAAGCTGTTTCAACTTGTGGATACAATCGTAACATACAAAAGACACTTTTTACTCGTTTTGTACTATAATTTCACTTCAGTTACTATACGAAACCGTTTTAAATATTAAGAATGCAGTAAATGTTAATATTACACGAGAAACCAATCAGTAACACTAAATTAATCACTCAAAAATGACGAAAATGAGTTTTACTACAACAAGGAGTACATTCAACCGACATATTTAAAATCTTTTACACATTGAGCGTCTGCGCATGCGTCTGACCGCATGCGCACAAGTTATGAACTTTATTCCGGTTTCGTTTTTCGAACGGTTTGAGAACGATTTGCTGACTGCGCACAACTGGATGTGCAGTAGACTAAATCCAAGGACTATTTATGTACGGTTTGAAAACTATCAACAAATGAAGAAACCCGAACGCCTTATTTTTTAATATCATACAAAAAGTAAATTATTTTGTCCACAAACCTAAAATGTTGGATAAACTGTTCATCACTATATAGGGGTAGAATATCTTCGGCATAACTCTCATTTTTTATTTTTTTCTGTAATAATTCGGGTAAAAAAAGATTTGCTACCATCTCCAATCCATCATCACTTGATGATGAAAAAGATGAGGATGAATTTGACGAGAATTCTGCCAATAAATTCATAATAATATACTCAATAAATTAAAATAGCAAGAATAATTTGAATTTAAAATGCACACTACAAACAATGACTGACAAATGACCAAGCGCATACGTCAATTAGTCCACGAAAAATTATTACTTTTAACCTTGGACTGATTTGACAGTTTTCAAATCGTCCGAAAACAGTCAGAAATAAAACCCAAACACCAAACTAAAATTATAGAACGGTTCGAAAACCGTACAAGAAAAACCCGAATACAGGATTTTTTAGTGCGCAGAATCCTGGCAGTTTGAAAACAGTAATCACGTAAACCCGAACAAAGCTATTATTTATCAAAAAACGATTATCAAAAAAAATCCCATTTTTTATTGTTCTTATAACTTGTTTGTATGCGTGAAGTTTTATACAATTATTAAAAAATGTCAAGTGTTAGTGAAATGAATTTAAATCCACCCAATATAACTAATGTTAAGTATTTAGTTATTAGTTATTATACAATAAAATGATTAAAAACATCTATTGTTGCTGGCCGTAGGTAAAGTATAGTATGTAACTATTGCTGTAAAGCATTTTACATGCTATTTACCACACACGTTACGTAATATACTATTACATTATAGTTTTATTGCCAAAATACATTAATAATAAATATGCTGAAATTCAAAAGTTAAATAAAAAACGTTCTTCTTTTTCGTTATTTTTTTTAATTGGCAGATATATAAAACACTTGTAGATACCTATTCTGTGGTTTTAATTTATTATGGTCAAATAATATTAAAAAATATAAACTTTTGCAATAAAGTCCATAGAAATCATAAATCAGCTAAATATTTATTGTATTCTGTGATTTATATTTTAATTATGGTTTCATAAAATGAATTATATACTAAAAACAAAAACCGCGAAAACTAATTGTCATTCATTCACAGATCTAGTTTATTAAATCACAAAATGTCATTTGTGTAATTTAGGAAAAAATGTCTATGAAATTTTCGCCTTTTTAAGATCTTTTAATCGGTTTATTTTTTCACAAAAACGTGGCAACGTACCTTAAGATTTAAACTTTACTGCTCACGTTGACCAATAAAATTATTCTTAAGAATTCAAACTGCCGCATGTGCCTATGGGGGTGACCTAAAATACACCTTTACCAATATCTATCTATGTTAACCAAAATTTCAACACTTGATATTGCACAGGCCTTAGAAGCCTGTTTTTATAAGCCATTTAGAGTAAAGTCAATTTGTAACTTCATAAGCCAGGTTGATATTAAGATAAAATGCAGGTGTTTTGGATAATTACAGAATCTTGGGAGTTATTTACTAATTTACAGCTGTAGACACCTTCCAATTAAAATTAAAACATTACTTTGTGAAAATCTGGTTGTCAATTATTAACTTTCTAAATACCAAAGTATAAAAAATGTTCATACCATACCTTTTGTGGATTGTTTTTTAAAAGTTTGTGGCATAAACTTGCACTTCATGTCTGCATCATTAATATCTTGATTACAGTAATTATCAGCATTTATAAATGTTTGTTGCAATGTTTCTGTATACCCTTCATCACAATTTTCCTGTTTTATTGAAAATATTTTGTTTTGTGTGACATTAAGTTGATCGTCCATTTCATTAAAAATAACTTCTTTTTTGACTGTTTCAGTTGGAAGAAAGTGCTCTATTATTTCAAGCTTTAGATTCTCAAAATCTTCTGAATCTTGTTGCACATCCATTATTAGAAACGAGTTTTAGGTATTTCTTTATACCGAAGTTAAATTGTGATTAAACTACCCAATTATTTCTATATGATAACAATTTAACTTTTAATTATCACTGAAAGAAACAAAAAAATACAACTTTTATTCATTTAAAAATAGAAGCAATTTACTTTTTATAATATTTTAACTCAAATTATATGCGGAAAATTGATTTAATTTATATTGCAATAAATTTAAACTTAAACCAATTGGTTAACCTTAACCATACTTTTCTTCTTCGTTTTGTTTTTTGGCCTCCGCCGTTGCAGTACTTGGCCAGCGCAGGTTTAAATTCGATGGGAATGCTCTTGCAAGCGTCTGGAGAATTCTCCACCTTCCCTTTCTGATGCTAATGACCGGATTATAAATTTGTAAAAGTTTATTCTTGACATTGGAAGGAAGATTTGTGATCATAGAATAGGAGATGTTATCCATTTCTACTGCTGTATCTTTTTTATTTGTTAAAATATAATTAAGTTGATTATATTATATGTGAATGGCAGTGTGTTTATATTATTATCAATAAGTACTATAAATGGGTCAATGTTACAACTAGCTACTGATGATAATATTTCTTTAGCAATTGTATTATTTGGTAAATTCCAGAGCTTTGGCGCATAATGAGATTTGAATTTTCTAATGGTTTTCCAGAATTTATTTACAGTATAGCAAAATGCTTGAAATGATTGTTTTTTCTTAGTTTCGTCTACTTTCTACCAATTCATTACATTCTATATCCCACCATGGAGTAGAGATTCCCTTATCTTTATTTTTCTGCATTTATTTCCATCAAGTTGATCAAACCATCCTCTTCTTGAATTTTATTTTCTATCTGTTCAGAATATTTTATCCAGTTGGCCCTTTTGAAGTTTCTTCTCCTTTTCTCGTTGCTAGGGTTTTGCCCCACTTTTATATTACAGATTGTAGGGAAATGGGAAATGGTCACTTCCACCTGTATCGTCCCAAACAAACCATTCACATAATGTTAATGTTATGGCTATATCACAGGATACTATTGTTAGATCTAATGCTGAAGGATTTTAATTTGGCTTTCCAATCCTGGTTGGTGTACCATCATTTAAGATGGTTAAATGATGATTTTTCAAATAATCTAATATTACATTACCATTATAGTCCCTGATCTGGCAACCCCAGGTTTGACTATGGGCATTAAAATCCCCCATCATTACTGCTGGAGAGTCCAATCAAATCAAATCAAATATCTTTATTGAAATAGGTAACCCTAATATACAAACAATTATTTTTACAAATTATAAAGAACAACAATAAAATAAAATAAACTAATTACATCTAAAAGTATCACAAATAATATTAGAACTATTAAATTTACACTGAAAAACACAGATATTTTAGTTGTGAATATATTTAAGTATTTCCTTTTTAAAAATCCTTAGTGACGATTTAGATTTAATACTATTTGGTAATTTGTTATAATGATCGAAGCATTTAAAAAATAAGGAATTCATGGACGTTCGTTTATTTGTTCTAACTATATGCAAGTTATTGTTATTTCTGGTACAATAGTTGTGAATGTCATTATTAAAATTTATGTATTCCTGAAAGTAAGGTGGTGCTAAATTATTTAATATTTTATGTACAAATACCATTGTCAAATAGTAGGTATATTCTTTGGTACACTGAAATCCATTTTAGAGATGTAAGCATATTTGTCATAGAAGTATATTTACTTTTACTACATTTTAAGATTATCCTCATACCCCGATTCTGTAGCTTCTGTAACTGAGCAGTCTGATTTAGGTTAAGCAGGAACATAACAGAAGAACAATAATCGAAATGAGTTTGAATAATTGAACGATAAACAGTGATTTTAGTTTCAGTGAATAGATTTTTTGAGATTCTTGTAAAATAGTAAAGCTTTTTTGATATTTTTTTTCGAAACATAATTAAAAAATGATCACCAAATAATAACAAATTATCAAATTGGAAGCCAAGATATTTAATTGATGTTACAATTTCAATTTTTTCATTATTAATTGTAATATTAATCTCATTTAAATCTATATTATTATATTTATATTTGCTAGTTATTATCATAGCTTTTGTTTTTAAAACATTTAGTTTCAGTTTATTATATATTAAATAGTTACTGACAGAGTTCAGAGCCCTATTCATTCTTTGAACAGCATTTTCTAAGTTATTATCAAAACAAGCGATTTCAGAGTCATCTGCAAACAAATTAACAAAATCACAATCAACAAAGAGGTTTAAATCATTTATATATAAAATAAACAAAAGTGGCCCCAGAACGCTGCCTTGGGGTACACCAATGTTAATAAATTTTTCGGTAGATATATTATTATTAATTTTTACTCTTTGTTTTCTTCCAAATAAATAATCAACAAACTAATTCAAAACGCAACCATCAATGCCATATCTAGTAAGTTTATTTAATAGTATATTTCGATCAATTGTTTCAAAAGCTCTCTTTAAGTCTAGAAAAACCGCTACTACATAATTATCAATGTCCACCTCTGTTTTAAATTTACATAAAGAAAGTTGCAAAGCTGCTTCACAAGAGTATTTTTTGCGGAATCCGGATTGGTTGCTAGATAAAATATAATTATTCTCAATATGTTCTAGAGTTTGTTCATATACAACCAATTCAAGCACTTGTAATGATTTTGTGACATATTTAGCTTGCTGTTTTGTCGTAGTTTTACTTATTGTAATATCATGTACCTTTAACGTTTTGCTTTAATTTTTACTTCTATTTGTATTTGGTTGTCATACTTAAAATGTTTTAACTTTAATCATTTAATGTAGTCAGACAACCGACACTAATCCTTCTTTGTATAACTATTTTGATTATTCTGACACCATTGTTTCTTTATAGCCTAATGATGGTCTGAAGACCGAAACATATCGCATTAAAGTTGTGAACCTTATCATTAAGACTTTGAGTTTTATTACTACGATATATCTGTATCATCCACATTTGAAAGATGGATTACCTTTTCAATAAGATTATTTATTAAAGAAAATACCATTTAAATTGGTATATTATTTATATATTTTTAAATTAAATTCAACTAGTTTCATGTGTAAAATGTGTTGCCTAGCTAGTATAATAAAATTTTATTTTATTTAATCTCTTAGACCATCCCCAAATATGTAATTATAACACGTTACGAAGTTATTATTTGCACATAATTTAGATGAAAATGTTTAATAATAAACTATATTAAGCCTTTTCATTGTAGCTAGAAACCAAAAACTATGTACACAGCTGTAAATAAATAAACGTATGTGCCAAAAATGTCATATGTCACTGGTGAAAATTGGTTAGTGCTTGATAATAATTGTCAAAAAAGGTAGATGACGTTAGACATTCAATATTTAATGCCGCATTTACTGATATTTTTAATGAAAACTCGGTAAATCCGAATCTATTTTTTATTTTTACTCATAAATTGTATTGTGATAATGGATCTTAGAATATTAAATATGTTCAATTTTAGGACTATATTATTTTTCATAATTATAGTAAGTACTAACATTATCAACTATATAATTTATTATAAAATATGTTAGAGATCGCCATAAAATATTTTATTTTAAAACCAACACAACAGTATTTAATACTTTAAAACATTTCAACATAATTAATGGATTCTGTAACTTATAACCTTTGCTGTTATAGTAACTTTTAGATACCTTTTAATTTGTATGTTTTACTTTATAGATTATCTATTTATGCAATCCAACAGATAGTGGAGCTGTCCAATTAAATCAACAAAATATAGATGCAACTTTGGGTGAGTAAGAACATGTTGATTGACCGAGATAATTAGCTTTTCTTATTTTTTTATGTTAGTTTTGGATGTTCTGTGTATAGATTAAAACAGCTTGTTTGAGCCCAAAAATACTGATTGTGTATGTTCCTTTTGTAAAAATAAGGAAATCCAATTACAGTTAAACAGTTAATCTGTTTATAATTCTTACTATAATTGGTGTTACATTTTCCTACATATTCAATATAAACTATTTTGATTATTTTCCAAAATTTGGTTGTGTGTAAACTATTATAACTTTTTGCTCATTGTTTTTGTTTACATTCTAACTATTAAAAGATTTTTATAAAAAGTGGTGACTTTTAAATGTTCTCAATTTAAGGTATTCATCAACATATGATAATCTGTGTTGTATTATTTTTAATTTTTTAACTAGGTAGTTCTTTGATACTTTAAAAAGCAAAGATTTAAACGTACCATGTTAGTTTTTCTTTTTATTTATTTCCTTGTTATTATTTATTATTAAAGAAAGTGAGCAATACAAATTAAATTTCAATATAAATTTAATCATATTTTTGATAGAATGGAATTACTTTTATTTAAAATCTATACGATTATAATGACATATTAATAACTGTAAATATAACTAATAAATGGATTTTTTAATATATACTGTACTGGAATAATTTATAATGCAATGTTTTCTACTCAGCCTTTCTAGCTTTGGTAGATATCTTGGTAATATCTGCTTTTGTCATGAATTTTTTGGCATTTTCATTGTGTCCACACTATGTTTTTTTTATTAAAATGTTAAGGAAAAAAAATAAGGTATTTTAACAATTGTTTATATCATGATAGCTTATCAGAGAAATGTTCACATGCAAGTCTAATAAGTACAAATTATTAACAATACATATTTTTTACATGAAGTCAAAATAAATTCTACTATGATTCCCTTTTTATAAAGCTTTTCAATATATTTAGGATTTTAATATTGGGATAGATTTCTTGTTAGGTCTAACTTAAGTCTAAGTGCCTTAGTGTATTGAATGGTACACTTTGATTGTTTGAGATTATTTGAAAGGAAAGTGCTCAATGTATTATATGCAACCATGTCTATGATATCTAAGCATTGATCTCGACAATGTAACTTCAAGTGTGTATTTTTTGTTACAGCTTCCAATGAATTAGTATTTATAAATTTTTATGCAGATTGGTGTAGATTTAGTAACCTTCTTATGCCAATTTTCGATGAATCAGCCGATGCGGTTGCCAAAGAGTTTCCAGAAGCAGGAAAGGTTGTATTAGGTAAAGTAGATTGTGATAAAGAAAATTCCATCTCATCTCGGTTTCACATAACAAAATATCCAACACTAAAAGTTATTCGAAATGGACAACCTGCTAAAAGAGAGTATAGAGGACAGAGATCAGTGGAAGCATTCACTAAGTTTATTAAAGACCAATTGGAAGATCCAGTTAAAGAATTTAAACAGTTAAAAGAATTGGGAGCATTAGAATCGGACAAAAGAATTATTATTGGTAAGTTATTTTTTATTTAATGAGTAAATTGGTTAATAAAAAGACATTTGCCATTATTAGATTGAAACTAGTACTGATTGTTTTTAAAAAATGTAAATTATTCAAATAATGGTCTTATTTTTTAAATTACTTTCCAGTTATGCTGTTTATTTGTGTTGATAAAATATTACTTTTTAAATATTTATAATATACATAATGCTAAACAAATATTCTTATCAAATAGTCTTTTAAATATAAAAATATTTAATTATTAAATCTCCTGACATGCACTGTCTGTACAAATTTAGAATTTGGTGTTCAAAACATAATTTAAATATAATTTATATTGATAATGCTCATAATAAGAATATTACTGGTATATATATATAATTACATAGTAAATAGTTGGTGTGAGATAAATTTTATAATTTTTTGAAAACAAATTGTATAATAGTATGTAAAAATGCAAACAAATTTGCATTGCCTATGCTAAATTCAAAATATTTTTTTATTTTATAAACTGAACATGTTATTATGTTACATATAAATAATTTTAGCAATTGATTTGAGTATTGACATTAATAAATCATAATAACTTTGTTAAAAATGACAACAAATCAAATATTGTCATGTTATGAAATGAATAAAAATTTGACAAGTTTAGTTTTGATTGAAAATTAGTCATTAAAATGTCCTTGTCTACTCATAATTGCTATTTTTAAAATAGTTATCTTTTATCTGAGAAATATATATGGCTATTAGTTTGAGGTATTTGCTGATCATATTTGGCAAATGTGTAGCTTGGTAACTAATCTCAAAGTTTAAATTTTTAAATAAGTAGTGGTTACTTTTTGTAAGTCGTTCGACGAATCTCATAGAAATAATCTATTACATAACAAAACTCATATCCGGAAATGGATCTAAAAATTGATAAGAACGATATGCGATTTAACAAATAATAGTGTATTTAAGGTTCCTGGTTAAGAGTCCACTTTTTTTTAATAAACCACCATCAGTTCAAAAGAAACCACATTATCCTTTAACCAATATCTCTATTTCGAAGCTGTCATCATCTCTGTGTCCTACAAAATTATGAATTTTATCTCAATCGAGTATAGCTGAGGAGATCTAATTTTCCTTTTACTTATATTTAGAAAGGCTAACTTTTGTCCCTTAAACATTTTAACCTAAACTTTTGTTTACATTGATAGAAGCTTACTTTCTATATTTTAAATTAGCCAAAAAACAGTCATCAGGTTAAATTGGTTGTAAATAATCTCAGCTGTAACATTTTGATCACTTTCCTTGTGCTTTTAGGTTATTTTGATCGTCGTGACCAACCGGAATATAGCATTTTCCGACGCGCAGCCACAAACCTAAAAGATGATTGTCAATTCTATGTAGGTTTTGGAGATGCTTCAAGAGAAATGCACCCCGCCGGCCAACCAATAATCGTATTTAGAGCTAATAAATTGCGATCCAATGATCCGGATGAAACATACCCAGGCGGATTAAAAAATTTTGACGAGTTGCACATTTGGGCGTCGGAAAAATGTGTACCGTTGGTTAGAGAAATCACCTTCGAAAATGCTGAAGAGTTAACCGAAGAAGGTTTGCCGTTCTTAATTCTGTTCCATCATTCGGATGACAAGGAGAGTATTAAGAAATTTAATGAAATCGTTCAGAATGAGTTACTATCAGAAAAACGTGAGTATATTAAGGCTTTGTTTTTTAAAAATAGTTTTTTGTATAACAAGGGTATGAAATGTTACTTTTCCTCCTGAGGATGAAGCTTGGACAGTTAGTTTAGTATAAATATTACTTCACTATTAATTTATTACTGTAGAATCATTTAAGTGTTTAATAGAAATAACAGAATGTAATTTTTAGAATGAGCAATCTGCAATTAATTGAATTAAATACTCAAGGTGTGAATATCAAACTTAACTTTGCTTTTATGAATCAATGAAGTAGTGTATTTATTTAAATTTGTTTATGCATTTGCGTTTTTTTGAAAACTATATATTAGTTATGTATAAATACAATATTACTGAAAATTGACTTGGATTTGGTGTGTTTTTAAATATAATTTGTTTCTATTATTTGTGAAATCTCTATTCAAAACTGTTATATGATTAGATTTAATATTCAAATCAGAAACTGCTCTGATACAGCTGACAAGCAAGATACAAGACATGCCTGCCAGTAAAGAAACAATGATATGTGCCTTTCTGGACATAGAAGGCGCATTTGATAACAAGCCACTTGAAATGGTAAAGAAAGCACTTGAAGAAAGACGAAATGGTAACAACTTGGATATCTCGTCTACTATCTTCAAGGAGAGTTGAAATGGATATGGGCCAAGACACACTCACCATCTCTACAAAAAAAGGCTGCCCCCAAGGGGAGTACTATCACCCCTTTTATGCAGCCTCACAGTAGATGAACTCTTGCGCGGTCTGATAAACCTCGATATATCCTGCCAAGGGTATGCCGACGATATTGTCATACATGCCAGAGGCAAGTTTGAACACACTGTAACATTAATAGTTCCCAAAAAGGCAAGGAGCCAATTTGTAACCATAACACTCCCAAAAAAGGGATCCCGGCTAAGAGATTCTCTCAAGGAGCGGTTCGTCTCCAAGTTATGCTTACTGTAGAAAGGATTGGCGGTATATAAGGGTTAAGGGCGCCACTATCTTTTTATACGTTTACGATTAAATAACTGAAACTACATAAAAACTAAGGTAAAAAAGATAGAAACACCTTGTAATTAAACTGAATTTGGAAGCAAAGAAAACTATATTTAATGACAACCGAACACGCTGCACCCTTAAGACTTATAGTCCGTGGGTATATAAATCAAACTGATATTTAAAGAATAGTTGTTTATTTAAAAAATTATAATTTGCCACAGGAGGTGTAAACGGAAATGTTATAAATGGACTTGACTTATCTTATTTTATAGAGTGATTCGGTGGTCTCGGTTTGTGTACCGATGCTTGTAGTTGGGGTGTTGGCTGATGGAACTTGCTTCTTTGTCAAAAGGAACTGCTACTAGAATGGGTATATTTCTTCATCAAAAGGAACTGCTACTAAAATGGGTGTATTGCTCTCTACTAGAGACTATATTTTTCCCAGCTACCGAGTATATCTCTCCCTACTAGCGGGCTGTATCTTATGTGATACAACCAGAGAAATGGATTGTCTAAATTCTGCAGACAACTTGCCACTAAGGGTTTCGTCTGAAGAAAGAAAGAAACAGGACTTGTGTCTTAATTTATAAATGGGGTTGACAGTTGTTTCCGGTTCGACGGTTGCGTTCGTGTTGGTAAGGGTTCTGTTTCAGGTGCGTTCTATTGTAAGGGGTAGGTTTGGTAGTGGTAAGGTTGTGTCTAATATACAGTGGGTCGGGGTTGATTTTAGGGTTCGGACGGTAAACTAAGGAAAGGTAGCATGGTGATAGACATGTTACAACACACTGTGTGAAATAGTACAGAAAGGTCTAGAATACACCAAAGAGTGGTGCAATAGAGTGGGACTCAACATCAATCCCTCCCACCAAGACCGATCTAATTGCTTTCACCAGCAAAAGGAAACTGAATCCAAGAAACGTCCAGCTAGAAGGGACAACAATAGATTGGCAAACAGGGGTAAAATACCTAGGTTTAACACTAGACAATAAACTACTCTGGAACCAACATGAAAAAGAAGTAATAAGGAAGGCCACAAAAGCTTTGATCCTTTGCAAGGAAGAGTTGGGGATATAAACCAAAATATACTGCATTGGATCTACACAGCTATAGTACGGCCAATAATCACCTATGGAGCCGCTCTCTGGGGAGAAAGAGCTAATCTGAGGACAACGAGAGCAATGAGAACATTCCCAACGACGGCATTGGAAGCACTACTAAACTCCTACATGTTCATGTAGGAAATGTAAGAAGAAGGACATTCCAAAGGATGGTCAGTGAAGGAAATGTAAGGCATTTGCCTAAATCACTTCAACATAATCCAAATTGGAAACTACCCCAGGACAGAATGTCAAAAAAACTTAACTTCACAAGAAATTTCAATGGGATCCCACAGTAATATTACAGATAGGCAAGAACACAATCTTATGGTATACAAATGGGTCCAAAACTGAAAGAGGCACATAGGGATTTACGGACCTAGAACAAAGCACCTCCAAAGCTTAGGCTTACATCCTACCATTTTCCAAGCAGAAATATACGCCATTGGAAAATGTGCGCAATTCAACATTGAAAAGAAATACTGCAAACAGAACATAATTATTATATCTGACAGTCAAGTAGCAATTAAAGCACTCAACTCCAACGTCATAACATCTAAATTAGTCTTGGAGTGTCTAGACACCTCTATGACTTCCTGGACACTCGGGAATAGAAGGAATACGCTTGCCAGAAGGGCAGCAAGTATGTCGCTAATGGGACCTGAACCATTCTGTGGCATAGCCTACAGTTCCATCCTCAATGAACTCAGTGGCATTGCGAATATGGAAAAGATCGAAGAATCTACCAGGAATAAGGCAGGCTAAAGCCTTGCTAGGTAATTACAACCCCAAAAAGTCATACAATGTCTTGGGCTGAGCAAAAATAACCTAAGAATTCTTAAGGTATAATGGGACACTATAAACTAAGAGGACACCTACATAGACTGGGGATTGAGCAAAAGGCAGAATGCAGGTTTTGTGAAATGGAGGAGGAAAACTCAATACATATACACACAGCATGTTCTGCTCAAGGAAATACAAGAGCTCTACAACTTGGAGCACACAAAATAGAAAAGGATGACTTACCTAAATTGATCCCGATCGACATCCTAACCTTCATAAAGAAGATAGAATTAGAGGCGGTGCTTTAAATACGGGAAAATCCACCGTCTAAGCAAGTAAGGGGGCACAATAGATCTCACAGGTCGCAGTGGAAAACCCCTACATTACATTACATACAACATCCAAATGCCATAAACTGATGGCATATCTGAAGCATTTTTATAATTGGACGCAGTTATGCAAAATATTACCAACCCTCATTATGATAAAACTGAGAAAATTGCGCTTTAAAGTTTTTCCTTAATGAAAAAATCAGCGGAGGGATTAGCTAAGATTTTTTCAATTTCATTTATATTTTACTACCTACAAAATCGATGAAAATCAATTTGTTTCTTGGGCTGAGAGTTTTTGCTTTTCCTGAAATAGACAATTCCGAAATAAAACGCCAAACTCAAAAAGCAAAACTTAAAACAAACTTGCTTCATAACTTTCATGTTCAGGGTAAAGTCACTGCTGTCCCTTTAGACCGGGACAAGGAGAGTCAAGAGTGAATATTTCGGGACAACATCGATTTAAGCATCTTATGTCACAATACTAGCAAAAACCTACCAACCCGCTTGGCTGCATTCTGCGATACAAGCTTTGGGGCAAACTCATATTGTGGATTAGTTTGTTGTATATTTTCAACACCTTAGCATTTTCTGAGGATTGCTAGATTTTTGCAAAACAGGGAATATACGTCTGTTAAGCAGAAAGTCAGTATAATTCCAAATTCCAGATATTTTGTGGGTTGGTAGCTTTTTGCATAACACCGTCCAACTAGAGTTCTTGAAACTTATATCATTGTCTGTATTTGACTTTTTTTTTAGAATCGATCAATTTCCTGACGGCAGATGGTAAAAAATTCGCCCACCCTCTACATCACCTCGGTAAAAGTGAAAAGGATCTACCTCTCATTGCCATTGACAGTTTTAGACACATGTACCTGTTTCCCAATTACAAAGATATAGAGGTTCCCGGAAAACTTAAGCAATTTCTTAAAGATCTCTATTCGGGAAAATTACATAGGGAGTTCCATTACGGTCCTGAGGAAACGAAAACGGAAGCAGACGTCACAACACCACCAGATAGTACCTTCAAAAAATTAGCCCCTTCGAAAAATAGGTATACTTTACTCGGTAAGGATGAACTGTAGATATTGTACTAAATTATTTTTATTTTGTAAATCGAGGTAATACAAAGTGCAAAAATTGTTTTTCAGTTGTTTAGAACTGTTTTGTTTGCTAGAAAAAAAAATTGATTGACAATTAACTGTTTATTAAAGCGCTCACATATCTAGATTTTAAATTATACACTTACTAGTGAAAAATGATGCTAAAGTTTATGGTATTTTTGGGAAAGTTTCTTGATATTGTTTCACCCCTGTGTAAATAAACATAGGTTTTATTATAACCAAAGTATTTAAACTGTACAAAAAGGGGTGAATTACTTATCTAAAAACTTAAATTTTAATTATTTTAAGATACAAAATGATATATTGAAATATTTGAAAATATGCTAACTTTTTAAGTATCCGACTATACATAAATAGACATAATAAAACAATTAAACGTTTATAAGAAATATAATTCCATAAATATAAGAAAATCTGTAATTTCTTGCTTTTTTTAACATTAATTTGGTATTTTCTGTTTTCAAGATAGTAAATTAACTTCTGACCCTTCATTTTCATGGTAAGATGTTTTCTACTTCAAAATATTTGGTCTAACTGTTTCTCAAGTACAGTTCTGGATGTTCTGTTATTAAATTTTTTTTGAAAATAGTTTTGCAGACCTTGAGTGTACCTTCAACCTCGAAGTAGAAAGAATATTTGCTTTTTTGTATTTTTTAATTATTTTAGCATAACTGTATTTTTCTCCTGCTGGTCTTGTTTGTGTTTGGAAATTAATTTTCTCTGTTTTGTAAATTTTTCAAAGCCCAGTAAGCATCAAATAATTGAAATTGAGCTTACAGTGGTCTCTACAGTGGTCTTCTACATGTTTTAGCAGTATTTTGTTTATGTGGCAACCCTAAGTTCTTAAGAATTTATTATAACTCAATTATGTTTAATTTTGATATTATTATAAGTGAATTACTGCGTGCCGAGCGAAGCGAGGTTCGCAGCACCAAATCAATCTAAACTAATTTAAAAATCATTAGTTATAATTAATTTGGTGCTGCGAACCTCGCTTCGCTCGGTTTTTTTTTCACAAAACTAAACAAGACGATGAAGTAGTAGAACTTGAAGGAAATAATGATGGCTGATAAGGAAATACCACGTTTTATTCGATGTATTTATCATAAAAATAGTCTTAACTCGTCACGTTTTAATTTAGATGTGATAAAACATACATAAATTCAATTCCCTTCAGTATAAACTAAACTCTTATGCACTATATTCTTGTTAGAGGGCGCTAAGGCCGAACATTCGGTTGACATTATAACCTTACTATCGCCATCTAGGTTCCAATAGTTGAAGAAAGCTTTCCACTACTTATTTTGATAAGAATGGTGCAATAAAAGTGATACTGTTTGAGCGGAGGTGTAATATTATCTTTGATACGATTAAAAATATTTTTAAATTATTTTATAGATCTAAATGTTGGTTTAATTATAATTCTAGTTTTATTGGAATGTTTTGTTTAATATGGTTCACTCAACTTCAGATGTGTTTGTTTCTTATGTAACATTTAATGACACCTAATTAAAGTATTTTCCTTATTGAAAATATTTAGATTCTTTGGAAAGCTATTTTGAACAAAACTTATCTCTTTTGCTGGATCTATAAAATATAAAGTTCATCTTTTACTATTTCTTAAATTTTTGCCATTTTGATTTTCGGTGAACTAGTTTTTATTTAAAAGGGGATTACTTATTTCTTTTTATTAATAGCAGTTTTTAATTAAAAAGCAAATATTCTATAATTTGTATTATTCACTAATATGCACCAATAACTGTAATATTAATGAACAATTGGCTTTTGTTGAAAGAAAATTAACTACAAGAAATTTCTTAATATAAACAGATATTTATGAAACGATTTATTGTACATAAAAATTGTAAAAAACTATTAATTTTATTACCATTTTCAAAGGAAGTACAGAGTTTTAGAAATAATCCCAATCTGCACATTGCCAGTAAGTATTTGTTAGGTACTTTTGATTTTATTAAACATGTCAAAATATGTTTTGTAATTATACCTTTTCGAGTTAAGTGCAACAATAACTTACAGTAAAACAATTTGTGGTATATTTTTCTGCGTACTATTTTGGATAAAAGTTGTATGCTGAGAAATGATTAAATTGATGAATTTTTTCATCGTAATTCTGAATTTTATTGTTATATATGTAAAGAAAGCTTCTTTATTCACATTTGCCGCGCTTCATGTTGACCCCACTAGATGGAACAGTAAATGGGATGACTGACAGATTTTTCAAAATTTGACAAGAATACGTCAATCAGAAAATAATATTATTATCATAATAATTAACTTTAATTGTTTTTTTATAAGGATGTTATATTTTATTGATAATAATAATCAGTTTCTGTTTTTCTGTAATACGAAAGTTTTTTATTAGCTATTAATTACACTATTTACATTTATTATAAAGTTACCTGTAATACGAAAGAAACAACAATTAAAGTTTATTATTATCTCTTGAATTCTCTTAACTCAAAATCTCTGTATTTTCTGATTGACGTATTCTTGTCAAATTTTCAAAAATCTGTCAGTCATCCCATTTACTATTCCATCTAGTGGGGTCAACATGAAGCGTGGCAAATGTGAATAAAGAAGCTTTCTTTACATATATATTAAAGTTCATTGATTTAACAAATAATAAATTATGTATCAATTTCCTTTAATCGCTTTTTATAAAAAGTTTTGCTGTTTATTTGTCCTAATACTATGTCAGTTTAAATACCTCAAGTTCCTTTCTCTTTAATTCAACAATTTAAGTAAATTCAAGTTGTCTGAGTATTTTTAGTTGTTTATTATAAAACTTCTTGTAATAGCAATCTTTTTATGTAATATGTAACAATGTTACATTACTGTGAAGAATTGTAGTATTTTTAATCTTTATTTAAATTGTTAGCATGTTTACCAAAAAAATTTATTATTTTCTTTCTTTGTATATCAAATACAAATATATGTATAAAGTTATTGTGTTTATCTAAGTTTATATAAAATTTCGATTTAAAAATTGTATGTGGTCGGTTTTATACTTTTTTATAACCCATTGATTGGTACTACATAATAAATTTTAGATATTTCACATGTAACATAATATTAACTTTGTTGTTATATATTTTTGTAAATGTAATTCGGCTTTCAGCAAACATGTGTAATGTGGCTCGGAATAGTCTTAATAAAAAGTATTTAATAAAAAATTAAACTATTCCTAACTTTTAAATAAAATTAATTCATCGTCAAACTAAATAAAATTTGAAAAGGTAATCCATCTCTCAAATGTGGATGATACAGATAATCGTAGTAATAAAACTCAAAGTCTATCCACAACTTTTAATAGTAAGGCTCACAAATTTAATGCGACATGTTTTGGTCTTCAGACCATCATCAGGACTGACACCATTGTTTCTCCATAGCCTGATGATGGTCTGAAGACCGAAACATGTCGCATTAAATTTGTGAACCTTACTGTTAAATGTGGATAGACTTTGAGTTTTATTACTAGGATTAAATAAAATTTATCATTTGTCTGGGATTATTTCAAAACTACAGAAAATCAAAGCTGGGAAATTTTTATTCGCGATGAATTAATTTGTTATTTATAATCTGGAAACAGTTAATGTTTAAGCATTTGTAGACTGTACTTCAAATGCATGTTCGCATTGTAGATAAAACTATTTTATAACTCATTGAGGATAAATATTACACGAATTTGTATATTAGTTCATCGTCAAACTAGTAAAAATAAAAAATATTTTAGTACTGATCACCCATAGCCCACAATATTATTAATATTGTTTGATTAGTTTAGTGGAAAGCACTAACTAAATGCAAATTATTACTTAATTTTCCATCACATTAGTTACTTAAGTCACAAAATCATATATTAAAGTCACGGTTTATATTTTTGTAATTAATAGTGGTTAAGAAAACTGTTTTAAGTAAGTAGTAAGAAAGTAATTTTTGGAGTTTGAAAATTTAGTTGGAGGCGATCATTTAACTCCCATATTCCAGATCGAATTATTAATAGTATATATCGCAGCGCCAAATCAATCTAAACTAATCTAAAACTCGTTAGTTATAACAACAGTGTGTCGATTAAACGCAGTGCTACGTGCTAAGCTAGTTGGCTCAGGTCTTCTAAGAGACAACTCGGCGTTTCTTCGCATGAAGTTGCGAACCCAATCCCGGTCAGCCATTTTTTTCTCATCCCAAAATGACGGAACTTTTTTACTGTTTGCAACTGCAAACTCGTATGCCAATTGTCTTAACTTAAGAATAGGTAGACCATAATTTAGGCGGGATGCATGTAGTAGGTAATCTGTAAGCTGTTTTTCTTCTGCGCTAGTAAAAATGAGTGATTTTTGAAGCCCAGCTAGATGATCATCCCCCTACGGATCACTCGTTTTAAGGTCATAACATTAATATGGTACTTTTTTGCAGTGCCTTTATAGGAAGCCCCATTTTTAACTTCTGCAACGGTTTGGGCATCAGGCAGTACTCTCGGTGTTGCTCCTTCCTTTGGTTTATAAATTCTTGGCATCTGTAACACCTAACAAATAAATAAATAAGAACTTGCCTCTTAACATAAATCAAAAAAATATTCATAGGGGAGACTTGATCCCGGGATCATGTCTCACTCTCACAACAGGGATCAACTCTCCCCGAAATGCATTTAAGTTTAAGATTGGTAACACCCAAAACATAACCTCTCAAACCAGGTTTCCAAATATATCAAAATGTTTGTAAGAAAGCATCAAAACTAGCCGCAAACCACAATCCCCTCTCAAGCAATTTCCTGATAAACTAAAACAAACATAAAACTTACCGTAAAATATTTTTCACACCCAAAAAATCACAAACTTTTTACACCATGCGTCGTACAATCGGCGCGTCTATACAATGTTGCCAACATTCTCGCAAAAAAGTCATTTGAGCGCGAAATTTTAATGGGGGATCAAGTGTATCTACTCTCCCCTAATGATTTTTAAATTAGTTTAGATTTATTTGGCATATTTAGGGATATTTAGATTCAGTATATAATATCAAGGCAAGGTTGAGCAATTTCTTCAAATTGATGCAGTTTACAATTGCTTTAGCAATACTTACCAGCGATTAGTTTTTCTTTATTATTAAGTGTATATAACAAATTTAGAAAATTAGTAAAAACAATGTACAATCATTTACTTTTATATTAAAATAGTTAGTGCAGCATAAAACTACAACAAATGTTTATCAGTTTTTCTTATGTTATAAAATATATTTTTGAAATGTTTATTTTTCTGATATAGTTTGTTAAATAAAGGTGTTTGTTTAGATTTATTGCGTTTTTAAACTAGCAAACTGTATTAAATACTTTTTTATTCTGTGATTTAATCTTGGGCATTGAATATGTGTTTTTGTTCTGTCATATTTTGCTGAACGGTTTTAATTAAAAAAGAAACTCCCACATAAATAAAATACTTGATAATTATGTTGCTTATTGCGTTAATTTATGATAAAAATGTTTAGTTTTACACACTGGGGCAACGTACAGCAATTATTTATTCATCCATTCCTTATTGCCTGTATATAATATGGTTTAACACAATTTTTATAATAAGGAAAGGAGAGAAGTAATTATCCGTAAGAATGTTTTAAAAGTTAGATATTTTTGTTAATGTAAAAGAATTAGTAGTTTGGAGAAAGAATAAGTTCATTACTCTTTAAACAAATAAAGTCAATATTTGTTATAAACAAATTATGAATAATGCTGTTCAATTATAATTGCAAACTATTTTCTTCCTTTGTAATTGGTAACTTGATAAAAAAGGTATTGTGTTGCACACCGATGTGTATATTGGTAATTTTTTAATTAAATGCAGTTTAATGTTGTAACTACATATGTTAAAACCTTATTTACAATAAATAATTTCGAAAAAGAATGTGCATTTATTTTTTCCATCATTTTTCTTGCAGTCAAAGTGGGATGCAGATCCATTCTGTAGCTTACAGGAAATGCTCTGAGTTCCACCATAACTGATGCTAACTATTGAGTAGTAGGTGAAGTAAATTTTGTAACCGTTTTATGTCAACTCCAAAATATTTTAAATTTGTTGAAACGGTCAAAAGGCAACCTGGAAATGTATCTTTTCCAACCGGCACCACCTTTTTACTACGAGGGTTGCCTTTTATATTTCGCGATTTGGCAACTCTGGTGTTGCAATCTGGCAACCTTAGAACAAAAGGAAACAGGAAGGAGTCTGTCATATATTGACTACATTTTTGAGCACCCAAAAACATCGATTTGATGAGTCATCCGCCGTATAGTCCTGACTTGGCACCGAATGACTTCTTTTTATTCCCGTACGTAAAAAACAAATTGAGAGGTCAACGTTTTTCGATACCTGAAGAAGTGGTTGCTACATTCAGAATGCATGTTTTGGAGATACCTCAATCAGAGTGGCAAAAGTGCTTAGACAATGGGGTGTTAAAATTACCAAAAATATGATGTTTTCTCAATGTTAATAGTTAGGGGTGTACAAAATCATACTAGGAAATCAATTAATTTTATTGTATTTATTATCACACGGTTTTTATGTCGATTTGAAAATTCAACTTTTGGATGATTTAAATAGTCCGCCATTCTTTCTGTGACGTAGATAACCCAAAAGTAAAGTTAGCTACATAGGGTCGACATGACATAGAACCGCAATTCTGTCGTCTTCTTTTTTAAAATATTGATCCTCAAACCACAGTTTTCGTCTAACTTTTACTGCAGGCACGGTTACAAATTTTTTATGAGTTCTAACTGTTGTGTATGTATGATTCAAAACAAGATTTATAAGATATTGACATTATTCAAATTTGAAAAAAAAAATGTGGACAATGCTTATATTTTATTGAAACGTCAAGCTGTAGACAAATGAGGTACGTTCTTTTTCACACCATGTATTCATCAATGATGGAAGTGACGTCACTCTTTGATGACTGAATTGTTGGAGTCACCAGTGATATAAAAAAACGCATTCTGTTGTCAATGACAAATCCGTCCACCATCTCCATACAATCGATGGAATGGGTTTGCAATTTTGGTGCACAATACAGTAATAAATGAACGCGTGGTTACGTCAAACTAGATTTCACCAAAGAATATATGAACGTGGTTGGTGGATTGATGAAGCCACCGGTGAATAAAAGAACGTAACTATTTAATATTCATAACACTCATATATTTTGAAAGTTCTTCAAACTTCAAATAAGATTGGCCTTTTTGTAACTGGCTATTAGCTATAAGTTCATAAAACATCTAAATCAGAAAGTGGCCTACTTCATACAGTCGACAGAAGCAAACATGGTCCGCGGAAAATATGCCAACTAATTTCAAGGTTATCACAATCAGCCAATCACGAGCCAATGTTAACGATAATATCAATTTTAGTGGCTGCATAAGTGAGATGAAAATACAACTACAGCGACAAGGACACGCCCACCCAGGGTTCATGTTTGCTTCTGTCAACTGTATATGAGTTAGTGACGTATCTGTGAAAGTTTCAAACATTAGGAATTTCGTTTCATGTAATTTTCTGAGTGTAGAATCATAAAAATTACCGGGGGAGGTAGAATATTTGAAGATTGGAGGCCTGTCCATCCACTGCTGAATGAACCCAAGTAAAGGGTTTGCTTAAAAAATCTCAAAGTTTCATACTCCTCCGGGCGTAGAAAAAGTATAGCACGTTACACGATTAATGGGTTACTTACAACTGTTGTAACGTTATAATATAGTATTAAATAAAATTCTGAAGACGTACATTCTAGTTGGATGTTGGAGAACTTCTAGTTAGTTGTATAAACCATTTGTTCCATTAATTATTCTCACTACTTTTTTCATCATCTCTAGTTCACAAGTTTGGTTCCTAACTTACGTCCGACATTGTTTTAAAAATAATAAAAATGCTATTGTCAGCTACTACAACCACAACTTTATTTGCAAAAATATACACAGTAATATATAAAACCAATAAAAAAATTTATAAATAAATTAGAGTCTACAATTATAATCCTAAATAATTTGTAAGTATAAATCTACAATAGAGACGGAAAGAGTTCTGATATACTTTGATCCCAGATATCTTCAGGTAGACTAACTGGCGAATCCAACGATTCATATCCTCTGTCAGAATCACTACAAGACATAGGGGACAAACATTGTGACATTGGAGATGGAGCAACCAAATTTAATTCTTCTGCTTCAGGTTCTAGATTCTGTAAAACTTCTTCTGTAACTGGAACACCATTGCTATCAACAATTATGGTTACCATATTGGTAGCTTCATCTAGCGTTCCAAATATAACATCATTTGGTAACTCAACTACAGATTGCTCTTTAACTGGACGATTATTCTTTGGTTTGATTGATTTTAACTTTTTACTTTTTGAATAAGAATTTTTAGCTTTACTTGGATTTTCTACTGGTGGTTTTGCAGCATAGTTGTGGTGAAGTAGTAGATACTCTGAGATATCATTTTCTAATGACTTTCTATCAGGTGTGGCAAACCCACTGGATTCCAGTTCTGTTGATGTCTGCCCCACCATCTCTCCAGAACTATCTCCAATGTTTTGTGTTGCCTGAAACTGTAACATTTCAGATAAGTTTGTGACCATGTGAATTGTATGTAACATAATGAATAACAATACACAAGCAAATACACATTTTATCAAAAATGGTGCTAAACCAGATCTATTACTATGCTAAAATAGTGAGATATTAATAATAAGGTACCAATTAAGCCACATCTACAAATTAAAATATTTATACAGAAAGGATCCAATGAAACTAGTCAAAACCACAGACTTTTATTCGTTTAAATTACACTCAATGCAACTAGTTTCGGTGTCAATTAGACCATCATTAGGCTGTAAAGAACACAATACAATTGGTATACAAGAAAAAAGAAACCAATGGTTGAAAAAGATGCCAACAGTTAAAGGTGTTATTACTTACCAGAGTCACAGAACCAGGAATCAAGGATCCTAACACATCATAGTAATTTAAGGGGTAAGGAGGAAGAGAAGTAGCTACTAGATGGAGTAAAAAGCCAAAAGTAGGACAAAGGTTGAGGAGAAGGGTGTGTCCTACTGGATGGAGTAAAAAACTAAGAGTAGGACAAATGGAGAAGATGGAGGATTCCCACTAATTGGAGTAAGAAACCAATAGTGGGAGGGGGATAAATGTTATTGAATTATTATTAAAGAATTGAAGGTGATTGGGTTGTAGGGATTGAAGGAAGACAACATAAGTAGAAATCCAATGGTAGTAGTAAGCACTACTCATTAAAACTTTCTTGAAATTGAATGAATTGTAAGAAACAAGTTTCAAATAGTATGACGAATGTGACCATTTGTAATTGTGGTTTAAACCACAAAATTTATTTTCCAGTTTAAAATATATACTGGGCCATATCAAGAGAGATATAATAAAGAATAATAGCACAATCATTGTTGAAAAAGTCCATAACAGTACAACAAATAATTTGGAAAATGTTACACGCACTTGAGGAACTAATAACGGCACCATAAGTTGAATTGACTTGTGACAGGTGAGAGAATTTGAATGAAGTTTGGTCTTTGAGGAGAAAGAAGAAGAAAACGTCGTGGAACAAGAAGTAAAGAAAGCGTGGATGTAGAACGGTAAGAAAATAAGGTATGAAGAAAAGGCCAGTGGAGTTAATTTCTGGTTCTGCGACTCCGGGCAAATAAAAGTTCAAACAGTCGAAACTAGTTACAATAAGTGTAATTTAAACGAATAAAAGTCTGTGGTTTTGACTTTGAGTTTCATTGGATCCTTTCTGTTTGGATTCAGCCACATTTGAGATGGATGACCTATCTGATTTAAAATATTTATGCTATTAAAATGTGTGCCTCCATAGTTAGTATCAATAAAATAGAGATTATTAGCTTCCTACAACATTATGGGATTAATAAATTATTGGTACTTTTTATAACATCCTAGCTTTGAAACACAATCATGCATGTACCATATTTAAATAATATGCTAATAAACAAAATATTTATTGATTATTTGAGCACATAAATTTGTTGTCCAAAGTAGAGAGGTGACTTTTTATATTATCACAGTTTTGAATGTTGGAATACTAGTAGCAAATTATAAAATAAAAGAGAAATATTTAATGTTTAAGAATATTATGTTAAGCAAATTAAAAGATTATATGTATATGAAAATGCCCAAGCTGTTAAAATATGTGAGAATATTCTACCTTATTAGGTAGCATTGATTATAAAAGAGTTAAAATGACACTAAAGAAGTCAACGATAGATAAAATAATAAAATTTGTTTTTCATTCTAAAGAAAATAATTAATTTATCAACATATTATTTTAGCAGGAATGGTGCAGTGCTTAGAGTCTACATATTATGCAGTATGACACATTTGCTGCTTATGTTGATATAATTTTAGATTGTACAAAATATTGTGTATATCATATGCATCACCTTATTAAGTACAAGGTTTGCAAAATCAACGCATCAAAGTATCTAAAAACAAATGAAAATATAATTATTAATAAAAAGAAAACTATTTCTGAAGCTATAGCAGTCTCATTTTTAATATTTACTATCAAATATGTAAATGGTTGTGATTATTTTTAAAAATATAATTATATAATAAATAAAAGTTCCATTAAACCATTTAAAATCTACAGTCTTAGTAATCACTGTATATAAAAATATATTTACCTTAAATTACCAATATTTATTTACTTGATTTGATAATAACACAAACATTAACATTTTTGATAGATTAATTAGTAGCTCATAAATTATTGTATGTATAAAGATTGTATTACATACTAGGTACTACATTAACATCAATACTTAGTGACAAAAAAGAAAAAAAAATCTAAAAAGCTATTTACACAATAAGACCTAATTAATTAATTATTTTACAAATATACTCTTGGTGTATTTCAGAAGTTTAAAGAATTCTTTAGATTGTTACAACCACCAATAACATAATTACCAACCTCTGCTAAAATATTAGAATAATAGTAAATGGATTGATTGCCAAGAATTTATTATGTCTACATTTTCTGAGCTACCTCCAATTATAAGACAATGAAAGTTTTATTGATCCGTCTAAATAATCCATAAATAAATTATTTTTACAACAATGCAACTCAGCAGTGATGATGTTGACATTTACAATAACATTCAGGTATTGAAATAAGATGTTTAACCAATTTTTTTAGCCAAAATACTAATAAAGTGATGTTTAACATATTTTATGAACTACAACTTTTGATTGTATCTAAGTAATTATATTACAGAAAAGTCTTGAATTTTAAAGTGCCAATAATACTTACTTCACTATCAGTTTTCTGAGCAGTTGCCTCCAAGTCTCTGGCGATATCTTGCAAGAGGCTTTGAGTAAGTTGTTCCAATGAGTTAAGGTCGACGTCTGCCTCAAGTTCGTCGAGGAGATCCGGTAAAGAAGGCAGATCAGCACGATTTTCATCACTGTCATTATTTGTTGTTGGCTCAAAGACGCTGCTGGATGCGTGGCTATTCCTTTCTGCAGAAGGAGGGACACTGTGGATCCATTAGGAGTCTCGCATCCAACAGAACGGCTTTGGGCTTGTGTACAGTTCAAACAAGGACTTTGAAGACGATTGTACAAATCTGCGTTTTCTTCTTGGAGCTTCTGATTGGCGATCTTGAGTTGTTCACATTCAATCATAAGTGATTCATTTCTGGAAAATAGTTGTTGAAGAGCTTGTTCCATATGCTCCATCTTAGCCTTCTTGCGGTCGCGTGAAGTTTGAGCCGCAACTCGATTTTTTAATTTTCTGTAAAAAACCCTGAATTATTTGGTGCATAACAATAAATATGAAACGTTTTACATAATATCACATGGAGAAGTCAGAATACCAAGATATTGAAGGTAATTTAAACCAGTAAGCGACTGTTTATTAAAATAACGTAATTTAAAACAAACAATATGGTAGGTACTTACTTCCTTTGAAGTTTTTCTTCCCATGTTAAGTGATCTAATTTTCTTTTCTTTGCTCTTGGAATGTCATTACTGGGTTCCATTGAAAAATTTTGATTTGTATTCTCCAAATATTTAAGTATTGATGATACAGCAGTAGCCATAATAATGTGTAACAAAACTTAAAATTTTAAACAACTTTCTTACTTTAAAAACACTTAAACACTTAACAATTACAATATACCTATGTTCACTATATTTTAAACTAACAGTACCACTCTGTTATTTTTATTTTTTGTTTGATGCAACTACGGGTTCACTCTTTGTCCTTACTATCCAACTAAACAATTCATTACACAAATATCGACTATAATCAACCTTTGAATATTTTATTTGACGTCATACTGTTGGATTATGTGGGACTTTTCAATTGGATGGCATTTTACTCATGTGTCATAAACCGCCAATAAACATTGAAATACGGAAGCGCGTAATTTAAAATTTCATTTTTATTGATAAATATAAGATTACCATTGTATTTGGCTGATGAAATAGTTATGTTGGTTAGGTATATGATTCATAGTGGTAATTTTAATGTATACAACGTAACAGCTTATTTTTATTGTGTAACTAATTTACACTGAATATTAAAATAAGCTAAAAATACTTTCCAATAAATGTTTATTTTTTATCATTTAGTAAAAAAGCCAAGGCAAATTAGAATTATTTTTGTATTATTGGATTACATGGGTATCAAAAATATTAATTTTTATGCATCCTACATCCTATTGAAAACTTCATTGGTCGTAATTTTTTACGATGTAATGCAATAATGTAAAAGTAATATCTGTATAGGTAAACGAATAATTGTTTTATATTTTTTAACCTTTAATAGATAAACAATAACAGATATTAGATAAGCAAATCAAAAACTTGTTTTTAAAATAAAAAAAGAAATCACAGGGGACACCCGGGTTTGAACCGGGGACCTCTCGATCTGCAGTCGAATGCTCTACCACTGAGCTATATCCCCACATGTGATTATAAGTCTAAATTAAATTATAGATGTTTAATTAATTAGTATAGTCTATCCTTATGTTTAGAGACATAATATTATTATGTCGTAATATACAACAGGATTACGAATGTTCAAAATATCAAAATTTTGTTGACAAATACTCAAGACAACTTCCGGTTATGAGAGATGTCCAAGATAACAGTTTTTTCATTTTTTTCATAGTTCCCAGACCCCAGAGAAACCATCGTTTTTTCACAATGATTTTAAGAAACTTTTTGAATAGGTACAGTTTATTTCAATAAAGAAACTTTAAAAACAAAATTAACAGGAGGAAAATACATTTCAAAAATCAACTTGCAGTTTTATACTTAGTATGAAACCCAAAAAATCTAGCTAGTGGAACACTTGAGAAAAAATTGTCTGTTGTTAATCCTCTCCAACTGTCGTGATATGGCTGACACTACACGAAAACCTTGATTTTTATCTGGTACATCTCTTCTTTGTTTTCCAGTGTACCTACACCTGTAGGTTGCTTAGGTACGAAGTTCTGACATCAGCGGCTGTCCAAATTTTTGTTCCATATTCCAGGCTTTAATTTTATGTATTGCTTGAAAGGAGGTTTTGCTCGGAACCAGACCAACTGTTCATCTACTGTGATGTTGTCGAATGGCTGAATAAACGCCTGTATACAGTGATCTACATACATGCCCCAAAGATCTCTAATGGCTGCTAACTTGTCTTGCTCCTTTCGCTGTTTTCTGGTTAGTTTATCGTCATATCTTAAAAATGTCGAGATTTGGCGGTGCCTTGGTAAAGCAGCGGTGAAAAATGATCTTGGTATAGAGGTATCGGTGGTCCACATTTCTCTAGTAAATTCCTTTCTATACATCTCAACGCACCTATGCTGCTTTTAGTAGCACTCCCAAGAAGCAGTCAAGCTCGTCTTTTCCCAGAGTCTTCCAAATTTTTTATATGCCTGGATTTTCTGCATTCCACTTGTCCAGAATCCTAGTAGCTTCTTCATTGGTGAAATGGCAAATTATATCTTTCATTTCGGATGTCATGTAAAGGTTGGAGACGTCTGAGAATGCTTCGGCGTCTTCACTGTAGTTTGTTATAGTACGTTTGAAGAATAAGGTGGAGTAAATTCTTAGAATACTAATCTCCGAAATTCATAGACGTGCACAACTTCTAATTAAAACGTAATCTTAAAAGAAATTAATTAAATATCTATTCATTTTGTACAGTTTCTTTATTTTTTGTTATTTAATGGGTCATATAACGACAAAAATAACCATAAATAAGGTTACTATTCATAAACAGATTTATATAAACAAATGGTTTATTTATAAATATCTAATAAACCGAAACAAATAATGTAGTTCCCTTAAATTACGTCTATGACCAGCTGAATAATCCCTAGCCTATTGTTATAATAATAGCAGATAACTAAATTTTACGATAGTCCATATGATGTGGCAAATATTCTATCTAAATAGTAGAACCCAATGTAGAATAAGCTAAAATATTGACGTTGTACGAAAAGCACACATACTCTAATATGCATAACAAGTTAGTTTTTTTTCTGAGAATTTACTCCGCCTTATTTTTCAAACGTACTATAGACCTGGATTTACATTCCTGATATTTCTTTGCACCACACTATCCGTCCAACGAAACTGTGGCTAAGTTTTCTAAGTTTCATTGTTGAAAACGTTTGTTCCTTTAAATAACTCGGACCAAACAAAACATATCCATTATTTTTTTGACCTGAGCCATTATATTTTGACATTGTGTTCTCGATATTTTAAAATACCAATTTGCTGCTGATAGGAAATAGTTGTGTTGTTCAAAAAAGTATTGTATTTTATCTCAACAAGAGCTAGAGACTACTGGACACCACATAATCGACTCAATTAAAGGCCCCAACAAAAATATTTCTCAATTTTATTTTAATCTTGAAATGCCTATAATTGTACAGCGAATGTATCAAGCTGTTCTAAACTTTTTTCTGGACAAATCATGTTGCAGTCAACCGATAATTCAAATTTTAATGTTTCGCAAGTTACTTCATATTTCAGCAATAAGAAATGCTAGGCTATCAGTGACTCAACTTCTATCACTTCTAAATCTGTTGATCCTATTCCTAAACACAAACATTATTCTTAACTATTGTGTCAAATGTATGGTTGTTGTTGGTATTCTGTTCCTTTCATTCGCAAAATTGGTTGCGCCACTGCTGAATTTTCAAGTACATAGGTAGAATTATTAAAATAAATGTGAGTTAAATATTTTCCCATGTGAATTTTACCAATTTTAGAAGATATAACATGTTATTTTGTATTCTTCGATCCGTGCATGCAATGCTGCCCTGTGAAGATTTAATTACCGTTTAAGTACTTCTTTAAATTTTACAAGTATATTATAAGGACGATAACCTTTTTCTTTAAAAATACGAATAGTCAAAACATACCTAACAGGAACACACATTAGGTGCACTATTATTGATTTCAGTGTGCGAATTATCTTTAGATTGTTTAAACGAAACAGGTTTACAGGGAAAACAGAAACGTAGTAAGAAGCTTGTTACTAAAGGATAACTTACCATTAAATAAAGGTTTTTGTTTTTGAATTTGGTGTCGTTGAGATTTATACTCAAATCTACAATTTATATTCTGACTTGTAACAACATAAAAATATAAGTATTTGCTATAATGCATGTACAAAATTTATTTCCTAAAACTATAAATTCATCATATTTTAAATTTAGTACAACAGCTGCTGTATTTTTTAATTATGATAGCTGCAGTGAAGGAATAAGCAGTACGTCTCTAGAGATGCTAAGGGGCACGGTGCTCCTCTTGTTAACCCCGGACAATAAGCCTCTGTTATTTCTGCAAATACATAACTAAAATGCTTCAAATAAATATTTAACCTGAAGACTTGTTCTTTTAAGTTAGTTGAATTGGCAGAAACATGAGATGTGAACTATACCTAGAAAGCAAACATCTTTAAAAGCAACGATCTTACGTAATAAAAGGGTTAAATGATGACATTCTCAATACATTTAAATGTTGCCGTGTTTTATTCATACATTGCTTGAAATAATGTCACTTATTTTGCAGCCTAATACCTATTAACTAATCTACAACTTTGAAACCTCTGAATTATTATCCCAAAAAAATAAAATTTAAGCACGCCTATGTTCATTGAGGAAATGTCACATTGTATGTTTTTCGTGGCTTCTAAACAATGCGAGTTTATGGTATCTTATTGCTGGGTCCACCTGTGTTTACAATGACAGTCTCATATTATACCAACATGATTCATCACCTGTAACTTTAGAACAAAAAGAAACAGGAAGGAGTATATGCAAAATGACCTTGAGTCCAGAAAGGAGCTTGCAATATGGCGGCCAATTGTCAATTTTAATTTCCGTTTCCATTGAAGTACCGTAAAAAAATAAAAATTATATTACGTCCTATATGAATATTTTAAGTTACTGTAACTGCCAGATGCACCGTTTGTTTATTCAAACGGGATTCACCAATCGAGATTAGACCCAAAGATCAGATTTTCAATGCATCGTGATAAGATTTAGCGATCCACGACGATGGTTTGGCAACATTGCATTTTAACCAGAACTGAGAAAATTAACCCCACTTTTTTGAAAACTTGAAAATAAACAACATAACTCTAGAACGTTACAACGATATTTTATAATTTTTTTGGCGAAAGCAAATTTTGGTAGTTTTTTCTGCTATCGTCCCTATCATTTATTACGGCTAGCCCTACAATAAAAAATGGCGACAAAGCAGCCTGAAAGGACACCAAATTTTTCGCCAGGTGAGAAAGAATGCCTTTTCAATTTTGTGTGTTCGGTGCAGCTCCAGTAATAGATCACCCTATTCTTTAGAAGCACCTCAGTATGAGGGTGCCAAAAATCTCAATGAGTCTTTATTCCTCTTTTATGGAACACCATATAAAGAAAAAAAAATGAGTTTGATTAGTAGTGTGATAAAATGTTATGTAAATGTTTGTATTACAAAATTTTATACTATTATAGTTAGGCAATATAAGTAAAAGTTAGTATAATAGAATTTTGCAAATACCCTGGATAGGGTCAGTAGGCCTAGTGCTAATTAGCCATATAAAAATAATATAGAATTTTTCAGTGACTACTATTGGATTCTATAAAAAATTCACAAATGTGGTCGTCTGGCAGTGATGCTATACATAGGTACAATTACCAAAAAAATCAGTTGTCCCAAGCTCAACAATCCGAAATAAATATAATTTGTTGTTGTTTTTAATAAGTAACTATTTCTGAAAGAATAATTATTTCTATGGTCCTGTTTTTATAGGTTATAAACTCCCTAAACGCACGCTTAAACGTTCGTCATTCTAGGATCGAGTCTTAGAACAAAAAGGTACAGGAAGGAGTATATGCAAAATGACCTTGAGTCCAGAAAGGAGCTTCAAGATGGCCGACTTCCGCCGCAAATTTTCCTTAAAGTTAATATATGACAGACTCCTTCCTGTTTCTTTTTGTTCTAAGGATCGAGTTAAACCTTAGAACAAAAAGATACAGGAAGGAGTATATGCAAAATAACCTTGAATCCAGAAAGGAGCTTGCATATGGCGGGCAATTGTCAATTTTAATTTCCGTTTCCATTGACGTACCAAAAAAAATATTATCAAGGTTTTTATTTTTAATAAATTTCAACCAATCAAGTGGGTGAATACAATGGACTAGTTTAGTAGGATCATATTAATCAAAATGATAGCAATATATATTTAAGATAAGATACCTACTTACTTATATTGGTATTCATTTTGCAAGTAATTTTTCTCATTTCGTAAAATTTAGCAGTAAATAATTAGTAAGTTTTAAACGTAGCGCCAACTAATAACCAATAATGAAGTGTGTTTAAAAGTCAACGTTGTCACATTTTAGCTACGTTCGTTTCAAGTATTCTCAAAGAACTAGCGGCACAAAACACCATGTTCTGTGACTAACTGATTGTACCAGTTGACAAGATATATGGCAGGAGAGAAAATCGTGTTTATCTGTAATAAACAAACAAGACCCCTATTCTTGACGGTGATAGAATAGAACAGCTAATAGAAAGTGGGTGTGGTTCTATTGAAAATGCCAAAACGGTATTCTTGATATTCATTCTCTCACTGTACCGATAGAAAGGGTTGCTCCTCGAGAGAACAATTACTTCTATTGGTTATTTTTGAAGGAACCGCTATAACACCAAGAGAAGGTGTTAGGGATTTTTATTTTCGAACCAAAAATAGTATAGAAGTAATTTCATTCATAAACCAAACACAACCAAACAACAAATTAAACTAACGAAAATGACAGAATATTTTGTTTAGTGTTTTACTCCTTATTTGATAAAGTGTCAATCAGAGAACAAAAATATCGATATGTTTATCTCTTTTTAATGACAACAAATAAGAGAGAGATAAGTTTCTCGGTTAATATTAAAGCATATCGACAACATCGCAAATTTTCTACCAATCTTATTGAAACACGTCACTTACCACTTGTGACGTATGTAACCATTAAATTTAAATTTCAAAAGCCGATTATGGCTAGAGGATTAATTTTATAAAAATTTTATTTGTACAGTTGAACCACTAAAAACCTATTTTATAAGATGCAAATATAAAAAAAATCACTAAACTAGTCCATTAGTGTTCTAAATAATTTAGTATTTGTAAGAACCGAATGATACGCCTATGCGCTCATTTTTGACATTTATATGCAAATATTGCTTTGACAGTATACTGTAAACGGAAGTCGGCCATCTTGAATCTCCTTGTATGTCTACAGTATTACTATCAAAACAATATGTGCTTAATGTACTCCTTCCCATTTCTTTTTGTTCTGAGGATTTAATAGTGTTCTGTGGGTTATAAAGAAAACAAAATAAAAAAATTAAAAGATAAATTTAATATTTTAGTATCTAGTATTGTCACGTCTGGCTCTAATAACATCTCGCATTCTCCGAGGAAGGCTTCTTCACTTATGTAATCCAAATCCAAATTTTCCCATTCTTCTATTAAAACATTCTTCTGCAGCTTTTTGATGAATGTAAATTTTTATTCCGGAAATTTGCTAGTGTAAAAAACAAAAAAACAAAATTTAACTTCAATATGTCAATCTGACGATGCTAAGTTTAGCGAAACGGCTGTCATTAAGGTTAAAAAAGCAATTTTTTAAATAAATATTGGTTTTGTTAAAACGAAGAGTTTTTTATTATTCCTAATAAGATGAACTTCCAAAAAGTATAGTACAATCAATTTTATTAAACAAAAAACAGTTTTAAAAATAAAATATATAATAATTTGTATAAAAACCAACATAAGTAAGTATCGTTTTGAATAAATATATCTATTTTGTTTTATTTTTGTTAACTAACTACCTACTCAAAACAAAGATTTTAATAAAAACTTATTTTATTATCATACAAAACTCAAACACCAATATAACACAACGTAACTATTTTAAACTATATCATATAATGTGAATAACCAAATCTTCACCCTATCCAGTCGTTTTTCTCGTACTGACTACCTGCTCGTCTGCCTTATTTTCAATTTAGGACCTTCCTACCCCTCTTGCCGGGTGAAGTAAGCAAGAGTGCGGCTAGTGTTGCTAAATTTCTTTACAAGATATTATATAAGTTCTAAGTATATACATTTATGAAAACTAAAAGACAACTCTTAATATCTGCCCCTATAATTTATCAAAAATAAAGATAAAAAGTTTGTGCGTGTAAGGGGCGTATTCTACGTGAGAACGAACTGACCTTAGACCTCGATCGGTGAGAAACCGCCGATTCCACCGGCTGTTCTTCGTTATTCTTCATCAGTCTAAATATCTAAAAAGTTGACATACTGAATCAACAATAGCGATTACTTCTAACAATAAAAAGTTATTTACTGGACAAAAATTATATGCAAATACCGTGGTTTAAACCAAACTCAGATCAATTTTAGTTTTTAATAGGCTGGATATACCTACATTTAACCAAAGATATTTTTATTAGGTACAATTTTTGTAGAACGTAAAAAATGACATTCCTTCTAGGTAACACAACAATAACATGCACGTAAAGAGGGCTTATAACATACCCGTGCGTTTTTATAAGATTTAAGATTAACATAATAAAGTTATTTTGCGAAATATAATACTGGCGACGAGGATAAAAATCATACCTATTGGAAATGGCGTCAAATTACGTGCTAGATGGTCTTCATCCAAATAAAATCTCCGATAAAAAGAAAGTATGAGAGAGACGGAGACAAGAAGTTTTAAAGAAGGGGGTTAAGTATACAGCCGAAATTTTAATGGGAACAAAAAATGGAATCCCGCCTCAGTTGTTCGTATCAAAGGACCTTTGTCTTATGAGGTTTTGGAAGACAGTGGCATACGACAGCACGTACATGTGAACCAATTACGAAGTCGTTTGGTAGAGACAAATAAAATTAAAAATGATTGGGACACGTATCCTATCAGAGTTGATTTGCCACCCATAGAGCAGACACCTGTACCAAATGTCTTTGGGAAAAATAATTTCATAATTGTATAGTGTAGCATACAATATCATACTATAATATTTTTTACTTTTTTTAGTATAAGCATGGCATCTCGTAAAAGAACTTGTGTTCCTAGTTGTACCGATCAAACAAGTAAGAGGCATCGTTTCACCAAGGATCCCAACTTAATTAATATTTGGATGGAGAATATAAACAATCCTGTGTTAAAGGAGAAAACTCCAAAACAACTTTATGACAATTATAGAGTGTGCCATCAACATTTTGACCAGCAGTTTCATAACGCAGGATTTCAGAAAGAGTTGAAACCAGGTGCATACCCAACTCTACTTTTATCTGGTAAGTAGACTTCAAGTTGTAATGTAAGTGAATACAATTATTTGATTTCAGATACTTCAGTTATTCTACCATCATCCACAACGGTGTCTTTGTGTCTTTTTTGGTGCAAACAAGTGAATAAAATAGCTGCAGGCAAAGACTCCAAATATGAGAAATATTTAAATAGGGTCAAGAATGCCTCCTACATTGACCCAATAAAAGTACAGGCACACAAATCCTATACAGGGTGTTTCTTAAGTAATCTAAAATATTATATGGGGCGCTTCGTTACTCAATTTTAAGACGAAAAGTTCATATAAACATGTGTGATAGGTGTTGTCGTTTATGAGATACAGGGTGTTGTACGTGAAATTAATTTTTCTTGGTGACGCTACTGATTTATATTTTTTTATTATTTTATTACAAGCAACATGTGTTAAACATAAAGAAAAAATAATACATTTCAGAGCAAATGTTCAAAATGTCCACCTCCAGCTAAAATGCAAGAATCCGCTCGATGTCTAATGGATTGTCGAATATGTTCGAAGATACCAGGATTGTTACGAATAACATTACAGCCGTCTATGATACGATTTTGAAGATCTTGTACGTTTAATATCAGTGTTGTGTAAACAAGCGATTTCAAATATCCCCACACACAAAAATCCAGAGGATTGTGTCCAGGTGATCTAGGGTTGCCACGGGTGTGGAGATCCTCGTCCGATCCAATGGCCTGGAAAAACATTATTTAAAAACTCGCGTACAATCACTGAAAAATGTGGAGGAGCTCCGTCATGCATGAACCACATGCGCCTTCTAATAATAATAGGTAGGTACATCTTCCAAAAGAAGTGGAAGTTCATTTTCTAGAAAATGTTGGTATGTCTCACCGGTTAACCGTACAGGAAGGAAAAATGGTCCAATTAAATAATCATCGATGATGCCAAGCCAAACATTGACCGAAAATGTTTGTTGAAATCGTTTTACACTTATGGTATGTGGATTTACATCTGCCCATATGTGGTCATTATGAAAATTCATAATCCCATGTCTAGAAAAGTTGGCTTCATCCGTAAATAGAATATTGGCCACAAAATTCGGATTGTTCGCGATTTCACGTAAAATCCATTGACAATACTGTATGCGTAATGGATAGTCAGTAGGTAACAAATGTTGAACACGTTGAACGTGATATGGATACAATAAATTATCTTTTAGAATATTCCAAACAGTTTTGTTACTAACATTTACTTCATCTGCAACTTTTCTTGTACTCGTTTCTGGATGTTGGTCAATAATTTGAAGAATCTGGTTTTCCAATTGGGGATTTCTCACAGTTCTGGGTCGTCCAATAATATTCTTCGATTTAGCAAAAGTTCCAGTTTCTTGTAAACGAACATGTAACTTAGTAAACGTATCTGAACATGGTAAACGATTATTTGGATAACGCTGGGCATACGTACGTCTAGCTTCTAAGGCATTACCATTCGCTAATCCGTACAAAAAATGCATATTAGCCATTTCAACATTAGTAAACACTGGCATAGTTATTAACTAAACACAGAGTCAATCAAATAAAAATGTACGATTTTTGCGTTGGTTTTCAAATTTGACACTTGTCAACATTATTTCAAAGGCCACTTAGAATAAGCATGTTTTTGCGTATTACTTCTAAAAACCAGTAGCGTCACCGGGAAAAATTAATTTCACGTACAATCAGAACTGACTTATTACAATAAATTCAACACCCTGTATCTCATAAACGACAACACCTATCACACATGTTTATATGAACTTTTCGTCTTAAAATTGAGTAACGAAGCGCCCCATATAATATTTTAGATTACTTAAGAAACACCCTGTATAAATAGAATCAAGAGAAAAAAGTAAATTTAATTTTTTATATTTCTTATTTATTAATATATTTTTTATGTGTATTTATTTAATATAAACTTGATGAACAACGTCGAAGTTTTCTTTAAAATCCAACTTTCCAAAAATATTAATAAAATTTGTATTGTTATGTATAGTTCTGTGTTCTGGGCTGCACGTACACTAGCGCTCGCAACATGAGGCGGGTGGGCCCAGTACTAATATATTAGATCTGATAATTAGTAGAAGAGTTAGCCTGCTAGAGGGTGTGCTGTGGTGCTTAAGCTTTTGTCAGTTACGTTTTGCAATTCCTATTTTAATTTCTACATTAATAATGTTGTAAAATTGTATTCAAGATTAATATAATAAAGTTAGGTGTCAGTACCATCTGGTATTATATTTTTACACACTTCATTTCACAGAATATCAACGTCCTAATTATATAGAAATGTTTATTTTAACAACGTTTTGCAAACAATATGCCATCTTAAATTGACGTTATTTTTTAATTACACTCAATAAATCACATTAGGATGTAATCTGCACAATCTTTCCCACAAAGTAAGCCGGATAGATTTTATTAGACGCTGATCGATTTCGTTCGGTTCTACCAATATATCTACTTATTCAAAACTACCAATTAGATGACGTAACTCGAAATTGAATACACATTATATCTTTCTCGAAAAAAGAAAAAGAAAGAGAAGATAGCAGTTATGGAATGAGGAATTTTCGAGTGTGAGATGGTTATCATTGTATGGCATTTGGTTTGAGCTCGGCCCACATCATGATTGTATTATCGAGATAATATCAAATTACCGTGTAATATAATTTTGTATGATATGTGTACTGCCGCGATCTCGATGGTACAGCACAGGCAAATTAGTGAGATTTGTGGGTGTGTGGATATAAAATTGCATTTAATTTCGAGAAAGATTCAATCAGATCCGGATCATACAATCAACGTTATAAATAATCTCGATACATACGTGTTAAATAACCTTTTGACATCAATAATTTTGACATTAATAAAACTAAATCAGCTAAATACAGAAACACAAACCAAAATAAAATAAAGGTTCAAGGACACACATTTAAAATTGATATGAACTTATTATTTTGTACACTCGTCACAAAAAGTATTGTATAATTTTAAAAATTGAATTATGGTGTAAAATAAAATATCACATTTTTCAGAATATTTTAATATGAGTGTATGGTATCCTTTAGATGTATAAAAGCCAAAAATATTCACAGTTTAAATCGCCTTTTTGTTGAAAAACAAAAAATGAATAAATTTTAATAAATCCCATTTGTATTATTTACATTTTAAAATTTCTTTGTTTCATTTGTAAGTGTCTAGAAACATCTTGAGTAAAAATGAGTAATTTAACCCCAGAACATGTTAATTGGGATATTATTAACCTAACCTAACCCATCTTGACCCTTGACCCATTTTTGCATGCGATTCAAACTAATTCGAATACATCGAGCGCCCTATTCGGTAGTTTCTTTGAATAGTTCAAACATAACCTAAAAACGAGAATTTTGATGCAGATGAAATGCTTTATCGAACATTTGATCAATAAAATCACTTACAAGTCAATTAGAATTAAAAATAATAAGTTAAAAGGTGAGAAGCATAAATTAATAAAAATTATGAATTAGAAGAAATCAGTTAATATTATTAAAAAGCTCGGAAAATACTAATAGAATCAAGAATTGATACATTTAGCTGATTAGATGTTTAACTGACGAAAATAATTGAAATTAAAGATATTCAAAATAAAAAAAAAACTGGAGGACAAGGGAAAAGGACAACAGCTGCAGGACGAGGAAAAGGACAAAGCCAAGAATAACAAGAGTGAATGACAATAAGAGTTAGATAAGGTTAGTTAAGGTAGTTAAGCTAGATAAGTAGTTAGGTTTTATATTAGATAGAACTTTGTTCTTCTTTTTTATTTTAATTAATTATAAAAATGAAAATTAATTTTTATTTTTAACTCTGAAACCTAATATCCTGAGATATAAATTTATTTCACATCACAATATACTTATTTATTATTTTACTTTTACCATAAGTAAACACACGTTAAGGGATTCTTACTATACAGGGTGAATTATGGATCTTCACTAAAACAATAGTTCGTCATATCTTTTCAACGAATCTTTTGGTCCGTATTCCAGAAGCGTATTCATGAAAATTTGTGGGAGTACTTCAAATTCAATACAATTCATCCTGTATATATGATTGTTCTAAAATCTTATACAAGAGAAATTATTTATCTACGAACAGAATTGGGAAATAAATATTCAAAAAGTTCGGGAAGTCCTTAATAAGTAATAATTTTGTGGATTACGTTCTGGAAAATATTAAAAAGTATTTACAGTCTTTATAGATAATTATTTGGGCATCGCGGTCCTGTATAGATTATCCTTTTGAACAAAATGAAGGACACTAGTGTTTTCCGGTTAAAGTCTGATGTTTTTATGTGACAATGAATTTAGAACCGTTTTACGCGGTTAAGAATTCTTCTGAAAGTGTATACGAAGCGCTTGCGCAATGTTAGTTTACTTTTATCCATAACCTTAAAACATTACTATTTTTTACGTTTACTGAGCGAATTAAAATGCTATTCTGTAATTTTCTTTCTATATTAATACATTATTTTATTTTTATTATCGACCTGAGACCTTCGAGCATATTGTAGAGACAGCAAGCAATAGTGATTGTTTTGTATCAGAGGGGAAACTGTCAGACACTACAGCCAGTGTCGTATCATTTTTAGGGGGTTTGAAATTAATACCTTTATAATACATTTTGAAACATGTAACAAGATATTTTTTAGACTTGAATTTAAGTAGTAATAGTAAATAATTATTTACATGGAATCATAAGATATTTTATAAAATAGGAAGTTGAATTTATCGCATAAATTTCTAGATTTTCAGTATTTTTAATAATATGGCGGTATATTTGCTTTATGCATTTTTCTATTTTTAAACAAGTGTAAGACCGCTAATGCATGTTTACTTGTAAAACGACCTTGATGATTCATTTTCATATTTATATTTACAAATCACACAAACTTTCACCATATAATATAATACTCAAATTAATTTAAAAAATGGCTTTATAAGTAATATCCAAACACTATTAAATTGTAAAAACAACTCTAAATGCAAAACAAATTGACAATAATGGCATATGTGACAATTCGACTTGACACGCAAATTCAAAACGGACCAATGAGATTGCTGGACACTATATGACATTTATTTTCCCCCCTGATACAAAACAAAGCTCATTTGGACGCTGTCTCTACGTTAGTATATATGCTCGAAGCCTGAGACGTTTTAAAAATAATTTATGATATTTTTATACACAAAACACAATATGTTTTGTGGTATAAACATATTATATTAGTGTTCTGTGGGTTACAAAGCACAAATAATGTTGTTGACACTTAAGAAAAACAATATTCACAGCATTGTTTTCAATTATTTTTTTTGTAATAAATAGACAAGTTTTCATTCATTTATCTAAAACTTTTTGAAACACACCGTACACAAAATATTTGAACGATATCTTCATTGAATCATGTCCGATGGTAGCCTAAAATAATTTATAATTTTATAAAACAAAACGGTATTACTTCAATATCAATTTGCTATAAACATTTTATATGATTTCCGCATCTTATTATCTCCTTATATGTATTTCAAAAAAGATGGAATGCTTGTTAAAAAAAACGGATTTATTTTCTGTTATATATTTTGGCAAAAATATTTATTATTATTATTACTTTTAAATATTCCCAATTGACAACTACCTGCTAATCCCTACTAATGTGGTCATTAAGGCAAGGTATTGTATTCAGATTTTGGGAAATTGTAATTACCTATATTCTGGGAGTGGCTTAGTGATTAAATACAAGAGGAACGAGATTTTTCCATTTATTGTTCAGAATTTTTTCGACATAACAGTTCTGCATAAAAGTGAACAAAGAATAAAATGATGAATATGCTTCCAGGATATTTTGGAAATATAGACAAAATAAAAGATGAATCTTTTAATACATACCAAGAAAATAAGACAGAAGAACATAAAGTTGAGTATATAAATATATTCAACACAATGAAAATAATGCTGGAAATCGGAGTTAAAAGTCAAAATAACCCTACAGCTCGACCAACAAAAGTAAAAATAGAATTAGAAAAATGTATCCAGAAGTTAATAGCAAACAGTAACAAATCCCGTATACTAAAACGAATAAGCCATAATGATAAATACCGACATCAGTATGACGGAGTAAAATTGGCACTAAAAAAATTGCTGAAGGTTCATGAAAATATTCAAAATTATGAAAAATGCTTAAGAAGCAAGGAAACATAGTTTGATGTTCTATAACGGTAACAGATGATCAAGAAATTTTCTTGAAATAATTTATTGCTATTAGGTACCTACTGATTTATAATAGACTGTGGAGTATACCTACTGGGGATACCACGATAAAAAAAATGCTCCAAGTACACTACCTCAAGGGTGGTGTGGAAATGTGTACATTTTATTTAAAATTTGAGACAACTGTATTCCGAATATATTAATAGTCGTTATCGAAAAAAATTCTAATCCTAAGAATAGTTTTACATTTTGTACAAATGTAACACGTAATTAAATTTAAACCTTACTCTGTGGAAGTCCATCTTACTAAGAATAATAAACGTCACTACAACTAATATTTCCTAAACAAACTGAATAAATTAAAAGTTACAAAAATATTACATAAAGTTAATATCATTTAAAACAAAAAATAATGTTGGTACAAAATTGTTAAAAAATGTAAAAACAAAATTATCCAAATTAAAATCTGGTGTTTACAAAATTAATTGTCCAAAATGTAATGCTGTATATATAGGTCAAACACAAAGAAATTTTGAAGTAAGTTTCAATGAACACATAAAGATTAAAACAACCAGATAAGTCAAATTATGTAAAACACTTACTCATACATCCAACCTCATTCATACACACCAATGACATCCAAATAGGTACTACACATTTGTGATAGAAAACAAAATTTAGATTTCCTTGAAGAACTTGAAATAAAAAGACATCTAGCAGATCAACAATTTAAAGTAGTTAATGAACAAATAAATCTTGGAGGTTCTATTAAACTTTTTACTTTGATTGAGTCTTCATTTTATACATAGATAAGACAAATGTAACACAAATACATAAAGTTATTGTAAACATCAGCATGATATAGTTTTTTCCTGGTTTTTTTTATATATCATTGCACAGTTATACTGATCTTAGAGGGAAATAAAACCAGGATAATCCCTTAGGGCTAATAACATCTAGGCTTTAAATTGTTATTTCTTATTACTTCCATACTTGGTCTAGTCTTAACTACTTATTCATCAGGTACCTAGCTACAAACAAACAATCTGAGGATGCTAATTTTTTGCAAAACAGCAGTCATTGAATTTAAAAAAGCAATTTTTTTAATAAATAGTGGAATTTTTTTTTTAAAAGTTTTATTTTTAATGTTCTTATTAATTGTATTTTCAGACTTATTCAGTATAATATAATACTATTTATTTATTATTTATTTATTATTTTTTTAATTAATGACCATTAGTTTTAAAACCTAAATAAGGATTTTTGTATTAAAATGTTTAGTAAAAAATCATTAAGGTATTTTACAAACTGTGTATTATTTATATAATGTCATAGCTTACCAGAGAAATGTTCATATGCAACTATAGTAGGTACAAATTATTATCATAGATTACCTATTAGAGAAAGTATGACAAGTTAATTCATGATGTCTTTTAAAAAATAAAAAATTTTGTTAAAAAAACACTAAAAAATTTACAATATTTACTTATTGCAGTCTTATAGCAGACTTATTGCAGACTTACAGTTTATTTTAAAAATTGGCTTCTTTATAACTTAATTATCATTATGAAAATAATTAGCTTTTAGCTAAATGCAGCAGTTTCAATACAGCTGCAAATTTTTGATTATTCTTTAACCATTATATTTTGACTGGATTACGCATTTGATATATTTTTAAACAATCAATGACGATACTTAGATAACTGTACGTTAATTTTTTTGTTATTGGGCACCAATGTACGTATAACCTCACTTTTTTTTAACCTTGATCATTAGGGTTGGGATTGATTTATTATTATTTATTAGATCATATTTTAAATACTTAGTTTGTATTTTTTTCCACTGAACTCGAAAAGTGTACTTATTAAAAACTAACTAATAATTTTTTATATTTACTTATTGGTTTAACAATATAGCTTTAAAGGATATAAATCTACTTTCTAAGAATAGATTGCTAATGTCTATTTTATTGATTTGCTATTACGGTCAGTAGGTAGGTAGGTATCTACAAGTTAATTATTTCTAAATGTGAATTTAAATACGGTTATGGATTACTATTTAACTGTAAAGATTAAATGACATTCATAATTTATTTTAAAGTACCTATTATTAACAAATTTCTAGTAAACTAAATTTGGATTAAAATTTGAATTTTAATAATAATAACAGTGACTATAACAATAGTTGTTATAGTCACTGATAATAAACTAAGTCAAAATTTTTATGAGTGTGATGACAATACTTTGATAGTAGTTTAATGCGGACAAATTTACAATTTTTTTAAAAGGTGAAATATTAACTTGAATTAAAGTTTTCTTAATCAGATCACCCTAAAGGGGCTTAACTGACACCTTGCACATTCATCATGCATGTTGTGGTGTAAATAAATTTTGATATTTTCATATCTGATTTGTTGAATATCAGGACAAAGTTTCTAAATAGACTTAAAAAATAAAACAAATTCAAATAATCTAACGTTAATCCATCGTCTCTCTGCAGTTTGTAAAGTTTTATAACTTCCACTTCCGGTTAAACCGGAAGTGGAAAATCCTTAAAAAATGTACAAACGAATACGAGATATTCACTTGGTTCCACACATTTGCCCATCACTGTAAAGAAAGATATGGTGTTTTTTAAAATATTTTGTCCACGACCGTGCTATAAAACCTTAATTATACATGTGCTTGCTCAAGTATAATGTTACCCATTATTCACTAGTAAATAATGAACCATTATACACTGTATGACGTCAAAACAGCACCTATGTCTAAACTTGGTATGAGAATATTCTTTGTTCATAACAGTATACTTTATACACAGATACACACGAATATTATTATTCAATACGAGTATTTTATATGAACTTTTAATACATTTTTATTAGATAAAATAAATTTGGCACTATAATAATAAATATAATTTTGTCCTAAAATATGTCTTAGTTACATAAAAACTTAAAAATCAAACTATATTGTGTAAAAAAAGTATAAAAGCAATATTTACATCAAAATCAAATATTGGCTTTTTGATGATTCTGACTTAAATCAGGAGTAATTTAAGTATGAACTCAAATGATAATGCTGCTACGACATTGTACTTTACTTCATAAAATAAAGATTTTTTATAATTACTAGTAAATTTTATTTGAAAGTCGTGAACAAAGTATAGTATTTTACTCGCATGTAATGGCTATTATTCACTCAGATGATTTACATGTAAACTTCATCTTCGTGAATAATAGCTACCATTATATGCTTATTGAATAATAGATATACTATTAACTTTTCAAATTCTGTCTTTTATTTGTTTATCTAATTTACTATGGACCAGTATATATTTTTAATTTTGATTTTAATAAAGTTATATGAATGAAATGAGACAAATATTACAAAATTAAATTTTATTAAGATAAGATTGTTTTACACATTTAAAATACAATAAAAAACACATTTGAGTAAAACATTCTTACTTCATTGCCCTTCTTGTGGTTCTAACTACATCAAACTAAAATGTTTCTCTTGATAATTCTAACCAACTGCTTAATATCGTCATATACTTTCAACAATCTTTTGACGGCTGATTTCGTTCCTTCAAAATAGTAATGGTATTTTTCATCATCTTTAAGACTTAACCGCTTAAGTAGTTTGGATTTGCTATTTTTAACTACTATTTTACCGATGCATTTTTTCAACTCGTTTTTTACTCTTAGTACTGTTTTAAGATAATCGGGTTGATCGTCTTTTCCAACATTAAACATTTTTTTCTTCGTTTTGTAAATGTTGATGTATTCAATTTTGTGTTGTTTCGCGTGATATTTTTCCACTTTTCTTAAACATTCCTCTGTAGCTTCGGCTATGCCTTCTAAATATTCAGGAAGAACATTTCTCCTGCTCATTTTTTACTTTAATTTGTTCTCAAACTGACCAGTTTTAAAATCTAAAATTCTACTTTGCGTTATCGCCACCTACTTCAAGAAACTATTTTCAATAAATAAAGGGAATTTACATTTACTGGTACTGCACTACTCAAGTCACACCCCAAATATTAGATTTTTCTGTGGTTGGTCGAAAGAGTAGGTAATTAAAAGGTATTATCAAGCAGGTAGTCTTGATATTATAACCAATTGAACCTTTTGTAACGAGTTAAATACTGATTTTTAAAATATTTGGGAAGTTATAGACATGTGCTGTTATATTATGTCGCATCTGTCAAAGAATTTTCGTGTTTTGTAAATTTCATCGCCATTTTGTGTTTATAGTAAGTAAGGAGCCCGTATCCCATGCAATCTGAAACGAAAATGTGTCAATGATTTTTTTGGCCAAGAAGTGCAGACATCTCTTAGTAATAGGATAAACTAACAGAAATAATAATAGAATCCTTTCACTAAATTGCTCTATTCATCGGAAAAAATTTTACCTGCTAAAAACACATGTTTTAGGGCTAAAAACCATTTATATAATTCTCATTTCTAGACCTTGCCAGCCAACAAAATATATTTTGTATTTTATCTCGGGAAAGAACGAGGGTAGATCAACATTTAGTAATATCAATAGGTGCTCTAGTAATTATTACTTTTATCTTTAGTTTTTATTAAAAACATTTTTTATTTGTATTCTTAATTCTATATATACCTAATCACCGGTAGGGTAAGTTTATTATTTTTATAAGTTTATGGTTGTGTGTGATTATTTTTAAATCAGTTCTAGGTAAGTGTCAAAAAATTATTAAAATATTATTAACTTAGAGGCGATGCATTTACAAATGACACATTAAAGTGGTCAACATATTTTAATTTTGTAATACCTATTTACTTGCGTCGAAAATTCGGAGACTAGATACTTATGAAGAATAATGATGTTTTCTAGAACGTTGCTGGATTTAAACTAATGTTTTAAAATTTGATAAAGTGCTGCAAACTACCCACTATTACTACCCGAATGTTAACCCTTCAGGATTATTTGTTGACTTGAAATACGGTTTCTTAGGTGCATCGCCTGATGGTAAACGAATTATTGTAACTATTATATACATATCAGAGTTTAATAACTTATTATGTTTTAGGTTTAATTGATTCAGATGAACTTGTTGAAGTAAAATGTTTTTTAAAAGTAGTCACATCAAAAATATCATTGAGAGAGGCCGTAGAAAAGCGTATGGTTCCTTGCTTAAAAATTGAAAATAATGAAATTCACTTGAAGGAAAATCACAATTATTATTATCAGATAAGATTTGTTACTGGCTTTTCATTTTTTTAATTTTTTTAGAATATTACAAATTATTGTTTTTAGATACAAAGACAACTCGACATCACAAGAAGAAAAACATGCCATTTTATTATTTATACGGGAGATGATAATCCACTTTTTACCGAAAACATAAATTTCAAGGAAACTTTTTTTAACAATATGGTAGAAAAGTTGAGACGATTCTATGAGGATTGCGTTGGACCGGAAGTTATTTTAAACAGGAGAGGCAAAAGATTAAAATATAAAGATCCACCAGAAAATATTTAAATGTAATAATAATAAAATTATATTTTTTAAATAAAATATTTTGATGCCAGTTTTTCTTTTTACTTAATTCAGAATACCACGTATACAAAATTTACGCTAACATTTTTTTCTCTCAGAAACCTGTGGCCAGATTTCTTCCAAAAAGTGTCTATATGGCCACCAATAATTGGTATTTTTTTCAAGAATTTTGAATTTACAGTTTTTTGTTATTAACAATTTTATAATTTTTATATTTATTTACAACGATGTTTATTCTGTGTCTAATGTTTTTTTTAATTGTGCTGGGAAAATGGAATAATAAAAACTTTTCTGTAAGCGATCGCTCGGCACACCAACAATAATTTTATTTACCCTCATATATAACTATAGATGGCCAGCCGTACGCTGGCTATTATAATTAAAATTTCTTCAAGATATAACAATGATATAACTGGTCTACTGACAATCAATATCCGCAAATCAGTATTCTTTTTTTCATTTTACTAATTTGTTTTATTGAATAATTGTTTTGTAAATATTGCAAAATATTTAAAAAACGTTACATTAATTTATAATACAAAAATTTATATATAGTGCCTAGTTCCATCTATGATAAAAGTTATAAACTAAAGTACAATTATTTCGTCATTAACTACGTCCATTTTTGATCCAAAGTGAAAAAATAAAAATAAAATGCAGCATGATTTTAGTTTCTATTTCTTAGGTCTGATCTCTTTAGAAAATTCTGATTGGGCTATTTGATAGAAGAATGTTCAACTTAGGAAAGGTTTAGTTTCATTTTAAGAAATTTTTTTTAGATTGTTGTTTATTTATACAAATGTAAAGGTCTAAAATAGTTCGCATTCAACAGCTCTTTTTCAATATTAAACAATTAATTAACAAAAAATAAATGCAATCCTTACCTAAGTTAGACCTTTATATGCAATTTAGTGAAAAAAATAAAACGATTTGAGTTGTAATAACGGAGAAAGTTAGAATAAACTTTTGGTCTGCAGGTGCCATTCTGATGTACAGCGATACCCCGTCCTTAAGTTCGGTTATTCTTTACAGTAATTTATAGTGTATATAAGAAGTATTTGTTACAATTTGTGATTAATTAGAGATAAACATGAGTTTTCAATGTTGTGTTCCTGGATACAATAACTCCGTTAAAACAGGATGTCAAATGCATCGAATTCCTAAAGATGAACAAGCAAGTTGAAAGTTGAATTAAAATATATAAAATAATAAAAGCCTTAAAATAATAACTTTTTAATAATATTTTCACGGTTATTCAATTTTTAATTTAAATATACCGTAAAATTTAATGTTTTAAATAAACCTTGAAAGTTTTATTAAACAGTTCTTTATGTAATGTTTGTGTTGTGTCTAAAATACTTTAACTGTGACAACTTTAGTATTAATTAATCATTTTAAAAACATTAATTGTACATTTAATTTCAGCTATGCAATCTTGATAGCAGAGCGTGGTTTGAAATAAATCTGAGAATATAATTAACTAATTCTATATTTATATCAGACCTAAACAACTTTGTTTATAAAAGTTACAGAACTACCTACTGTTTTGTTATTTACATAACAACATACTAGACAAAAACAAAAAACATCAATATATAAAGTGGCATTCACATAATTTCCAACAAATCTATGGTTGTCAATAATTGAATGATCAGATTTAAAAGAAAACCATTGTCTATAATTCATGAATTACATAGAGTTTGTAATGCACATGTAAATAATTTATTGAATGTAGTAAATATTTCATAAAGGTGTATATTTGTGTATTATTGAAGAGACCTCGAGATTTTTCCCATTAAAATATTAATCAAACCTATTAATATTTAAATACGCATTTAGTTTCCCGCTATATCTTATAGTTCTTGGTTCCAGACGCGAGGTGCCGCGAATATCGCTTTGGTGTCGACGTTATAATGGCAGTTTCCGATCTATCTCAGTGTATATATCTCTTATCTATAGTTATAGATTTAATTTATAACTTATTAAAAATATAAAGATGTAAAATAGTTTTATTCGTAATGAAGAAAAGAAGCTTTATGTAATATTTTTAGAAAATGTATATTTTTAACCTGTGTTAACAATTATAAACAGTCAAAATTATTAAGTGAGCAAAATTTACACTTTCAACAGTAAAATGAGTGCGACAAGACTTTTCCGCACGCTAGTAGAAAAAATAGTGTACCTAACTCAGAGTAATAAGTAAAGTAAAGTTCGCTTTTCTCTAAGTTTGCCATGTAAAATTGACATTTATTGATTGTTATGACAATAAGTCAACAATAAATAGAATTTTTTTTTCTTATTGTAATTTTTTTTAATTAATAAATTTATCATTAACTTATACGAGGAGCGGTTATTACTTCATAATTTTCAAATCAAAATATTCCGAAAACGGTACATAATATCGAGTTTTACCAAGAGTTCCTTTTTGGTGTAGAATTAAACGATGTTTATGTTCACTTGGAGTTTTGACTAATAATTCTACCCTAAAAAAAGTTATGTTGAATAATACGTTGTATGAATCGTGTAACTAGCGCCCTCTATGAGAGTTAGTTATAAAAACAAATTCATGGGATATATCAGCTTCCAAAACATATTCGTATAAAATTTCATTGCAATGGTGCCAGTAGTTTCGGCAAAATCGTAACAAATGTGTAATTTTTTATTTTCTTCAACGCCCTTTATCTTGAAAACGGATGGCGTTAGAAAAAAAATTTACTAAGCAAACCCCAATTATTTTTCAGTTTTTTACCTATCCTAGAGACGGTGTTACCTTTTTTTGAAACAACCTGTATATCTTCATATATACTGTATAATTTACTACTTTGTATAATTTTTATGACTAAATATTTTTCCTAAAATACTAAATGTGACTTGACGGTATAATTCGTTCCTTTGGATTATTTGGTAAAGTAAGGATATCTGTTCTTGATTGGAGTTTCCCGACAGCACAATTTTCTTTGGGGAATAATGTATGGATCCTACCTATTTAACATTATTTCGAAGTTGGAATTCTGTTTTCGGGGTTTCTTTATGTGCCATTAAAGTTTATCTACCTGTCCTACATTTTACCCACTTCAGTAACCGCCCCCACGACGTACATACCTTTTGAGAAGGTCTAAAAGGCACATCACTTATGTATTCTCCCTCTTAAATTTAAAGCGAATATTCGTGTTTCACGATCCTCACGTCTTCAGTTTGTTTCGAAGAAGTTTATACGTAGGATGCTGTCGCTTGCCTTAAAATAGCGGGAGTAACGTGTGCTTACGAAGTGATACCGGCATTCGGTTTTTTAAATAATTTCCTTTCTGAATCAAATTTTTTTTAGTTATTGTTTCAATGGGAAGCTTTCAAATGTAAACTGCAAAAGTATTTATTTTAATTAGGTATGTATTTTTATTTGCCATAAACTTAGGAAAAAATATTTTTGTTTTATATTTTGTGTTCGCCATCGACGTTAGATAAATATGATGTTTAACGTACATTAACAACAAGTTGTTTAATTTAAAAATATTACCTACGTAGATAAAATATGCATACCTACCACCAAACTGTGAAAATTTCAGCCCTTGATCGTAGACAATTTTTTTAAAAATGTTTGTTTTTTGCAAACCTTCGTTAGGTATAACATTTAGTTTTGTAAGTTTTGTAAATTAATTATTACTATGAAACTGATTGTGGTAACCTTTACTTTGTGGAAATTCATCGGTTGAACTAAGCTTCCACTATTTACTCTAAAAATACGTTAATATAATTTCATGATCAATAGAGCATTTTCAATTCCAATGAACAAAAATCATTTTAATAAAGAAATTGAGCTCATAAAACAAATAGCTACATCTAATGGCTATCCAATACATTTGATAAATAAATTAATTAATAAGAAAGAACAAAAAATGTTACTAGAACTAATATATCCAGAACAAACTCAAGAAATTAAAAGCTATAAAAGTATTACATATTGTGGAAATATTTTCACTGCAATTTTAAAAATAATAATATCTTCGGCAACATCAGCATTAATATCATTTAAAACACTAAATAATATTGGAACAACATTGTTTAATGTAAAAACAAAATTACCTAAATTAAAAAAATCTGGTGTTTACAAAATTAATTGTCCAAAATGTATATATAGGTCAAACACAAAGAAATTTTGAAGTAAGATTTAATGAATACTTAAGAGCATATAGATTACAACAACCAGATAAGTCGAATTATGCAAAACACTTTCTTGAACATCCATACACATTTGTGATAAAAAACAAAATTTTGATTTTCTGGAAGAACTTGAAATTAAAGGGCATCTAGCAGATCAACAGTTTAGGGTAGTTTTTTTTGGCATTAGTAAGTAATTTAAGCAACAAATTAAAGACAGTTTGAAAACCATCAAATTCTAATCTTGCACACCCTGCTTCTTCACGTACAAGGTAGTCAGGAATATTTCTGGATAATAAAAGAAGTTAGATTTGCATTTGTCTGTTTTTACAATACACAAGTTTATTATAAACGGGAATTATAAAAAATAAAATTATTAAGCAACATGCTGGCGCCATCTATGTGGAATTAGTTAGAGTAGTATTTACCGACTATCTTTTCACGTATAGGGATCTGCATTACCAGTCACGCATACCATTTAACCTGGCATAACAAACTAAATTTCTTTTAGATTCATTATTGTTCTTAGTTACATTACTTCTTATTATGAGTTTGGTAATTGGGATTTGATATTGGAAAATTTTTCTATGGTTTGAAATTTTGTGTTTTAGTTTATGAAAAACCAAAGTTCAATATTAAGGTTTAGAGCTAAATTTACTTTGATTTATTAGTTTTAAGATTTTATAAAAACAGTTTTACGCTTATTCCAAAGAAGTAACAGTTTTTTAACAGACAATCAGACAGACAATTTGCTATGGAGGAAAAAATAAAAATCAATATACCTGCTGAAACATTGTGTGATATTTTTCAAACGTGTTTGACATAAAATTTTATATAACGGCATTTCTGATTGCCTTGTTTTATTGTATCGGTTAACAGAAAGATTAAATGTGACTTTTTTTAATAAAACAATATTCTCGTTTACTTTACAGTTATAAAACGTAGTTAACTAGTTTACTGGAAAGAAAATAAACAGATTAAATTATTATTAAAGGAATTTATTAAAGAAAGTGTGTAAGTGCCTACATCTACTCCGTTTATTTTGTGAGATTTGCACGGTAATTAAATTAATATCTCCACCAAATAGTTTTAAATCATCCGAGTAGAATGATCGCAAAAATATCAATAAAAATTCAAGTGAAATTTAGATTTTATATTCTGAATAGCAACTCACAATATATAATTTTAAATGGTAGAATGTTATTACATCAGCGACATGTTTCTGTCAATGGACCATCATCAGGCTATAAAAGGAGAACATATAAGAACATGTTAGAAGTCAAAAGGAAATTTTGACAGGATTACCATGATTCAGATAACATACAGAATTAACGACAAACATTAAAAAATCCTAAAAACTGGCTCACTTATACAGGGTGTTTCAAAAAAAGGTAACACCGTCTCTAGGATAGGTAAAAAACTGAAAAATAATTGGGGTTTGCTTAGTAAATTTTTTTTCTAACGCCATCCGTTTTCAAGATAAAGGGCGTTGAAGAAAATAAAAAATTACACATTTCTTACGATTTTGCCGAAACTACTGGCACCATTGCAATGAAATTTTATACGAATATGTTTTGGAAGCTGATATATCCCATGAATTTGTTTTTATAACTAACTCTCATAGAGGGCGCTAGTTACACGATTCATACAACGTATTATTCAACATAACTTTTTTTAGGGTAGAATTATTACTCAAAAGTCCAAGTGACCATAAACATTGTTTAATTCTACACCAAAAAGGTACTCTTGGTAAAAGTCGATATTATGTACCGTTTTCGGAATATTTTGATTTGAAAATTATGAACTTAGAGAAAAGCGAACTTTATCATTAACTTATACGAGGAGCGGTTATTACTTCATAATTTTATTATTAGGAATGAGCTGGTTTAAACTCTTAGGTACTCCACAGAACGATTGCAGACCTACAAGGGTGTTTTGTGTTTTTGTTGGGTTAATTCTGAATATATTTCCCTCCAAGATCAATAATTAAGAAAACCAGAAAAAAACTACATCGTGCTGATCTATACAATAACAAAAGTGGTTCTACGGTTCTACATTTATTTCTTATATCTTATATTTGTATACTATTATTAGAGGATATGAAATTTGAATAACAGATGAATTAATATCTAGAAATAAACTGATTTACAAATATATAATCAAACACTAGTTAAAAAAAAATATTTTATATCCTACAGCGTGTTTATATAATTTGTCCTGAACACTGAACAATCATGCGAATTTAAAAAATTCTCTGCAATGTATCTACAGACACGTTTTAGTAAACAGATGTCGCTCACGTGAGAAATTTGCCACTATTTTTACAATACTATGTAGGTAACACTTATCGGGTTTTTCTAATCTCTATTCGTTCACTTCTTTTTAAGTCATTTTTACTCTCTGGGGTTTGAACTATGGATATCTGTTATTATTGCTTTTTTTAAACCTTACCAAATATGTAGACGAAATAAATATGGTAACGTAAAATCACAAAAGGATAAAATAAGAAAGGATTAGTCGGGTAGCAAGTGTACACCTTCGACGGTGGAAAATACTTTTGATTTTACAAAAAAAGTGATCTTACTCACATACAGTATAGTATGATGTAAATGTATGGAATAAATTCATTATTTCAGAAACAGGCGACTTAAAAAAAATCTTAAAATACGTCAATTTTAATTTTTGAATGGCCATCAACTGCTTTAGATGTGTTGGACATTACGTCACGTAACAGCTCATTTGAAAGGTCTCCTTATTGCCTTTGCAACAATGTAATCATTTGAATATTTATTTCTACAGGGTTAGCCAAAATAATAAGCTTTGTTAAGTAACATGGAATTACAATAAATATTCATTCACTGAACTAAAATACACTAAGGATCGCCACTGGGAATAAAACAAAATAGTGTTTATTGTTGGTTCCGAAAAAAAATACATTGATAAAAACAATGCTACATTATAATTTGATATTAATTATTGTAGTAAGTACTCGGAATTATTTTTAAAAAATATTTAAATGAATATTGTCATTGACTCGTCTTTATTCGTCAATGATCTGTGAATCTGTCAAAAAATAGACGTCAAATTTTTACTCTTCGAGTTTTTTGCCGACATTAATAACAGCATTTACAAAAATGAAACTAACAGACCCAGAACAAATCGAGATTTTAACCATGATTGGTTTTGGAGATAGTGTGAGGACTCAAGCAGAAGTTCGTAATTTATTTAACGCTAAATGCCTCAATCGCGATCCAATTACTCAATCAACAGTAAGTAAAATTAAAAAAAAAATTTAGAGAAACGGGCCACGTTAAAGATCTTCCCAGAAGTGGTAGAACATCAATATCCAAAGCCAAAAAACTGGACTTTGTACTGGCGTTTCAAGAAAATCCTCATACCAGTTTTAGGCAGGTCGCACTAGGGGTGTGTTCGGGGAGCACGCTTTCGAGCTATGTAGCGCCAAGAGCCATATAACGCAAACAAGGAATAGTACTAGATAGCGCCAAATGGCGCAAATAGCGTGCTCCCCGAACACACCCTAGATAATAATGTCCACCAATTAACTGTTGTAAGAGTGCTAAAAAAGGAGAAGTGGCATCCATACAAAGTACATCTGGTCCAGGAGCTATAAGAAGATGACTTTGATAGAAGAATCGAATTCTGCGAAATCGTTATGGAACAATGTAACAGAGATCCGGGTTTCATACAAAAGGTACTTTTTTCAGATGAAGCGTCTTTTATGCTGAACGGTCACGTAAATCGCGGCTGCTGCAAGGCACTATGCTGATAAGTTCCCTAATAGAAATGTACCAGATAGGCGAATTTTCCTGACTATTGACCGAAATTTAAGAGAAACAGGCAATTTAAAAAAAAAACAAGTTCTCGGTAATAGTGGTCGTCCAAAAGACCTTGCGAATGCAGATGATATAATAGAAATTATTGACGAACACCCGGACCCGAGCATGAGAAAAATAGCGGCTGAATTAAAAGTACCTCGTAAGAATTACTTCCCGAAGACTATGCTAAACGAATGGGATTTTGTGATTGGCTGTTAGAAGAAAATAGACGCAACATAAATTTTATAAATAATATTTTATTCACTGACGAATCTATTTTTACAAGAAATGGAGTTTAGATTGATTTGCGACGCTATTTGCATTTAAAAAACACCTTTTCTTTAAAACACCCTATATAAGATTTTACTAATTAAACATGTATACTTAAAAAAACTTTATATAAAAAGAAATTGTTTCTCGAAAACCGAACCTATCTATATTTGCAGTTAAAATGGGTCGGAAACATCTGGGACAACCGGTATATTTAGCAATAGTATTTCATTGTAATTTATTAGTGAGCATACGTATTTATTATGTGAAATGTGAGTCCGGCACTGTTTTTAAGTTAAAATGAATGAGCAATTTATCAGAAAGATCAGAAATGCTGGAGAAACGCGTTATGGACAAACAAATAGCTCGTTGTTTAGTTTTGTTTGCATGCTTTGCGACTAGTTGATATTAGATCGACTCGTAAGTAAGCAAGAAGTCCTTACAAGGAAGCCAGACCAGTAATGTCTCATTTATAAGCCTTCTGTAGCGAAGACTAATGAAAAGAATGGTGATAAGGAATTTTCTTATAGTGACGTGGATTACAAACGTGTCGTACAGTACCATTATTATTAAGAAAGATATTTTAACAATTTCTCACATTCACTGATAATATTACAAGAGCTTAAATTATTTCCGGAAATTTTCTTAAAATATTCGTGCTCGAAAGAAAATTTCCAGGAATAATTTAAGCTTGCGTATTATTCGGCAAGAAAATTTCACTCCATAATTTGTTAATAGTATAATTACATAACGAGTGTGGAAAGTGAAGTATTACGCACGAGTGAAGTTTAGCACGAGCCGCGTAGTGGCGAGTGCGTAAACGTAACGAGTGCAAGAAATACACTTTCCAACGCGTTGTGTACACGATTTTTCCTACGACCCCAATATTTCTTATTATAATAAATATTTTAAATTTATTTATAAAATTTATTTTAATTGTTAGTCATGTTAAAAATTAGGATTTAAACGAGTTTATATATTGCATAATTATTAATATAATTAATTAAAATCAAATAACCACCTTTCTCAGGAATTCACATCAAAATTCTTTATTAGCTAAATGACATTTTAATTTTTTTTGTGGGCTCTATAAAAATTAAAAGTAAAATGGTCAGTCGGTGAAATTAATTGAAAAGTAATGTAATAATAATAGACACAAAGATAATTGTGAACAGAAACACAAACATAACTTCAAAAATCCACATTCGACACATGCACGGAACATAAACACAATATAAAAAAGAAGAATAAACTGTTCTTCTTTCTAAAAGTGTTTTTATAAAAATAATAATACTGAATAAAAATATGTTTATTTTTTAAAATTTAAAAACCTATAAGAAACTTTTTTCTTTATTCTTACTTTATACAGAAAAATTTGTATTGGCAATTACAATACAATATTTGACACAAGGAAGATTTTAAAAAAGATTAAATGGTCCTTGCTTTGACATTTATGTGTTTTTACTATTGATAAATTTGACGTAAATGTCACAGATCATAGAACTATATTTTTTTACTTTTCAATACGTGTATTGATATTTACTTTTCAATACGTGTATTGATATTAGCTACTTTCTTAAGTACAAATGAGTGTGCAATCTAGCACTTTCATATGTGGTCGTAGGAAAAAAAATATTATTCCAATCTGTTAATCTTAATAATTACTAAGCTCTATTTAAAAACTAAGAGGAGTGATTTGAATTTAAGTTGGTATTACGCCACCTCGAATAGTATATTACATAACAAGTGTGGAAAGTGTAACATTTTGCACGAGTTAAAGTTTAGCACGAGCCGCGTAGCGGCGAGTGCAGAAACTAAACGAGTGCAAGAAATACACTTTCCAACGAGTTATGTACACTATTTTTCCTACGACCACGTAAAAAATCCTTCAACAAAAGTATTTTAAAGTAAAATCACAGAATACACCTTATTCTGTGGTAAAATCCAATCAGCCTTGGAACTTCACTATCTGGAGAACAAATTTTCTTTCAAATGCATAACCCAGTAATCTTTTTAACACTTTATAATGTCAATTGAGTTTTCTTGTATACGTAGTATGTATTTGAACACAAATCACAACAAAGTTCAAATATTTTCAAAGTAATGTAATAATAATTGACACAAAGATAATTGTAAACAGAAACACAAACATAACTTCAAAAATCCACATTCGACACATGCACGGAACATAACACAATATAAAAAAGAAGATTAAACTGTTCTTCTTTCTAAAAGTGTTTTTATAAAAATAATAATACTGAATAAAAATATGTTTATTTTTTAAAAATTTAAAAACCTAGAAGAAACTTTATTCTTACTTTATACAGAAAAATTTGTATTGGCAATTACAATACAATATTTGACAGAAGGAAGATTTAAAAAAATAAATGGTCCTTGCTTTGACATTCATGTGTTTTTACTATTGATAAATTTGACGTAAATGTCACAGATCATAGAACTATTTTTTTACTTTTCAATACGTGTATTGATATTTACTTTTCAATACGTGTATTGATATTAGCTACTTTCTTAAGTACAAATAAGTGTGCAAACTAGCACTTTCATATGTGGTCGTAGGAAAAATAATTTACAGCAATTTCTCTTGGCGACTTTTATCATGATTTTTTTTCTCAAATAGATACAACCAATATCTACCCCTAACAGATCACCCTGTATATACTCGAAGGGTCTAATACACAAAAAAATTGTTCTGAAAAACACAAATACAAACAAAATAAAAAATGACCTAGCTTTAAGGATAATATAATTTCAAATAATGGTTGTAAAATTTTTACTTGAAAATATATCATTTAATAAATTATTCATAGTGAAATACTTCTTCAATTAATCTGTAAGTCTACAACCAGGAATCTAGTTTAACAACTTTTGCCTCACTATGCGAAAATAACGTTTAATTTATAATTCTTTGTGCCTCAATTACACAGGAAGCATATAAAGATTTACACCTGTTCGATATTTATAAATGTAAAAATATAAAACAAACTTGCATAGGTAATGTAAACAAAAAAAAAACAAATTTATTCTTACAGTCAGTTCAAAAGGTTCTGTTTTTATCAAAAAGAATCTTAGTTTCTGCAAACTAAAAACTTTTATTCATAAGAATTTACTTGGACCTCTTACGACAGCGGTGGAGAGGAAATGGAGAGCAGGTGGGAGGGTGGGGGGTTTTGTTAAAGGGGGCGGGTAGTAGGAGAGATTGGATGGACCGAAAAAACTTTTTGACTTAAGTGCTCACTGGACATGGGTCAAGAGTAAGGATTTTTATGAGATTGGTAAGAAGAAGACAGGAGTTTGTGAAGTTGAGGATGAGGTGGGGCACGTGTTTAGATATTGGAAGAATGAGGAAGTTTTAAAGAAGTTGGAAAGTAAACTTGGAATGCGGTGTATTGGGAAAACATGGTGGACATAATGTTGAGGAGGAAAGAAGAATGGAGTAGCCACATAACTCGTATGATATATAGAGAAGATATAATAATTCTAATCGCTAGGGGTAAGTCGCTAAACCAAAAACCAACTACAGGTCGGTTGAGAAAATGGTGGAGTGACAATCTGGCCAATAAAATCAAAGAATAAACAGGGCAAAGGACTACCATGAAAGGAAGAAAAAGGAGGAGATCGCTATAAATTTACTACGTTGCTATAGTAATCTCTCATACAGTAAAACTTTTTTTTCTATTCATTTAGTGTCCATTTATAACTCCATGTATGATAGTAGCTGATATTTCCATCCTGATTTTTGAATAAATTTATAAAGTACCTATGATGCAAATGTATGTAATAAATTTATTATTTCAGAAACAGAATCATAAAACACGTCAATTTTAATTTTTGAATGGCCATCAACTGCCATAGATGTGTCGGACATTACGTCATTAGTGATGGCGTAATGATGTCATCGACGATTTTTTTAAATACAAACCGAGGTCGCGTTTACTATTGAAACCATTTTCGTGGACCCCTGAACAAATCACCTGTCTTTGATTTTGATGTTTATTTTTCTGGAAGTTTTTGTTATTATCAAAAAAATATCATGAGTTTAATAAATATATGTTTATTTTACAATAATTACAATTTTGTTAATATACGTAAACTTTTTTGTTAAACCATAGACGTCATGTTTTAAAATTCGCCATGTTTGAGGGTTGTTGCCTTATCTCCTACTTTGCCTTGACGGGTTGGAAGATGGAGTTAAAAATATTGGAAAGAAACTTCCCCTCCACGAGTACATACTTTGCCTATTTTAAGAGTAGCCTTACCCAAGGAGGATTTAAGTTTACCATAAAAAAAATCAATAATCTTGAAATTAAAATCAATAGATATACAAATTTTGACGGAATCAATATCGTTTAGTGTACCTACTAATTATTATTCCTCCATACCGTGTATTATATACACGTAGATGATATAAATCTAGCATGTCAATTTTAAATGACGCTCACGTATATATATCATCAGTAATTATCATGATATAAAGCAATTCTGTATTGAAATATCTATTTTATTTGATTTTCTAAAAGGAACTAGCGATTCAGTAGTTTTTATGGTGTATCTTCGGCGTAACTGGTTTAATTTGTGTAACTAACGTTTTCTACATGGTTTTTTGTTTGTTTTCTTAAGAATACATAAATATTAGGATTATAAATTTCCAGATAAGTAATGACTACTGCTACAGACACTTGATTGATTACCATTAGCTTTTAACAAGTTTTTAAAACAAATCATGAAAGAAAAACATTGATAGAAACATGGTTAAACAGTGGTAGATTAGTGTTAATTAAGATTATTAGTAAAAGTTAAACCTTTCTGTTAAGCTTATCTTTTTTTGAGTTCTTTGGTTTTTGTTATTTTAATATACAGTGTGAAATAAACGCGTCAAATTTAAGTTATAAATTGACATTCTTTGAAGTTTAAAATTAATTATAACTAATTTATAAACATGTTTTAAAAATAATTGAGTTAGAAAAAATGATTTTTGAATTAGTTTAGATTGATTTGGTGCTACGAAGCGAGGTTCGTAGCACCAACAATCATTAGTTGACAATCATTTGAGTGAGTCGATATGAGTGTTTTTATGAAAATGGGAAAAATCGAGTATCGAGCTGTCATTAAATATTTGTTTTTGAAAGGCAATACGCCTACGCAAATCGAAGACGAGTTGGACGCTGTGTACGGGGACTCTGTACCATCATTTACCACCGTGAAATTTTGGGCTGCTGAATTTAAACGTGGGCGTACCAGCTTGGGTGACGATGAACGTTCGGGACGTCCAAAAACTGCAACCACTGACGATAATATCGCTCAATTTCACCAAATGGTGCTAGACAACCGTCGAATTAAAATTAGAGAGATAGCAGAGGCTATAAACATGTCCAAAGAACGTGTTTGTCACATATTGAATCAAGATTTAGGCATGAGAAAGCTGCCCGTGCGTTGGGTGCCGCGTTTGCTCACTTTGGACCAAAAACGTGTTCGAATGAACATTTCCAACTCTCTGTTGGCGCAGTTTAGGCGCAATAAATCAGAGTTTTGCGCCGATTAATTACTGTAGATATACACCATTATACTCCAGAAACAAAAACACAGTCAAAACAATGGACTGCGAAGGGGGAATAGGCTCCAAAAAAAGCAAAGGTTGTTCCTTCGGCTGGGAAAGTGATGGCAACTGTTTTCTGGGACAGTCATGGAGTTATATTAATCGATTATCTTCAAAAAGGAAAAACCATTACAGGAGCATACTACGCATCATTACTTGACAAGCTGAAGGCAGAAATTGATGTAAAACGGCCACATTTGCAGAAAAAAAGAAGTTTGTTTCACCAAGACACAGCGCCATCTCACACCTCAGCGGTTGCCATGGCGAAAATCCACGAATTACGGTTTGAACTGCTTGACCACCCTCCTTACTCACCAGATCTAGCCCCAAGCGACTTTTTTTTGTTCCCTAAGCTCCCTAAGTTGCGCTCGGAGGACAGAGATTTTCGTCGAAAGTTTCATTATGATACGCAAATGCGTTTTATAATGAAGATTTTTATAAATGCAAAATATAAAAAATATATTTAGACATAGACATAGACTAATACACCACTGATATTGATTCTAACAAAGATACAACTATATCTTGAAATCTCTATTGGTATCACAATCGATTGATTTATTATCTTAATTAGTGTCACGGTCGTTTATAAGATATAAACTAGTCAGCACTCGACGAACCATTCAAAACTATTTAACTTCCTTTTGAGAACCAATACAAGCCACTGAACCAACGAGCAAACATTATACATTGGCGTACCTAGTAACATTAAATTTAAATTTTCCAGCTGTTCCTTGTCAATAGAATAATGACAACTGTCATTGAGTGAACATTGTTATGAACAAAATACACCTTTACCGTTAAATTTTCTATCTTTGCACATACACTTGTCAAAAGTTAACATAATGTTAGCTAACATAGGTTTAACAATCGTTTATAAAACCTGCCCTTGGAGTATTAATATTTACAATAATAAAACTATCACTGATTAAAATGAGTTGATGGAAGTAGAAAACAGTTGTTGACTAACGTTATATGTATAAATATAAATTGAAAACAAAACTTTAGTTCTGATTATTAAGGCATACGGAAATTGTTATTAACAATCTCCAATAAAATATCTCGATTGTTAATTGCTCTTATTAAAACATTTGTTCATAAAATAGCTTTTAATTAAACAGAAAGATAAATAAAAAAAAACTGTTTGAATAAAATAATTAGAAATATTTTATCTCTTTCGATACATACATGTTTTAATGTTTTCAAATCCATTTTTTTCAAGTAGAGATACTATTCCTTAATGGTAAAAATATAACCTTTGTCTGGATTCTTATATGGTTTTTAATTTCAATTAAACAAAAATGATTCGACCATTCTAGCGATGTTTACAAGGATATTTATCGTAATTGACGTTGATGAAGACAATAGAAACAGAATTAGTGCATTTATAGCATTATTATAGCAAGGTTGCAATGTGTTGCAATAGGTACTTTAATTGATTGGTTTTTAAAAGAAAGCTAAATCGTTTTTAAGTTTGAGATCTTTTACAGTATTTTCATTTTTATTAAAAATACTCCATACATACTATAGAACTCCAAGCTAAAAGCACAAGAAAACAAGAACATTTATTCGATACATAACACGTGTCTCTTTTCTATGCTAGTTTAGCTGGCTTTTGCCTTTGCAATGTCTACAACTATATACAGGGTGTTTCTTAAGTAATCTAAAATATTATATGGGGCGCTTCGTTACTCAATTTTAAGACGAAAAGTTCATATAAACATGTGTGATAGGTGTTGTCGTTTATGAGATACAGGGTGTTGTACGTGAAATTAATTTTTCTTGGTGACGCTATTGATTTATATTTTTTTATTATTTTATTACAAGCAACATGTGTTAAACATAAAGAAAAAATAATACATTTCAGAGCAAATGTTCAAAATGTCCACCTCCAGCTAAAATGCAAGAATCCGCTCGATGTCTAATGGATTGTCGAATACGTTCGAAGATACCAGGATTGTTACGAATAACATTACAGCCGTCTATGATACGATTTTGAAGATCTTGTACGTTTAATATCAGTGTTGTGTAAACAAGCGATTTCAAATATCCCCACACACACAAATCCAGAGGATTGTGTCCAGGTGATCTAGGGGGCCACGGGTGTGGAGATCCTCGTCCGATCCAATGGCCTGGAAAAACATTATTTAAAAACTCGCGTACAATCACTGAAAAATGTGGAGGAGCTCCGTCATGCATGAACCACATGCGCCTTCTAATAATAATAGGTACATCTTCCAAAAGAAGTGGAAGTTGATTTTCTAGAAAATGTTGGTATGTCTCACCGTACAGGAAGGAAAAATGGTCCAATTAAATAATCATCGATGATGCCAAGCCAAACATTGACCGAAAATGTTTGTTGAAATCGTTTTACACTTATGGTATGTGGATTTACATCTGCCCATATGTGGTCATTATGAAAATTCATAATCCCATGTCTAGAAAAGTTGGCTTCATCAGTAAATAGAATATTGGCCACAAAATTCGGATTGTTCGCGATTTCACGTAAAATCCATTGACAATATCTACTGTATGCGTAATGGATAGTCAGTAGGTAACAAAAAATGTTGAACACGTTGAACGTGATATGGATACGATAAATTATCTTTTAGAATATTCCAAACAGTTTTGTTACTAACATTTACTTCATCTGCAACTTTTCTTGTACTCCTTTCTGGATGTTGGTCAATAATTTGAAGAATCTGGTTTTCCAATTGGGGATTTCTCACAGTTCTGGGTCGTCCAATAATATTCTTCGAATTAGCAAAAATTCCAGTTTCATGTAAACGAATATGTAACTTAGTAAACGTATCTGAACATGGTAAACGATTATTTGGATAACGCTGAGCATACGTACGTCTAGCTTCTAAGGCATTACCATTCGCTAATCCGTACAAAAAATGCATATTAGCCATTTCAACATTAGTAAACACTGGCATAGTTATTAACTAAACACAGAGTCAATCAAATAAAAATGTACGATTTTTGCGTTGGTTTTCAAATTTGACACTTGTCAACATTATTTCAAAGGCCACTTAGAATAAGCATGTTTTTGCGTATTACTTCTAAAAACCAGTAGCGTCACCGGGAAAAATTAATTTCACGTACAATCAGAACTGACTTATTACAATAAATTCAACACCCTGTATCTCATAAACGACAACACCTATCACACATGTTTATATGAACTTTTCGTCTTAAAATTGAGTAACGAAGCGCCCCATATAATATTTTAGATTACTTAAGAAACACCCTGTATAGTGCAGGCGAGCTGTACTTTTAGACGGAAATTCTGAAACCTGAAATGTATCAGTTGGAGGTGGTAAAGGGGCTTATAATACATGAAAAAAAATTCAATAACTATTTTAATTATGATCATAAACTTTTTAGGGGTGAAAAAGGACGAAAAAGGGGTAAAAAACTGAAGTATTGCTGTTTGCGGCTAAAATAGACGTCAAAATGAAAAGTGCCCAATAGAAAAGTAAGATCATCTAAAAATCTAAAACTTTTCTCTTGGTAATTTTTTCACATAACCTCAACTTTTCGAGGAAAATAAAAAAAAAACGATTATTCGTTTTTAATTTTTAATTTTCCAACGGATTCGTTAATCTTGATGAAACTTGGTGAAAACTTACCTTTTTATGTCCAAAATAACCTCGAATTTTCTCAACCTTGTAACATAATAATTTCCCGAGAAATTTGATTATTGAAATTTGCAATATTTGTTAAAAACCTGCTTTTTCTATATCTAAATGACAAAAGTTGCCCAAGTAGCTGTTTAGACTTGTTTGGTGTAAATTTAAAATTTTTTTAGGATGAAAATGACGAACAAACTTTCGACTCCCAATTCTAAATGATATGGGTCAAAAGCCGTCCCGTCAACAGGGTCAAGGCATTAAGAAAAAATTACCGTTCACTTTATTTTCCCCAAAAAATGAAACTTTTCATGATCCAAATCCACAACAGCCAATCAAATTCCAATACAAGACAAAGAGGAAAAACAACACTCAGGATTTTAGTTATATCAAACAAAACAACGTAAATAAGGATAATATCCATGTAAGTATATACAGTTATGTTAAATTAATTTTGTTATTAATTGGAACCCAAAAAAATTAACGTTTAATTAGGTGAGGTGAGCGCCAACACCATAATTTCTGCACTTCCCTATTTATTCCATTCTACAAGTAGAGAATGGTGGTTGCTATTTTACTTTTATGGATGTATTTGGTGTTTAAATTTATTTTCAATCATTAGACAGGGCCGGATTTAGGATTTTTGCGCTCCTAGGCACAATATTTTTCTCCGCCCCCTATTGACAGCTTCAGCACATTTCTCCAATACTCAGTTTCATTACTAATCTGCTCTCCAAAACCTGAGTTTACATGAACTTTAATGTTACCTCTCAATTTTTGTGTAACCGTCAACTAATTCACAATGGATGAGTTCTATAAAAGGGAAATGTTGCCAAATTAACGAGCAAAAAAATACTGAAAAACGTTAGTCGCATAAGGAAGCAGTTTTTCCAATATATTTTTGGTTTTTATTATGTATTTTGGGCCCCTTTATCAACCGTGTTGTACCCGAAAGATATGGAGGTCTTTTAACATATTTTTAGTTTTTAGTATTTTACTTCTTACAGTTGACGAAAAACTAAATGTCAACTGTCAACACATACACGTATCATTAGATATTGTCCTGTTATTATTTAGCATTGTTTGGCTTCGTGTTTTTGCATTACTGATTTTTTATTCTAACTTTATCTGTTAGTGATTTATTTATTTATTTAGGCATATTATAACAGCATGTTTTGTTTTTTTGTCAAATGAAGCTTGACATTTCCACTTACAATAATAATAATACCTAACAAGAGAATCGTAAATTTGACTGAGGTGATCACTCTCTACATACTGTGAACCTCTTCTAAATGGTTTTACTGTTACAATGGAATCATTATCTCTTTCAATAACTTCCGGGTTTTTGTTTTCAATACTTTCATTCACTATATAAGTAAATATATGGCCTTTATTGAAATACTGAGGTAAAGGACGTGATGGAAATCTTGACCAAATCAAATTTTCTTCAAATACATTAATTGGACCCTTTTTTGAAAAACTTTCGTTTGAAGAATACTTCGTTTCATGTCATACCATTTTCCTTGGTCTATGCCTAGAAAATTTTTATTTCTTCCTCCATTATCAATGCAGTCGTTAATTCTAAAAAATTCAAATATAAGAACAATAGACATTAAATCATGTTTCATTCAATCGACATACCTCTTAATTAGTTCATCCTTAGACCCAGTTTGTTTAAGGGATCTGTACTCCAACCAACGTTTTAATTCGTTGACAGAATGGTCCTCTAAACTTAAATTTTCTTTTAACATTGCCCGGGTACATCTCTAGGTAAAAGCACTATAGAATCCATGTCTAACTGATACTAGACTAGAAAGATTGTAAAATGTCTAACTCTTCTCGAGGATATTTGCAATAATAAAAGCAGATCAGAGTAACACAAATCACTAACAGATAAAGTTAGAATAAAAAATCAGTAATACAAAAACACGAAGCCAAACAATGCTAAATAATAACAGGACAATATCTAATGATACGTGTATGTGTTGACAGCTGACATTTAGTTTTTCGTCAACTGTAAGAAGTAAAATACTAAAAACTAAAAATATGTTAAAAGACCTCCATATCTTTCGGGTACAACACGGGTGATAAAGGGGCCCAAAATACATAAGAAAAACCAAAAATATATTGGAAAAACTGCTTCCTTATGCGACTAACCTTTTTCAGTATTTTCTTGCTCGTTAATTTGGCAACATTTTCCTTTTATAGAACTCATCCATTGACTTCATGGACCGCATTATCACTGAGGCCTTCTGCAACTTCCCTAATTTCACATTCAACGACATGTTCATCTGATACTGAGGAGGAACTCGGGCCGCCCTCGTTTTTTTCATTTTTCTCCTCTTTAGAAAAAAACTTTGTCAACTTAGGAAACTTTTTTATTCAATTCCTTCTCTTCCCTGAGCTTTTAGTACTGCGCCCCACTCGGTTTTTTATTAGCATTCAGTTTACTAAAGCTCATAGTGTATATTATATTTAAAATAGCACTATTACATAATAAAAATCTTAAGCAATCAACATTAGGCTACTAGCACACAACACCCTCACTATTGAAATAAAACTCAAACTGAATGATCTAGAACTAGATTAGAACAAGTAGCAGTGTTGCCAGACCGCATCATTGAAATTCCCCCAAACCGAGCTTTAAAAACCCCCAAAAATGACCATTTAAAAAAAATATCCCCCAAAGAGCTCATGTAAGTTTTGATCACCCGAATCTTTTCATAAATTTCATTTTCAATTTTTAAAACTCCTTCAAAATCAGAAATTTGATACAAATATCCCTAATTTTAATCATAAAAGCCGTGATATTTACTGTGTACTAAATGATGACTTTGCAAATCAAGAGTAGGTAATAAAAATATAAATCTTAAAATCAACATAAAACAATATAAAAGAAGTGTAATATTTAAATATTCTATAATGAGTATAATATCAACAGAGGTTGTTTAATTTAACTAAATCCAATATTTTTTAATATATTGTATTATTTTATTATATATTTTGTGTATTTGTAAGAGAATTTTAAGTTAGAAATTGTTTTATTATGTAATGTATCAATATTATATCTAGTACATAAATATGTTATTTAAGACTTACTAGAAATTTCGTGAAAATTGATTATGTAATGTGTAAAAAAAAGACAGATAATGTGTAAAAAGGAGACAGATATATTTTACTATATTTTTATTCTGGAATGATCGATGATAGACGAAGTAAGAATGTCTAGTCATATTTAAAAAAGAAAGTGAGGCATATAGTGTCCTTAGCAAATGATAATTCAGGAAATTTCTAGAAAGTTTGAAACCTATAAAAGACTGAACAGAGGTCGTTAGAAGGAAGTTGATTATTGGAAGTCAAACAGAGAAGATCAGTGAGTGTGAACAGTCAGTTAAAAAGTGAACAAACAGTTTTTAAAGTAGTTATAATAAAGTGACGTTAAAGATACAAAGTAAAACAAAGTGCCAAAAGTGACATTAAAAACTAATCAAAAGGTGAAATTAAACATTTTCGGTTGATAAAAAAAAGAAGAATATGAGTACTTACTATTAATAGTACAATTAAAGGAGCTGTAATCCAACAACACTAAACTACACCAATTTGGAAGAACAAACAAAGAACGATAATATCACTCAAGAAACCAAACGTCTTACAAGACGACATTTTACCAGATTCGTAAATTCCACGTATCACTTCGTTCGACTCCGTTTTTCATAGATCAACTACAGATTTTTCCACCAATCAGGAAACAGGACTTTACATATCAAGGTCAGATAAAATTGTAAACTTTTAAAAATTTTTGTAGTAGTTAGTTGAATTTTATAATTTAAAAACGAAGGAATTTACTTGATATTTAATAATTAGTGTATTTGATAATCTTACTTGCCATAACATAAACAACATTGGTTAGTTTAACTTAATTCACATCAAGTAAGTTCTTTTATAATTACTAAAGGCCTTTCTTTTTCTTAATTTTCCTAATTAGTTGCATTATTACTGTTTTTATTTAACTCTTATAATAAATTTATATTTATAATTAATCAATTTTATTCAAATACCTTCTACCTAATAATCCAATAGAAACTTGCATAACCAAAACCCCTGAGAAAAAGATCTTGTTGCAATATTACATTTAAATAATAATCAAATATATTAATCAATTAAGTTTATAAATAAATAAATCAATAAACTCTCTCAAATTTTAATATTCATTACAGAAGATATATTGATAATGAAATGAGTTCAAGAAAAATACCCCAAAAAATATCCTTGAAAATCGAATCCCCAAAATTTCCCCCAGAGTAAAAAATCCTTCAAATTTGGGGGAAAATCCTCCAATATGGCAACACTGAAGTAGAGTAGTGGTGTATTTTTGACATACAGCCGAGCGCTTGGTAAATCCGGCCCTGAGCATAGATAATACGGTATGCGCCAAAACACAGGACATTGAAATCAGGAAGCCGCTATTTTTAGAAAAATAATAAACTTAAACTTGACTTATTTAATTTACCTGTGAAAAGAACGTGAAGTTATTTCACCATTTTATGTTATGATGAACAAAAAACACATCTATTTAACTGTAATTTGTTACGGTTTAGCACCGAATGAAAAAGTAACCAATATTTAATAAAAAAAACTAAATTTAATTATGATACAAAATCCACCGATACGAAAACTGAATGAAACAATCAACGCATTTTAATCGAATCCCCGCTTTTAATTGATATAATCACACTAGTTATTAAAATCATCACGTAAATGCATTAGGTTAACATATTAACTCGGAATGTCAATACTGATTCAAATAATACACTGCTCAACAATTGATAATTTTTAAACCAAACACAAAAACATTGTTTTAAATATACGGTTCATGCTATCAGGAAACTCTGTTTATAGCAAAATGTTTTTGTCGTTTTTTTTCTTTTTTATACGCTGTTATCTCCAGAGATACCAAGCGAAGGCAGCTTCAAAGTTGTCCAGGAAAAAGAAAACTCAGTTCAAAAGCATTATCCACCGAAGAACTATTAAAAATGATCAAAAGCTACGACGAAGAAACCCCCGATGGAGCACAAAAAAAGTTTTTTCACCTTTGCTCATTTGAACTTGCTTGGAGAGGCAATGAGGCCGTAAACTGCAAGATTAACTTTTTCCAGAAGGAAATTGATATTATCGGAGAATTGAATACAACAGCATTTTTTCGAAAACAACTCAAGGCGGGTCAAAATATTTGGCAAGCAGCAAATGGTTAGTAAGAATCTGTATCTGTAATTCTGGAAGGGTGGGTCGCCCCACTGCACTTAGGCCACATTTGGCCCATTGGGCTTCCTTCTGAGATTGAGCCTAACCTATAGGCTCGTCAACCATCCTACCTGTTTAAAGTAGGTTATAACGTCGCCTGTAGGCAGCTCCCTTAAATTGGCATGTGTTAGCCAGTTCTCGCCGAATACAAAAAGTCTTGTTAGAGACAGTCACAAAGGACGTGCTCAACTGTCTCATCCTCTTGTTCACATCCTCTACATAGTGGGCTGTCCGATAAACCCAACCTGTTCAGATGTTTTCGTAGGGGACAATGGCCAGTAAGTATACCTGTGACCAACCGCAGGTCCTTTCTGGTCATGGCCACGTATTTCTTGGCTGCTTTGCTATTCGGATATTTCAGAAGTTCCTTGGATAGTATGCAACCTTTTACTTAGTCCCATCTTCCCCTGAATTTGTCAAGGGAGCGTTCCTTTACTAGGTCAACCACCGCTGATGCCGGCAAGCTGACAAGACTGCCGGGTCCCAAGAGCCTTTGGGAGGCAGCTTTTCTAGCCAACGAGTCAGCTATGCGGTTGCCTTTTGAAATTGCATGACCTTTTATCCAGCCTAGAGTAACCACATTGTTCCGTGGCCTATTCAGGGCTAATAGTACTTGTCTGCTGTCCGTAAGGATACGGATGTTTGTGCCAGTGATTTCTCTTATGGTAATCTCTTTTGCGGCTATGGAGACGGCAGTTAGCTCTGTCTGAGCTATACTTGCATTACAACCCATTGCCCATTTTATATTTAAGTTTAGGGATCTGGAGTAAATTCCACATCCTGAATCTTCTTTTGTCTTAGATCCATCGGTGAAGATACATATAGTACCTGTCGCCAATGCATTTTGAGCGTTGTCAATTATTATCTTGTAGGCTCTGTGAAAGGCATATCTTGGTGAAATCGATTCTGTAGCATTGGAAGCTCGTTTATAGCTTCGCGCCACAAACCACACCTCGACTCACCAGATTTTACTTCAAGTTGTGTACCAGTAGAGCGGAGCCGTAGCATGGTCATCAAAACCACCTCCTTGATATATATATCAAGTGGGGTGAGACCGAGGATCACCTCCATCGCTCTAGTTGGTGTAGTTCTCATGCCTCATGCCTCCTGTTATGTTAAGGCATGTTGTTCTTTGTAAATGGTCAAGTTTGCGGACGACTGGTTTGCTGGTTTGTTTTTACTCCCCAGACAATCGCGCCGTAGGTTAGCATAGGTCTTATGATTGCAGTGTAGAACCACTCCGTGACCCTTGGTGACAATCCCCAGGTACGACCAGTGGTTCATAGGCTTTTTGACTCTATTTTCCAGATGAGAGTTCCATGTTAACTTGCTGTCGAAGGTGATCCCTAGATATTTCACCTCTGCAGAGAAGTTTAATTCAGTTTTTAGGAGTTTTGGAGCCCGAAGGTTCACAAGCCTCCTTTTCCTTGTGAAAAGGACCATCTCTGTCTTCTGTGGGTTTATTATATACGATAAAACTAAACTTTGAATATTATAATGTAATCAGAAAACTTACTATTTTCCTCCTGTCTGATTTAGGTATATGCCTATTCAGTAAAACGTTTTAAATTATAAATTTTTCATGGTGGATATTTAAGAAGACATGGGATTTTAAACCAAAAATGATATTCTGGTCATACCAAATGATTATCAAGCTCATGGTGTTACGGGTTAAATTTGTGGTAATGAATAGGGAAAAAATAAATATATATTTTGGTTGTGATGGACTATACCGTTGATTATTTTGAATATATGTATTGGGAAAACAGCTAATTCATAAAAGTTATATTATTATTTCTCATATATCTAAAAATGTAAAGCGAATACGCCACTGTAACATATTTTTAAAATAAAAATAAAAAAATATCATTAAAAACTTAGTTAGCTAGTTTAGAGTTGGGAACCAGAAAAAAAGTATACAATATTTTAATATACTGACTAGTTGGGTTCGTTATAAAAGTACAGTTACCTTTATTCTGTAAGTGGTCCTCTCTAGATCCTATTCGATAGAAGGGAACTTGCTAAAGAAAGAAACTTTTTGAATATCTGGTAAAAATGTTGAAGACATTTTAACTTATTAAATTTATTTAGACAATTTTGGTTATAACTACACATAAAGTTTTACAGCGGTTAAAAAGAAACTCGATAGTTTATTAAACAACCCTCTTGACTAGAGGTAAGTGTTCGTAAATACATAATATATTTTTGTTGCTGCACAATTCGTAGTTAATTGTTTAAACTTTAAATAAAAAAAATAAGTAATTAGTTCATTTACTTTTAAAACAATTTTTTATATAAAAATAATTACTTACAAATAATAAATAGGTTCAATCATTTAATACGTTATATTTAGATTTATATAGAAAATATTACTAAAGACATTAATAGCTTTCTTTTATAAAATAAAAATACATAAATAATACATTTCTTTTATCAAATAAAATATTCACAGCCATATTTCTATTGTAGGGTTCTGGTTTTATGATTAGCTTTTTTAAAAACCTTTTTTTTACACTGCATTTATTTCCTGAGACAAAAAGAAAAACTACAGGAAGATGTTTATTGTTGGTGAATCTCTTTTAAAAGGCAACTTAGTACTATAACCATCTGGATTTCAAAAAAAAAAGAACACATCTAGGTGTAATAAAGTCAGTATACTTTGGAACTTTGGTTATTTTCACTTCCAGTAGTACTACAAAGTTTTAATCTACACATGCCAAGAAATTGTGTGTTAAGAACAACTGAGCTATTTTTTTTGTGTTATATATTTTTTTTATCAACATTTTTTTTATTGATTGGACTATGGTTTGGTTTATATAAATATTAATAGTTTTATTTAATTTTTTTTATGATTTAATGAACTTACTACATTTAAATTGAATTTTCTATACTGTATACTCATCATATTGCCTAGTATATTTTTTTTATATAAATTTTAAGCTCTTTGCTCATAAGATTAAATTCATATGTTTATTATTTTTTTTTTGTTTAAAACTGGATATAATTGGTTTTATACTTTTATGAATATTTCTCTTTATTAACATTGTATGAACAAAATCAGTTTATGAATGGTACCAGTCATAACTTTACCCCAAAATATCTATTTATGATTTACTTGATTTGTTTATCGATATTTAAGTTGTTTAAGTATGTACATTTCGTATCAGGTGTCTATTTTGTAAATTTTTAATAGTTTATAGGTTATATATTTTTGTTGGTTTATTTTAAAATATCATTTATTTGGTGTTTGCTCATTTTACTAGTTCAGGGTAAATGCTGGTATTGTGTGGTCTTCATTGGGAAGACTAGTTGGCGCTCAAAAATTTGTTTATTTTTACTTTCTCTTATTACCCACGACCCTTGCCTTCGACTGGGTTAGACCACACTCACGGCAGCTCATACTTACCAACTTAGATACAGCCTCTGCGTTGGTAGTGTCTCAATGGTCATTTATGATTCAGTTGTATGCGTAGTAAAAAATTGAACAGTCAACGGCATGTTCTAAATTGCAAAAAGTGCAACTGATGTCTTTTACACTACACATCAATTTCATTGGGAGAAACTCTGAATAACTATAATAAATTCTTTTTTCAGCTAAACAATTGTTTGAAACCTAACCAAAGTAAAGAAACAAATTGCACATCAATGTGTAAATTAGTCAAAACTCAAAATGGTCCTGTAAGGACCAAGTCTGAACCTAATTTAATGTATCAAAAGAGCAAGGATAGATGTAAACCAAGAAGGAAAAAAATTAAAAATCTTTGGAACAACGAAACACCTCAATTTGGCTATGAAATTCAAGATGTCGATGCATTTTTAAACAAGGTAATGCAATACGTTTATTCAATTTAAATTTAAGAAGACAGTTATGATAAGTTACCATTTTACCAACGATATTATTATTTTTCTCTTTTATTACATTTAGATTATTAAATAATTGTTATTGCCGACTTGAAATATACGAGGGTTGTTTAAAAAGTTTCCGACCTAACAAACATAGTAGACATTTTTTCCTCAAATTAATTTTTATTTTTCTACATAGTCTTCTTGTAAGTCTATACACTTCTTCCAGCGATGCTCCCATCTCTTCAACCCGTCCAAATAGTACTCGGCGTTTTTCTCTGCAAAATAGTTGCTTACGAAGGTGATGGCCTCCTCATTCGACGAAAATCTCTGTCCTCCGAGCGCAACTTTTGGCTTAGGAGAAAAAAAAGTCGCTTGGGGCTAGATCTGGTAAGGAGGGTGGTCAAGCAGTTCAAACCGTAATTCGTGGATTTTCGCCATGGCAACCGCTGAGGTGTGAGACGGCGCATTGTCATGGTGAAACAAAATTCTTTTTTCTGCAAATGTGGCCGTTTTTCCGCAATTTCTGCGTTCAGCTTGTCAAGTAATGATGTGTAGTATGCTCCTGTAATGGTTTTTCCTTTTTAAAGATAATCGATTAATATAACTCCATGACTGTCCCAGAAAAGAGTTGCCATCACTTTCCCAGCCGAAGGAATAACCTTTGCTTTTTTTGGAGTCGATTCCCCCTTCGCAGTCCATTGTTTTGACTGTGTTTTTGTTTCTGGAGTATAATGGTGTATATCTACAGTAATTAATCGGCGCCAAAACTCTGATTTATTGCGCCTAAACTGCGCCAACAGATAGTTGGAAATGTTCATTCGAACACGTTATTGGTCCAAAGTGAGCAAACGCGGCACCCAACGCGCGGACAGCTTTCTCATGCCTAAATATTAATTCAATATGTGACAAAAACGTTCTTTGGACATGTTTATTGCCTCTGCTATTTCTCTAATTTTAATTCGTCGGTTGTCTAGCACCAATTGGTGAAATAGAGCTATATTATCGTCAGTGGTTGCAGTTTTTGGACGTCCCGAACGTTCATAGTCACCCAAGCTGGTACGACCACGTTTAAATTCAGCAGTCCAAAATTTCACGGTGGTAAATGATGGTGCAGAGTCCCCGTACACAGCATCCAACTCGTCTTTGATTTGCGTAGGCGTATTGCCTTTCAAAAACAAATATTTAATGACAGCTCGATACTCGATTTTTTCCATTTTCATAAAAACACTCACATCGACTCACTCAAATGATTGTCAAACAACAACTGCTGATATTTTAGTGGGTACCTTTCAAAGCATGCGCAAACACATTCCCCAACTTTTGGTTACGAGTGCGCCATCTTCATGTTGAGGTCGGAAACTTTTCAGACAACCCTCGTATTATACATTTTTATTTGGAAAGTTAAAACGCATCATGTAGGTACAATTATCTTCGTGATTTAAAACATCCATTAATCTCATTTTCTACTAATTTTCTGATTGCCGTATCTTAAAAGAAAATCATTACGGCCCTGATTAGTGACCCATAAATTTACGGATCAGTCTGCATTCGAAAAAGGATCCATAGTTCACTCTTCGGTGCTCGTTTTCTTCGCTGCAGCCGAAGAAGTGGTGTTTAGGCTGTCATGAGGGAAATTAAGAACGATTCGCTTGATGGGTCAAGGGGCAGACAAACAGCTGTCTGGTCGCCACGTCGCCGTCGGTTTCAGAACCCATTAATTGCAGTCATAGTTAGATTCGCTCGATCAAAACAGGACAACCCAACTAAAAACTCTGTTTATTTATGGTTTATGGTTTATTTTTAAGAAAAAATGAGACTAAATATACGAATAAGTTAAAGGTTATTTTAATTTTTGTACCTACCTGTAAAGTCTGTGACTTTACAGACGACTCTATATGCTCCGTTGAACAATCCGGTAATTCACAGTTTTGAAAATTTTACGAAAATAGTCGTTGTACTTACTAACTTTTATCTTTATTATAGCAAAAATAGTGGGAAATTACGCTTTTCTGAAGGAATCTCAGAAAAAATTTACTTTTTCACTATTTATATTGTTGTTTCATAAACACGATATTTCTACAAAAAACAGTTTTTGTATACCAAAATTATTCTATATATTGAATTTAACATTATCTCTTTCATATTTCCACAATTAATGAATTGTTTTAACAAAATCGTTGAAACAATAATTTTATAAAAATATTATGTATTTTTGACGTGTATTCTTTTATAAATAATTAACTCGACTGAATGTAGGTAGGCATAAACGTATGTCGTAATTTAAATCCTTTCAAAAGCAAAAGCAAAGAAATGGTAGTTGCATAATTTTAAGAACTTGTTGTTCCGAAACATTTATTGGTATACTCGGAATTTTACAGTCGTGTAATGACGTCATTTTCGTGGGAAAAAACGTATGTCCTATTAAATTTATTTGTTGCTAAGTAACTGACTACTGGTGTCTAATTACCTGTATGACTTTCGTTGCTTGTGCAGTTCGCTGTATAACATTGTTGATGTCTACTGGTATACCATTCCGAACTTGTTCCTGTTCAATTTGAAAGAAAGCCAACACATTTAGAATTATTAACTGTGTTTGTTCGTTAAATAGATGAGGGTTTTTTGGCGGCATGTTTTGACGCTTTGGCGTTTTCAAAACTTCAAAACTGACAATCACTTGAAAAGCATTTCAGGTAAAATTTAGCCACGACAACAACATTTCGGCAAAATTTTTTGTCACTGTCATTTTACATTAGTTAAACAAGGATAGACAAAAATGACGTCATTACAAGACTATAAAATTCCGAGTATATTCATGACTTGATTTAAAAACCAATAATTGTAATTTTTGATTTTTAAATAAACCATTGATTAACCACACTTTTGGAAACATTTCTTCCCATGTATCTAAAAATGTATCACGATTTTTATGACAATATATAATATACTGTTTCGACGTTGCCATTTAATATAATGCAATGACAACTGTTTCGCTAAAAACTAGCATCGTCAGGTTCTGTGTTTGATATTTTCTTCAATGCGAATCTGTCTTTACACTGACCGATTTCATTTAGAGGATAGTTTCCCTTCGGGTTAGGTTAGGTTAGGTTTGGTTAGGTTAGGTTAGGTTAGGTTAGGTTAGGTTAGGTTAGGTTAGGTTAGGTTAGGTTAGGTTAGGTTAGGTTAGGTTAGATTACTTAGACTAGGAAAGAGAGAGGACAGCGCATGGCAATGAAAACCTTATGCGTGTGAGTGAAGCCAATTTTCAAACGTTTGGTGGTAAACAAATTTGGAACATCGAATTGTATTTTTTTAGTTTTTTTTATTAATTTTCACCTTTTTTAATAACCTGAATAGATATTTTAAAATGGTTAATTGTGTAGCTTATAAGTGCAACAGTCAGAGTGCTAAAAAAGAGGAAGGAATTTCATTTCATAGGTAAGAAGTATTTTACAACGATTTTCTTGAAATTTATTTTTATTAATATTACAGCTTTCAGGTAATAGATGTTTAACTAAATCACATATGTTATGTACGATAACTTAAATTAATTGTACATACATTTTGAACATTGTTTTCATTCAGTTTTAAAGATTATTTTTCATTTAATTGTTATTATTTTCTCATAGATGTAATAGTTTTGCAGTGGCGTGGAACAAAAACATACATTTAAAATAGATAAAGTAGATTAAAATTGTAATATTTATTAAATAAATATGTTTTAAAATGATTGTTGTTTTTTTTTGGAGCAGTATATATTTAAAGACTTTTTTAAATTAGATTTGTAATACGAAATAATGAAAATTATTATTTAATAATCGTATAAGAAAAATCGTATGATACGCCTATGTCAATATTGTCCGCCATTAGTTTGGTGGTAAATGGGTTACATAAATTGATTCCAATGCGCAGTCCTCTCTCTTTCCTTGTCTAAGTTAGGTTAGGTTAGGTTAGCTTAGGTTAAGTTAGGTAAGGTTAGGTTGGATTAGGGTAGCACCGCTACCCGTCACTGAATTTTGCGTGTTTGTTTATCTTTGTTTTATCTTTTATAATATGCAAAAAGGGCGATTAGTTTTGGTTAGTAATATTTTCTCTGCATTTCACATTTTATTATCAATATTTTTTATATAATTTATAATGTAGAAGAATGTTATCTTAACATTTAGGTTTTATTTAGAGATGTGGCAACGCTGACATAACGCACCTTGGACAGTGAATGTTTTTTGTGTTTAACCTACAAAATTTGAATTTTTGATAAATACTGGTAACCCGCAAATTTTTTTAAGAAAATTTACTATAGAAACCAGTACTTTTTTAATATTTTTTTTTGCGAAATTCGTGTTTCCTTATTCTACACCGGACCCCTTCGCCATTGCCTTTTTTCATATTAAAGGCGTAATCCTCGAGAATTTCCGTTATAATAGTATCTACATTTTTCAAGTGTCAAATTTCTCACGAACTCCGAGAATTGGTTCCAAATCGAGCTTCTGGACTTCTACGTGTTCAATGGGACATTTTCCGAAACCAATTTTCTGAATTTTTCGCTTGACCGGCCCCCCAAGAACGATAAACATTTACCAGGATTGCCTAATCGGCCTGATTTGTCCGCCAGCTGTGTGACGTCATTGCAGTCCTTCATTATAACGTTTACCATATAAATGCATGGAAATAATAGGAATTAGACAGTATTTTTATGATTTCTGAAATACTTACGTACCACTATTTGGATTTTTAAGATTAAATACTTATAATATAATAAATATTCCCATAAAATCGTTTTAATATTTATATTTAATTAATTTATTGAATATTATTTGGGAAATAGGTAGAGTAAAGAAAACACTATTTAGTTCTATTTTTATTTTAAAAAATACATTCAAATAAATTTATTATTACACAAAATCATGCCTAAAACTAGTGTTTTTTGACAAACAAAGAAACAATAAACAATTTGCAGCATATTACTAGTACAATCTGTGAATCTTTTATGGAGCGACATAATATGTATTCTATAGAGAATTTTTAATTACAAATTTAAAATTAACAAAAAATACTACATATTAAAAAAATAGTGAGTAAATAAACTACCTCACTAAAAACGTAAAATAAAAAATGTATTCACTATTGAATATTAACGTTGACACTCAACGATACTAACCAAGCAATGTCCAGCCAAGCAGTGTAACACATGAAATTTAAAAGTCCGAACTGGAGTTTAAAAGAACAGTTTTTTAAAAATTTTACACAAAAATGCAACGTACACTAATGTATCCACAATATCTACCAGTCAAAATTTTGAATATTTTTATAATAAATCTAAAAACGACGATTGAAAACGACCTAAAATGCACTGTCAAGATAGGAAAAATACGGCCGAGGACTGCAGTGACGTCACAGGCCACCACGTGCAATCGATTTCTTGGCGAATGTACGTCTTATGGGATTAAGCAATCCTGGTAAATGTTTATCGTTCTTGCCGGCCCCCGAATCTTGATATTTCCTCTGGATTTCAAAATTAAGAAGACGCTTCAATGACGTTTGTGAAACTGACCTAACTATAGAAATACCAGACACCTTAGTAACGGATCTGTCATAATTTTGTCACTGAGATATTACGTACTGTCAATATGAAACGTGCCGATGCTTTGCAGTTTTGTCAGTTAAAAATAGTCTAGTGAACCTAGTCACTAAAAAACGCTATTGCAGTATTTTAATATTATATTCTAGTTAGTAGTAAGTTTTTTGAATCAGTAACTGCATTATTATTAAAGAAAACATCATGTCTACCTTGCCTAACTTTAACTTCTTCAAACACCTTAATTTTTTCCTCATAAACAACAATACAACTTTACATAACTTACCCTAATTGGAAAATTGGCTTTAAAATAAATGAGCAAAAAATTGATTGTAATAATTATTAAATTTATATCTCCATAAATCTCATCTCTTTTTCATTACTCGTAACACACCATCAATCTCTTGATGTGACCAAGAGTCGGACCTCCAATGTCCGTCGATGGACTAAAAGAAACAATAAATTATAGAGCACGATTCGAATGGAAGATTATCGAGATTGCGGCAGATTCTCATGGGTCGTGGACGCACGAGTCGGTACTTTTTTTCTTGTGGTGTTGTTATTTTCGAAGTCTATTTAAATGGCAAACACGGGATTTGACCTTGATATTAAAGGGGTTCTCCGTATGTGAAGGTTAAATAAATCGGTCAATTAATACACTTAAATACATAAATAAGAACATGGATGAGATATTGCTTTCTATTTTGACCATGAAGTTTTGAGAAAGTAACGTTAAAATCATAGATTACAAAGCAATAGATGGGTTAGTTCCATATACGGTTTAGTGACGCGGAAAGTGACATCTCCTGAGATGTAGTTGACTTATAATAAAAATTCATAGTTTTAAATTTAGTATTAATATTGTATAATGAAAGGACATTTTTTTATTGAGAAAGTAGAGATTTATACTATCCTTCAATATAAAAATAAGAATATTATTTTTAGGGACTATTTATTTCTAGAGGTTTGATATGAAATGGTAAATTAAAAGAACTTTTTTATTATCAGTGCTGCATTAAATAAAAACTACTATGGTGTAATAAATACATTTTACCATTTTACAGGCTACAATAGAAAAACCCGCTAATATACCAGTCGTGCTAGCATTTCCAAGTGTTCTGTACCAAACAAGAGTAGGAGGATACCAAACCGAAATTTCTCTACCCTTAGGAATGGTAGTTAACGCCGTTTTTAAAAACCAACATTGGCTTTATGTTCAAACACCACACGCTGAAGAAGGTTATGTTAGTTATGCAGCATGTCTGCCTTTAGGTAAGTAAATGAGATAATTATAATAACTACCGCAGGGTTCTGTTCTCGAGGTTCGTCTGTACTAAGCTTATATCTGTTTAATGCGTTAATTTTGTTAATATTAATATTTACAGTTTGCACCAATATATCGTGGTTATTAAGTAATTATACTCTTGAATTAAAGAGTTTCAGAAATATTCTTTGTATAGACAATGGTACGCTGTTCCAACAAGTCTCAAAAGCCACGGCTAGAGAATAAAGAGTAGCATTCAATATTTAAAAAACAAGACACTTCAGAATTCAGTTCAGCGACCTTATGGGCGGCCTTATTTTTTTCAAAAATATGGGTGACTGAACACCATTAGTTTTTTACTATTAAAAATAGATCTGTGTTAATATTTGGATTAAGTTTTAGGCTTTAAATAATTACAGCAGAGTGAAATCTAGAGCAATTTAATCTTGAATGTACGTTTATTTATATATATGTCGCAGGCTTATTGTAAAATTAGTCTTATTATAACATGCCTAGGCTTTTTCAATACGACTAGGCGTATTGTAAAATGACAGGAATAATCAAGAATCTCACAATTTGACTAATAATTTCAGGCGTATTATGATACTCCTGCTTCTTCTTAGGCTTATTGTGAAAATTAACCTGTGCGCGATTGTTTTTGAATCCGACTACACGAAATCCGTTGTATTATAATACGACTGACGATACATCAGGCGAATTGCAAAATAATAAGCCATATTATTCTGGGAATCATCTACCTAGGTGTTTTGTTTTGTGTAATACTTCCCGTAAAATACGTATATTTAGAATGAGTGCTGATATACATAATGTTTTGACTTATTTCGAAATTCAAAATAGTATCGAAATTAACGAATAATAATACTGTTTGAAAAAAAAATAACTATTACACTGAATAAGCGTTTTTCTTTCAGAACACGGAAAAAGCATGAAAAAGCCAAGCAAGGCACAGTGTCGCAACAATAAATGTTTATGTTTTAAAGCTCATATGAAATGTACTAGTAAATGCCATAAAAGCGGATCATGTTGTAATAAATAATCCAAAATTGTATTTATTTTTAAATAGTTTAAACTGCGTGAATGATTAAATACAATTCGCCTGACGTAGCGTCAGTCGAATAACAATACGACGAATTTCGTGTAGTCGGATTAAAAAACAATCGCATACAGGTTAATTTTCACAATAAGCCTAACGAGACGCAGGCGCATCATAATACGCCTGAAATTATTAGTCAAATTGTGAGATTCTTGATTATTCCTGTCATTTTACAATACGCCTAGTCGTATTGAAAAAGCCTAGGCATGTTATAATAAGACTAATTTTACAATAAGCCTGCGACATATAGATACTACCTATATTGTATATTTTGAATTTAAATAGTTTTTTTATTGTGGTACATTTATACTTTTTCTCTTTTTTTAACGTTAGGATTTCAATATAATAAACTTTGCTCTTTATTGATACTCAAAATTAACATATTAACGCTTTTATAGAAACTTTTACAATGCACGTCCCTCTTCATCTTCCTAATAACTAATAGCATTTAAAATAAAAATACTAAGTGGTACCTACTTATAGGCAACCCATAATACATAAAATAATTTGTACATTAGTATATTCTTTCGACAAATTTCAACAACAACCGAAAATAATTAATAATTTAATTACCAGATGTAGAATAGAATATTCTCATATAACGACTATAACGTCCACATATCTTGTTTTAAATAAAAACCCACTTATTTATGAATGTTCTTCCAAACTAACGATAAAACATATAATTATACAATGCAAACGGTATGACGATAGTCGAAAAAGAGTTGATTTAGATAAAGACCTTTTACAAAATGTCTATCCACAACTAAAGGGCAACTGAAGGTCCTCGAACTCCTAAAACAGAATGACTTATACTATAAAATTTAAACAGAACTTACCTGACGTAAGATACATTTTATGTATATGCGTTTATATTTATAATCTGTAATAAAGCAATCTTATGATATGTATCTGTATCTTTTAACAATAAACCACAGAGCCAATGGGCTTAGTAGCTGACGGTCCATATAAAAAAAATGGTACCTACATAATTATCAAAAATGAAAAAGCTTACCTGACGAAAGATACACTTTATGTGTATGCGTTTATATTTATAATCTGTAATACAGCAATCTTATGATGTTTATCTATATCTTTTAACAATAAACCACAGAGCTAATGGCCTTAGTAGCTGACGGTCCATCCATATAAAAAAATGGTACCTACATAATTATCAAAAATTAAAGTGTCTCCCACTGTCAGTGGCGTAGTCGAAACAATATAAATGCAGAACCAGGTAGAACAGCTGCAAATGGCCAGTTGTATTGACCCTCCTTCATGATAGAGATTTGTTACAGCTAGATTTAAATAATTTTAATTTCAGGTATAATACCTCCACCGGACGAAGACAAACAAGCACCATGTTGGGAGAAAAGCACAGACGTATTTCCAAAACCATCAGGAAATATGACAGACACAGAAAAACTAAGTTCAAAATCAGACTGCGAAGGCGAAGACAGTGTAAGGTATAGAGCTAGATCTCGAAACGCTGTGAGCACCTGTGGCGAGAAGAGCATAGATCGACTTTATTTAAGAGCAGCAGCCAGCGCCAAAACCAAAGGAGTGCGGCATACATTACTAGTAATTATTACGAACTTTCGTGGAGGTGGAAATAATAATATATCGGTACAAAAGGGGGATGTCGTGTTTTTATTGGATGCTAGCATTAAAGGGTGGTTTTACGTAAAGGACAAAGAGGGCGAGGAGGGATATATTCCAGCTGCGGTGGCTGGACACGGATTTCTGTGAATTTTTGTAAAATAGTATTTATTTGTAATAAATTATTAAATTCCTGTGTGATCTATTTTGTTTTGAATCATCTACCTTTATTTAACATATTTTAAACAAAAGCAATACATACCACAGATTAAAAAGGTAATAGATAGCTGACTAAATATGTTTCAAAAACGTATAGTCCAGTTATTATGTCGAAAAATCGGGTTATAAATTCAAATGAACCAAGAAAGCCATATTCTGGATATTACATATAGAGAGGGCTAGAAAAGCTTAAGTTTAAATTGTAGGCCAAAATAATCATGTGAGTTTTCTGCCATCGTGAATAAAGAGTTAAATTCAGTTTTCTCATCACTACTGGGTTCCCCGTTGAGATATTCAAATTTCTATGCAATAGACCTGTCTATTTAATACACATGCGCAAATATTTTTGAATTTTCTCATTCCACTGCTAATTTACGACTACTTCTTTCCATGGAACACAACGTATTGCTACCCAGGAATACCACTACTTAAATGAAAAAAACCCTTGTAGCTGTCAAAAGCTAACTTCTATTTGCCGCATAGACCCGGCAGCTCAGGCCATAAACCACAAAGAAGAATTTCCAATTTTTATTTCGTTTATTTTTATTAGTGCGTATAACAATAAAAATACTGCGATGGTCCAAAAAAACAAAAAACAGATCCACTCAAATAAAATAAACAATGAACTAATCTCTTATTATGGTCTATACATAATAATGGACTGGGGAAGTAGTGACGTAAGTGTGAAACCAAATGATTCCAATCAACTTTGTTTAAGGTAAGTTATTGATCATTTTATTGTATTTTATTGATTTTTTGGGAGTTAATTACTGTTTTTTCATTGGCAAGTGTTCATTCATATGTTTTACATATCACTAAAGTAGATATACGAACAATTTCAGTAAAAACATTATAACATAACCTTCAAAGTTGTACAATTTCATAAATTATAACTTACCAAAAAATGGTACTTTAAAAATTGAATTTTAAAAGATTTTGATTATATGTATTTAATTATGATAGTTGCGTTATATTTTAATATATAATAATAAAATGACTCAAACACAAGTTATTTCTGGAGATTTATAATGTTGCCGTTTGGAATCATTTCGTTTACATTTCACAGCATAGAACACAAATTTTGACGTCACACTTTCCCTGTCCATATAATATACGGATTGATAGGCTTGCCAACACAATTTTATAAGGGGCAAAAACATTTAAGGGAACCACGAGAGAGGGAGTTGGTTCGCGCATGAGTATTAAATTTGAGCCATTAACGAGATGGGTCTATACTTTTTTGTTGCTCTTTGTATGATCTTCAATTAAGGTCCTATACTTGACGTACCGATTATCGTTATTGAGATATCCATATAAATTTAATTTTTTTTTCGAAATTTTGGCATATTGGCCCTAGTTTACATCGCAAAACAAGTTTGGAAACATTCTATGTAAAAGTCATGGCATTCTTTACAAAAAAATATTTAAGTTTTTTGATAGCATTTTAAACAAAAAAGTTACTTTTTTTGTCACGTGCCACTCCACAACCGGGATTTGGGGGGCTCGTCGGCTCAATTTTTTCCTTGACTTACTTTTTTGTTTGAAGTGCTATCAAAACACTTTAGATCTTGTGATCTTTAGATAGAATATTTCAAAACTTACAGATATGTAAGAATATAAATTTATTTGCTCACTTTAGAATAATAATTGTTTCATATGTTTAGAGGAATGTTATTACCATCTGGTAAATATAATAAAATGAAAACGCCAGACATTACTCAAAAAAATATATTTTATAGCGCTTAAGACCTAATACAACGACAATTGTTGATTTTTGTACATAAAATTACTGCAAATATCAATTTTTGGACTAGACCCAGCTAAACTCAATATTTTATGGGGATTTTCTTCATAAACAGCACTGTATACAGTAACTGGAGAAACTGGTATCTCAGCTACAATATCACCTAAAAATGACATTTGATAGAATAACCTGGATCTACCTCCAGACAAAATTTTTTCATTGCTGATTTCTGCAACATGGATTCCTTTATCATCTATAGGAAATACTGTTGAGTTTGTTAGGAATCGGTAGTGCCACAATGACAATCGGGGACCACCGCCACAAAGCTGAAATACAATAAATAACTTTGTTTAAAATTACAATAAACCATATACATCCTACCTTTAAACTTCATGCAAGTGGATGACAGAAGAGCACATGTTTAAATACCTTACCATCTGTCAAATAAGGCTACCATTTTGCAATAGAAACATGTCAATTAATTACCGAAATTATTTACTGTTTCAAAACACATTTCTAACTTAAATTTTTTTTTGCTTGCCCTCATTGCAATTCTTATAGACATAAATTATATGTCCCCCTAATTATTTTGAATATTGTTTTTGACACTTTTTTATTTAAAAAACATACCACATAATCATCATTAGAACTGACAGCTCCAATCCATTTTCCAATTTCAGTCCTTCCAACTTTATCATTTAAGTGTGGTTCAATTTTATGAGATACTTTGTATGTGCGAGTATCCCATATATTAACCATACCATCTTCACCTCCAGAGATAAAATCCACTCCTCTAAAATAGAAAATAAAATATTTAATACTGGTTTAAATAATAACAATATACAATAAATCACATTTGGATGCACCAGACTAAATTTCATATAAAAAAACACAAAAAGAAAAATTCAAATCTCTTCTAATTTGATTTTTATCCCTTATACTTAAAAATGTTGTATTCATTATAAAATTTCAAAAAAGAGTAATATTTGATATGTTTGGAAAAATAAATTTTGTCAATATTAAAAATAATTATTATTGTTATGAATTACTTACATATTAGATAAACAGTGAACATAGTCAGTATGACTACTAAGAGTTTTTAACAACTTTCTACTTTCTAGTTCATAAACATAGATATTGTTGTCACCACATCCCACAAAAATTTGCTTATTTTCTAGACATTTAATAACATTTACATCTACATTTTCAAAAGAATCTTTTTGATTTGGAATGTCAATCGTCCAATCTGGTTGAGGATGTGTGTTTTTAATTGATTTCCAGCTATAACCAAAAATTTCACCCACTACTCCAACTAGAAGATGGGTTGGAGTAGTTAACAAGCTATTTAATTGAAAACCTTCTTTAACTATTATTCTGTATCGTGGTATCAAATCTTCTTTGGTTAAAACTGCTTCGGGATTAGTAATTTTCGATAAACTAGAATTGTAATAAATGTTTATAGAAAGCCTATTAAAGTTAAATTATCAAATACTTACTAAAAAATGGACAGGGTGCCATAAATATCTCCAACAACAAGGTACTTTCCACATGGGCTAAATGTTTGTGATAAAATAGTATTATAAAAATCCTTTTTTATCATTTTAAAATACTTTATCGGTCTAAAAAGATTTTTTTTTGGGAAACTAACCTCAAATCAAAGTATTCAAAACAAAAAACAAACACATGTGACATCATCACAGAACGAAAATCTTTTTACGGATCTAAAATGAATTTTCCTGGCGTATATGCAACTAACAATACAGCAATTTCGTGATTCCTAAAAATTGCAGTCAGGCAATTTTCGAATTGATGCAACAAATTATGGGCAAGTAGGAAACATTTCTATTCCTAGAAAGAGGCAATATAAAACTGCACTGTTGCATATATTAGAGAAAAATAAAATCTACTTTGTTTGTCTAGAAATACTGGCATTAGGTACATGAAAATTACTCTTCTCACCATCAGGCATGAGCTGAAGAAATAGTTATATAGATCTTTTTATCTATGTCTGTAACAATTAATAAACGACAAAAATACAGTAATAAAAATATTTATTTACTATAATATATATTATATTATCTTCCATATATCTAAAAAATAAAATATTCTTTCCACGGACTCGTGGAAATGTTCGTTTTGCTGAAATTTATTTTTTAACTCAAACTGAAAATTATTTCTCTGTTTTTAAATAGAAAGTCCATTTAGTACAGCTTTTACTATCTGGATCGTCACAAGAAACAATCAGTTTTCCTGTGTAAGGGATATTCATATCCATGTCTGTTGAAGTGTTACTAAAACCAACGATTATCTTGGTTGATTTTCTTCCTTTAATTTCTTCTGCACTAGTTTTCGGTTCAAATATATCTGGATCGCAATTATAATAGAAAGTTTTTGTATCATTAAAGGGATTGAAGAAGTTTATCAAAGCAACTCCACCAGGTTTAATCAAATAAGGACCTTTCGGTGTTGGTTCAATACATTCACCGTAAAGAGGAAATCTGGAAAGGGATTTATGATAATATTATTTCTTAAGAAATCGCTACACAATAGGTAAATAACAACAATATTCTAGAAAGATTTTACCAAGAAATCAATTTAGTATGAGTAGGTACCTATCAAAAACATTTTCACTTTTAAATAAAATATTCAAACCTACATTGACCAACAAAATCTTTTTGCTTTTTCTAGGTAAATAAATCTACTGCTGTCACTTACTTTTAACCCTATCTTGTTTCATTAAACGAATAATCAAATAGTTTTTGTTTGTAGGTACCTACCTAGCCACATTCATTAATATCTGTACGTTTTGAAATAAATGTAAAATACCCATTTACCTTTTGATTTGGTAGCTTTTGCCTTTAATTATTAATTAATATACCTAGTTATGTTTTAAATGAGTCTGCCATCTCATATATTAAGTATCTTTGCTCAATTTTTTATTTGTTTACAAGGTAGGTAACTTGGATCATGTAAGAAATCAGAATTAATTTATTCATTATGATTATTAATTGTTTTAAATTCTAACAAAGATATTAATTGTAAAAATATCATCAAATATCATCTATCAGAAGAGATTCGCATCTACCCATGTAGGTAGGGACCTATCTTAAAGTAGGTAATTCCAAATGATATATTTTTAAATAAGTTAAATCCATGCAAAAGACTTAAATATTTTGATAATTTTACTAGGTGTAAGACTTCGATAAAACTGAATTGATTTGCCTACATTATTCTAAACATTTTTAATTGTAATAAATACCTATAATCACCAAAAAAAATTTAGTATAAATTTGTAGAAATGAGATGAAATTAATTGTGTGGTACTAGACAAGGATGTTTTTCAAAGAGTTTAGCCCTACTAAACTCTATCGACCGCGTTGAATACGAAAATGCAGTCAAAATTTTAAAATTCCTAATAACTTCCAACAAAATTGACTACTTTTGAGTTTTACTGTACTACTTACCCCAATACTTTTAGTATTCATTTTTAAAAAGTTAGAATAAATTCATAAAAATTGTAATATTGCTAGGCAACGACCATACCACACTGAATATACCGGTTCTCGTCCGATCACCGCAGTCAAGCAGTGTCGGGTGCGGTTAGTACTTGGATGGGTGACCGCTTGGGAACACCGCATGCCGTTGCCTTTTAGTCTTTTTTTTGCATAATTATAAATTTAAAATAAATTTCATTCTCATGAATGGTAAATCCCAACTTTTCACTTACCTTTCTAATTAAAATAAAATCAAAATTAGGGTAGTCAACAAGGGATAAAATAGTGAAAAACCGTAAAACAACAAATATAATATAAATAATAAGACTTACTGCAATAAACCATGGTAGATGCGATATTGTTCAGTTTTGCTTGGATACCTTAGACAAGGAAAGAGAGAGGACTGCGCATTGGAATTAATTTATGTAACCCATTTACCACCAAACTAATGGCGGACAATATTGACATAGGCGTATCATACGATTTTTCTTATACGATTATTAAATAATCATTTTCATTATATCGTATTACAAATCTAATTTAAAAAAGTCTTTAAATATGTACTGCTCCAAAAAAATAGAACAATCATTTTAAAACATATTTATTTAATAAATATTACAATTTTAATCTATTTTATCTATCTTAAATATATGTTTTTATTCCACGCCACTGCTAAACTATTACATCTATGAGCAAATAATAACAATTAAATGAAAAATAATCTTTAAAACTGAATGAAAACAATGTTCAAAATGTATGTACAATTAATTTAAGTTATCATACATAACATATGTGATTTAGTTAAACATATATTACCTGCAAGCTGTAATATTAATAAAAATAAATTTCAAGGAAATAGTTTTAAAATACTTTTTACCTATGAAATGAAAGTCCTTCCTCTTTTTTAGCACTCTGATACAATTTTAAAATTAACTGACACGTGGTTCGTGGTTAGGTTCTTCTTTTTCTTACGTTAATGCATAGCGTTAATGGTCCCTGTACTATTCTGCGAGATGTCGGCAACCAAATGGACTGGGAAAGTAGTGACGTAAGTGTCAAGTGTCAAACCAAATAATTCCAAACAACTTCTGTTGATAGTGTGTTTTATATGTGTTATTGATTATTTTATTGTATTTTCTTGATTTTTGGGAATTAAATACTGGTTTTTCATTGGTAAGTGTTCATTTATATGTTTTTCATATCACTAAAGTAGATAAACAAACAAAAACAAACAATTTCCATAAATACATTATAACATAACCTTCAAATCTAAATAATACTTACTAAAAAAGTTACTTTTGGATATTTATATATATATTTATAATTTCTTTGACATTTCACAGTTCGACATCATAGAACACAAATTTTGACGTCACACTTTCCCTGTCCATAGCGCTAGGCAAGCGCTGAGTAAGCGGGGAACTAATTGGAGTCCAATTATTGGACCGCTAAGAGACAGCGCTAGTTGTAGCGGTCGCCATTTTTTCCAGCGAATTTATTTTCCGCTAAGTTGGTCAGCGGTTCGATATGTCAACAAAAACAACCAACAATTATAACCTCTAAACTAATTTAAAATTTCTGTATTTGGTTTTTATTAGTGTATAAAGTTTAAGTATGACAGATAATACTTATACAACTGTAAAATTTAATTTTGGGGGAAAAATATTACGTGGAAATAAATTTAAAGGTTATATTATGTGTTATTTTGTCTGTTTTTTAGCCAGGCACCTTCAAGCACTTTCACAGAGTGCCGCTGACAGCGCTTACCGCTAACTTCGTGCTAGAGTGGCTGAACGCGCCAAATGTTACAGGAATTAAAAAGGGGACGTTGGTCTATTCTTTGAGGGGACGTACAGAAAGTAAAAATCAAAATTTAAATATTAAAAATGTTGCTCGTTTTGCAGCCGTCATAAGGTAATGTTAAATAGTATATTAAGCAACAGTTATGGCCACTAATATGCAAATAAGAGTCATACGAGAAGGCAGGATCTAACGTTACTGTTTTAAATTAAAAATACTAAGATGTCAAATTTTACCTGGAGTTGTAGAATTCTTGGTATGTTTCTTACTAGATTATTTATTGCATTTTGATTAAATAATTAATAAAACTAACTTACATGAAGGCTCCAGAAACAGCAGAAGTTAAAATTACTTTACTCTCTAACACACCCAATCCGCTTGGTTCAAATTTGATTAAAATGTTTCCTACTTCGCCAGGTGGAATGGGACTAGACTTTTCCATTGAAAATTCTGAATCATCAAACTGTAAAAAATGTTAATAAAACTGCTTCTAGATTCTTATTTTGACACAAAAATTAACCCTTACCTTTCCAGATATATCCAACGGTATAGCGAATGTATTTTTAATAACTGCACTTTCATAGCTTTTAAAACCCAGTTCCGCTGTAAACATTATAAGTTGTTCTACTGGTGGTGGATTCGTTATTAGTTTAAAGGGGTAGGTTATGGAACCCAGTTCATTACAACGCGCTTCTATACCAGTTACAATTTCACTACTTTTAATGGGCATATAAGAAACCTCAACGTCATACTAAAACAGAAAATTCATTTTTTTTTATTTATATACATGGTGACTATTTAAAATGCAATTCATATACATATTGCAAGTATGCTTTTCAAATAAATAGAGTGTACTAATGGAAATCCAGAAAAAGTCACATTGAATGTTAAAAGTTCTTTATCCCAATAAATTTGAAAAGAATAGTTGCAATATGTATTTGATTAGCATTTTGAATAACCAACCGAACCTAACCTAACCTAACCTAACCTAACCTAACCTAACCTAACCTAACCTAACCTAACCTAACCTAACCTAACCTAACCTAACCTAACCTATTGGCGTCCAGCCTAAATGGTGAAGATTTAGATTTTAAAACAACTATTCTTTTATTTTTTTTTTCTACTTAATGAATGATTTTTTTACGTGGTAGCTAATAACAAAATATAATAAAAATGTCATATCTTACTTACCTTAGTATATGGTTGCATGGTAATCGACTTTTCATACTGCAACTCTGGTGGTCCACCTTCGAGAATAAATGTCACCTCTACGTTTATGGGATTTTCTAACTTAATCTTAGTCTTTATCATTCTTCTTACACACGTTACTAGTTCTTTCACTGGTTTTTGTTGAGGTGGTAATACTTTAACAGTTATTTCATAGTAAATATACTCTTTGGTAACTTTGTCTTTAAATATTACCTATAATATAAAAGAAAGATTTTGCTTATATGTATTTTATTTTTATTATGATACTTCCGTTATATTTCAAAGTATAATAATAACAAAATAACTCAAACAAAAGTTATTTCTGGAGATTTATAATGTTGCCGTTTGGAATCATTTCGTTGACATTTCGCAGTTCAACAGCATAGAACACAAATTTTGACGTCACACTTTCCCAGTCCATACAAAATACTTTACTTTTTGTGTTCTGTGACACAAATGACAACTATCTTATTAGGAACATGGCGCATTCAGACATGCGCAAACAAAAGGGACATTGACAGAAGCTTGTTAGTTGAGGTTGGGGTCATTGGGGTGTTTTTCGTCACCACATTAAGCAAATAAAAACATTGCTGTGTAATGTGAATAAACCGTATAATATGTACATTGTGATTCAGATTATTTTTGTAATATGCTTAGAGTAATCATAAAGAAAGTTATATTCCATTAAAATTAACTGCAAAGTGAATTTACCAAAACGTTTTCTATTTTACCTTTTAGAAGAAATTTTTAATAATGAAATTTATGTGAATTATAAAATCAACAAAATGCAACTCCGGTCTGTCAATCTGACGATGATTGTTTATTCGAAACAGCTGTTAATGCCAAATAAAACTTATTAAATCAAAGAAGAAATGTTTGTACATATTTAAAGTAGTCTAAAAGAAATTTATAGTAACCTTAAGGTATTTTTAAATCTACTTACGTTAAATTCCAAAGTTTCTTCATTAATTACGTAAATATTCCATTTATATTTTTTTACATCGTTTTGATTGACTTCTACAGATTCCATGCCGAATACTTTATACAGAGTTTTCAAAGTAGGAACACTTTTTAGTATTGTTTGCACTTGGCAACACATTCTAAGGTTGGACCAATTTCTAACGAGGAGGGTCTCACAGTGATTTTGTTTCGCTCTAATTTCTATCGTAATTTTCTTTTCTGGTAGAGGTGGTAAAGCTGTTCCAATCAAAAAATAAATTATTTCTTGGTCATCCATTGGTACTATCAAAGTGGCCTAGAAATACCTGTTGTTTAACATCAATAATTATTTTATACCTTGCGATAATATTTTCTAAAAATATACTTAATAATTATGGAGGGTCTTTCTGACCTCCATATTAAAAATGCAACCAACATTACACATTGAAAGATTGCCGAAACGTCCGTTAGATGATGCTGTTACTTAAAATTGTAATAACTTTTAGTAGAATATTTAATTTTAACTATTTTTAATGGTGTGATTTTGGGCTATAACAAAATTAAAAGTATCAAAAATATTTTCAGTGGATAACAATTAAGTCAATTAATTCGCGTAAGCAACCAGTAATACATAAACATAATCATTTTGACACATCTGTCTTATTTTAGTAACGATTTTTAGTATTTTACTGCCGAGTTTGAATACAATATTATAGGTCTGTTCCAACCAAGCAGAGAACTGTTCTAAAATAGTAATTTTTGTGCGCAGTGGTATACTGAGTTGCGCAGTGCACTAATTTGGTCTCGTGAGTGGTAATATTACCGTTCTAGAACGGTTCTTTGCTTGGTTGGAACAAACCTATTATAATTATGAAAAAGAAATCTTACATTGTCCAAATAACTAAAAGTTGTCATTCTGAGTGGATGGTATTGAACTGGCAAAGAATAATTCGACAGAGGATCGATTTGAACTTCCGAGGGTACTGAAAAACATTCGTTCGTCAGTTTGGGGCGAATCATCAAAGCAGCTTTGTACCTGAAAAATATCAAAATAATGTAACCGATTAAGGGTATCACAATAAATGTAGAAATTACGGAAAACTGATACTTACGGGTTGCTGAAATTGATGTGTTCAGTACAAACTTCTCTAACAGGACACGAAAAGTGTATAACCGCCTTTGGTTCCGGTCTTTCAATTGTATTCGCTACTAGCGATAATTCTAAAGCATGTTGGTTGTCAATTAAACATTTACACTAAAAATTAAACCAATTATACCTTTGTGTTGGTTATTTTAGTACGTAATATTCTGTCAAAGAGGAATTATAGATATTTTTTACATATTATATTGATTAACTGAGGAGTTGGTAATATACTATTTTGAGAATCCGCCTAGGCGCTTGCGCGGCGACTTCAAATTTTAACGCGGTATTCGCGCAGTGTTGTCGGTTCAATTATTTTTTCCTGAAACCGAATAGTTTTAATTTAGTTAATTTGATTATAAAAAAAAACACACTTTAATATTTTATAAATTATAGGAGTTTTAGATACTACCAAAATTATAAATAATAAATTAGATGCTAAAAATATACAAAACATAGTTGCCTTTTGTTATTTCGAGTTATATTGTAATTTACGAATATAAATATCTGTTGATTTAATGGTATTCTGTGATTTTAATTTATTATGGTTTCAAATCAATGAAAAATATTAGTTACCTACTGCAATAAATGCTGTAGAATAGTAGAAACTTCCAATGTCTGTTTGTTTATTGTCTGTTTCTTTATTTTTTCATACATATGTGGCAACGTAGCTTGAGATTTAAAGTTTCCCACTCTTTATCGACCAATAAAATATTATTAAACATTCAAATTGCCGCATGCGCAGAGGCGGATGGTCAAAATAGTAGATTACCAAAATTAAATTTGTGACTTTTTCGTACGATTATAATTATAAAAAACAACGAATTTACCTTTTTGAGTATTTGCCCTTCGAGAACGTTACATTTAAATGTAACGATCATTTTAATTTCACTGTGTGGAGCTAAAAATCCATCCAACGGCTGTATTTTAAAATAAAACAGACCCTCTGTAATCCACTTAAATCTGGAAAAAATGTAGATACAATATTTAAGCGTAATATTCCATCATTGACATATTATACGGTTTTTGCTTTTACCTGATGGCTACGTCTCCAGTGTTTCTAAGCAGTACATTGTTGACTCGTTCATTTCCAACAATAACATTGCAAAAAGTTAATAGTTCTTGATCCAACGAATATTCTGGTACCAAGCAACTTCCTTTAACCGAACTTAGCAGACCAGCATAATCAAAAATTTTGTAATATATCTAAAAAAAAATTGTTTCTTTGTTTCCGGGGCAAGCTAAGTAAGAGACTGGAATTGTAAATAAATAAATGAAATATAATACCGCAACCGTTTACACTACCACTACACTAACACACAACCAAGTTATCTTCTTCAGAGACCGAAGGTAAGCTTTAGGAAGGAGTTACAAGAAGGATGGGTAGCTGTTTTATCTTTATTTTGCTTTGTTACTTTGTCATTGAAGTGACAAAGACAAAATATATCTTCCCTTGTGTTGAAGGAAGCATGTTGGAAGAGTTGCTACAGTTCCAGTGATATTTAGTTCAATTACAGAAATAATAAGAGTTGTTTTACGTAATTTTAATAAAATTTACTTATCGTTATCTACTTACTTTTTTTGTAAACGTTTCCAGTCTTTTTTGTGGTTTGAACTCTATGGTAAATTCATATTTTTTATTAGGCTCCATCTTAACAGGAGTTTGGGGGTATATATAGAAATCTTCTTTGATTTCTTTGCGCGGTGACCGTATCAATTGCACAGATCTAAAAGAGATCTTACTAAATTAGAAAGAAACAAGACTGTATCTTATTTTAGGAATATAATATGTATGCAACGATGGAAAACAAATTCGTTTAAATATAACTTACCCTTCTTGTTTTGGCGATTCTGACTTTTTTTTGCCCTTTTTGCCTTTGCTCTTTTTGCTCTTTTTTGATTCTTTTCCTTCGTCCTTTTTCTTTGGTTTTTTCTTTTTTTCTCTAAAAGTATTTTAAACCAATTTAAGTAAAATATATATCAAATATAGTTTACAGAAACTGTAATAAAATGTCATTGAGTCTTGATAGTGGCTGCAGCAGATAACAAATAATATCTAAGCTGGACTGAGCACCATACTGACCTGAGAGGTTTATCATCTGAAGTATCTTTAACCTTTTAAGTTTAATAAAATAAATCTCAATCTCATTATAATCCCAATCAATCAGATCCACTTAAGGAAGAGATGTAACTATTTAAAACAATACAGCAATTTAATTTCACCAATGGCCCTAAGTACTGCAATATCTTGCACTTAAAAATCTACATCTTAGTCGGTATCTACCTAATTTTACTCATACTGGCACACTTTTTTTCACTGTGACTCGAGTAAAACGTAAGATTTAATCATGTTTCTCAGTGTATGTCAGAATAGCAAGGATACATCCAGCGCCGGATTCCGTAATGAGGTTAAAATAAGCCAATTAAAATGATGCTTGTGGGCTTAGGGTTTTAGGCAGGTATTTATTATTTTATGATTGTTTTCCTTTGATCTTGTCCTCAAGTCAGAGTTTTTAAAAGTAGGTAAACAATAGGTATTGTTTTTTTGTGGAAAATTTTAACTAACGTGTAAATAGAAAACGTTGTGTCTTCCTCGTTAAATGAAGAATTCAAATGTGAGTATCAAATCAAATATCTATTTTTGGCGTATAGGTAGTAATAAGAACAATTACTTATTATTTAATCTACCAATTTTTTAGTCTGTTTTGCCACCTGGCTGGGGAACGAAAATTATGGAGAAAAAGATAATAGTTGCAATTTATTGTTAATTGCACGAACAAAGAAGAGTTTGGTAAATGGTTTAGAGAGTTTGAAAACATAACAAATTCATCGTACGTTATAAATAATACGGATATTGAGGATGGAGAAAGAATTAAACTTAAAAGGGGACTAAGGTGAAATATTTAAATGCTATATTGGTACCTATACATAATATTATAATGAATTTTTGATTTTATTAAAATAATTTAGTAACATTTAAAAAGTTTTATTTACCATATAAAGTTTAAATTTATTAGATGTTACCACTTTACTCGGTGCTCAAAAACCTACTAGCCATCTTCAAAAAATAAAACGAGAAATTCCAACTGCCCTTCAAAAGTAACAGTAAAAATTCATGTTATAAGAAAAAAATACAGGGACACACAAGAACAATTCCAACTTTTACACAAGAAAAATTCCAACTTTTACACAAGAAAAATTCCAACTTTTACACAAGAAAAATTCCAACTTTTACAAGAAGCACCCTGTGAAATAACTCTTGTTGTAGATGTCACGTTCAAGGTTATTTACTTTTAACCCTCCAATTTTCGCTGAGTTTTGCTTCTTGTTAGTTAATGTATTCTTTGTTATTGTATGAATTATATTTAGGTTATTTCACAGTGTTTACTTAAACTATTAATTAAAATAAAAGATTAAAAAATTTAAATATTTATAGTTAATTTGTATCAGTGTAGTCTGGTAATTCAATAACTCACCTGCCTTCTTTCTTTTTCGACGCTTTTGTCGCTTTCGTCGTTTTGGTCGCTTTTGTCGTTTTGGACGACTTGCTCCCTTTATCTTTCTTCTTCTTTTTACCCATTTTTGATGTAGAACCAGTACCTTTTTTCTTGTGGCTACAATAAGACACATAAAATTCATATTTTCGGATTCTTGACTTATTTCATTTTATTGAAACATTTTTATTATTTGAGTATACAGTTTTTATATGAAACGGTCCAAGGTTAGACGATCTTTGCTAGTGGAAAGAGGTTTTTTTTATTTCAGTAAGGTTAAGAGGTATAAAGGTTAGGAGGAAAACCCATTTTTAAATCTAGATCGGCACAAGTTAATTATTTATACAGTTTGTTGTAAAAATATGGATAGTTAAAATATTCTTTGATATCAACAATAGAATTATGTAGAAACATTCGGGATTTAGGGCCAAAATGCAAATTATGTTTTTTTGAGATATTGGATGAAAATTTAATTCAAGACAAAAGGTCGACTTTTTTATTCAAAGAATTGGCAATGCTATATTGCAGTATAAGCAAAATGTAATTATGTTGTTTAACAAAATTTTTAAATTTTTAGTTTTTACAAAAAACACTCAAATAAATAAATAAGCTTGAATACGTTATCAACTACACTTTTTGATTGTATTGATTAATGAAATAAAGTTCTCATCTTTCTATTTAAATATTTCAATGTTGTTCATTTTAATTCGATATAAATATTGTACACAAATACATTTTTTATACCTCGGGAGTAAAACTAGCACTTAAGTCCTACATTTGAGGAACTAAATGCCACTTTTACTCCCAAGGGACAAAAATATTTTAATCCCAAGCTAACAGACGGTTTATTTTTCAATTTGTTCTTATTATTTTTTCAAACTTCGCTCTAGGAATTAAAATATGCTATTTATGATAGTCCCTTGGTATAAAATACCGGCAGGCCTATTCTGTAACTTGCGACTGCCGATAATTGCGCAATTGTCGCTGTCAAACGCGAGTTTCGTATTCTCGAAGAAGCAACTGCGACCGCGATCGCAATTTATTTGATAACTGCCTCTAGTGAGCAATTGGTTAACTGAAAAAGTGCATTTTTCAGTTGTTTTATGTAAAAAATCGTATTCTGTAAGCAATTTTTTAGCAATTACAACGCGATTGCAACTGTCAAATAGCAATCACAAATATAGTAGTTGTAGTTGAGTTGTTTTATAATTTAATTAAGTTTTGGTGATAGAAATAGAAGGTAAGTTATAAATTATAGTATATCGTCAATAATAAACATGTTTTTATTATTTACTAATAGTAATTTAAAGGGCTTACTGCCGTTGGAATATTTACCAAATAATTAATAACAATTACTTACCACCGTAATAGAAAAAATAATAGTCATCATTTGTTTTAAGTATTTAGAAATGGCTCATGCATTTATGATTATTGAGGCCGCAGAATATTTTTTAAATTTGTTTTGTTCATCAGCTGATTTTGCAGACAATCTAGTTTCGTTGATTGCTACCCGATTGCAGTGGCGCTAGTTTTATGACGTAAAAGTGCATCTTGACAGCAACTAGCAACTGCGATGCGATTACCTTACAGAATACCACATTTTGCGACTGATTGCGCGACCGTTGTACAATGGTTGCTAGTTGCAAAATAATTGCTGTTTTTACAGAATAAGCCTGCGGGTGTCCCAGAAGTTTCTGACCCATTTTAACTGCAAATATATCGGAATACGTGAAAGTCTATTTAAAAAAATATCACCATTACGTGTTTGATATTTTTTCCTTTCCATAGATCCATTTTGTATAAATGCAGTGCATTTTTTTAATGCTGTTTTTGAAGGTGGATGTTTCCAAAATACCTGACGAAATCTTCATTTGGTAGTAACAACTGATTCATACTTAGCATACAATAACAAAGTTTTTGATTTTTCGTACGTGAACTAAATCGCACCATTATTGAAAATAAGTCGAAAACAAATCGCAATGAGTTACTTTGACAGTTCGTTTTGTCAGTTTGTTGAATCTATAAAAATCCCAAAGCCTACTTTTACATTGAAACCCGTAGATGTCTACATAACATCCTATCCTAAAAAATCAAATAACTCACTCATTTTTTTTCAAAAATTTAACAAATTATACATTTTCTCAAAGGAAAAGAGTTCCTCTTTCAGATAGAATAAAAATATATAGGTTGTTACATTAAAAAAATCGACGATATATGCATTTTAAGAAACACCTTTTTGTTAAAACACCCTATATAAGATTTTACTGATTAAACATGTATACTGAAAAAAACTTTATATAAAAAGAAATTGTTCCTCGAAAACCGCACCTCTCTATGGTTTTTAAGTTCCGATAAATGGGACACCCGGTATACTATCTGTACGTAAAGTACGTTTCACAATAATTCGTTGACTCGGTACCTGAACTTAGAGGATTAGTAATGAAAGGTTATAAATTTCTCACTGTACAGTAAACATTAACAGATTCGTAATCCGGTTTTCAAAATAGATTTAAATAAAACTCAGTAACATTATTTACTAAAACTTAAATTTATTTTGTAAAAAAAATCACGAAATTTTTTAAAAACAAACAAACAAATTTTAAGTTTATTTATTAATTGAAATTAAACAAAACTGTTGAAACTTACGTATACGTATACGCTTTGGTCTATTTCATCTAATTGGCAGATGTTGTCAAAAAATGTTTCAAATAAAAAAGATGTAGTTTAATCATGGCCACATTTTAAAAATATTTTGTACTACAGGGTATCCCAAAAAATTAATTTAAATAAAACTAAGTTAACATTTACTAAAACTTAAATTTATTTTGTAAAAAAAAAATCACGAAATTTTTTAAAAACAAATTTTAACTTTATTTATTAATTGCGATTAAACAAATGAACTAATTCTACATTATTTACAACTATTTAATCTAAATGTAGTTCAGCATCACTATCGTCTTCATTTAAATTAATAACTAAGGGTGCTACAGTTACATTAACATTTCGATATGTATGTACCTTCAACCTTAATAACATGCTGAATCGAATTTTTCCAGCTATCAATAGGAATATTACTTGTCACATTTCTGATTAACTCTATAACACTTGAGTTTAATGTGGGTGAAACGTTTTCCGATCTAACTTTGGATTTTAGCTGATGCCACATGTGTTCTATAGGATTGAACATGCAATAATATGGGGGAAGCCGTAACACTGTGTGGCCCATATTTTTAGCAATAGTATTACAAACGTATTCTTTTTCAATACCGAACGCTGTTACAACTTGTAAGAGATCACGTTTTGTGTACGATTCTTCAAAATAAAGGTCATTTTTTAACAAATACTCTTGAATTTCCCATTTATTGTTGTTGCTATTTTGTACTTTATTTAATTGACGGCTATGATAAGTTGCATTGTCCATTACATTTATACTTTTTTCCGGTATATTCGGCAATAAATAATTCTCAAACCAATCTTCAAAAAGTTCTGCTATCGTATCTTTGTGATAATCTAAACTTGAATCTTTAATATTCTTTGCTGATAACAATAAAGCGTTTGGAACCCAACCTGTTTCTGATCCGGCATGTATTATTGTAATTATTTGTCCTCTATTTGATGGAGCCTTTGTTTTGCAATTTCCCGATGAATCAAAAAAACCCTTCGTTGGAGTATCATGGGTGTCATACCATGTCTCTTCGAGATAGATAATTGAAAGGTTTTCACTTCTATATTTTTGAATAGCTTGTAAGTAATGACAACGCCACATTCGTAAACGATATGACTCCATTATCACTTGTCTTTTATTAATGGTACAATATTTAAATCCCATTTGAAAAATAATTCTCCACAAACTTGTACGGCTACAAATAATTCCCGTGTCGTCTTTAAGTAACCGTTTTTTTATACAATCTAGGGTTGGTATCATTTGTTCTTGGTATAGGACATATATCGTTCGTCGGATTATATTTTTTTGTATTTCATCAACACATTTGGTATTATTAACGTCACTTCGTTTTTTTCGTTTACTTATTGGCTTATTGATAATCTCTTTTACTGTGGATATTGGGGTTTTGGTTAACTTACATGTTTCTTCTGCTGCATCGGTTACACTATAACCTCGATTATTCAATGTTTCAAACACATTTTTCACAATTTGTTTCGCATCCGGCGATAAATGCACTTTTTTTGCCCAAGGACGCCACATACTTAGTTATAAACACAAGATTACTTTCAGAGTATAATGTTTAGTACAACCTAAAATTCTAGGAGAGAATTTTAAAAACAAATTACCCCGAAACTCTCACTTTCTCTTCCAAGATGATTAAGAAAATAAAAAATCATTTACTATTGATTTACTATTGATGGTCAGTAATAATAATTTAAAATTTTACCTGAAAAATAAAAAATGCAAAATATATCTTCCTGGACAAAAATAAATAATACCTTTCTGTAAATGTTCGAAGAAATATTAACCACCTTTTATTAGTAATCCCTTAAGAGCAGTTAAGAGCAGGTACCAAGTCAACGAATTATTGTGAAACGTACTTTAATTTAAAATTGAATATTTATATAATGCTTACTCTTTTTCCGGCGAAGGTATGACAGGCACAACTATCTCCGGTTTAATAATTTCTTTGTCCTGTTCTATAATCGCCGGAAGATCTTTATCGGACAATATTAATCTCGCTTCAATTTGCACTGGAGTTCTGTTGACTACGAAAAGACTGAAGGTGTTCGTGTCTCCTAATTTGGCCGAACCCATATCGATAAATGCATCTTTCGCATTAAGCAGTTGCAAATTTATTTTTACTCCGTTTCCAGTTATTTTAATAATTCGTTTGGCACATTTCAGTACCAATGGTATGTTAAATTCGTGCGATCCTTCTGTTCTAGGATGAAAGTAGATTGGCAGTCGTTTTACACTGTTCGAACCTACTTTTACATTTGTAAAGTCAACGGTTAAATTCTCGTTCTCTAAGAATTGGTTTTCTACCCTAGAATGTCAGAACTTTTTTGTTTATAAAAATAGACATGTCCACCCAAGCTCAAATTGTTCCTTTTTTAATTTAAAAACTTTTATCTCTAGCAATTTTTTCTCCATCTAGCTTCTAGAAAAAGTTATAAACGAAAAATTGCTTATAACCTTCGGCGGGGGTAGAGCGCCCCCACTATTTTGTTTATAACTTTTTTTCTTTTCAACCAAATTGAGTTAACCAAAGCTTAAATTAAAGCTACAGACTTGTTCTGTAACCTTATGATGTTTTTTTACAGCTTATATAATACTCTATAATATACTAAATGACAATTTGATAATACAGGGTGATTGATTAGTGTGAGGAAGGTCAGTAGATCTGTTATAGTAAAATTTACAAAAAAAAGTTATTAACAAAAATTGTAGGTAGCTTTAAACTCCACATTTTAAAATTAGTCAAAATCTTACAGGGTGTTCCACAAGATGGTGGCACACCAAACTTATGTTTTTTTAAATGGAACACCCTGTATTTTATTTTAAATTTGAAATCTGCTTAACTTCCACATCACAACAATATAAAGTTTTATTATGTTATACCGGGTATTTAAAAAGTTATAACCAATACTACCTGACAATCGTATTAAGTTTAACTCCCTGTATAATTAAAAAGATTTTAACTAATTTTAAAATGTGGAGTTTAAAGCTACCTACAATTTTTTTTAATAACTTTTTTTTGTAAATTTTACTATAACAGATCTACTGACCTTCTTCACACTAATCAATCAATTTTTTAACGAAAGCTTTTACTTCAAAATATTTTTTTCTTGTAAATAAGAAGCAATCAATTATAAATTTAAAAAGGGAAAAATAATTGTTACATTTCTCTGAACATTGTATTTATTGTTAGATACCTACTTTTAACTTAACATTATTTTAATATAATTTATTTAATTTATATCAGAAATATACTTACTTCACGGGGTGAGGTTCACGATTTTTGACTTCCAAATTAACTGAATAATATTTCTTTCTGTCTGGTTGTACGATACAGTTACCGAAATTGTAAGACGTGAATGATAAAATACACATAGAATATTCCGCTGACACGTTCAGTTTTATATTATATGTAGGGCCATAAGGAATCTAAAAAAATCATTTTGTGATTAATACCTACGCTTTGAAATTTGTATTTTAAAAATATTAAATAATTCCCATCCAGATTTGACTGTTTTCAAAAGGGAAAACAACTACTTCCTGGGCTATAATATTTCTTATTTTTTTTAGTTTTGCAATTTTTACTCGTTAAAGTTTATATAGTTCCTTCTTTTAGTAATATTTATTTTTCAATATGGTGAACAGTTGTGTTCCTGGATGCTTTAACAATGGAAAAATGGTATAAATGTATCGTTTTCTAAACTATTAAAATTTATTGTATAAAAATATACATTTTAATTGTAAACTATAAGATAAGTTAGTAGAAAGTGTATAATTTGTAGGCAACGACCATACCACACTGAATATACCGGTTCTCGTCCGATCACCGCAGTCAAGCAGTGTCGGGTGCGGTTAGTACTTGGATGGGTGACCGCTTGGGAACACCGCATGTCGTTGCCTTTTTTGCATTTTCTAAAAGAACTACAAGTAGTTGTAAAAAAAATACATACCACTATTTTTATTGGAAAGTTATTAACAGAACATTTCTTAAATGTTTCTATTACAATTTCTCTTTTAATCGTCGTTCCAGCCGTAATAAATTCTTTGGGTTTTTTCGGTGAAAGGTGTAATAAATTTTCAATATTGATTTTGTTGAAAACCCAATTGTAGAAAAATCCAGTAACACCGATATTCATAAAGGTAAACATTAGTAGCTGTCTACTGTTGATTCCAATCTAAAATATACAACATTAGCATTTGTGAAGTAAAATTTTAAAAATACACAATATTTAATTACAGCTCGTGTAACGTATTATATTTTTTCTACGCCCAACTATTTTCTTCTATGAAATAAAGGAAATAGCAATTATTTAAAAGGTATTATTAAAAGGTATTTAACTAATACTAAAAGATTTTATGTTTTTAAATCGACGAAAAGTATGCAAATAGACAGTAGTACGTAGATAAAAATTTATTTGCAATTTGATTAAACAAAGAAATTTAAGTTTACTTATCTAAACGCATTTGTATGTTATGAGATCGCATTACGTGCATGTTATTGTTAAGTGTCACTTAAAAATAATGTCAACAGTGCGATTTATGAAGAAAAAATACTTATATTTAGATAAATCAATCTTCTGTTATGGGATACAATTAAATTTACTCAGTTAATTTTGCAACCAAACGAAAAAAAAATATTGGTTTATTGATTAAAACATTTAAAAATCTAATTCTATGTAATTTAAGTAAAAAAAATGTTGTTCCTAATGTGGAGAATGTTCTCCAATAATACTATAAGAACATTTTAGGAATAATATGAATAATAAGATGAAAAGAAGAAGATGAAATTATATTTTTATAATAAAAATAATAAGAATCTATGGAAGGTTCCAAGTAAGAATTCTATTCATAATCTTAAATATATTTTTTGGGAAAATTACATTACATTACATTGATTTTCTTGAATAATTGAATGTATGTAGGCTCAAGAAATATATATTTTGATAGGTTTAAAAAATGTAAGGTAATCTTTAATCTTCGATAAAATATTTGAAAATTTTACATTTTTGACACATTTCAAAATATTATTAAAGCCTTATTCTACAGGGTGTTTCAAAAAAAGGTAACACCGTCTCTAGGATAGGTAAAAAACTGAAAAATAATTGGGGTTTGCTTAGTAAAATTTTTTTCTAACGCCATCCGTTTTCAAGATAAAGGGCGTTGAAGAAAATAAAAAATTACACATTTCTTACGATTTTGCCGAAACTACTGGCACCATTGCAATGAAATTTTATACGAATATGTTTTGGAAGCTGATATATCCCATGAATTTGTTTTTATAACTAACTCTCTTAGAGGGCGCTAGTTACACGATTCATACAACGTATTATTCAACATAACTTTTTTTAGGGTAGAATTATTAGTCAAAACTCCAAGTGAACATAAACATCGTTTAATTCTACACCAAAAAGGTACTCTTGGTAAAACTCGATATGTAACTACCGTTTTCGGAATATTTTGATTTGAAAATTATAAAGTAATAATCGCATGGCAAACTTAGAGAAAAGCGAACTTTATCATTAGTTTATACCAGGAGCGATTATTACTTCATAATTTTCAAATCAAAATATTCCGAAAACGGTACATAATATCGAATTTTACCAAGAGTACCTTTTTGGTGTAGAATTAAACGATGTTTATGTTCACTTGGAGTTTTGACTAATAATTCTACCCTAAAAAAAGTTATGTTGAATAATACGTTGTATGGATCGTGTAACTAGCGCCCTCTATGAGAGTTAGTTATAAAAACAAATTCATGGGATATATCAGCTTCCAAAACATATTCGTATAAAATTTCATTGCAATGGTGCCAGTAGTTTCGGCAAAATCGTAAGAAATGTGTAATTTTTCATTTTTTTCAACGCCCTTTATCTTGAAAACGGATGGCGTTAGAAAAAAATTTTACTAAGCAAACCCCAATTATTTTTCAGTTTTTTACCTATCCTAGAGACGGTGTTACCTTTTTTTGAAACACCCTGTATATTCAATAATTCCTAACCCACCAGAATATTCCTTGAACCTTCTTAGAATATTTCAAACATGAATATCCTCGTACAATTAGAGTATTCCTCACAAATTGTGCACAGATTCTGAGAATATTCTTTTCAGAATATTCAAAATACATTATTCAATATATATTTCCAAAAAATTCTCAGAATATTCCAGGAACGTAAATAGAATGTGGTGGAAGTCAGTCCACTTTGAATGTCCATAGAACGTTCCAATAATATATAAAGTAATTTTGTTTATTTTCTTTTGAGTTAATATGATTTTTAATTGTTAAATTTTATCATTAATAAAATAATTTACCTTTCCCATATCAATAATATTTTCGATATTTGGATCCAGAGTGACATTTTCACCGTTTTGATTGATATACTGAATTTTGCATTCAATTTGAAAACATTTCGCCGACACATTTAACATCAAAGGGGTGGTCATCTTATCAACCCAGCATTGCACTGTAAAATTTACTTCTCCCATTATTTCAGCATTGTAAACGACTCTAAATAAAAATAAAACATAACCAAAATATATCTTCTTTTAATTTACAAGAATAATTTTGTTGTTTTTATTGGATTAGTTATTTTAAATTTATGCCAGCACTGAAGGCGACTAATCCAAGAAAGAACAGATGAAAATTACAAAACTTAAGAAAAATATGTGCAGTACAGAGTTTCTGGAATAAAACAGACTGGAAAATAGTGTAAAACTATGACCTTAAACCCTAGCAATTCTTACTGTAGCTCAACATCAGTATTAGGAAGTAATGATCCACTCATAGGTACCACTTTTAGTTTTTGAAGGTGATCCAAAGAAAGCAATGAGATTTTGGATATTTTAAACCAAAATTGTTGGTTTTCATCGTTTCTCAAAATAACTTTTGATTGTCGAGGCAGCGATAATAACGTGGGCTTGATATTCAAATGGGGTGTCATGAAGTAAACCTAAAAAATATATTAATTTTAAATAATAATCCCAATAATTTTGTAATATTTAATGTGGGGGGTTGTATGGAATACAACCCTAAAGACATTAAACTATATTTTCTATGAATTAATCTGAGTACAACACTTAATTACTCCATCAGTGGTTTCAACACTGTATATAGAATTTAGTATACAATATTTTCTACCAACCTTGGGATTTGTACAGAATCCTGCAATCAAGAATCTTGTTTCAGATTTCAATTCTTCTATTGTAAACAAATATTCAGCCTCAAAAGTGCCTATTTCTTGTGGGGTGAACGAAAATACCAATTCGTATTTTTTAAATCGTTCAACAGTTGCAGATGGAGTCGAACAATGGAAATAGGACAAAGAGTTTTCTTCCACAATATGTTCAATTTTAAAATTAAAATTGCTATGACTACTGTTCACTAAAGGAAAACCTCTGAAATGGACATACATTTAGTTGGGTATTGAATTATTTTTCACTATAGAGCGGGTCACAGTTATTATGCAGCATTGCGTTTATGGACGACGGCGTTGCCATATCGGCATGTTCTTCGAATTTGGTTCCAACTGGCGTGGGAATATAATTTGCCATTGTGTTACTATTATGATTTAAATGTTGACTATATTATTCATTTGAAAATCGTTTAGTGAGTAATTAAGAATATTTATAATTATGCTTTTAGATACATTTTACGCGTTTAAAGGAAAATAATATTGTAAATCCGCTAAAATATTCAAATTTTATACGTTTAATTATCACGTATAAAGAAATAAATAAATACAGCGGCCTTACAAAATACCTTTGTCAAATTATGAAATAATAATATAATTAATAATAAAAATATGTCAATAATAATATATACATAAATTACAAGACGAGTGGTAAAAAAGTCAGCTGTCATCTAAATTTTAAGGGAGAACGATTAACAGAGAAAAGTTAATGAAATCTTTTTCGACGTTTCGATGATTTTTCCGAGGATTTTTTTTCTTCTGGCGGGTTGTTGTAACAAACAAAATATAGAATAAGTAAATGAATTAATAATTAGGTATTTTAATTTGAATTAAAATTAAACTTTAAAAATGACAATGATTAGCAGGTAATAACTAAAATAAATGAAAATTGAATGGAACATTTGAGGGTTAAGAAATATATTACTGATCTTCATCGTCATCCAAGTCTTCATCTTCATCGTCTTCATTTAGATTTATTATTATTGGCTCAATGTCTTCCATTAAATGATCTGTTTGCCACATCTTTTCCTCTGTCTTCTCTACCTTTTTTTCATAATTAGACCACTGCATTGGGGTTACTTGCGAATATGCTGTTTTTATAAGTTTTTCCACATCCTCCTTTTTAAAAGTACTATTATTACGAGCCACATATCCTTTCACTTGGCTCCACACCACTTCAATAGGATTTAATTCGCATTGATAAGTTGGTAATCGTAAGACTGTTATATTATGTTCCGTGGCAATGTCGTCTATTTTTCTTAGGTCGTACTGCTCTCTAAACGCGTTTGCAGTAGTCAATAATTCTGTTTTTAAATAATCATCCTCGAAGTAATCTCTTTTTCCAGTAGCCAGTACTTTATTTGTTCCTTATTCCAAGTTGTCTTTGGAAAAGGTAACTTCGCCGAATGGTATGACGCATTGTCCAACACTACAACATTCTTTGATCCGTTTTTCGGCAAATTAGAGATCAATTGATCTTTAAACCAGGCCTCAAAGCCTTCTGCGTCCATTTCGTCGTGGTAATCGTCTGCACCTTTCTTTGCCAGAAAAGTTTTTTCTGCACCCTCAAGAAAACCGTCTTTCCAGCCTGCATGAAGAAGAACAAATCTCGGTCCTCGTTGACTTGGAGCCTTCAGTCCTGTTGTCAGTCCTTTGACAAATGCATCTCGGGCATTTTTTATGGTAGTGTCTTTCCATTCAAAATTTATACTGTGGCCCACATTAATCCATGACTCGTCCAGATATATTACGTTATATCCTTCTTCACGGAACTTCTTCCAGGCAATTATATCAGCTTTTTCTATTAGAATCGAGTCTCTTCCTCTCTTTCCATAAACAAACCCCATATCGTTAAGCAAGCGTCTTAGCGTACTTTTATAAAAATTTGGTACAGTTTCGTCTGAATTTATTTTAGCAAGAACTTTTGCCAGTGTTGGTGGAATATTTTCGGAGTAGAATTCATGCACAGCATTTCGTATTTGTATTTTTATATATATTTTTCGTATTTCTTAACCTTCATCGTAGGTGATCAGTCTTGAATTCGACTGGCTGCTGTTCCGTCTTCGTTTTTTTGGCGATTTCAAAGGTCCAGTAGCGGCTTCGCTTTTCAGATTATACACTGTTCTCACACTAAGGCCAGTCGTCATTTCAGAAATCAGTTCTATTTTCGCTGTCACACTTTTGTCATCTTTTGTATTCAACGTATACGTTAAAATATTCAATAAAAGCCTCTTGGTTTGACGATGAAGATTTTCACCTTGTTTAAATTTTTCAAACGGTGCTGCATGGCTGTTGTTTCAATAATGCCCTTTCGTTTATCAGCAGAAACAGATAGGTACCTGCCTATGTTATTACTTACCTGTACATTTACTTACCTCTACATTCCAGGAATATTACATAACGGTTTACGAGGATCAAGGGATCATACAGGTAAAAATAATTAGCATCTTTGTAATTAAATAATATTTTCACTGGCAATAGGATTAGGATTTGTCTGAAAGATTTAGTAGAGACCTAAATAATCCATCAAGTGATCAGGTATATACTACATAAATAGATTTGAATTCCATAAAACGTTTCTACGAAAATAAATTGGCCGAGTTAATTGTGGTTCAAGCCGTAACCAAAGCGGCAACAGTGTTGAATATTCGCCCAAAAGATTTACATTGGCCTATGCCGGTCACGCTGCATAATAACTGTGACCCGCTCTATAGAAATAGATAGACAAAAGATTGTACTAAAATATATTAATATTAATATTTGACTATTGTTTGATACAAAATATACCCCTTCAACATGGTCTAGGGATATAAATAAAAAAGTAATTTAAACAATCGTCAAAAATTAGATATTTAACCAATTTAACAATACATGTATCTTACTTAGTTACTGTTTCCCCGACTCCTAACGCATGTATTTCGACAACTTTTAAACTGCTTTCGTCGATATTTGAACATTTGACCACTGCTCGTTTGCGAATATAATCCGTTTCTTCCAATTCAAAATAATAATCGGGAACGACGCTTAATGCAGAAATAGAAACTTCGATGTTCCTTAAATCGGGCTTTAAAGATTTTATATTGGACTTCAGTCGCAAGAAATATTGACATGCAATATTAGGAGCGAAGACAAGTTGAATTGTAGCTGTTTCGTTAGAAGGTATGTCTACTGTCTCTGGTATTACTTTAATTGGATAACCAGTACGACTGCGGCAGGTTTTTTGGTGTACGCCATATTGACTGCTATCTTTGCTACCTTGACGTTCCTCTATATAAAATAAATACATATACAGCGATAACATTTTTGAATTGAGAATGAAGAGATAGTTTAAACAATATATCAAAAGCTTTGATAGTGGCAGTTTCATATAGCTTGCTGCTTTGCTCTCTAAGTTCTAGAAACCGTAGTCTTGTCAAGCCTTCACATAGGCACGTCCTGTCAGAGCACAGTCAATTCTGAGTAGTACACAACCCTTTGTTTGCCAGTTGTCTTCCAAGAAATCAGGAAAACCAACCGCCGAAAACGGATCACTCTTCACCACGACAATGCGAGCTCCAACACAACTGAATTTTTGAGCACACAAAACATCGATTAGATGAGTCATCCATCGTATAGTCCTGACTTGGCACCGAATGACTTCTTTTTATTCCCGTGCGTAAAAAACAAACTGAGAGGTTAACGTTTTTCGATACCTGAAAAAGCGGTTGCTGCATATTTTGGAGATACCTCAATCAGAGTGGCAAAAGTGCTTCGACAATTGGTTCAAACGCATGACCAAAATAGGACCAGGTGAAAATAGGTATAAAACTCAAATAAAATACTGTGGAAAATAATTGAGGTTAGGTTCCACAAGTAAATTGGTTTAGAGAGATATGTCATTAAAGGACGTGGCAAAGGTGGCGCTGACCTCGGTGGCAAAAAATCCGCAAGGGCACCAAAAAATAGAAGCCACAACAAAAACCAACTCTTCTATTTTTTATTAATCTTTCACTGTACGGCAGATGAAGAACATCAAGAGCATCAGATAATACGCTCCTGTTGTTTCTAGGATCAGAATAACAGCCTGGTCAATAACTCGATATGCTATTTCTCCTTTGTAGAGCTATTTTTCAAATCAAAATCTAAAAAACAATCCATGGAAACAAAATGACGTGCATACCTATTAAACAAGGCTTGTACATTTGGCGCCCAACGTGGATAAAAAGTATGCAGTATTAAAGAATGTTTTAATGACTTTATACTCGCGAGAAATCAGGTGAAGGGCTTGCAAAAAAATCGTGATACAATTAGTAGCAGATGGCTTGAATATTAAGAATGTAAGAGGCAGTCTTATGATAGTGGGGTTAGTATTACTGGAAAATATACGATGTCTGGCTATTAAATAGTAAATATTAATAGTATTAAATGGTCAAAGCAATGCTGGAAGTCTTCTTTTGTTAGAGCATTTAGGAACTCCGCCCATTTTTTCGCTTCACCTCTTCCATCGACTCGAACCGTGATCCTTTTATGGCAGATTTGATCTTCAGAAAAAGAAAAAATCACAAGGTGCTAAATCAGGCGAGTAACCACAATATAGACCAAGATTATAAAAAAATAGCGGTTAAAAAAATCTACACAAATAGGGGGCTTTGTATGTTGCCACAGGCGCAGTAGTACCTAGCTAAGGCTTTGTTTGTTAACCTAGAAATTTCTAGCGAACATAGACAATTATTTAGTTATTTAGTTTATAGTTTACTTACGGTTGCGTGAATCGGTTGATTGCCGATTTCTTTCGATTATTAACTCCGATGTGCTTTTTGGTATAATATCTACACACAACAATTTCCATTCTATATGCAAAGGAACTATACCAGGATTCGTAATATCAAAAGAAAGAGTATTTTTCTGTAAGAAACAAAAATTAAATGATAGGCTTTTGAACAACAGATAAATGACATTGATTTTGTTTCATTAAGGGCCGGTTTATCAATTGCCAATATTATCCATCAGTTAGGTATCCGTTAGATAGCACTAACTAGCAGATAAAGTTCCAGTTTGTGCGGAAGCGGTTTATCAACTCGTTTTTATCCTCCAGTTGGTTAACTGATAGGTAAAGAAGGTGGAAGTGCCCCAGGGTGCGATGCTCTAGAAATGTGTGCGTGATGAGGTATTATGTGAAGAAGAATGTGAGATTACGGTGTACGCTGATGATGTGTGTCGGGTTTGTACGTCAAAGTAATGCAGAGGAGATTGTAAAGAAAATAGAGCCTAAGTATGGGACCCTCTCAGCCCGAAAAAAAAACATGGTCGTGGAGAAAATACAGTCTGTTACATAGCTAGAATATGCTATTCTTTTTTAGATATTACTTACTTGTTTAACATATGTCTCGGGAAAAATTAAGTCAGTCGAGCTACACGTGTATACAGCATAATCTGTGGCAAACGAAGTAATGAAATTTATCTTTTCCCAATCTTCGCAATTGACTAGTATTGGAGGTTCTCTATTATCTATAGACATCTCTATTTGTTCCCTATCTTTTTCTCCAGGGTTTTGGCTATAAGACAACGATAATATTAAATATTGTAAATGCCTATGGAACAGACAAATTTACTATGAGTACTCTACAATGAAGGCATAGAGAAGACGTTAGTGGCTAAAGAGATAGCCCTTTGCGCTTTCATTGACATATAGGGTCCTTTTGATAACACTTCGTTTATATCACAGACCATAGAATTAGAGAAATGGTGCCAGAAAGAAGGTCTTAAGAAGGTATGACGGAACAAAAAGACTGAACACCGCACGTTGGCTACACGCGAAGGCTTAAAGTAAAAATTGGACTGCGCAAATTTTACTTTTTACCTTCCACAATGCCGGTAAATATTTGTATAAGTCTATAGAATGGATTGAATGACAGGCCACACGTTGGTAAGTAAAACCGTAGAACCTATAACCACAGGAAAAATCTTCAGCAACTCGACGAGAGTACAGGCCGCGCTTTGCAGCCTACGCGCGTTACCGTCTTGCGCAAACGAGTCTCTGCAGGCATGCTCTCAGGACCATTCGAAAAAAGCTTATTCAAAGCGTTAGTGGCCAATTGGGCATGCCGCAGAACATTTGGGAAACGTTGGAGCTTGAAAGCTTTGGAGCTTTGATAATACCAAACAAGTGTCAAGCCCAGGGTCATCTATGCTTCATTAGAGTGGTTGCCAACAGGGGTAATGACAACGTAACCAACAGCAGTCTTAGATGCGAGGCTAGATCTACCTCCACTAGTGATGAGCGAGACTGGTCTTGGTCTTGCATTTTCTGCAACTTCAGGCTGCAAGAACAAGACCAAGACCGAGCAGTGCAAGACTTATGCAAGATCAAGACTTAGCATTGCAAGAAATGAAAAATACTATCCCTTTCATTTAATCTTTCTTTACTTGTAATGATTTTAAAAACTATTTTTCCTTTTTTTTTGTAAAAATGGACCCCAGTAAATTTAAAAAAAAAGTGTCTTGGTGCAAAACCAACACCAAGACCAAGACTGGACCCTGCAAGAACAAGACCAAGACCAAGATTGCTTATTTGACTGCAAGACCAAGACCAAGACTAACCCGGTCTTGGTCCTGCATTTGCTTATCACTAACCTCCACTGCAATTGCAATATAAGAGAGGCTGTAGCTGGTGTCTTACGACTGCAACAGACACAAAATTTAAAACCCAGTGATTTGGTTGGTCATCTAAGGATCCTACTAGCATCCTTAAATCAACCATTAGGTACCAAAACCGTTTACACTACTGTGTGTTGGTGTAGTGGGCAATTAAAAGTGTGTGTTGGTGTAGTGGTAGTGTAAACGGTTTCGGTATCAGTTTCGCCAACGGTTCCAGATTCAACATTTCAACCATTAGGTTTGGTTTGGTTTGATTTTGAGACACCGTCTGAAGTGTTTATAGGATGTCGGCATATACAGGGTGTTTCTTAAGTAATCTAAAATATTATATGGGGCGCTTCGTTACTCAATTTTAAGACGAAAAGTTCATATAAATATGTGTGATAGGTGTTGTCGTTTATGAGATACAGGGTGTTGAATTTATTGTAATAAGTCAGTTCTGATTGTACGTGAAATTAATTTTTCCCGGTGACGCTACTGGTTTTTAGAAGTAATACGCAAAAACATGCTTATTCTAAGTGGCCTTTGAAATAATGTTGACAAGTGTCAAATTTGAAAACCAACGCAAAAATCGTACATTTTTATTTGATTGACTCTGTGTTTAGTTAATAACTATGCCAGTGTTTACTAATGTTGAAATGGCTAATATGCATTTTTTGTACGGATTAGCGAATGGTAATGCCTTAGAAGCTAGACGTACGTATGCCCAGCGTTATCCAAATAATCGTTTACCATGTTCAGATACGTTTACTAAGTTACATATTCGTTTACAAGAAACTGGAACTTTTGCTAAATCGAAGAATATTATTGGACGACCCAGAACTGTGAGAAATCCCCAATTGGAAAACCAGATTCTTCAAATTATTGACCAACATCCAGAAACGAGTACAAGAAAAGTTGCAGATGAAGTAAATGTTAGTAACAAAACTGTTTGGAATATTCTAAAAGATAATTTATTGTATCCATATCACGTTCAACGTGTTCAACATTTGTTACCTACTGACTATCCATTACGCATACAGTATTGTCAATGGATTTTACGTGAAATCGCGAACAATCCGAATTTTGTGGCCAATATTCTATTTACGGATGAAGCCAACTTTTCTAGACATGGGATTATGAATTTTCATAATGACCACATATGGGCAGAAGTAAATCCACATACCATAAGTGTAAAACGATTTCAACAAACATTTTCGGTCAATGTTTGGCTTGGCATCATCGATAATTATTTAATTGGACCATTTTTCCTTCCTGTACGGTTAACCGGTGAGACATACCAACATTTTCTAGAAAATGAACTTCCACTTCTTTTGGAAGAAGTACCTATTATTATTAGAAGGCGCATGTGGTTCATGCATGACGGAGCTCCTCCACATTTTTCAGTGATTGTACGCGAGTTTTTAAATAATGTTTTTCCAGGCCATTGGATCGGACGAGGATCTCCACACCCGTGGCCCCCTAGATCACCTGGACACAATCCTCTGGATTTTTGTGTGTGGGGATATTTGAAATCGCTTGTTTACACAACACTGATATTAAACGTACAAGATCTTCAAAATCGTATCATAGACGGCTGTAATGTTATTCGTAACAATCCTGGTATCTTCGAACGTATTTGACAATCCATTAGACATCGAGCGGATTCTTGCATTTTAGCTGGAGGTGGACATTTTGAACATTTGCTCTGAAATGTATTATTTTTTGTTTATGTTTAACACATGTTGCTTGTAATAAAATAATAAAAAAATATAAATCAGTAGCGTCACCAAGAAAAATTAATTTCACGTACAACACCCTGTATCTCATAAACGACAACACCTATCACACATGTTTATATGAACTTTTCGTCTTAAAATTGAGTAACGAAGCGCCCCATATAATATTTTAGATTACTTAAGAAACACCCTGTAGTTGAAGAAGTTGAACCAGAGCTGGAAGAGGGCTCACTGGTCTGGTACCTACACAAATGGGTCCAAGATATTAACCTAGAAACTGATATATCCAAAATTTGGCCAAATTATTACAACGAAAAACAAAACTTACTCGATAAATTCCTCTAGCGCCGATTCAAGGCAGTTTTCAAAACAATTTTCTGTTTGGGGAACAGAGTTGTCAGAGCCAGTTTTATTGCTGGTGGTATTTAATGATGGTAGCATTAGATGTCTGTCGTCCCAACTAAGACCCGAATCATTTGGTATGAAATACGTGATAGGAACGAAGTTAAACTCCACAATATCCTGTAAAAAAACAATTATTATTTCCATTGGAACGTTTTGTGAATTATAGTCCGTTCATAAATTGTCGATAGTACAAAATGTGCGTCCAAGTCATAAAACGGTCGTATAAGTCGTAAAATCATAGGCGAAGGTTACAGTACCTACAGTTTAAGAATATTAATATATTTATTTATTTAAAGTAACTAATGATTTAATCATATACTCTACGACACTGGTCAATCATTTCCACTCAAAATACCTACATAATCGGATTAAAAGTATAGCTGTATTGTATTTCTTCAGATACAAGGTGGGTTAGTCGAAAACATCTTAAACTGTCAGTTTTAGGTTAGTTTTTGTTATTATATCATATTAGCTGTTCCCTCTGTATTTCAGTTCTCTAATGAGGATCAAACTGAAACTTGCAGTGAACTATCAACAAATTGTGTACGGACTATAGTTAAAAAAAAAGTCTTACGTTTTTTATTTCGATGGGAACGTTTGATGAAATGCTAGTTAAAACTTCTTTTTTACTGAGTGGTTTCAAATGGCCGACAGTCGGGATGAAAATTAAATTTGGAATTCTGCTTCGGAATTCGAATTTGTATGCGCAAACCGGTGAATTGTTTCGGATTGAAAAATATTTTTTTTGGGTCATTTTCAAGGGACCAAATCCAAAATCTAACGTATATGCTATATCGTTTTTCATCAATTTCCAGCCGTGAGCGTTTTGTATGGGTAAACCGGATATTGACAGATCTCCACCGTAGCATTGTCCATACAGTTCTATCTGAAAACAGGCGTATACATATTTATATAAATAATAAACATAAATACGTTTTCTTCATGTGTAATTTGTATTGTAAATAATTTGTTTTAAATATTTTCTAAGGTTTTTAAATTAAAAAGCGTCTTATGTATTTTAACAATTTTTAAATATATATTATTCTTTCCAAAAAGTGAATATAAATTGATTAAAAATAGTATTATTTACAGGCAACGACCATACCACACTGCCACATACCACAACCGCAGTAATAGTACCCATATTAAAACCAAATAAAGAGCCCACAAGCTGCAACAGTTATAGACCAATATCATTACTATCAATTTTCAGCAAGATTCTAGATAGCCTAATTTTAACTAGACTACAGACTGAAATATTTAATAGAAACATTATCCCAAATGAACAATATGGCTTCAGACCTGGGCACTCTACCGAATCACAAGTAATCCGAATTGCGCACAATATCAAAGAAAATTTTAGAAAAAACAAAAACACCGTAGCTGTATTCCTTGACACACAACGTGCATTCGATACAGTCTGGATTCCGGCTTTAATAGACAACCTACTCAGTACCGATATTCCTAAATATTTTACCAAACTGATTCTATCCTTTTTAACAAATCGTAAATTTCAAGTTAAAGTCAATGGAGAAATTTCTTCAATAAAAAACATGGAAAGAGGTGTTCCACAAGGCTCAGCACTTTCACCTACCCTGTACTCTCTGTACACGAAGAATTTCCCAAAATCCATTCACGTCAATACAGCTCTCTACGCTGATGACGCGTGTCTTTTTGCTTCCTCCTTCTCTTCGGAAGTAGCAACAAGACAGTTGCAATACCACACAGATAAAAAGGTATTACCATTTTTTCAATCAATAAAAACCGAAATAAATCCCACCAAAACAGAAATGGTAAACTTCTCCATTAAAAAGAACGACACGAAAATATTCAAAAAACTAAAAATACAAAACGAAACTATCTTAGAATCAGAAAAAGTAAAATATTTAGGCGTAATTCTCCATAAAAGATTAGCATGGCGACACCACATAAAATACCTCACAGATAAAACCAATACAGTAATAAAAAGCATATACCCATTAATTAATAAAAACAGTAAACTATCACTTAAAAACAAAATGTTACTGTTTACAACAATAATAAGACCGGTGTTAACTTATGGCAGCAATGTCTTTTGTTCCGCACCCACTACTGTAATTCACAGATTGCAAGTTATTCAAAATAAAATTTTAAGAATAATTACAAATAGCAATAGATATACACCAATAAATTTAATACATGAAAGAGCTCATATGCCCATGATGCAAGACTATATAAAAAATAAAGCGGAAAAATTTTACAGAAACCAAATCATAACAAATCCTTTAACAGCAGATATACAAAACATTACCCGACAAACAGCCGCAACAACCAAACATGGTTTCCTGCATCAATCACTCTCACTATTCAACCAATAAAGACAAACTTCCCAAGTAAATATATCTAACATATTTACATTTTTATACGAGGTTTTCTTTTTATTTCCTCGTCAAAACTGCATGATTAAAATACCACACAAACCTCTATCAGCCCAAGCGGCGTACAACTTGTACAAACAATGAAAACCTTTTTCAATCTTACATTCGTAAGGAAATTAAAGAAAAATCACTCCAAGGCATCCAAGCTGTTGATCTCAGTCACTATGGCCAACCATCGAGCCAGAGCCGTCCATGCCCCTCCGGAGCATACAACAAGGCTTTCTACAGGGACCACCGAAAATTATCCCATTTTTTGTATATATGTATTTTAGTTAGATTGATAGCAAATGTACACTGTAAATATTTAAATAAAGATTTTTGAAATTGAAATTGAAATTGGTTCTCGTCCGATCACCGCAGTCAAGCAGTGTCGGGTGCGGTTAGTACTTGGATGGGTGACCGCTTGAGAACACCGCATGTCGTTGCCTTTTTTGCAATTTTTAAGAAAATTATAAATTTACTAATTCAACATTTAGCTATAATTTGAAGACTTTTAATCAACCATTATTTTTAGGAAATTTTTTTTTAAACTTTTTGATTAAAAGAAAAGAAAATTCAATCGAATTAAAGAAGCAATATTTGATGTATTTTTTTTAAAACAATACTGTTCATTGCTGGTCATAGTATATTACGTAAATTTCACGAGTGTGTAATGGGGTTACAACTCGTGTAACGTACTATACTTTTTCTACGCCCATCTATTTTCTTCTATGAAATAAAGCAAATCGCAATTATTTAAATTGTATAATGTGTTGCCTACATTGAGCCCATCTTACTAAGAACAATATTTTACCATATTTTAAATTATAAAAAAATAGCTGACCCGACAGACGTTGCAACGTCTGTCTTAACGATGAATATTGAATTCGAACTGCTATAATTAATGAAAAAAGTGTCTTTATTATTTTAATGCTTTATTCTCAGTTTTATTGCTCGTATTCCGACGTGGAAAAGGCAATATTTAACTGTGCATGTGAAAAACATAGATTTTCAAGATTTGTATACCCTCATATTAAATTTTTGATAAATAGTATTCTTTCGCCATCTATCAACTTTTCGATGTACCCTCGGATTGGTACAAATGTTTAGCAAGAAAGAAACCGCCTAGAAACTTTGATGATATTTGCAGTACGCATTCTGTCAATTCTATGTCAAATGGGAAAACAGGGGTTGGATGAGAGTAATATGACAATTTTTATTCTAGGTTTAAGCCACGACAAAATTGAAAAAAAATTCGCAAGAAACAAATTATTTAATTAACAAATAACAAATAAGGGTTGATCGTAGAGGGGTGTGAAAATTTAGGGATTGTATGGTGTACCATAAAAAAATAAAAACAAAAAATTAGGGATGGACCACCCTTAATGGACTCGTGGGATAAAGTATGGAACCAAGTAAATATCTTTTAAACGAAAAGAACGATATTTATGAAAATTTGCAGGTATAGGGTATAGGCTGGCATAACAGATTAAACCGACTAATTGGAAAGTGTCATCCTAATATATTTGAACTCGTCAAAGTATTGACTAAAGAAATTAATTATTATAGTATCATAGAGAATTTTTCAGGTAAAATTTTGGCAGTGTATGGAACGAGAATGTACGAAACAAATCGTATTTTGGAATATGAAAAACAGATGTTGTCCTATTCTCCACCCTAGCCGTTATGCACGCTAAGAGTCAAGAAAATCGGTCGAGCCGTTTGGGATGAATTCAATCACGCACAACGTGACACGAGGATTTTATTTACATAAGCAACAACTCACCTTTTTAGTTTCAAATGGATTATTTATGATCATTAATTTAATTTCCCCATATACCACTACACTGTTAGGCGGTTTGAATAAAACTTGGATATCTGTAGATTCTTGGGGACTCAAATCAAGTTTCAACGAGGCTATAGTTTTGTTTTTATCTGCAATAGAATTTTGTTTCATACAATTATTTTATCATTTTATATTCTTTATATTTGCACAGCTTTCTAATAAAAAAAATTGGTTGATGAACGTGCTGGTTAATTATTTAAACTGTGACCAAAAAATTAATAGATTAATGTATGATTTAGCTTACCGATTTCTGAGCTGCTTAGATCTTGAAAATTACTGCTGTGTAGTAAATAAAACATGGAATAATTCTGAGAAATGTCGACGATAATTTGACATGGAATGACTCCTACATTTTGTATGGTTACTATTTGACTTTGCATTTCATCTATGTATGTAGGCGTGAAGAAAATCCTGTATAAAGTGTTATCTTCTGAGGGCATGTTGGTTATTTTGATTTGTGGTACACAGCTACGTCCAGTTAAATTTAAAATATAACAATTCGAGTTTTGGGCATTGTAACGGATTTCTAATTTCCCTTCGAATACCTGTAAGTAAGAAGTTATTTGGCATCTATACTTTACAAAACAAGTAGCAGAGTAAATAAACAACATGTAACATGTCACCTTGAACTATTATCCGACCGTAAACGATACCTCTATTATTAACGTTAAAACCGACCCCGAATCACTGTTAATACTACTGTACACGAGACACCCCTTATAGACGCGTAACTATGTAGCTGCTCGAACGAGGTCAAACAAAAAACGCGAATCCCGCTTGCAATTGAATGTGACGAACGTCTGACAAATGACACAAACACGTCTTGAGCGAGACTATACATATATAGACGAGTAGGATAATTTTCTATCCTTTCTGGACTAATAGGCCCATTTGAAGAGTCGGAAAAGCGTTCTAGTATTTCGTCTTGTGAACTTTCCCTTTTGGTTGTTGGTACGTAGACATTTTTTTATTCTTTATGATTGTTTCAAAAGTTTTACTAAAACTAGTGTTAAAACTTTCCAGTAATTTCTTAGAACTAGTTATATACCTTTTTTATTCAGAACACATTAGTCTAATGACAATTTTTTTGCATTATATAGAACAGGACCGGCTTCACCGTCCTGTGCATTAATAATTTTCATAATTGTTTATTTGCTCATTTGCTTATTATATTCATGGACGCTGTATTGGAAAACTTGAAGATTAGACAATTTATTTGTGGAAATTTAGTAATTTGCTGTCCTATCTGAAAAGTCTGTCCAATGCTAACGCCCATACCTCCATGATTCCTTCTCATACACATAAACCTAACCTAACCTAACCTAACCTAACCTAACCTAACCTAACCTAACCTAACCTAACCTAACCTAACCTAACCTAACCTAACCTAACCTAACCTAACCTAACCTAACCTAACCTAACCTAACTTAACCTAACCTAACCTAACCTAACCTAACTTTTAGGAAGACACAACCTGCTAAGTTAGAGCCAAATTACCGTTAAGTTAGAGCCAAGCTTAGGCTAAGTTGAAAGCATCCTTTGGAAGGTCCCCATGTGGAGATAGTCCTTCAAACCATTTGAAGCCTAAATCTAAACCACTTCTGAGTCGTTAAGACTCAGACTAAGACTACATCTCAAGCTGCCAGAACCATTAAATAAACATCCAGAAACTTTCATCCTAATTCTCTTCGAAGAAGCTGAAGCCGCCCTTCTAGACAGTACAGAAAATTAATGAAATTTGCTGATTCATTTTGACAAGTGACAACCGTGTTGTTCTCTTCCCTTTCTAATTAAATCGTGACGTCACTCGCTATGTGCGGCAAAATTTCGACTGTTTGAATATTATTTTGACTTTATTGGTAATTTAGAATTCGTATGATCAATAAAAAATTATTAAGGACGGGGTATCGCTGTACATCAGAATGGCACCTGCAGACCAAAAGTTTATTCTAACTTTCTCCGTTATTACAACTCAAATCGTTTTATTTTTTTCACTAAATTGCATATAAAGGTCTAACTTAGGTAAGGATTGCATTGATTTTTTGTTAATTTATTGTTTAATATTGAAAAAGAGATGTTGAATGCGAACTATTTTAGACCTTTACATTTGTATAAATAAACAACAATCTAAATAAATTTTCTTAAAATGAAACTAAACCTTTCCTAAGTTGAACATTTTTCTATCAAATGGCCCAATCAGAATTTTCTAAAGAGATCAGACCTAAGAAATAGTTAGAAACTAAAATCATGCTGCATTTTATTTTTATTTTTTCACTTTGGATCAAAAATGGACGTAGTTAATGACGAAATAATTGTACTTTAGTTTATAACTTTTATCATAGATGGAACTAGGCACTATGTATTTTTTTATTTTTTTTATTAACGAAGTCAAAAAAAATTTTTGTATTATAAATTAATGTAACGTTTTTTAAATATTTTGCGATATTTACAAAACAATTATTCAATAAAACAAATTAGTAAAATGAAAAGAAGAATACTGATTTGCGGATATGGATTGTCAACAGACCAGTTATATCATTGTTATATTTTGAAGAAATTTGAATTATAATATGCCCAGCGTACGGCTGGCCATCTATAGTTATATATGAGGGTAAATAAAATTATTGTTTGTGTGCCGAGCGATCGCTTACAGAATAAGTGTTTATTATTCCATTTTCCCAGCACAATTAAAAAACCATTAGACACAAAATAAACATCGTTGTAAATAAATATAAAAATTATAAAATTGTTAATAACAAAAAACTGTAAATTCAAAATTCTTGAAAAAAATAAAAATTATTGTTGGCCATATAGATACTTCTTGGTAAAATTTTGGAAGAAATCTGGTCACAGGTTTCTGAGAGAAAAAAATTTTGTATACGTGGTATTCTGAATTAAGTAAAAAGAAAAACTGGCATCAAAATATTTTATTTAAAAAATATACTTTTATTATTATTACATTTAAATATTTTCTGGTGGATCTTTATATTTTAATCTTTTGCCTCTCCTGTTTAAAATAACTTCCGGCCCAACGCAATCCTCATAGAATCGTCTCAACTTTTCTACCATATTGTTAAAAAAAGTTTCGTTGAAATTTATATTTTCGGTAAAAAGTGGATTCATATAAATATTCGTATAAATAATAAAATGGCATGTTTTTCTTCTTGTGATGCCGAGTTGTCCTTGTATCTAAAAACAATAATTTGTAATATTCTAAACAAATTAGTAAAATGAAAAGCCAGTAACAAATCTTACCTGATAATAATAATTGTGGTTTTCCTTCAAGTGAATTTCACTATTTTCAATTTTTAAGCAAGGAACCATACGCTTTTCTACGGCCTCTCTCAATGATATTTTTGATGTGACTACTTTTAAAAAACATTTTACTTCAACAAGTTCATCTGAATCAATTAAACCTAAAACATAATAAGTAATTAAACTCTGATATGTATATAATAATAGTTACAATAATTCGTTTACCATCAGGCGATGCACCTAAGAAACCGTATTTCAAGTCAACAAATAATCCTGAAGAGTTAACATTCGGGTAGTAATAGTGGGTAGTTTCCAGCACTTCATCAAATTTTAAAACATTAGTTTAAATCCAGCAACGTTCTAGAAAACATCATTATTCTTCATAAGTATCTAGTCTCCGAATTTTCGACGCAAGTAAATAGGTATTACAAAATTAAAATATGTTGACCACTTTAATGTGTCATTTGTAAATGCATCGCCTCTAAGTTAATAATATTTTATTAATTTTTTGACACTTACCTAGAACTGATCTAAAAAGAATCACACACAACTATAAACTTGATAAAAGTAATAATTACTATAGAGCACCTATTGATATTACTAAATGTTGATCTACCCTCGTTCTTTCCCGAGATAAAATACAAAATATATTTTGTTGGCTGGCAAGGTCTAGAAATGAGAATTATATAACTGTTTTTTAACCCTAAAACATGTGTTTTTAGCAGGTAAAATTTTTTCTGATGAATAGAGCAATTTAGTGAAAGGATTCTATTATTATTTCTGTTAGTTTATCCTATTACTAAGAGATGTCTGCACTTCATGGCTAAAAAAATCATTGACACATTTTCGTTTCAGATTGCATGGGATACGGGCTCCTTAAATCGCCTAATATTCATGATTATTTAAATATAATTTAAAAAAAAATTCCGATCTAGGTTTTATCCTCGAGAAGTAGGAGTACATTTTTGATTTTCTCGTTTTAAATAATTTTTGACCAAAATACTTAGGATATAAGAAGAGACTGTTACTTACGTTAATGGTATCTGGTTTAAATGAAATCGAAACACTAACTGTACCATAAGGTTCAATTCTAACCATTGAAGGAGCAATCGTGAAATATTTACAATCAACAATTTTCAAAGTTGTTTCGGCCATGACTTGTCCAATGTTTTGTATGTAAATTTTCGAAGAATAGCTCGTATTGACACAAACGTTTTCGAAATTCAAACTATTCTTGGATATCACAAAGTACGAGAATATTCCAATCTGAAATATTTTAATTCTTATGAAAAACTCTTTATAAAAACTAACACGTATTATGTGTATTGTAAATAATAACTTAAAAAATAACGTAATTACATTGTTTGGTATATTGAGGTCCTCTAAGTTTTGCACAACAAAATGTTCTTTAAACATCCTGTGGACATCTTCGAAAGCAAGTTTGGGTTCTGATCCTTCGCCATGTAACGCGATAACTTTACCTTTATGGCAGCCTTTTGCAGGTTGCGTCACGTTTATAGCTATTTCAGATTTGAACGTTTCCAAGGCCGATGGTTTACAAGTTATTTTTACAATGGCAGTTTCATTTGGACGTACTTCCCCGGTAGATGATACTATTGTAAACTGGTTAAGTTTTAATGTTGTTTCTTTCATTTTCTTACCTCTAAAATGCAAAACATTGTTTTATAGTATATCACGTAACGCGTTGGTTAATAAAGCACGAGGCGTAGCCATTTTTGGAAAATAAATTTGTAGTACGCGGGAAACCCACGTCGCTTTGCTTACAAGGCGATCGCTCTAATCTCTGAGCCACTACCCGTTAGGTTATTTCATCTACGACATATTAAAAACCAAGAAGGGGTTTATGTACAAGTTTATTTTTAACATTCTATAGAAACTTTATAATTATATACCAAATTTAAGAATTTATAAAAATTTTTTTGACATTTACTTTACTTTACAGACATTGAATTTTTCTGCACACACGGAAAATGTATCTGAAATTAGATGAAATTGCTGAGAAAACTGCGGAAGCGATAGGGCAAGTCTGCGAAAAGATATGAAAAAGAATACTGGGTGGTTCTTTAGTAATCTAAAATATTATATGGGGCGCTTCGTTACTCAATTTTAAGACGAAAAGTTCATATAAACATGTGTGATAGGTGTTGTCGTTTATGAGATACAGGGTGTTGTACATGAAATTAATTTTTCTTGGTGACGCTACTGATTTATATTTTTTTATTATTTTATTACAAGCAACATGTGTTAAACATAAAGAAAAAATAATACATTTCAGAGCAAATGTTCAAAATGTCCACCTCCAGCTAAAATGCAAGAATCCGCTCGATGTCTAATGGATTGTCGAATACGTTCGAAGATACCAGGATGGTTACGAATAACATTACAGCCGTCTATGATACGATTTTGAAGATCTTGTACGTTTAATATCAGTGTTGTGTAAACAAGCGATTTCAAATATCCTCACACACAAAAATCCAGAGGATTGTGTCCAGGTGATCTAGGGGGCCATGGGTGTGGAGATCCTCGTCCGATCCAATAGCCTGGAAAAACATTATTTAAAAACTCGCGTACAATCACTGAAAAATGTGGAGGAGCTCCGTCATGCATGAACCACATGCGCCTTCTAATAATAATAGGTACATCTTCCAAAAGAAGTGGAAGTTCATTTTCTAGAAAATGTTGGTATGTCTCACCGGTTAACCGTACAGGAAGGAAAAATGGTCCAATTAAATAATCATCGATGATGCCAAGCCAAACATTGACCGAAAATGTTTGTTGAAATCGTTTTACACTTATGGTATGTGGATTTACATCTGCCCATATGTGGTCATTATGAAAATTCATAATCCCATGTCTAGAAAAGTTGGCTTTATCCGTAAATAGAATATTGGCCACAAAATTCGGATTGTTCGCGATTTCACGTAAAATCCATTGACAATACTGTATGCGTAATGGATAGTCAGTAGGTAACAAATGTTGAACACGTTGAACGTGATATGGATACAATAAATTATCTTTTAGAATATTCCAAACAGTTTTGTTACTAACATTTACTTCATCTGCAACTTTTCTTGTACTCGTTTCTGGATGTTGGTCAATAATTTGAAGAATCTGGTTTTCCAATTGGGGATTTCTCACAGTTCTGGGTCGTCCAATAATATTCTTCGTTTTAGCAAAAGTTCCAGTTTCTTGTAAACGAATATGTAACTTAGTAAACGTATCTGAACATGGTAAACGATTATTTGGATAACGCTGGGCATACGTACGTCTAGCTTCTAAGGCATTACCATTCGTACAAAAAATCCGTACAAAAAATGCATATTAGCCATTTCAACATTAGTAAACACTGGCATAGTTATTAACTAAACACAGAGTCAATCAAATAAAAATGTACGATTTTTGCGTTGGTTTTCAAATTTGACACTTGTCAACATTATTTCAAAGGCCACTTAGAATAAGCATGTTTTTGGGTATTACTTCTAAAAACCAGTAGCGTCACCGGGAAAAATTAATTTCACGTACAATCAGAACTGACTTATTACAATAAATTCAACACCCTGTATCTCATAAACGACAACACCTATCACACATGTTTATATGAACTTTTCGTCTTAAAATTGAGTAACGAAGCGCCCCATATAATATTTTAGATTACTTAAGAAACACCCTGTATGTGCTGTTTTGCAACTGGCGTGAACAACACAATTTTAAAATTGTGCTGATAAAAATGTGATGTTGGCTTACTTTTTGGATGTGGTAAGAACAGTTTTTTAAAGAATATTCTTTTCAACAGTTTAAATTTTCAGTCAAAAACTTTCAACCCTTCTTCATTATGGTCCAAAAACTCGATGGTATAATCAATGATTATGGTTAATCAGAATGTCAACATATCAAGTTTCCCAAAGTTGATAGCTTTTTTGAAAAAACAAAATGTAGACCATTAGCCAAACCAGTCGAAGGTGCTGACAAAGGAACAAATTGAAAGCTTCATGAGTGACGCTCCAGATAGTGATAGCATTACTTGGAGTTGCTGGAGGTTGCCGAAGGGAAGAGATCTATAATTTAGAAGTTAGTGATGTGGAGGATACAGGTACTCATCTGGTAGTTAAGATTAATCAGCCAAAAACGCATATTCGATGAGCTTTTACTGTGATTAACAGTGATAAAGTTCACTATTTGGATGTGTTTAGAAAATACATCAATTTACAGCAACACGTCTCCCTGAAAGCTCTTTTGGTGGGTTATAGACAAGGAAAATATCTGTCTCAAAGAGCTGGTACACATACTGTTGGCGGAGCACCTAAGAAAATAGCTGAGTTCTTAAAACTAGACTACAGAAAAGTCTACAGGTCAATGCTTCAGGAGGACATCCTCAACGTTGTTGGCCAATGTTGGAGCTGACTTTAAAGTTCTAAAACAGCACGGTGGATGGAAGAGTTCTTCAGTTGCAGAAAAGTATATAGAAGAATCGATTGAAGATTGCAAGAATGATCCAAGGGGGCAAAACTTTTGTTAAAGTGATACATCAAAAATATGGACGCACTGAAAATAAATTGTAAAAGGTACTTACTTTGATTTTTGGGATTTTGAACCTTTGGAACTCTTTGTTTTCTTAGAAGCCTTGGAAGTCTTTGATGCTTTCGACGGCTTGCTTTTTTCAGACTTATCGCTCTTGTCAGATTTTTTACTGGATTTGGAAGATTTCTTGGATTTAGTGGATTTGTTGGATTTGCTAGATTTGCTAGATTTGCTAGATTTGCTAGATTTTTTAGATTTCTTAGACTTGGAGGATTTGCTAGATTTGGTGGATTTGCTAGATTTACTGTTCTTCGACTTTCCTTTCTTCTCTAAAAGAAGATACAAACCCTAAGTTATTCTTAATTAAAAAAACTTTTTTTTGAAATCTAAAAGTTTAATTTTGATATAATTGTGTGATCATCTGGATTTCTTCTTATCTTTGTTACCCCATTTATTTCGCTAAATAAATACATTGCTCTCCTTTATAGATCACAAGCACAGGCAAATTTTAAAAGATGAAAAATTAATTTTTAGATTTGCTTACTTTTTTCCGCCTTTGCAGCTGATGTAATGGTATATCGAAAAGGGCATTTTCCTATGTTTTTTATTTGTAGTGTTTGTATTCTTTCTTGAGAAAGATCTATTGCACCAAAATATACATCTGTAGCAGGACACAATGAAAATCTGTAAAAAGTTTTATATATTTTTGTATAAACTATTAAATAAATCATTCTAGTATGTAAAATTGTATTACCGGAAGAAATTGATTGTTAACATTACCTAATTAACATTCAAGATTGTTTTTTTATAGTCCGTACACAATTTGTTGATAGTTCACTACAAGTTTGACCCTAATTAGAGAACCGAAATACAGAGAGGAAATGTAATATGATATAATAACAAAAACCAACCTAAAACTGGCAGTTTAAGATGTTTTCGACTAACCCACCTTGTATCTGAAGAAATACAATACAGCTATAGAACTTTTAATGCGATTATTTAGGTATTTTGAGTGGAAATGACCGACCAGTGTCGTACTAAATGAATGAATATATTAATATTCTTAAACAGTAGGTACTTTAACTTCCGCCTATGATTTTACGACTTTCACGACCGTTTTATGACTTGGACGCACATTTTGTACCATCGACAATTTATGAACGGACTATAGTTATAACAAATTCATTGCAATTATATCCAATATCCTAATAAAAAATTAAGATATTTAGTAGAATTTTAAAATGTATTACTTACTTTGATAGGTGTACTATTGCGGAAAATTTTATATCGAAGGAACTGATGACTGAATTTGGAACGTTGACGTCTACAAATTTGCAACGAAACAATGGAACCTTGCTAAATGTAACTTCTTTAGTTGGGTGAAATATAAATACAACGGAAGATGGTTTCTGTGGTTGCAAAATTTCTGTTTCAATATTAACGGAAAAAAAGGAGCTCAAGTTGTTCCATTCCTTTGTTGTATGTTGTATCTTTTCAATCCTAAAATATATAATAATTGAAAAATTATTATAGACATTTATAGATTTTGTTGTTGTTGACATTAATGTTTCTTAAATATATTACAAATGATTTAATTTTTCTTTTTTTTTTTAATTTTTTTATGTTTGATTTATTATAGTTTATTTGTTAATATCCCACGTTGGTATTGTCAATTTATTATGATTTAAATTTAATGATTATTATTCTTTAAATTGTTTATAGTTAATTTATCAATATCCCGACTTAGTTCTATTAATTTGATATGTTTTAATTGGTTTGATTATTATAATTTATAATTTTGTTTTGTTTTATTGGTTTTGTCAAATGTTTTGATTGATTTTAATGATTAAATACTATTTAATTTTATATAAAGTTTACTTGTTCTTCTGTAATTCTATGGTTGGGTGCCTTATCAAAATTTTAACTAGCTCAGACTATTTGTTTTGAAATTTGAATTTAAAATCTGACTCTTATCAGGGTAGGATTCAAATTAAAATATTATTTAATAATTAACACACAATAAATTTAATGTCAAGTATTTCAAAGAAATTTTACTGTTAATTGGTTTTCATATGTTTAGTACAAATAAATAAATGAATAGCCTTATATGAAAAGAATGGAGATGATACATACAAATAAAATTAATTTACAGTCACAAAATAACAAATACACAAATACTAAACCTTAACTATGACACGTACCTTTTATTATAAAGTTCGTTCTCTAAAAATTGCTACTGTCTAAATGGAATGGCACGAAAAATTCGGATCGGCTTCTCCTCGTCTGCCTTCGGAACAGTAATACCACAATATGGCGGCTAAGGACCAGTTGCAGAAAGAATGCTCAAACTCAATCTTTCAAATTTTGTTGGAATCAGTTTCTGATTTGTCAAATTTATTACTTTGGTAAGTAATTTAATAATGGTTGATTACTTTACTGCATGTATTTTTAATGTTACATGTATTAATTTAACATAAAAAGCTTTTAATTAATGCAAAAAATTTTCTTCTAGTTAGTAATCAATTAATACATACGATGTTAATTGCTCTGCTACCAAAATCAAAAGAGAGAGAATCATCGATTTTCCGGCCTTTTTATAGGCTTCCAGGAAAAATGACAAGTATGACATCAAAAAACGAAATTCCATTGTTTAAATGCAAAATTCTAACCAAAATTCTTGAATATGAAGGTAATGAAATTACAAAACTAATAGTATCGTTGTTAACTTATAGTGAGATCTCATCCTTATATTTACCAAAAAAATTTATTTCTTTAATTTTAAATAGACTTTTTCCTTGTAAATTTATTATTAAAAAATAGGCAGTTTGCTGGAGCTGTCATATTTTCTAGACTTTAAATTTGAAATAAAACTATCAATTGTACTTAAAATTACTATAAATCAATTAAAATAATCCTATCTTAACTAAAAATTACTAGTTTTAAACCCTAACAACTAAAATTTAAACTTTTAATAGATTTTGTTATTTGTATCCCTTACACATTATATAAGATAAGAGTCTCTGTGTTAACAAAGATTAACACTTTAAAATTTATATAAACACCTTACTCACTTATCTTACATACATTTTGTTACATAAAATGTCCTTTGTTAATGTTTATAAACTAAGTTTTTCAATAGTTTTTTCACTGTGCACTCTTTAAGTGTTCTATTAAAAAAAAATTATGTGATTAAGACCAACACTATTGATATGGGAATTAGTTTACTGTATTTCACCACACCTGCTACATGTTTTTAATTGTTCTAATGTCTTTTTTAGGTACTCATGATCTATTAGAATACTTATTTATACAATATCGAAGACTACAATTTGTATTTTATATTTTTGTAAGTACTTCCTTTTTATAATATTAATTTAAATACTTTATTAACTAAAATTACATGTTGATTTCTTAAACATGTGAAAACCATTAATACTTTTGATTTTTATTTTCTTTTTATTGTTTCAGATTAAACTTAGAATTTTAAAAGAGAACTAGGAAAAAGATGAATTGTTATGTAAAAGTGTACTCATTATGGATTGGAAATATTTAATTGTTATAAGATAGCAAAATATGGATTCTATTCAATATAAAATGCCCATTACATTCTTTGTTTATATTTAATGTATGCCTTGTGAAAATTATGAACTTGGAAACTTTAGATGTACAAAAGAAAAAGTAAATGCTGATTCTATAAAACTTATTAATATATCCTTTTATTGTAAATTATAAGGTAAGTTCTACTTATTAAATTTTTAACTATTAGATATCTATCTCAATATTTTGGTTCTTTTAAAACGGTTTTCAAGTTACAATGGCCTATAGAAAAGCAGTAGTAGTTCATACGGAGTTGACTGGCATAACTATAGTAAATTTGTTTGGAGTTGGCAGCACAGTGAATTTATTATAAATGCAAAGCCCAAGCAAGGGTGGTTTATCAAAAAATATTTAAAAGTAGTATACATTTCTATTGAAACATAGTCATAGTTGTTATTTTTCAAAGAGTCCACCCTGTAATTAGGGATTAAATAACCCAAACACAATAGAAACCCTAGATAATATTGTCACAATAGGTAACTGAATAGATCCCATGACCGTAGAACCGAAGTTTTTTTAAAGCATAATTCAAATTAAAAGTAAAATAACAATACTTACTGTAAACTTATAAAAGTTTTACTTTCATTTATTAAATGTAGTGGAGTGGTTTGCCCAATTTTTCCTACTATTTCTTTAAAATCGATATGGTCTTCATAATTGAGAGCATATTCGACAGAATCGGATTGCAGACTTATTGTGTCTGTCCACAAGGGAATTTCTTCCGAACAACTGGGATCAAATACCTGAAATAATACGAAGTTATTTTGATCAGTTCAGGAATCAGATATTTTTTTACCTCTATACTAGTAGAGACCGCGGGATTTGCACCTTCAACAGCAGGTGTGTATTCAACAATAATTTTATTAGTTGCATAGAAATTGATCATTCCGTGGGTATGAGAGAATTTGTAAAGTTTCATTAGAGTTGGTTGGACGTTAATCTTCCATTTTAAATCTTTGGGCGATGAATTTATGAGTTTTATGGTTTTTTTCACCTTATGATGTAAAGGTACTTTTTCAAACACCAACGAGCTTGGTTGAACGGCGAATTCCAGAGGACACACTCTGCAAGAAATTAAATACAAATAAGCAATACGAAATTTCTGATAAATTTGGTTACCACTAACCATTTGGATATTCAAGGAACTGGTGAAGAAATATACTTAGGTCATGAGATAAGAATCAGTAGAGAAAATCAGTCGTGTGAGATACAAAGACTATAATAACTTTAGAGTGGACAGCCTTTGAAAAATTGCGATAAACTAGTATATTTAGATGAAACATAACTGAGTCTAAAAGAAAAGTGTTTAATCAATGTATATTGTCGGTCATGATCTACATAAATGACAAGGGCTACAACTTCGAAATTGAGTGACGCAAAGTCCGTGCTAGGAGTGTCGCTGCTAGACCGAATAAGAAATTATGGGAATGCTCGATTTACAATGGAAATAAGATAACTAACCAGAGACCAAGATCAGAAAACTTAATAGAGAACTGAGATCAATGTGCCTATGGAGCAGGCAAATACACGCGACAGTGCTACAGCAGCTAGTCAGAAGAGCTGAAAATGCCTTTTTAGACAAAGCGGAGACAACCTTCATAGTTGCCAGACGTACATATAACACTACTTGGGGATTAAGACCCCGCCCAAATTGGACCTAGCCCATGTACACGCCACCCACAGCACACGTGTAATCGAAATATAGTCCAAGTACATGTTTTTTTATAGTAACGCATATTGAACTCAGCCCACGCCAATACCTATATCAAAATCTGCATCAATTATTACGGTTCCACTATATAAGATGATAGAAACTTGGTCCAAGCAAACACAGGTTGGATCTGTACAGGCCGTGGGGCAGGTTTAATATGCGCTACCCTGTCTCAAATAACCTCCCACAAAATAGTCCACACGTGGGCTGGTATTTACAAAATAGTAGTTATTCCTATGGTAACTTATGCATCTTTGGTTTGGTTTGGTTTGGTTTGGATTAAAAATGAAACCAATCTCTGCTAAGACCAAAATGAGAAAGATTCAAAGACTTGCCTAAATTGGATTAACGGGTTCAATGCGAACTACACCTACGACAGAGTCAGAAACACTACAGGACCTTCCACCTCTACATTGTATAGTAATGGGAGAGGCAAGGATACCTCTAACCAGATCACAAGGCAACTTATGGAAAGAGACATCCAAAATTCAAAAATGTGGAAGATGACATTCTTAAAATGCCGACAGATCACATACTAACTTAGGAAGAGGAATTTGGAAATTGTTATTGAAGATAGAAAGAAACTACAGAGGCACAATAAACAGTAGAGCGAATGAACAGATTGGTATACAGACAAAGAAATGAGCTTGGTATTGGAGCGGAAATATACAGCAATTATGGTAGATAGGTACGAAAGTAGCCTTCACTAGGCAAACAGAAGTCTATGCTGTACTTGTGTTGCGCAAGAGACAATAACCTGAGGGCCTACAATAAGATAAGCATTGCCCAGATGCAACCTTAACAATGAATGGCAATAATATAACAACAAATACATCTTTGTCAATTCTAGGAGTTACAGTCTCCAACAATATTTCATATTTCATATGCCCAGAAACTAGGATTTCTATACAGAGCCAATAAATATTTTACTGCGCAACAACTACTGACGATTTGCAAAGCACAGATAAGACTGCAAATGGAATACTGTTTCCATGTTTGGAGTTCAGCTCCTAAACATTGTCTCAAACTACTAGACTCAATTCAAAAGCGAGCTATAAAATTAATCAACAATCCGGCGCTCACCGATTCATTGCAAACATTAGACACCGAAGAATTGTTGGGGATCTAACACTTTTTTACAAATACTGCCATGGTCAGTGTTCCGAAGATATTGCTTCGGTAATACCACCATAAGCTACATTCAGACGTAACACTAGAATGGCACAAATTTCGCACAATTGGACTGTGCAGCTGGAAACATCAAGGACACCTCTGAACCAGAAATGTTGTTTTTATAGAACAGCCATGGAATGGAACAAACTATCAACATCAGTATTTCCAGATAGATACAACATCCAGTGCTTTAAAACCAGAGCACACACTCGCAGTACTGTACCTTCGAGTGTATGCCCTTTTGCGAATGGCTAAAATAAATTAAAAATCCACTTAATGGACCCAAACTGGCCGTAGGCATTCCGAAATGCTCTCTGAGATCATGGTCAAGAAGGTGGGTTAAAAATAAACACAAAATTTACTGGATGAACACGCCTAGACAAATACATGGGAAGACATTTATAAAAAACATATGAGAAAGTAGCAAGAGAACTGCTCATAATGAATAGGAACAGAACTACGCATCACTAGAGGACTACTCAATGGGCACTTCCCCAGTAGACAAGATGATCCCACAAGACTTTATCACCAACCAGTAAAGATTCTGTATAAACTAAATTTCTGGATAGGTCCTAGTCACTAAGAATAATAAAATACTCCTCGTTAAAACAAAGAGTTTTTTATTGTTCTTAGTAAAATGGACTTCCAAAAAGTAAGGGTTAGTACAATAAATTTAATTAGGTCCTAGTCAAATGCAGGAGAATCTAATAAGCCCAAGAGGAGTACCACCTTAAAGATAGGCAGGCTTTGTCCAGCGGTGGACTTTGTAAGGTCTGGATGTTACTTTATTTCAACCAGTTCAAAAACATACCTTTTTCCTTGTATCCAACATTTATTAATCGCTCAAAAGAGGCTCGCGTAGATTGAGGTTCGAAATAGTTCAAGGAGCGTTCAAAAATCATGTTTTAAAGGTGTATATTGAACAATGCAGTCGTTTTCGTTTCAAAAACTATCTATATATGGATATAGAAGTTGAAATTTTTAATTGTGAAACGGTTTTATGAGACCACTGCCTAATTCAGAATGGAATTAATTCAAAAATTCATATTTTATTATTTTTTATTATTACCTGGCTTGGAGCCGTACCACAAACACCACTGGATTCCTATTGACTGTCAAGTACAGTTTAGATTCAATATTTCCTTTCTTCATTCCCTTGCAAGACAAAACCAGAATTGCTTCTTCTTCTGGTGAAATGGAAACGGCTTCTTTATCTACCTTGAACGATGTATCGCTTTCGTCCATTTCAAGGTTTACTATGCATGTCATCTGGGAAGTATTTTTGAGAAACATTTCTGTGTTATAAAAAGGAGACCTAAAATTACAAAAACCAAATACCATTGTTAGCCCTAAAGTAAAATATCATGAAGTAATTGGAGTCATGATATCCCAGCAGGTAGGACTTTCTCATTTCAATATATTTCTGTAAAGTGAAGTAATAGGATAATTGTAGAGGGTCCCCATTACGTAAACATGTAATTACTTAAGGGGTTCCTTGATTAGAACAAATTTGAGAACCCCTGTTCCAGATAAAAGAAGCAAAATCCCCCATTTACTGCACTAAAATATTTTAAAATCTCCATCTGGCTCCACCTTCTAAATTATGGGTGGAGAAATCAATCATTTTTAGTATCATTTGATGATAACAGCTGTCAATTAGATGATATCGTCACTGGAATGGGTTATGGAGATGCTGCAATGGGCCAGGATGCATCAAACTGGAGATATCAGCATGAAGCTGGCTTTGTGGAAGATAAATTGATGGCTGGGCATAAATGAATCGGAATTAGGCTAGCGTAAAACTGTAGGCCCCAACTATCTGTGTCGAGAATTCTTGAGATATGCACAACACAGATAGTTGCGAGAGGTTGCCTACGCTCTGTATGAAGAAGAAGAAATCATTTAAAAGGTGAAGAAAGTGAGATATCTTCGAATTTGCTTGGTAGATGTGGTCAATTTAACTAGAACCAGATGTAGACAGTAAGGAAGGCGAAGGAAAAAAAATTGGATGCCTTTACGAAGGTACAGAGGATGATAAAACAAAGAAAGATGGAGAAGACAACTTAAGAGGTGTAGAAGAAAGTGAGTGGAGGTGGCCTTGATGAATATTCTATAATATGGTAGCGGGGTCATGCATCTGGATGGGGATTTTAGTGCCTTCCCTCAGCGTAGATAGTAGGATTGCCACCAGTCGAATCCCACACTAAAAAAAAAACATGAAAGCAGTAAATATTTAGGAATTTACTTTGCAGTTCCAAGGATGATTGGTCCAAAATCAAAAACGTCTTCCTCAATACCGTATACGAAATTTTCAGGTACAGGTTTGCTTTGCAAATTTGGCAAACATTTGCTAAACATTTTTTCTGGAGAAAAGTCGATTCGTGGTAGTTCGGATATGGCGTGACATTTTATAAAAAAGCAGTGCTTGTAGAGACCCATTATTTCGATTCTGTAATTATGTTCGTATTCACCAAATTCTGTTGGAAGGAAGGATACTTCGTACTTCATTTTTTCTCCTGGAAGAATAACGCGTAACGAAAATTCCGAGGCATTGACATCTCTGACGTCTAGGACTAAAAGAAGATATATATAATAGTAATTTATGCAACAAGTGCATAAAGTGGTACTTTTTTTCACGATTGGGAAATTTGCGCGCACTAACCGAAGGTGAGTGCCGCAATCCCAAGAGTGAAAAAAAGGCACTTTATGCATGTGTTGCATACAATATTTTTTCGACGATCGTAAGAAATTTTGTCCCATACTTACTTTATTTTCCGTTTTGTTGCAGAATTAGTAACAGAATGTAGCCTATTAATTTGTAGATAAATAAAGAGAGAGAACAAATATAACAAATTTATTTATTGAACTGTTTTAAATATTTTTTTATTATAACAAATTATAATTAGGTATCGTGTGTAACAATTATTATTTACTTCATTATATTTATATTGAAAGCCTCTATTATTTCTTCGGGAGTACTACAAATATATGTTTCTTCCTCGAAATTCGAATTATTTTCTTCCATTTTACTCAGTACACGAAATACTAACTGTCAAATCACAAACAAATTACTTAGCGTTTCTAAAATGTCAACTCTTATTTGGTTTTCCATAGGTGACGTGATTGGCCGATTCTATGTGTTTTATAATGAAATTTTCTATAATTTGGTTAACAGGAATAATTTTAAATACTTCCCAGTTTTGATAACCTATCCCTGGATAGGTATAAGTATTTAATAAATAAAAAAAATAGTTCCGACGCGGGATTCGAACCGACGACTTCTTGCTTAGTAGGACCTTGTGCTTGCTCATACGCTATCGTGACAGACCACTAAATTGATGACAAAACTTCTTATAACTAGACTGTAGGCTGTCATTTTACTTTTTTTAACATGTTAAAAAAAGTAACTTTTTTTAACACGTGAAAAAAAGTGGTACTTTATGAACTAATAACTGTGAAAAAAAGTGGACTTTTTTTAACGATCGTCGAAAAAATATTTTACTATTATTTATTCGGTACAAATTAATAGAATGAAAGTCATTTTGGAATTGTTTATTTGCAATAATGATTTAGAACGTCAAATTAAGGATTTTAAAAGTCCATAGTGTTGGAACTAAGAATTTTAAATAGATACTTTTTTATTTAATTCTAAAAAACTTAAAGTACTGGGTGTTCCAGAAGTTTATGAACCATTTTAACTGCAAATATATCGGAACTTAAAAATCATAGAGTGCTGCGGTTTTCGAGGAACAATTTCTTTTTATATAAAGTTTTTTTTAATATATATGTTTATTTAGTAGAATGTTATATATGGGATGTTTTAAAAAAAGGTGTTTTTTATATGCAAATATATCGTCGTTTTTTTTAATGGAACGCCCTATGTATATGTATTGTAATGAATATTATGATTTGAGAGAAAGTTTATTGATTTGATTGATTTATTTATTAGATATTACTTATTTAAATGTACTAATAGCAACAAGATCTTTTTCTCAGGGGGTGTTTGGTTATGCTAGTTTCTATTGGGTTATTAGGTAGAAGGTATTTGAATAAAATTGATTAATTATAATTATAAATTTATTATAAAATAATTAAATTAAAACAGTAATGTTGAAAGTTTAATAATGAAACTAATTAGAAAAAATATTAAAAAGAAAGGCCTTTAGTAATTATAAAAGAACTTACTTGATGTGAATTAAGTTAAACTAACCAATGTTGTTTATGTAATGGCAAGTAAGATTATCAAATACACTAATTATTAAATATCAAGTAAATTCTTTGTTTTTTTTTAATTATAAAATTCAACTAACTACTACAAAATTTTTTTAAAAAATTACAATTTTATATGACCTTGATATGTAAAGTCCTGTTTCCGGATTGGTGGAAAAATCTGTAGGTGATCTATGAAAAACGTAGACGAACGAAGTGATACGTGGTATTTGCGATTTTGATAAACTGAAGTGTTGTTAGACGATTAGTTTCTTGTGTAATTATTGTTCTTTGTTTGTTCCTCAAATTTTAGTGTTGATGGATTATAGTTCCTTTAGTTATATTAATAATAGTAAGTACTCTTCTTTTTTACATCAACCGAAAATGTTTTAATTTCACTTTTGATTAGTTTTCAATATCAATTTTGGCACTTTGTTTTACTTTATAATTGTTTTACTTTGTATTTTTAACGTCACTTTATTATAACTACTTTTTAAAAACTGTTTGTTCACTTTTTAACTGACTGTTCACACTCACTGATTTTCTCTGTTTGACTTCCAATAATAAACTTCCTCCCTAACGACCTCTGTTCAGTCTTTTATAGGTTTCAAACTTCTAGAAGCTTCTTTTTTTTCTAGAGATTAGTCATTTCTGGGAAAAAATATGTGTATCTCTTTCTTTCCTATTTATGACAAGACATTCTTACTTCGTCTATCATCGATCATTCCAGAATAAAATATATAGTAAAATACATCTGTCTCCTTTTTACACATTATCTGTCTTTTTTTTACACATTATATAATCAATTTTCGCGAAGTTTCTACTAGAAGTACTAGATATAATATTGATACATTACATAATAAAATTATTTCTAACTTAAAATTCTCTTACAAATACACAAAATATATAATAAAATAATACAATATAATAAAAATTATTTGATTTAGTTATATTAAACAACCTCTGTTGATATTATACTCATTATAGAATATTTAAATATTACAGTATGTAAGGAAAAGAGTTCCTCTTTCAGATAAAATAAAAATATATAGGGTGTTCGACGATATTGCTTTTAAAAAACACCTTTTCTTTAAAACACCCTATATAAGATTATATATACTGAAAAAAAATTTTTACAAAAAGAAATTGTTCCTTGAAAACCGCACCACTTTATGGTTTTTAATTTCCGATATATTTGCAATTAAAATTGGTCAGAAACTTCTGAGACACCCGGTAGTGAAGAAACATAAAAAAGCTTTAGAATTGTTTAAATAAAATATTCAAAAGAAAATATTTACATTGCGATTGGCCAGATTCACCGGATGCCTCTCCACTTTTAATATTGCTACCTTTTTTCTTTTTCGACTTTGATCTTCCTGAGTTTTGTGGAGTGACAATACTTGTCTAAATAAAAAAACATGGTTAATAAAATTGCCATAAAACATTTCACAAATACATTAAAGGAAATAACGATTCAAAACTTGATAAATTGGTTGGTAAAGTGTATTTGCAAGAAAAAATGGTTGGCTGCAGTTAAGCTACTTGATTTCAAATCTCCATTGTGTAGGAAAGAGCTTGTCAATAAACATGCAAAGTATTAAGTGCCGGATTTGCGATATTTGTATATGTATCTAATTTAATATTATATAGACATATATTCGTATTTACTAGAACGATAGAGCGTATTAGCTACCTACTAAATACAACCGAAGACTTCGCGAGAAATGAAAACTGACAAATTTGACCAAAAAAAACCTTACCATTTTACCTGCTATGCCTATTTCAAATTATTATAATCCAGTCCCTTCAACTAATGCCTAATAATCTGGGATGTATATGGTCGAATTTGGCATACCTAATGAAATTGCCTCAGGCAGCTTAACTAAAGTCAACCATTTTTCTTGAATGCCTCGCAACATAGTTTCGTTCTGTCAACTGTGACGTGCAACCAGATTCATACTGGACAAGGTATATATTTATAGTATTTTTCACAGTAAATGGTATTGGCTTATTAACTGCAATAAACTAACCGATTTAATCTCATTGTGTAGAAAATCATCAGGTAAAAGACGCAAATGTGCTACAGGGTCGAACTTAAGATATTTGAATTTTGCATAATATAGGAGATACAAATAATTTATTTGAATGTTACAATTCTATTCTATTGTAATGACTATTATGATTTGAGAGATTATTTATTGATTTATTTATTTATAAACTTAATTGATTAATATATTTGATTATTATTTAAATGTAATATTGCAACAAGATCTTTTTCTCAGGGGTTTTGGTTATGCAAGTTTCTATTGGATTATTAGGTAGAAGGTATTTGAATAAAATTGATTAATTATAATTATAAATTTATTATAAAATAGTTAAATTAAAACAGTAATGTTGAAAGTTTAATAATGAAACTAACTAGAAAAAATATTAAAAAGAAAGGCCTTTAGTAATTATAAAAGAACTTACTTGATGTGAATTAAGTTAAACTACCCAATGTTGTTTATGTAAGATTTTAAGATTGTTTAAGTAAGATTATCAAATACACTAATTATTAAATATCAAGTAAATTCCTTTGTTTTTTTTTAATTATAAAATTCAACTAACTACTACAAAAATTTTTAAAAAATTACAATTTTATCTGACCTTGATATGTAAAGTCCTGTTTCCTGATTGGTGGAAAAATCTGTAGTTGATCTATGAAAAACGGAGACGAACGAAGTGATACGTGGAATTTGCGAATCTGGTAAAATGTCGTCTTGTAAGACGTTTGGTTTCTTGAGTGATATTATCGTTCTTTGTTCCTCCAAATCTCCAAATTGATATGGTTTAGTGTGGATTACAGTTCCTTTAATTGTACTATTAATAGTAAGTACTCTTATATTCTTCTTTTTTATCAACCGAAAATGTTTTAATTTCACTTTTTGATTAGTTTTTAATGTCACTTTTGTCACTTTGTTTTACTTTTTGATTGTTTTAATTTGTATTTTTAATGTCACTATTTAATACTTTGTATTAACCACTTTTAAAAACTGTTTGTTCACTTAGTTCTAGTTGACTGTTCACACTCACTGATCTTCTCTGTTTGACTTCCAATAATAAACTTCCTCCCTTCGACCTCTGTTCAAGTCTTTTATAGGTTTCAAACTTCTAGAAGCTTCGTTTTTTTGTTCTAGAGATTAGTCATTTCTGGGAAAATATGTGTATCTCTTTCTTTCCTATTTATGACAAGACATTCTTACTTCGTCTATCATCGATCATTCCAGAATAAAATATAGTAAAAATATATCTGTCTCCTTTTTACACATTATCTGTCTTTTTTTTACACATTACATAATCAATTTTCGCGAAATTTCTAGTAAGTCTTAAATAACATATTTATGTACTAGATATAATATTGTTACATTACATAATAAAATAATTTCTAACTTAAAATTCTCTTACAAATACACAAAATATATATAATAAAACAATACAATATGATAAGGATTTAGTTAAATTAAACAACTTCTGTTGATATTATAATCATTCTACTATTGTCAAATATTTAAATATTACACTATATTTAGTTCAGTGTCGCTATCGCTATCCTCATCTAAATTAATTATAATTGGCGCAGGCGCAATTGATTTTACAAAAAGGTACGAGTTTTTAACGTTTATAACATGACTTAGGGTAGAGGTATTTTATCAGTGCTCTATTTTATAAGCGAATATGGGTGTGCACAGTGAAGAGTTTTCAGTATCTTATAAAATTTGGGAGTGTTCTGTAATACCGTACATTAAATTTAATTTTAAATATAAGAGTATATTAATATTAAGAGTATCGTGCTTATTTGGTTACAGATATTTAAAATGGGACATTCTACCATTGCAAAAATACTAAAAAAGACAGTAGAAGTTTTATGGCAGTAGCTGCAACCAACACACATGGCAATACTAACCTAACCTAACCTTGTAATATTAGTTGGTCGTTGGGCGACAATTTGTAACCATATTATTACGTTGGGCGCCACTGAAATCTTTTTATTTTTTATTATACTAATGAAGAAAGTTGTTTTAAGCTGAGTTATTTAAATAAGTATCATAAGATGACAGAAAAATGTCAGAAAAAACTGTCTATGAAGATAAAATAAAATGATATGAAAATATACCAACAGATAAAAGATAAATAGATTTCCTTGGTGCTAAAATTAATGAAATTGAGAATACTTTACAAAAAAAATAATCCGCAAACAGTTCTTTACAAAAACTTATTCTAATACAGTTGACGATACGAAAATGATTTTGATATTACGTTTAAGAAATAAAGAAAAACGAGACAGCTGTATAATATTATAAATGCATTTATTTACGTTGGTCGACTTATCTTTTTTTACATCTGATCCATTGGTTGATCCAGGAGAGGGCTGGTCCAGTGAAGGGTTGGCTTGATGAACAGAACCAATCAGCGGTAATTCGGTAGTAACCCAGTAATGTCTTTGAACTTGAAATTTGTAATGTCTTTTGAACTTGAAAATTATAATGTCTTTGAACTTGAAATTTGTAACGTCTTTCAACTTGAAATTTGTAACGTCTTTTGGTATTGTATATTCCAATGCTGTGTATAACACCAATGACAATAAGAGAATCAATCGTGGTTTAAGGTATTGGACTAAGCCACATTAAAGATCGTGTATAAAGTTGAAATTACTGACAGGAATCGTTTATAATAATTAACATGTTAAGAACTCTATACAATAGATGGTGTTAGTGTTAGCCATATAATTAATTTAAAAATACTACGTTTTTAGTTAACATATCATGTTACAACCTAACCTAACCAACAGAAGAAATGTTTTATAAAATTGCTATGGATTTTTTTGAAATATGAAACTTTCCCAATTGCATTGGCTCTATAGATGGAAAACATATACGCATAAACTGTCCTAGTGACTGAGGTACTATGTATTTTAATTACAAAGAGTACTTCTTAATTGTTCTACTAGCAGTAGCTGCTGCAAATTATAAATTTTCCATAATTGATGTTGGAGGGATATGGAAAGCAAAGTGATGGATGTACATTCCGGTCTTCAGCTTTGTATGCTTTGATGCAGGCAAAACAATTGAATATTCCAGATGATTATGTCCTTCCAAATACCGAAATTATCATGCCATATACGTTTATTGCTGATGAAGCATTTCCTTTGCTGGATCATTTACTAACGCTCTATGGCAAAAGAAGTAGATAGCAGAAGAATGAAATCATCCATTCCGTAAATTATAATCGCTCCTTCATTGTGCACGCTCTAGTTTAAGTATATTATTCTTTAAGCGCTTATAAAATACCTCTATCTTCGCTGCGAGTATCTAGTATCAAAGCTCCCATATGTACGTACCCTAAAAGAACTTTTCCAACTCTCGGTAAGAATTTCATTCATACAGTTCCTAATTAATTCTACCACACTACCAATTAAAGTCGGAGAAGTAATTTTTCCACGCACACTCGATTTAAGTTGGTGCCACGTAAGCTCTATGGGATTGAACACGCAGTAGTAGGGAGTTAGTGGTAATACTGTATGTCCCAATTCTTCTGCAATTGTATCACAAACATACGTTTTTTTTTAAAGAAAATGACTGCAGGAGTTCTTTTTTTGTATAATTTTCCTCAAAATATATTTCATTTGCAGCCATGAAGTTTTGAATCTCCAAATTTGTATATTTGAGCCAGGAATTTTTTGCAATTGTCGACTATGATAGCTTGCGTTGTCCATTACTATAACGCTGTTTGGCGGAATGTTGGGTAACAGACAATTTTTAAACCAATGTTCAAAAAGCTCTGCAGTCGTATCTTCGTGATAATCAACACAAGAGTCCTTAATATTTTTGGCAGAAAGCCACATAGCGTTTGGGATCCAACCATTTTCTGATCCTGCGTGTAATATTGTGATTCTCTTCCCTTTATTTGATGGTGCTTTTGTTTTACACTTATCAGAGGAATCAGACCATCCTTTGGAAGGGGTGTCATGCGTGTCAAATCACGTCTCGTCGAGGTAGAGTATTGGCTGATTTTTAGACCGACATTTTCTTATTGACGTGGATTACATTATTACTTGTCTCAATTTTGTGATATTTAAAGTCCATTGCAGACAGAGCTCGCCAAAGAGTAGTGAGGCCACAGTTGATGTGAGTTTCGTCATTAATGAGCCGCTGTTTCAAACTTTTGATTGTAGGGACACGCTGCTCATCGTACATAGTGTAGATTTTTCGCCTTATCAAATCTTTTTCCCAGTCGTCTAGACTTTTTGTGACACCGGAATCTTTACGCTTTTTTCTTGATTCCATGGAATTTTCAACAACTCGTCTAACTAAAGTAAGAGGCACCTTCGTCAAATTACTGGTTACTCTTGCTGCAGCACCCGCGTTATATCCTTGCTGAAGTTAGGAACTATACACATTTTTTATAATGATTTTCGCGTCACAAGATAAGTGAATCTTCTTTAACGAACCACTGGAAGAGGCACTATTACCTTTTATCCACGGACGCCACATACTGCCTATTTTGTACGTTGGGGTATAAAATATTTGCTATTAATGTCTGTAATAACAAATAAATGTTATAAAATTATTGAAATGAACACTTCCAATGAAATACAAAGACTAAAATGAACAAGAAGTGTAAGCTGTAATCCTCTACAATCCCTCTCTGAGAAACAAAATTACCTGAATCAGGTCCTTTTACATTTATGATGTGCATCTCGGATTTTACAACTTAAGGGTCTAATTGGTTTTATTATAATCCTTCAGTCAATACCATTTATTGTGAAAACTACTATACACAGAAAAAATTTCTTATACTACTTCAAATCTTACCTGTGCCTGAATAAAGGACGCCCTTTCTTGATCAAAAGAATCAGATAAAGGTAAAGGTAAATATTCTATTTTAAATTGTTTGGAATGCACCTTGTCATATCTTTTTATGTCCTTTAAAACAGAATACATTACGCTAGATTCCTTTAATACCACACTAGAGGTACATTTTAATTCTTCCATACTATTATTCAACTCCCAATTAGTTTGTAATAAATTATTTACAACTCCTGATACATCTTGCTCGTAATTGTTTGGGGCTGCTCCATTAATAATTATGATCGGGAAACCTAATACATTAAAAAAAATAATTATATTTAATTCAAACTAGTATTTTTTAAATCACAAATTGACTTACCAATATCTCCAACATCCATATTCGTCTGAGTTACGACAGGTGTAAATTTAAATGTTAAACTAGCTTTATGCAATTTTTGTTTATTTTTTTTGTCATTTTTAACAGAAGTTGTGGCTGGTGGCTGAAAAAAATATTAATTTTAGAAATTATTATTAATTACGATCCGTTAGATTCCTTTTTTTTATTTTAAAGCCATTTCTAATATCTTTAACTATAAAAAGAGCGTCTCCTATTTATAAAGTCAATAAAACATACTTTTATACTTCATTTTCTTCACGTTAGGCGCCAAATTGCGCGACTTGTATAATAGGTATGCACAATGGATTGTTTTTTAGTTTTTGATTTGAAATTTCTTGCAATTTACAAAATTTTAATTGGATTTACCTTTTTCTTTTAAATTCTGCCCGACAAATAGCGAGACTGGTCTTGGTCTTGCGGTCTTGGTATTGGTCTTGCAGAAAATGCAAGACCAAGACCAACTTCAGGCTGCAAGATCAAGACCAAGACCGAGCAGTGCAAGACTTATGCAAGACCAAGACTTAGCATTGCAAGATATACGCAAGACCAGGACCAAGCCTGCAAGAGTCTTGCGGTCTTGCGTCTTTTAAACATATAAAGCAGCCATGGATTATTTTAAACTCTATAGTTTTGGTTTCCTAAGCGGCCGTAATTTGACGACCGTTTTCATTTGACACCAGTATTGTTTGATTATGTTTTAAATCACATAAAAGATGACTTTGTTTCAAAACCATGCAATGGAAATAAAAATCCAATAACTCCTGAACAGAAACTATGTTTATTTCTAAGGTAAGTCCATGGATAAGCTTTATTAATGTTTATATATTACAAAACTTGGACAATGTTATGAATCATTTGGAGAAAGAGGCATTGTCGTACTGTACTCCGCTGAGAACGCAAGTAGAGAAGTCCTTGACGAAGATGAAGAAGAAGCTTGGTTTTGAGGGTTATAATTACTGATGGTACCATAACAAGCAGAAGTTGACCGGCTGTGCTTAGTTGCTATAGCTACTTGACACTATGAAAGATTTACCTTTTCCGCACTTGTTAGGATAATAACTATTTCATACTTAATTTATCGCTACAATGTAATATAAAAAAACATAATTTTTATAATGAAAAATACTATCCCTTTCAGTTAATCTTTCTTTACTTGTAATGATTTTAATAACTATTTTTCCTTTTTTTTTGTAAAACTGGACCCCAGTAAATCTAAAAAAAAGTGCAAGACTTGCAAGAGTCTTGGTGCAAGACCAAGACCAAGACTGGACCCTGCAAGAACAAGACCAAGACCAAGATTGCTTATTTGACTGCAAGACCAAGACCTTGTATGCAAGACCAAGACCAAGACTAACCCGGTCTTGGTCTTGGTCTTGCATTTGCTCATCACTACGACAAAAAAGAACATTGACCGTTATAAACAAAAAATATGCAATTTTAAATGATCAAATCTCCTTACGGACGAAAAATTGAAATAAAAAATTAAAATACCACTGACTTGGAATAAAAACTAAAAAATTTGTCTGTTTAAAATAAAGAATGTTGACGCTGCTGGCCAAAAACTGAAAATGTCTTATAGAATATAAGATTTTACCCAAATGTCAGTCCAAGACATACCCTGACAGGGCTAAAAATGACTGGACACATTTAGAAACAAGTGTTTTGACTTTTTGTTAAATGATTATTTTTTTAAAATGTATTAAGAACAATAAACAAACAATTCTTTATCAAAACTTACACAAATTATTTAATTTATAAAAAATTTATGAATAAATTTTCTTTATTTACCATATTACCACCTTTCAATTTATTATGGCCAACAAATCCTAAACCAAAATCTACTTCTTAAATCCTAGATTTAGATCTAAACTAATTTTTCTCAAGTAAGTGTCACCAAACACCGAATAAGGAAGGTACAACAAAAATAATATTATAAAACTAAAAATGGATAGTGATTGATGCAAGATATTCGATACGGTCAATTACAATGTTTAATATTGTATAACAATATCGGTATCGGTGGTTATTTATTAAATTGGTGTAAAATATAATGTAATAAAACACCGCAAGACGTGTAGGTATCTTATAATGCAACATTTTCAATTGTTTAAGTTTCCTACATTATAGGCATATTTTATGTAAATTGTTTTTTGCTCTGATTAAATTTTTCAATTTAGTAGGTAACTAAAACCCTTCCTGTTGTAAAAACTGAGATTGTTTTTAAAGACCTCTAATTTTTCTTAACGCGACAATTTCGGACACTTGTGTATTGATAGAAAATGTTTATTTATCATTTCGGAAAATTAGGAACAGTAACAATGTGACATCATTATGTTGAAAGAAGTCTATTGTGACTCTTGCGACATGTGGTCGGGCATTATCTTGTTGGAAAGTTGGATTTGCCAGGGTGTCAAGATAGGGTAAAAGATGGGGTTCTAAAACTTCTTGGATATAACGCTGCGCGTTAATGTTACCTCTGAGTTACCTAGCATTCCCAAACTATAACTCCAACAGTTTGATGAACATGCCTTTCAACAAAAAACCGTGGATTTCTCCTTTCACCACGTCGTCTTCTAACCCTAAACAAAATCGAGACTCGTCACTAAAGACAATACTGTTTCATTCCTGATCCCAGAGTGACCGTTCTCTGCACCACTCAAGGCGATTACGTCGGTGTTCTGGAGTTAAAGGGAGGACCCAGTGTGGTCGGTATGAAAACAGGCCAAAACGTCTTATTCGTCGGTAAACACTTCGCATGCCATTAGGTCTTCCGTGTTCTGCAAACCATTCATTTGCAATGGACCTGGTAGTGGAGACACGGTCCCCTAAGGCCAATCTTAGGCGGCAATCTTCACGGTCTGTTGTTCTACGATGGCGTCCAGAGCCCCTTGCTCTTTGCGAACGGCCTTCTCGAAGCCATGCCTGACAACACCTAACCACGGTGTCTACACTTCTTTGCACTCTAACTGCAATTTCCCGAAAAGAAAATCCAGCTTCCCGAAGTCCCACTATACGACCCCTATCAAACTCACTAAGTTGACGAAATCGTACAGGTCTCCGTACCCTCGAAATAATTTACCACAAAACTCAATTAAGTTTTAATTTTAGAAAAAAATTGTAAATGGAAAAAAAATTGGAAAAAACATAAAGAACAATCTGTGGGTTTCCAAATTTTGATTTTTTAAAATTGACAAAATTAAATGATATTTTTTAATTTTTTTTAACAGAAACCCGATATAAAAATCTAAAACCTACAAATTATTCGGAGTTTTCTTTTGAATGTCTCTGCAAAAAATTAAATGATTCAACAAAAAAATGTGAATTATTTTTATGGATAACATTTAATCATACCTTGATAAATATCCCTTGGATTTTATCCCAAAATTCGGCCATATCTACAGCGTTATCTTGAAAATTCGAATATGCCGTAAACTGATTTTCTAACGCTTTTGGTATTTCCTTAGTGACCTCTGAAAAGCGAAAAGAATAAGAATACACGTGTTTAACATAAAATATTTGTACTTACGTTTGGTTATTGTGTTTTTTGGACCTAACAATTGGTCTTTCAAAGCAGTTAAAATTCCTGGACTCTTATTGCCCTTTTTAGTCTTAACTGAATCACCTTCACCTTTTAACAAGAAAATGTAACATCAATGGAAATTCTACAGTTACAAGAATAAACTCGCTCTGGATGATGAAATTAAAAATTAATAGCACAATACAACATTATATTTATTAGTCCAGGAGGAATCGGCGCATGAGTACCGAAAACTATTCCACCTCAATTTTTTTATGTGATCCTTTTCAAATTGTCCTCCTAATGATATAAATGCATGTTGCCATGGCGCAACCCGGTGCCATATTGTTTAAACCGAAATTGTTTAAACAATTACAAGGAATTGTTATTTTTCAAACGGACAATTTTTTTTTATATTCTTTATTGAAATACCAATAAAAAAGGTCCTATGACTTTTCACGATAAAGTTAATATTTTTAAAGATATGAATTTTTTAAAATTCGAAAAATCTCAAATTTGGGTACTTTCGACCCATGAAAAATATATTAAAAAAAAAGATAATGTGAAAGTAATATTTTTTTTTAATTCTCTATACAATAGTTAATAATATTGTTAATAGAGATTTAAAAAAATTTCATTGTTTATATCTTTTTTTTAATTGTTAATTTGTATGCATCGCTTACCTTTAAGTATCGCTGTCTCTCTCTGACTCATGCGTTGCGTCGGCCTCTCTGTGTCTTGAATCATTATTTATCATTTATCTTAAAAACTATCAACTTTATCAAAATTTTTAAAGAAAGCAATGTTATTAGATAATAATTAACTTGCTTACAATTTGTTTTTAATAAATTTTTTTCTGAAATCAATTTTTCAAAAGTTAAGCATATGTCATTAAACTTACTTTTATCAGTTTATATTTACTTTTTTGTTATTATCATAGTAATTTTTGCATTTATATCAACAATAATAAGATATAATGGTATTTGAACATTTTAGAAATCACAATTATTTATAAATAATAAAAATATATTGGGTATTTAGAAAAAATATTCAAATAAATTGAATAAAAATAATTTTATGTATATGTATCATAGTGTGTGTATGAGTATGTCTGAGTAAGAAAAAAATTCTTTCTTTTATTTTTTATTCTTTCAAGGTTACTCTTTGTATAAATAATGTTCCGATTTATGCTTAAAGAACTTTTGAAAAATTGATTTTAGAAAAAAATTTATTAAAAACAAATTGTAGGCAATTTAATTATTATCTAATATCATTGTTTTCTTTAACAATGTTGATAAAGTTGATAGTTTTTAAGATAAATGATAATGATTCAAGACACAGAGAGGCCGACGCAACGCATGAGTCAGAGAGAGACAACGATACTTAAAAGTAAGCGATGCATACTTGTGAGCGCGCCAAATTAACAATTAAAAAAAAGATATAAACAATGAAATTTTTTTAAACCTCTATTAACAATATTATTAACTATTGTATAGGGAATTAAAAACATTTGTTACTTTCAAATTATCTGTTTTTTTAATATATTTTTCATAGGTCGAAAGTACCCAAATTTGAGATTTTTCGAACCTTAAAAAATTCATATCTTTAAAAATATTAACTTTATCGTGAAAAGTAATTGGACCTTTTTTATTGGCATTTCAATAAAGAATATAAAAAAAATTTGTCCGGTTGAAAAATAACAATTCCTTGTAATTGTTTAAACAATTTCGGTTTAAACAATATGGCATCGGGTTGCGCCATGGCAACATGCATTTATATCATTAGGAGGGCAATTTGAAAAGGATCACATAAAAAAATTCAGGTGGAATAGTTTTCGGTACTCATGCGCCGATTCCTCCTGGACTATATGGATATCATTCAAAATCTTTACGATTTTTCTCAAAAAAAGCCTTATCATAACAGTATTTCCCAAAATATAGTAGGTACTGGTTGTTGTTAGGTTGCTCCAAGATGAAGCTATAAACTCTGCGATGAAAGAAAATTTTTAATTCATAGAAAGTAGTGAATGTTAGTAACAATATAGCTTTAGATAACAGAATCATAACAAGTTGATAAATTAAAGTTTTCAATGTTTTTGTTAGACATATTTCATCTTGACCTACTTTTACCAGCTTTAGTGTCTTTATCTCCTTTGCGTTTCTTCGACTTTTTGGGAGTTTTAATTACTTCTGTATTTTCTTTTGTATTTTCCTCTTCTGATGATTTTCCACCAGATTTTTTTTTCTTAGATTTCTTATTGCTTTCATTTTTTTCGCCTTCCATGTCGACGGGTACAATAATTCGAGCTTGATTACTTCCTACAGAATGATAATACTATAAATTCTTCTTAAGACATACTGGCAATTTAATTTTCAATAAATTTGGATTTTTAAAACTTACTCATTGTTTTCTTTCTTTCTTTTTCTTCTTCTGAAACAGATAATACACTCATTTAAGTTACATAGAATTACAGTAGCAGATTAAATATTGAAATAAAATTAATTGAAAGTTGTCCATTACAGTTGATCGAAGATTGTTTATCTAGGCCATAGGTCGATGTAAACTCACCAGAAACTTAATGGTGCAATTTATAGGGTTTGCCATGTTAATTTTTACCGATTTTTGGTTACAGAACATACAGATGAGCTCAAAATCCCAATAATAGAGTACCTGATTTTTTTTAAATGGTGCAACATTAACTTAACCAACGGTCTGTAAAATATAGTAGGGTTGCCTCACTTTGCTGGCAACATGGCGGCGAATACGTCACAGCTACGTCACCAGAATGCCAGAGTCTGCTGAGCATTGAAGTTTACGTAGTTTTTGATGGTTTTCTAACTTAAATTGCAGTTTTTTTAGTTTTCGTAGGTTTTTTGGAATTTATAAACTTTTCTTTATACATCCATACCCTTATTTTACACTAAACTTATATAAATTCTATATATTTCTTCTCAGGGTGGTTATGTTCTGCAAGTTTCTAGTTGGATTATTAGTCATATCAATGAAAAAATTGATTAGTTATGATTACAAATTTATTATAAAAGACTAAATTAAAACAGTAATGTATTCAATGGCTAATAAAGAAAATAATAAGTAGGAAGAATAAGAAAAAGGTCTTTTATGAACCAGAAAAGAACTTATTGTTATTTAAAATGATGAATAAGTTATTATCGAAATTCATTAATTATTAAATATCAAATCAATTCTTTTGTTTTAAATTATATAACTTAAACTTACTACTACAATCATTTAAAATGTTTTACAAAATTATCTGACCATAACTTGTGTACTGGATGTTTCTCATTGGTTGAAAGAGATCTGTACTTGCTCTATAACGAATTTTGATAGTACCTGACTTCTGCCGCTAGAAGAATTATCGGCGCTGATAGACGTTTGGTTGTTAGTTTTATTCTGAGATACAATTGTTTTTCCCAATTGATTCGTGAATACAGTTTAGTGATTTTGTGTCTTATTGTAGTTCTTTTTTTTAATTTATTTTAATGGTTAGTACACTCGGAAAATACTATTTCTTTGCACACTGTCACTATTTATACTCTAAGCTTCCAGAAGTTTACTGAAGGTTCTAGGAATTAATAATGTTCTAGAACACTATCTTCACCTTGGTCTTCCCTATATACCACTAGACATACTAATTCTATTCACTGTGGAACTTTCTGGAACACAATCAATACAAATATATCTGTCTTCTCACATTACATAATTAATTTTAAGAAATTTCTAGTAAGTTTAAGTAACTTGTTTATGTACAAAATATAATATTGATAAATTATACAATAAAATTATTTCTATGTTGAAATTTACTTACAAATACCTAAACGAAACTTATTTTTAAGTATATGTCTAAGAATCTTACATTAATTAAAAATATATTGATAAAATCAATTTTAAACAAATCTATATAACTTATATCACTAAAATCATATATTGTCCTTAATATTATGGTAAAAGTAGCTTTGTTTTTATTTCTGTTCATTATTTACAATTGAAATTATTTCACTGTTTTCACAGTTATTAGATTAAGAGAGTATAAACAACTTCTGTTGATATTACTTATTTGGCTGTCTCAAGTAATACCTATAGGTACAAAAGTTTTATGATGCAGCTCATTTAATACCCCCTCCATTTATGTTTTAATAGAAAATATAATATTTCAGTTATCTGCCCATTGTCTTTATTTTACTAAACTTTTCTCAGTAATTATTGTTTAAAACCTTATTTCCATTACACTTCAGATGCTGGAAATCGGACATCAGCATACTTGTGACGTCACGACATGCCGTGTACTGATTGGCTAAAAGTTACGAGACAACCGTACTTTATTCTACAGACCGTGAACCTAACCAAAAATATTGAAGTAGAATTATTAATTTACAGAATGTTTACTTAAAATGACCCACAATTAGTCTATAAGACTGATACTGTCTTAAGTATGTTGCTGGATACTTACTGAGTCGCTTACGTATTTCTTCATCTATTAAAAATTGTTGATATCGTATTTCCACCTCTTCGTCTATATAACTGGATAGAGTATAAGATAAAAGTATCAACATGATAAACTTTACGTTGCCAATTCCATTCAATAGAACTTCGAGAACCAATGTGGGATCTGGCATAAACATACTATCTAAGCTTTCGATTACTACAATTTGTTTCATTTTATTGAACTTCGATTTTAACAAATTGGCAAATCTAGGGGACAGAAAATTAACATTAATATTAAATATCTTATATATAAGCAAAAAAGTAAGAAAATAATATTCATTTTGTATAGTTTGCCATTCCTATTGGCCTCTTGCTGTGTGACTTGGCTTTGCTTATATTTTTCCTACTTGCTTACTGGCTCAAGCATCTGAATTTTCAATTCTCAACACCTTTAAATACCAGTGCTGCTTCTTGTACATCTGGTATATTTCTAACCCTCTTGTATTTGATTGTTGGTCTAGTTTTTGCATTACCTTCTGCATTGTTCTTAGATCTCTGGTGATTAGTGATCTGCATTGCTTTATTTCATCTACCTTAATTGTACCATCGTCATTTCCGCCAGTCTTGTCAGTTTCCCTAGTACGCCTAGTACGATCCTTCTTTGATTCTTTATTTACATTGTCAAATGCTTGTTTGTTGTCGTGCTCTGTATTCATTTTTACTATAAGTGAATACACAAGTCGATAAACAATCTGCAATTGTAATCTCGTCCCATATTTATGTTTAACATATCGATCAAAAATCGTAGGTCGTAGAATATATGGAATGGACATTTGTTATGAAACAAAAAAATTATATACGATAGCCTAAAAATGTATTCATTCATCATTTGCTGTTTACGTTTAAAGAGAACAAACTTTTTGTCTTGTCTAGTGTTGCTGATTACAAAAAAAAGAGTGGTCAGGTTAGGTTAGGTTAGGTTAGGTTAGGTTAGGTTAGGTTAGGTTAGGTTAGGTTAGGTTAGGTTAGGTTAGGTTAGGTTAGGTTAGGTTAGGTTAGGTTAGGTTAGGTTAGGTTAGGTTAGGTTAGGTTAGGTTAGGTTAGGTTAGGTTAGGTTAGGTTAGGTTAGGTTAGGTTAGGTTAGGTTAGGTTAGGTTAGGTTAGGTTATTCAAGAATGGATGCTGAGAAATACCTCCGAATTAATCAAAAGTTGTACTGAAATCAGCCACCATAAAAACAAACGCTGGAGATGAAACAACAGCAGCTAACATCCTACGCTTCGTACAACAAGGCTGTATCATCTTGTATCCCCTCTGATATATTTGTATTCAGCAGAGATACTTAAAAAGGCTCTGGAAAACGATAAGAGTAGAATTCTTGTAAACGGCGGAGGACTAAATAATATCCGATATGCAGATAGCATAGAAGGTCTACAACAGCTAGTGAACAAAGTCATAAGTAAAGAGAAGAACTGTCTACCTGGGAACCTTAATAAACGAACATTGGGACAAGAAATCAGATGCAGAATAGAAAAAGCAAGAGCATTCTTCATTAGAATGTCTAAGCTCTTTAATAGCCACAAAGAAAAACTCCTCCGCTGCTATGTGGCATGGTATCATGGACATTGTCCAAAGCAACACAAAAGAAGCTTGAAGCCTTAAAGATGTGGCTGTACAGAAGGATAATCAGAATATCATAGGTGGATAAGGTGACCAAGAAACAGTATGGATAGAATGGGGAAGGAAAAAGAAGGGATGAAAACGGTTAATAGAATGAAACTGGAATATTTTGGGCATATAATGAGAAATGACAACAAATAAACATTCTTAAACTCCATCGTCCAAGGAAAAGTGTTTGGAAAGAAGGAGGATATTATGGCTCAAATACCCGAGGACATGGTCTGCAAAAACAACCACAGAACTGTTTAAAGTAGCAGTCAACAAGGAAGAACAAATAATTTAAAAATATAAAATATAGTAGATATTATTTTAGACGGTGCATTAATTTTGTTCAAATTTTTTAAATTACTTACACTTGAGGATTGATATCTAGAAATGTTGTTTTTGTATTTTGACCCTTTTTTCTTCCAGTAGACTTGGAACTCTTACTTGATGATGACTTTTCTGAACTCTAAAATATAAATTTTACCTACATTTTTTGGTATAAAGAAATTATTTTTTTTTAATCAAAAGTTTTCTACACTAAAAAACTGGACTTTTCGCACGCTAGTAGAAAAAATAGTGTACTCAACACGTGCGTAACGTGACTCCTTAGGTACATTACTATATCAAATATGATATATGTATGGTAATATTTTGTGCAAAGATATTAGAACCTATTGATTAAAAACACTGTTACCTTTTTCTCATCTTCTTTGGAACTTTCATCAGTGTCTCTTCCTGATTTTTTCTTTTTATTTTCTTTATTTTTTTTACCTTTACCTTTGGACACTTTGTCGTAGCATAAAGTATCGATATTTTTCAATAACATATCGTAATCATCTATAAAAAAATCAATAATTGTATCCCCAAAGTTAATTTTAAATTAAAATTTATTTATAAATCTGGAAGAAGTAAAGTGTTATTTAAAAGCACCCGATTAAATCACAAATTGCTTATTACTTTCTGGTTTCTTTCTATTTTCGTATAATTTACGGCCCAGATAACTAGTTCCATATACAACCAATATAAAATATCCATTTTCTAACCAATATTGGGTACAGTATGGTTTTTTGCAATATCGCCAATATTGTTAAACCTATTATCAACCTATATTGCCTTCCATAATATTGTATTACAATGTAGGCACAATATAAAAGTTCGTTGTTTAGGCAATATTTCGTTTAACCAATATTTAGCCAATATTCCACCAATCTTCTTCTGGTGCACTCCATTACTGGATGTCTACTATCAGGACATTAAATTTTTTCCTATTTTGTGTTGCTGTGAGCTTTGATGTTGTGGAGCCATGACATTTTTCTTCTGCCCACTTCTCTCCAACCTTCTACCTTTCCTTCAATTATTAATCAGGAGTTTCAAAGGCTTCTATGCTTCTCATAGTATTTAATTTAAGATTCCATGCTTCAACTCTATATAGAAAAAGAGACCAAATGTAGCATTTAATAACTCTTCCAATATTGAACCCCTATGCAAAGGCAATATTCCAAAAAATGTAAGCCATTATATCGGCAATATGGCATCAATGTCTGGCCAATATTTACAAACAAGTATCCAACCAATATTGGCTGAATATTGAAATCTTGTTTGGAGTGTGAACATTTTAAATTTCCTGGTTTTTCTATATCATTGCACAGTTATAATGATCTTAGAGGGAAATACATCCAGGATAATCCCTTTGGGCTAATAATATTGTAGACTTTAATATTGTTATGTCTTATTACTTCCATATTTGGTCTAGCCTTCAACCGTTTAGTTGTTTACTGTTTCTAATAAGTCCACATGCTTATTCTAGGAATATTAGTTCCTTGCTTACGTTTCAAACTGTTTGATACCAAGTTTGACTGCTGCTTGAACAGACCTAACACCATTAAATATTCTGATTAATATCTTTACACTTTTAATTATGTATAGGTGGGCACTTCCTGCTAAAAAATTGTTAAATTTATTGAACTTACCATCATAAGTTTCCCGTTTCGGTTTAACATATTTTTCTAAATTAGTCTCTATCTTCTGATTGATTTCTTTAGCGCTATCAGATTCATTTAAAACCAACTCTTGACAAATTAATCTATCAACACTGATCATTTCATCAATACCCAATAATTTCGATGCTTGATTAGCAGCTTTGAAATATTCTGCAATAGAATTTCGTAAACGATGGGTCAGTTCTAAACTATGTATCAAAATTATGGGTTCCTAATGCAGTTAAAATATCAAGAAGGAAAAAGGAAGATTAATCAAAAATAAACAGCAAATGGAAGTAGAAGAAACAGACTTAAATAGAATAGAACTACTATCCTTGAAGCTACTAAGAATGTCGGAGCAACGATGGCCAAAGATAGTAGGTGACCACCAGGAATACGGGAAGAAAATGTCTGAGATAGAGAGATTGGTCCTTAAGTTAAATATCTACAGACCAGTTTTAGGAGCTCCATGGAATATTATTACAACTCCATTTCTTGTAGCTGACAAATCATTGGAAGTTGTAGTGTCTATTATTCCGAGTCCCTCTATTTCGTCGCTAGAAACTTGTTGAACATCAGTGAGATCGTCTTCTAGAGCAATATTAAGTGGCTTTAGACGCTCTAAAAAAGTTTTTTAAACGTGTTTAGCTCTAATAAATTAAATAATTATAAATGTATTAAATCATTTATTAGTTTTAACGAGATTAAAAGTAATTTTTTTCAAATTATATGTGAAATAAACATTTAGACCTTGCTAAGGTTCTTTACAACCGTTACTTCAGATATTTACTGAAATGTTTAATATAAACATGAACCTATATGCTTTACCTTTAATTGATGTTATGATCTCGTCTTTTGATAAATTCCCCAGACTCTCTTTTTCTTCTTCCGTCAAAATCTTTCGCAATTCGTCATATAAAAACTTGTATCCAGTTTTAAAAATATCGAGCAATGCACTTCCTGGCTGCCTTTCTGGGATAAATAAAACTTGAATGTTGTGATAGTCCATAAATAAGTCGATTAACATTTTTTCTTCGTCATAAATTCTACAATGGATATGAAAAACCAAATCAATCTAAAGTAATTTAAAAATCATTTTTTCGAACTCAAACACAAACACTAAATAATAAAAACGGTATACACTCATATCCCAACAATTGCGGACCACCATGACCAAATGAAAACAAGGTTCGACAAATGACAGGTGAAAGACGTTACCATAAATCACTAAAGGAAAACTCAGTTACACTTTTCTTGGTAGATTTACAAGAAACTACCTTCGAATATTTTAGCAAAGGTGCTAAAAGCTCCTGCTTGATTTAACTGTCCGTGTGGCGCCCCACGTTGGGTGCCAATATTGTAAAAAAAAGAAATGATGTGGTAAGGAGTTAAATTTAACGGTAGATATTTCGTGACTTGGGATTCCAGAAATAAATTATAATTAGCAATTAATTAGTACATAACTGTATTATCCAATTTTATAGTTACGTGGCAACTATCAGGTTTTAGATCTTATGATTTTGAGGATTATGTTGACAGTGAGACAAAATGGCGGCTTCTCGAGGAATAAATTATAAATTTTAGTAGGTACAGTGCTGTTGCACACAGAAGACTGTAGACTTTCAGGAGAGTTACCCAATCCAGTACACAGCCGAAAGGAGAAATGAAAAGAGTATATCTCAGACTAGTGAAAAGGATTCTAGCCGGTCACTGGGATCTCCAGAAACACCTACACAGGGGTAGGCTCAGGAAGATGCACCCTTCTTAATTAACAGATAAAGATTTTATTTAAAATAATATGTTCTATTTATGTTGGGTAATTCATCGACTAAATTCATAATAATCTTTTTCGAAGGAAGAAAAAAATATTAGCCATTTTGAGCACAAACTTATATCCATATACATTAGCAGAAGTGGTAGCCATTTTTTTACTTACTCATCAAAATCTGTAAAACAGAATTCGACTGGAAATGTGGAAACGTTCTCGATCATAAGCGTTTGTATATTATTTTCGCTGTAAGGTGTATTAGACATGAAATTGACAACTTTTTCTTTAAATGCCAATTTAGGTAGAACACCATGTCCACAAAGATTCAAAACGACGTCTTTAGAGTTTCCTTCGACATGTACTACGAGTTCACTCGGGTAATATCCATTTTTTTCAGGCATAAAATAGATGTTCATTAATCCTTTATCGTTTTCTACTAATGTTCCAGATTGGGGAATAACGTAGTAAGCAATTTCTTCGTTATTCGTACTACGAATGCTCGTAGACCAATTGCATGGTAAATTTCCACTAAAAAAATGTTTAACTGGTGAGCAAAAACTGTTACTATTGATCAAGAATGTTTTAAAAAGTTCCAGAATTATCTAGAAAGTTCAAAATTGTGTACCGGGTGTCCGAATAAGAACGGCTCTCGGCCATATATCAGTAACCATTGATAGTACAGCTTCGGGAAAAAAATTTTATAATAAAAATGGCCTCGAGAAACACCTGGAAATTATTTACAGACTCGTAGGTCTACCGCTAGAGGGCGTAATTTAATACTAAGAATTAAGAAATCAAAATTTTACAAAAATTTCCTTATTAAAGGGCATTTTTAATGCGATAATCAAATTCTACGAACAATTGTGCGTATTTTTGGTTTCAAAAATTTAAGTCTATCTTTTCAAATATAAGGTGGGGGAGAGTGGGAACATTATTTTAGAAAAAGGTCTGTAAGTCCGGTCCTGTTTAACCGATCTTTGCAAACTTGGTCTTGTTGATAACAGCTTTCTTCCACCAATATTATAGTTATCATTTCCAAACAACCTAATAAGTGACGTGCCCGCTAGAGGGCGAAACTTTTTTTCTTTTTTTAATGTAGTTCTCTTTGAAAAATAATATTAAATAGAAGCATGCAATTTTAATCATGAATTATAAAATTAGACCAAATTAGCAACAAAATGGTGAAAACCGCATGTCAATATCTTTTTCCTATCCCGAGATATCTTAAGAAATGTGTAAATTTTAAGTATTTTCCTTTGAATATTAGAATACTCTGGTTATACTGAACGGCATTTTGCCTAATTTTATAATTCATGGTTAAAATTGCATGCTTCTATTTAATATTTTTCAAAGAGAACTAGATTAAAAAAAGAAAAAAAGTTTCGCCCTCTAGCGGACACGTCACTTATTAGGTTGTTTGGAAATGATAAATATAATATTGGTGGAAGAAAGCTGTTATCAACAAGACCAAGTTTGCAAAGATCGGTTAAACAGGACCGGACTTACAGACCTTTTTCTAAAATAATGTTCCCACTCTCCCCCACCTTATATTTGAAAAGATAGACTAAAACTTTTGAAACCAAAAATTCGCAGAATTGTTCGTAGAATTTGATTATCGCATTAAAAATGCCCTTTAATAAGGCAATTTTTGTAAAATTTTGATTTCTTAATGCTTAGTATTAAATTACGCCCTCTAGCGGTAGACCTACGAGTCTGTAAATAATTTCCAGGTGTTTCTCGAGGCCATTTTTATTTTAAAATTTTTTTTCCCGAAGCTGTACTATCAATGGTTACTGATATATGGCCGAGAGCCGTTCTTATTCGGACACCCGGTACAACGTAATGTTCCAGAAAGTTCTAGAAATTTCTGGTATATGATCTAAAAAAAATCAAAATTTCTGCAACTATTACGAGCAGTATGGAATTTTGTAGAAGGGTTTAACGCGTGGCAGGGCCAGCTAGTTCTTTTATAAAAAGCTCTTACTGGTTTTCTATAACTGTCGATATTTTAAAAGCATTTCCAACTTTCACCACTCCAAAGTCCAAACATTTCCGAAGGAAACTAAATTTTGGTGTCGTAACGATGGCAGTTACAATTACTGGAATCATAGCTCCGTGATTTACGGCCAAAAATAAAAAATCCTTGATACATTTATCGTAAAAACTTTCTTGCGAGGAAGGCTTTAAAATGACATATAATTCGGCTATTTCACCGGATGGAATTTCATTGTGCTTGTATTCCACATGCAATTGGTTCACTTGTAAAGAAGATGTATTTGATCTTACTTTTTTCACATAAGTTGTTACAGGACCTAAAACAAATCATCTAGATATCGACGTTGATTTCAAATTAATTTTCATTTAGATTCAAAGGGTGTCATTTATTTGAAAATGTCTACACATAATCATCTTAAACTCTGATCAATTACACAAAAATAGTTTAGAAATTATTAGAGGTAATGGATTTTGAGATGAGCTTTGAACGAAAACTTCGCAGGACACTAGTTTAAATTTGAAAAGGGATGTACTAACTATCCCAATAAAGTTAGCCCTAAAATTTCATTCTTTGACTGTCTCTTGTTCAGATCAGATCAGCTCCCATAGCTGTTGCACTCCACAGGGTGTTACGAATTCCGGGAAATAAACTTTATCTCATTGTTGAACTCCGTATATACTCAAATTCAAATCAGAATAAAAATATACCTACCATAATTACTGATTAATACCGTAAAGCACACCGGTTTGTCCACTCCAATGTAACCAAAATCTAGAATATAAAAGGGCACTTTAAATTCCGGAATGATTTTCAGTTTATGGGTGAAACTGTGAAGCCGAAGACTATCGTATTTTTTTCGCAGATGGTCGTTTAAAATCATCCGTTCGATAGCTAGATCTATTTCACTTGTCGAAGGCATAAAGTCCTGCAACAAACAATTATAATAATTGTCGAGGAAGACACCCACTAAATTTTATGTTTCATAAATACGGAAAACCACGAAGCATTTCTATAAATTCTAATAGAATTTTATTTCTGATCCATCATTTTCAACTACGCCAGAGTAGTACCGCGTCATCACTTCTTGTAAAGTACGTTTCACAATAATTCGTTGACTCGGTACCTGACCTTAGGGGATTAGTAATGAAAGGTTATAAATTTCTCACTGTACAGTAAACATTAACAGATCTGTAATCCGGTTTTCAAAATAGATTTAAATAAAACTCGGTAACATTTACTAAAACTTAAATTTATTTTGTAAAAAAAATCAGGAAATTTTTTAAAAACAAACAAACAAACAAATTTTAAGTTTATTTATTAATTGAAATTAAACAAAACTGTTGAAACTTACGTATACGTATACGCTTTGGTCTATTTCATCTAATTGGCAGATGTTGTCAAAAAATGTTTCAAATAAAAAAGATGTAGTTTAATCATGGCCACATTTTAAAAATATTTTGTACTACAGGGTATCCCAAAAAATTGATTTAAATAAAACTAAGTTAACATTTACTAAAACTTAAATTTATTTTGTAAAAAAAAATCACGAAATTTTTTAAAAACAAATTTTAACTTTATTTATTAATTGCGATTAAACAAATGAACTAATTCTACATTATTTACAACTATTTAATATAAATGTAGTTCAGTATCACTATCGTCTTCATTTAAATTAATAACTAAGGGTGCTACAGTTATATTAACATTTCGATATGTACCTTCAACCTTAATAACATGCTGAATCGAATTTTTCCAGCTATCAATGGGAATATTACTTGTCACATTTCTGATTAACTCTATAACACTTGAGTTTAATGTGGGTGAAACGTTTTCCGATCTAACTTTGGATTTTAGCTGATGCCACATGTGTTCTATAGGATTGAACATGCAATAATATGGGGAAAGCTTTAACACTGTGTGGCCCATATTTTTAGTAATAGTATCACAAACGTATTCTTTTTCAATACCGAATGCTGCTACAACTTGTAAGAGATCACGTTTTGTGTACGATTCTTCAAAATAAAGGTCATTTTTTAACAAATACTCTTGAATTTCCCATTTATTGTTGTTGCTATTTGGTACTTTATTTAATTGACGGCTATGATAAGTTGCATTGTCCATTACAATTATACTTTTTTCCGGTATATTCGGCAATAAATAATTCTCAAACCAATCTTCAAAAAGTTCTGCTGTCGTATCTTCGTGATAATCTAAACTTGAATCTCTAATATTCTTTGCTGATAACAATAAAGCGTTTGGAACCCAACCTGTTTCTGATCCGGCATGTATTATTGTAATTCTTTGTCCTCTATTTGATGGAGCCTTTGTTTTGCAATTTCCCGATGAATCAACAAAACCCTTCGTTGGAGTATCATGGGTGTCATACCATGTCTCGTCGAGGTAGATAATTGAAAGGTTTTCACTTCTATATTTTTGAATAGCTTGTAAGTAATGACAACGCCACATTCGTAAAATATGACTCCATTATCACTTGTCTTTTATTAATGGTACAATATTTAAATCCCTTTTGAGAAATAATTCTCCACAAACTTGTACGGCTACAAATAATTCCCGTATCGTCTTTAAGTAACCGTTTTTTTATAGAATCTATGCATTTTAGGTTAGAATTAAAAAGCAGTGACTCAATTTGTTGTAGAAGTACACTCGGGACAGAACCCCCATTGCACTCACCGACTCCAACATCTGGATGTCATTTTTATGGCACCCTTGAGCACTTACTATAGCCAGGAAGTGAAAACGTGGCTAAGAGCAAATCCTGGCAAAGTTGTCACCCAATTTGAAGTCGGAGGATTGTTTGGTCGAGCTTATGCTAGAGCTGCAACTATCCAAACCGCTGTCTCTGGATTTTTAAAAACAGATGACGTCATTGCACGAAAGTGGTTCACCCTGTATATTAGATTATAATTTGAAATAATAGTAAATTCAAATAAAAAATCGACCTGTTTCAGTTTGTTGCATTTTAACTCGCTCTCTCCTTATTTTTTTTAATAAAAAAAAGATAAAAAATAGAAACTATTTATTAAAAAAAATTAAGAAGAGACTTGCCTTTATGACTTACATTTGATCGCACGACTACCCAATCATCTTTCTCTAAATAATCTAACTGATCATCATTTTCGCAATTTTCGTCATAATTTTCTTCATTTTCTTCCTCGTCGATTTCCTCGTATTTCTCATTTTCTATAATCTCCAATGTTTCTTTTTTGCTTGGAAGTTCAGCCAGGTATTCGTCGGTAATTAAGCTAATTCCAACGTAATTCGATTCTTTGGAAAATCTATTCATTTCCGTTCTGTGGAGACTTAAAACAATTTGTGAAAATACCGCGTACCCAACCATCGGTATTTTAATTGGATCCAGATATTCTATCTAATAAAAACAATAAATGTTATTGACATTCGTCACAAAAAGTACCTATCGCATAATTTTGAAAATTGTGTCATGATTTAGTATAATTACTAGATTCTATAAAAAAGGTAATTAATCGTAATAATCAATCAGATTAGCATATTACACTTACTTGAACTATTATGTTCTCGTTAATAGGTCCAGTGATTCCAGGAAAGTACCTTATTTTTAGTTCTACCATTTTCCCAGCTTCCAGAAAACCTTTATCGGGAATAATATTCAGCCATCTTGATTTAAATTGGTCAGATTCAAAAATGACATCGACGTCAGAATTGATTTCGAAATTAAAATCAGAGAATCCCTTATTTGTTAGAGTCAAAGAGTGTTGCAGCACTTCACAAAATAACTACAACAGCACAACAAGGAATAAAATACTTTCATTAAATGTTTTTATCTGAAGTTATTATTTATTTATCAAAAACGTAAGAAATAAGTATACCAAGAATGGAAATACTTAAAGAAGAAAAACTAAAAGATATAGCAGAAAACTACAGGAACAAAAAAGTTAGAAGTCTGTAGGTATCAAGGGGTCAGAAACGGAAAAACGATTATCAACAGAAATTAATATTTTATAAAAACAAGGAAGAAAATTATAAGCAATGAAGAAGAAACAATAATAGAAAGATGGAAGTAATACTTTGAGTTGTACAGATAGAACTGGCGGAACAGAACAAAGCAATCCGGAAGTAAACTATAGCCAAACAGATAAAAAAGAAGAACAAATCTAAGAAATAATAAAAATTCTGAAAAAGAAGAAAAGCTCGGTAGCTATATAATGTTAAAGAGATGTTCAAGTACAATTATAAGAAAGGAGACAAAGCAGATTGCAGTAATTATAGAGGAATAGCATTGCTAAATACAATTTACAAAATTTTAGTACAATGCATGAAATGAAAACTTGGAAATGAAGTAGAGAACATTGAAGAAGAATATCAATATGGATTTAGACGAGGTAAAAGTGCACTAGACCAAAAATTAGTTCTCAGAGAATTGTAGGCAGAAAGCTATGAACACGATCTACCAACAAGAATTGAATTTGAACAAGCATATGACAGAATATATAGAAATACATTTAAAAAAAAACAACAAAGAACTGGAAATCAGTACAAAATTAAGTTATACACAAGATACACTTGATATTAGCAAAAGCGTACTGGGGATTAGCAAAACCAGAAAATTGAGTGAAATTTAACAATAGAATATTAGGAAAATTTGCAGTAAATGAAGGATTAAGACACGGGGATCCTTTAACATTATTTTTATTTAGCAGAGAAGCTAGAGTCAGAGGGACTATTGTACCAAAGAAAATATTAATGGCGTAATTTTGCTGATGGCATAGTTTTGGTAACAAGAGAAAAACATTATAATATATAGTACAAAAAAAATGGATAAAGCAACAAGGAAAATGGAAATACATAAACAAGGGCAATACAAAATACATTGAGTGGAAAAATGAAAAGTAAGAAGATAAAAAAATGTTTAGAAAAGAAAGGTGACAAGGAACAACTTTCAGTCAACCCTAGTAAAGCAACATGTCCCTTTGGACATGCCGTAGAGGTGAATGAAACCCAAACAAATGTATTGGCTATATTTGACAGTAACAAGGCCTATGATTACGTATGGTGCTCAGGTCTGGTGGGCTAAATGTCAGCAAAAGACCACCAGGCTTCAACGGCAAGCATGCTTAATCATAACGGGAGCTATTTAATTATTTAATTTAATAATAAAGATGTTTTTAATATTTGTGAAACTGTAGTTTAAATATTCAATATTGAAATTGGCATTTTAAAGAGGGGCTGTATCTTCCATAATAAAATATTTACAAAGAAATACAGAGAGATAAAAAAGTTTAAGAATAGACGTTTGATTCCAGTGGCGGTCCATATTTTGTTAAATTCTAGTCCTAAAAAAAGTTGGGGGGTGTTGATCCCCTCTGAAAATCTATAATAAATCAAAATAATTGAATGCAACTGTTTCTAATTTATTGGGTATTCTCTACCAGCATTTTCTATAAATTTTCATATATTAACGTTAAACCGTTTTAGAGTAATGTTAAAAAAATTATTTAAATTTTTAACTGTAGCACCCTTTAACTTTTTTTGTGCACTATTGTATACAGGGTGTTTCAAAAAAAGGTAACACCGTCTCTAGGATAGGTAAAAAACTGAAAAATAATTGGGGTTTGCTTAGTAAAATTTTTTTCTAACGCCATCCGTTTTCAAGATAAAGGGCGTTGAAGAAAATAAAAAATTACACATTTCTTACGATTTTGCCGAAACTACTGGCACCATTGCAATGAAATTTTATACGAATATGTTTTGGAAGCTGATATATCCCATGAATTTGTTTTTATAACTAACTCTCATAGAGGGCGCTAGTTACACGATTCATACAACGTATTATTCAACATAACTTTTTTTAGGGTAGACTTATTAGTCAAAACTCCAAGTGAACATAAACATCGTTTAATTCTGCACCAAAAAGGTACTCTTGGTAAAACTCGATATTATGTACCGTTTTCGGAATATTTTGATTTGAAAATTATGATGTAATAACCGCTCCTGGTATAAATATTATATATCTGTATTTTGTTACGTAACTATAGATTTGTTATGTTACTATTTTGAATAATCAATGTCAAATATAGTTCAATTTTTCTAATAGGATAGTTTGCGGCTATCAATTTGTCATTTACTCCTATCTTGTAGTCAACGCACAACCTAACATTACCATCGGCTTTAGGAATAATAGTATATTAAACAACGCATTTCATATGGAATTCTGTTATGACACGAGTTCAAGTTTGAAAAACGAATCGCGAAGCGATGAGTTTTTTAAAGAACGAGTGTCACAACAGCCATATGAAATAAGTTGTTTATAATATTTTTTATATTTTGCCCTTTTTACCATTTTTTAAATTAATTTTTTATTTTTATGTAATTACGAAAATTTTTATTTTAAAAAGTATGTCGGCAGCACTGTGTAATTTATAAAATTTGACAGTTGTGACATTTAGATTATCAAATGTTAATGTTTTAAAATATTTTAAAATGAATAATATACCAATAATAATATATTATATAAGTAAAATATTATATTCATATTCACAGATACTTTCTTAAAGAACAATATAAAATTAATAAATTGCTATTAGCCACAAATGTCATTGTCAATAGTCTTGCCTTTAGAAACTTCACTCATGTCGCCAACCATTTAAAACAAAAATTTGCGTGCGTAAAAGTTACATTACGATACGCAAATGCGTTTTATAATGAAGATTTTTATAAGTGCAAAATATAAAAACATTATTATATATCTGTATTTTGTTACGTAACTATAGATTTGTTATGTTACTATTTTGAATAATCAATGTCAAATATAGTTCAATTTATAAAAAGGATTTTCATTCAATTCTAATCCTAAAAACTTATAACAATAAACTAATGATAAAGTTCGCTTTTCTCTAAGTTTGCCATGTAAAATTGACATTTATTGATTGTTATGACAATAAGTCAACAATAAATAGAGTTTTGAAACCTTATTATTTGTAAAATTAGATATTGTTAAACAAAATGTACTCAAATGTTGAACACACCGACATGTTATTAACTTTAGGCGAGTGTTTAGGAAACTCTAGTGCAGCTTTTACGAGTTTTACCAAGAGTACCTTTTTGGTGTAGAATTAAACGATGTTTATGTTCACTTGGAGTTTTGACTAATAATTCTACCCTAAAAAAAGTTATGTTGAAAAGTTACGTTGTATGAATCGTGTAACTAGCGCCCTCTATGAGAGTTAGTTATAAAAACAAATTCATGGGATATATCAGCTTCCAAAACATATTCGTATAAAATTTCATTGCAATGGTGCCAGTAGTTTCGGCAAAATCGTAAGAAATGTGTAATTTTTTATTTTCTTCAACGCCCTTTATCTTGAAAACGGATGGCGTTAGAAAAAAATTTTACTAAGAAAACCCCAATTATTTTTCAGTTTTTTACCTATCCTAGAGACGGTGTTACCTTTTTTTGAAACACCCTGTACTATAAGGTAGGTAAGTGGGGTATAATCAACATATTTTTGACCCCAGAATCTGTGGTACACCCTGTATATCAAAACGATATTTGTTTAACCTGATAATTTGCTCATTCATGCCTACGTTAAGTATTGTTTACCAAAACCAACATATAATTACGTAAGATAGATGAATATTGTTACACAAAACTTAATAAATTCAATTAAAATGGTTGAAGATTGCAATTTTATCGTTTTTCAACCAATGGACCGAAACAATTTCAATAAGTGAAGTAAGAATATTTACAATATAAATACCGTTTCAGACGACAGTCAAATCAGTGCTGTTCCCAACAAGCATTCAAACAGCATCATGAGAAAAACGTTTTTCTTGTTACTAGGGATTGTATCCCTAGTCACCTTGGTACAAGGTGATGCCTTTAACGACGAGGAAGAAGACGGAGCCCTGGATCAAGCCGTCGCCGCTTCTCATCATGGACATCATCATGAGTCTGGAGGAGGTCACGAGGATCACGGACATCATCACGAAAGTCATGGAGACAAAGGTGATAAGGGATATCATACCGATCATCACCATCACAAAGGACATCACGGCAAGCACGGCAAACATTATTCAGCAGGACACCATGGCAAGAAAGGCGGGCACCATCATTCACACCATGAAGGAGGCGATCACTACTCATCCCACTTTGAACACGGAGGTCACCATAAAGGAGGAAAACACGGTAAAAAACAGGGCCACAAAAAAGGACACAAATCCAAAGGCCATCACGTCAAAGAACACAAAGATGAACATCACAAGAAACACAAGTTCTACGACGATGCTCACAAAGATGGACACCACTCGAAGCATGGACATCATCATGGATTCCACGGCTCCAAATCGGGTCATCACAAGAAGGGAGGTTCTCATAAATCAGGATACCATGACGACCATCATGGTAAAAAAGGATTCGATCACCACGGTCATCATGACGATGATCATCATGGATATAAGGGACATGAAGGTCACGAAGAACACCACTCGCATCATTCCGATTATGGAAAGAAAGGAGACCATGAAGGCCACAAAGAACATGGCTTTTCTTCAAAACATTAGGTTAGAAAATTTTAAATGTGATTTTTGTTTTTTTGTTAAACAAATTTTTTTAAAATAAAATAAATAACTAGAATAAATTGTATTTTTTTATTCATAATTAAGACTGGAATACATATTTTTTTATGTTATAGTTGGTGCAAAACAATATTTGATTCACGTCACTAATTTCGTCTTAATTGCCAAGCATCGTTCCCAACTTTCAAATTAAATGTCCCATTTAATAAATCAATATAAAATACTTAAATTTGTTTACATAAAGTTGGTAACCATGATTGACAAGTCACGTCGTTGCCGTTGTCACCGATTAATATATTTAGTTTTGTATTTGTCATTTTGTTTGTGGTTTTTGTGTTATTCTTTCTTGTTGTTATTTTGAAATATAAAAAAACTGTTCTTTTAATAACAAAAACAGTGTAATAAGTGAAAAAATGCCAAAAAAACTAAATAGTCGCTGCAAAGAACTGGTAGCTTCTTTGATAAATTTTTTTAAAGAGAACGAGACAATGGTGGCCCTTTCATACCTGTTGCTGCTGTTCGAAAGGTTAGACAAAAGATTATTTAAGTCAATTAAAAATAAGGCAAAATTCTAGAATATTACCCCTTAATGAATTTCGACAATTTTTTGCATAGGGCCTTTTTGAGGTATTTTTAATGGAATGACATGAAAATTTCCGCGTGGAAAGCCCGATTTTTGCGGAAAAATTAAAAAAAAGTCAAAATTTGGAGGTTATGTGCGATATCCGATTAGGCAACCCAAACCACGTGACGTTTAAAAAATATAAGATGGCGCCTGGTTGGCAAACAAAGTTGTTTTTTTTACATTTTGCTATTAATAAGTTTATATTTGGATATTTTATTGATTTATATTTTGTTCCACACTACAAAAATTAACTTATTAGTCATAAAATCACTGAAAGCACAATGTAAACATAACGCAACTACAAATTGTGTGACAACCAGTCGCCATTTAATTATGTTTTGACAGATCGTTGGATTGGTCAATAGGTTATAGCGTGGCCAGACCGGGCCACACGGTGCCAAAGCAGGGCATAGCGGGGCCAGACCAAGCCATACGATGGCACCTAACCTAACCTAACCTAACCTAACCTAACCTAACCTAACCTAACCTAACCTAACCTAACCTAACCTAACCTAACCTAACCTAACCTAACCTAACCTAACCTAACCTAACCTA